>VDFB02281492.1:216737901-217476557 GCA_007258455.2 Sequoia sempervirens | reverse complement strand
GTTGGGTATGTTGGACTTTCAATTTGTCCATGGGACCCAGGTAAAGTCCACCTATGGACAGTTATGATACATGAGATTTACTATACTTGGAGTTGGCATTATGAGGTTATGAGCTTTTTGACCAAGTACCCAAATGAGAGTCCACCTATTGTTGCACTCAAAAATATTTTGTGTTCTTGGATGATTGAATTCACGATACAATAGGTGGGACAAATCCTTGGGCACAATTTATATGAGGATGATTTTCAGATTTGGGAACGAGGAATTTTAATGCAGGGTGGATGGCTTCACCGATTGACAAAGCTTGACAACGTCTTGGGCTTCAGCTACATACAAAGTTTATGGGTTGGAGCATTCTGTAGGATCATTTGGGATTCAGGTGGTTGGTGGACAGATGTAGTTGGTTTTCCACTCTGGCTTCAATTGCTATGGCAATTGGGTTGGTTTGCAAGATCATATTTTTTAGGATTTTCTTGAAAACAGGGGCCCGAAAACCCTAATTTTCAAAATTTTCAGTTTTTTCTAGTATCTTTTAGATAGTAAACCCACAAAAAGCCCATACTTTGTTTGACCAAAAACTGACTTTTGACGACAATTTTACAAGGTTTAGACCATATTAATCAAAATGCCTTAATGAAGCAAAAAAATTGTTTGGGGTACAACAAAAGTTTAGGAGATTTTTAATGTGAAGCTCAAGATGGAATGAATAAGTTATTATGAATAAGTTGTTCCAAGGAAAATTTCAGAGTTCATAGTACTTGATGATGGTTGTCAAGGCTAGCAATAAGCATAGGTATTAGTTTTAGCATGTAGGTAAACATAGAGTTATGTATTTAATGGATTGAATTGGCATACTTTAGATAATATAGTATTTTATCATTTATGTTTTTGAACCAGGTGTTTGACTTTGGGAATTAGTCATGGCTGAGGATACGTTTGTTTTGTATGAGTGTTTGTTGCAGAGTTATCCAACTAACCATAGTTTGAAAACTCAGACTTGGCACAAACTTGGCAATATAAAACTTTGACTAAGACTCGAGATTTGGCAAAATATCGGCAAAAAAGGAAACCATAATTACACACAAAAAAAAATAATGCATTTAGAGAACCAATCTGTCTATTCTAATCATTGTTTGTCATGATTCAAAGATCTCCAGTGCCAAGTCCTCTCTATTTCTAATCAAATCTTTGTTCTTCCAATCTCTTCTCTCAATGTGTTTTGGCGCATAGATGCCAAAGATGTCTTCTGCTGGGAAAAATAAGAACACATAATGTCAAACAATGAACTAAAAAATTGAAAAGTGTGGGATTTTTTTGTATTCTGTCACTAGGTGAGTCTACACTCCAAACTCATGTGTCACCGTAGAAAACTCAGCTGAGTCTCTCTCAAAAATTTGCTTGATTCAGTGCAGCGAGCAGAAAAACTTGTGAGTTGTACAATATATTATGTATGCATCTTTTGATATGAATAAAGTTGCGAGTTCTATTTGTATGTATGTTGATTTATATTGTGTCTTTTTCTTGTCTGCTTGTGCATATTTTTTTCATATTACTTATACTAAAAAATTGATGGGAAATATGCTTGACTTCAGCAAGAAATAAAGAAAAATGATGATCATTGTCATCACTGCAAGCTAGCTTGTAGAGGCTTTAAAAAGATAGAGATAAATGTGATCATCCATAGCTTCTACAATTAATTTTAGGCCCATCTCAAAAGAGATTCAGAAATTGTAAGTTTCGATTAAGATACTTCCATTTCTAGTAGAGACCAGAGAACTTCCAACTTTTAATTACCTACCTTTTCCTTCTAGCTCTGGTACAGTTCAAATTATTGATGAGGAAAAAGAAAAGGACTTGCTAGCAAGTTATCTTTCCATAAGTGCAAAAACAAAGATCCAGACTGTATACAAAAATCAAATATCATCTGAAATGTGGTCATTCTGAATTCGAGTCTATAAAGTTTGTGAACTCTTTAGTGTTTGAATGGTCTATACTATGTATATATCTCACTCTCCATTTCTGTTAGAGATTTTTGTTTTGATCTCTGTTCGATGTCTCAGAAATTTTGAGAGTCAAGGATGTTTATGATATTTGAAATTGATAACTTTTCATAGTCTATGAAATACTTGATTCTATGCCAAGCTCTGTAGAATGTTTGTTTCTGTAGCCCCCAGTTGAAGCATTGCTTTTAGTCTTCGACTTAACAAACTTTTGGGTGTTTTGGCACATATATTTTCTTATTATTGATTTAAAGACTACTTTTTTTATAAGTAAGAAGAAACAAGAATTTTGACTTGCACTTATGTTAAAGATCTTTTTTAAGATATCGTTTGACTTATGTTTTAGTGTTTTTCATTTTACTTAATTATTTGTAAGGGGATCAATTCTGAAAGTATTAAATATTTTTTAGTTCTTTTGTAACTAGTGCATTGGTGAACTTTTGTGACATGATAATAAAGTTTTAAACACTAGTACTTAGTCAAAATGTATACTTGGAATAAATAAATTCAGGGACTATTTTGCCTATTCTCCTCCTTATGTGAAGCACAGTTTGAATTATGAGGGGCAAAATATTTTTTTTCTTTGTCAACCTGAGACATGTGCTTCTATCCCTTGATTAGAGTCTTTTTCCCTCCCAATTTTCATTTGATTAGTATTTATGAATCACTGGGGTGAACTTTGAATGTAACATCAATGATTTTGTGCACAGGTGTGGTGCAAAGAAACTGCTGGATAATATCATTTCTTTATTGCAATTTTTCCTTTGCTTGTTATCTTGTGCATTTGTATTGATAGTCTCTTAACTGTACTGATAAAATCCTTACAGGAATAATCAAAGAGTTCAAGACCCTGTTACAAGGAAATTTCTCTTTGAAATTTGCAAAGTTCTTCATGATTCAATTGATAGCTTGACCAGTGACGATGATTGTAGGCAGATTCCCAATCTTGTAACACGCTTTGTGCAGCTGGTATATTTTCTTCTAGTCTTTCTACTTGTTCTATGCATTTTTTTTTTCTCTTAGGTAATTTTCTGAAGGACAATTTTTCTTTTTAGGTTGATTTTGCAGGAGATTCAGAGAAACATTTATCTTTTCTTGTAGATTGCCGTGCAACCTTTGGAAAAATGGACATTTTAAAGGTTTGTTCTTTCAAAGATCCTTTGTTAAACTGCACCACTTCTAGGACATAAAATGCTATTTGTGTCTCAATTGGTTTCTTAAAATTTGAGAAACTAGATCTTTACCTTTTGTTCTCGGACAAGATTTCCATGCTTACTAAAATAGAAAATTGCTGCAGAGCACTTCTTTTGTACTAGTTACAATTGCATTTATAATTTTCCTTTTATTAAGTTTGAAATAGTTCACCAACCAAAATAGCTAAATTGCTATTGTAATAGCTGTTGTTTTCTTTTTAATTGGTAGCAGCACTTATGTTTTCAGATAAATTTTAATTTATACATTTTAGAATTAAATGTCTGTCGACATGGGCAACTGTCTGATGCTTTGCATGCAATTGAGTCACATATTCAAAAGATTTTTGATCCTTAAACATCATTGCTTCTACTTTGATAACGTATGTGATGACTTTCTGAACCTTTTTTAACAACAACTACATGTTATCTTATGTTATGTCCTACATTTACTCGCTTTCATCCAACTTCCTTTTCTTGTTGACAACATGATCTATATTAATCATATTTCTTGCTTGATTTGTATTGATAGCTAAGATGGTTTTCTATGTCCTGACTAAGTTCACATTGTGAAATGTCCCATCCCAATCTGAGCTTTGTCTTAGAGAATTTGCTCGAATTATTTGTCAGTTTTGCATAAGGGACATTTTGTCAAACACTTTCATTACATTGCATTAAATTACCACAATACTTGAAATAAGTGCATAAAGAGATTCAAAGTCAAAGACCTAATAACTTAATCCCATCATTTAAGGCTGCCTTTCATTTGATTTACATGGGAAAGTAAAGCTACAGGTTTACAAAGACTCAATCTGAGCATACACAGAGACCTGATAAGCTACAGCAGTGCATTTGAGACTTGTTCATGACAGAAATAACATTAAAAGCACCCAGATTTCCCTTTACAGTGCATATTCACAAAGTACACAACCCAGAAAATCACTACAGCAATTGAAATGAGTGCTAGAAACCTGAAACCTGGAAATAAGTGCAGAAAATGCATTATCAGCAGCTGTCATGATTGATCAGACTTTGCCAGGATAACCACAATGAGCTCCAGGACTTCCCAAACGCCCTTTAAATGCAGCAAACACCTTTAATATGCTGCACAATGGATCAGATCTCAAGATGCCTTGAATGATAGAGATTTAGAGGCTCAAACCTAGGTGTTTCACCTTCTTGAAACCCCACGTGCAAAAGAGATGGAGTACGGCTTGCAGCAGATTGGTACGGCCTCCTTTTGAAGAACCACACGTGCCAAAAATGGTAGTCACAAACAGCAAGTAGGATCTGCAATCAATTGCAGATCAACAACTGATGATTCTGCCTTCAATTACCTCTTAAATTCAACTCCAATAAGCACAATTGTGACCTCTGAGTAAAACCACTTGAAGATGCAAACCTTGGGTGGTATTTTACACTTGTAGAATGCACAATCTGAGAGAGCTACGTTCTCCAAGATCAATTTGCAGATGAAAACCCTTGTTTTCTTCTCACAGCCAAAACTCATGAAATTTGCTAAGTGTTGAATGAATGAAGAATGAGTTTTTTTCAAAGCTTTTATACTTGCTCACAAAACCCACGACTTGTCTTGCATTTTAATATTTAAAACATTTGCTTTTGATGCTTTAATAAAATAATTTTCATGTGCTCGCATCCTTTTATGACTTGAATGATTGACCTTATGTTATATAACAATAAATCATATATTATAAGGTCATAATGCACCATTAATGATATCCTCGAATAAAATAATATAATGAACCTCTTAATTGTGGCGCCCCTCATAAATGTTTTTTTAAATATTGACCTCATGATTATAAAAACCATATATTATAAAGGCCAATTCATTAATGAACTTTATATTTAATTATTATTAAAGTTAGCACTTTAATAATAATCTATTCATCATAACTCCATAAATATTCATCACCAACTGATTTTGCCAACACCACGAGGTTACCCACTACTCATACTTCTCATCTAGATGCCTTACTATAAATAGTAAGGTTGGCCCCCAACGTCCCAAGTGACTTACTAAAAATAGTAAGTGTGTATAATTGGAGCCTGAAACACCTCAAGAAGGCTAACCCTGAATATGCCGAAGTATTGGAGAAGAAAACACTATAAACTGGCATCAAAAGAACTAGATAACTCTCACATAAGGCCCCCTAAACACCAACATTAGCCTACGAGGACCCAATGATAGGCTAATCCACCAAACTCTAACACTAGCTAAAAAGGGGACATTACAGTCCGCCCTCCATGAAATTGCTTGACCTCGAGCAATCTCAACTAAATTCCTTAGCCTGTTGTCCGAATGCCAGGATCCCAAATCAATCTGTAGAATGCCCAACAATACTCAACACCACTGTAAACAACTAATCCAATGTAGAGCAATCTTTCAGATATAGAAATCCATGGATCCCATAACCAGAATGGAAGTTTGCCATACACATTACCTGCTGACTTCCATTGCGCTACTCTTACATAACCTTCACCATGCTGAGAGTGGTGAAGCAACTCACTAGGATCCAACCTTACTAACGTGCCAAACCTGTCACCACTTGGATCCCAGCACAACAAAACCTCACATCCATCGATAATGAGGAGATAAAAGTATCTTGAAGTGTCTGTATCACAACACCTCTCTCCATCCTCTACAAACCTTCTATGGATGTGATGACTACCCCTCATAGGTGCTGAAGGATGTGTAATTGCTCCTTTTAGGTTGCTGATATGGAACAAAACAACATCCTCAAGACTGCAAGACTGACCTATGGGGATGCAAAAGATACCAACAGGTTCATAGGATGATGGAGTGTCATCCCTATGCTACTCTCCCATGACGAGGAAATGATATGACTCTCCTCTAGTCTCATGTACAACTATTGTCATCCAAGGACTATGAAAAAATTCTTGGTCCGATGTAATAGAACAACCATCTCTTGTCAACTTATGGAGTAGAACTCCATCACTGCGGGATGAACTAACCAAGCCATCATGCTCACTAATACCACAACCTCTCTGTAACCAAGCCTCCAATTGAAATCTTTGAAAGAAAGAAGTTGCAAACTCTACCATGGACACATCAGCATGATGAAGATCTGATCCCTAACCCTATAAACAACCATCTGTAGATAACAGAGCTGGATACCTGCAGTCTCTAGTTCCATCCACTAGAAATGGAAGCACTCCATCCCACAATGGATGATATGAATCCCGACCCAACCCACACATACGCATCAACAAATCATCTGTTTGTGGACTAAAAGAGAAGTGATGAGCACTCCTTACTATGCAGTCAAGATAGAATGGACCTGCTTGCATCAATGGTTGACCGACATAGTCATTGGGAATGCACACTTTGTTACTCTCATCACTTGAATCAGGAGGTGGCTCATGTATCCGATTCTAAAGGGCTGATTGGGTAGATGCTTTGCAAGTCCTCTCTACGAACCCAATAGCAAAGCCCTTAACTGATAGTAGCTGGAGGTAATCTGACTTAATACCCTCCAAGGCACACACGATAGTCTACAAACTAGATATGGAAGTGCCAACTACTACCCCTGTCCGCCTTTCCTCCAATTGTGCTGACCACAAGAGGTACTCCACAAACTTGTGTGTGCTGTCAAAATGAGATAAGGTTTGGACAAACCTATCCTCAGTGATTATCAATTGTTCCCTAAATCCCGGTGACTCATTAGGCTCAAGCCTACCATCCACCTCAACCAATGCATTACCCGATCTGCTGGTAGATGTAGGAGACGTGCTCCCACTAGTAAACGGCCTGCAATCCTCATGCAAATAAGATGGGACAACGTGATGATTCAACATGCTAGTCACACAAGACTCTGCCTCCTTAGCACAAAACTCACCAATAGAAACCTCTACTCCGCCAATGTAGAGACTAGTAACCCTGTCACGTGTGGATGCATGCACCTCACTACTAGCTGGTCCATACAGTGTATGCATCTCTGTCTCTGACATGTTTGTATCTCGAGCCCTCGACCCATAAGTACCACTCTCATCCGTAGGTGTCATGACAACCCTAGAAAACTGAATTTCTGCTGTGGATGAAGGAGATTGAACTAAGCTCAACTCCTCACAGAGCTCATCAATATGAACCTCTGCTTCTTGAAGGGCCTTCTAAGTGCTCTTCAAGGAATCCTCCATGACAATAAGCTCATCAGTAAGTATTACAAGTGAGATGGTAAAATATTTGATAATATTTACATTAGAGATGAAATCTCTTTATAGTATACAAAGATTACAAAAAATGGCAAGTTTCTAAGAAGAAACTGAAGAAGATCGAAGAAACGATCTTATATAGAAGATTACAATATAATACAACATATTGAGCATTAATTAATTGATTACTAAATATTATTTTAATACCCTCCCTTAATGCTCAATCTGTCAACTACACCAAGATGCCCCCTCAATTTTACCAACTTATCTAGATTGAGCGACTTGTTGAGAATATCTGCTGTCTGATCCTCTGTTGGAATATACAACAACTGAACTGATCCGTCTTCAACAAGCTTCCGAATGAAGTGACAATGAGTTTCCACATGCTTGGTTCTTTCATGGAAGACTGGATTTTTGGCAAGTTTGAGAACTCCCTGATTGTCACAGAACAAGGGAGTTAGACCTGCTTGAGATATTTGCATATCTGCAAGCATCTGACGAAGCCAAACTGCCTCACAAGCTGCCTTAACTGCTTCTCGATACTCTGCTTTTGTCGGGGAAAGAGTCACTGCTTGCTGCTTTTTGCTAGTCGAAGTGACTGCACTAGATCCCAAACTGAAAACATACCCAAATGTTGATTTTCTGTCATCAACTGGACCTGCCCAATCTGAGTTTGTGTAACCAATGAGGCTAGGATCATGACTTCTAGCGTAAAGAAGTCCATAATCAGAGGTGCCCTTCACATAACGCAACACACACTTTGTTGCTATCCAATGATTAGCCTTGGGGGCTGTCATGAAGTGTGAAATGTAGCTCATTGCAAAACTGAGGTTTGGTCTAGTGGCAGTGAGATAGATGAGGCTGCCCACTAGTTGCCTGAACAAGGATTCATCCACTACTGGTGAGTTTGATTTAGCTGATAGCTTCAACCCTTTTTCCATGGGTGTGGAGGTAGGTTTGCAATCCTGCATTCAAAACTTATCCAGTAGACTTCGAGTATATTTGGACTGAGAGATGAAGATACTGCTCTTTGTTTGCCAAACCTCAACACCTAAACAATAATGCAGAAGTCCTAAATCTGTCATGTTAAATGAGCTGAACAAATCTTGTTTGATCTCCTCGATGAAATGTGCCGAGCTGCTAGTATTGATCAGGTCATCAACATAGACAACAAGAATAAGAATATCACTACCAGTGTGTTTGACATACATATTAGAATCAGATGGACTCCTCTGAAAGCCATGATCTGTGAGGTACTTGTCAATCTTGATGTACCAAGCCTGAGGAGCTTGTTTCAGGCCATAGAGTGCTTTTGACCAATTTGCACACCTGGTGTTCTTTACCGACAACCTTGAACCCTGGAGGCTGCGTCATGTAGACTTTTTCCTTCAACTCACTGTTGAGGAAAACACTCTTAACGTCCATCTGATGGACTTTTCAACCAAACTGGGCTGCTAAGGCAAGGACGAGCCGAATGGTACTCATCTTAGCTGTAGGAGCAAAAGTCTCCTCGTAGTCAATGCCTTCCTTCTGTGAGAACCCCCTAGCAATGAGACGATCTTTTTACTTGTGAAGGGTTTCGTCAGCTTTGTACTTAACCTTATACCCCCATTTGCAGCTAATGGGCTTCTTCCCTAGAGGAAGATTGGAAAGGACCCAAGTGTTATTCTTTTGAAGACTATGATATTCAACCTCCATAGCCTGTTCCCACTCAGGAATTCCTTTAGCCTCTAAATATGTCTGAGGCTCATAAACACTGTGAATGTTGGCCATGAAAGCAAAATTGACTATATGCTATTGTTTGCTCTTGTTTCTGGATGATCTACCCTCAATGAGCTCATCATCATGAAGATCACCAATGGTCTTAGCCCACCATTTAGGCCAGAGAGTAGAAGTGCCAACATTGGATGCAACAGGAGGAGCTGGAACTGGATCTAGAATAGGTTCATTAGGTGGAAGATCAACATCATCCAGAGGAAAATCGGGTTGAGCATCATCAAAAACAAAATCTACATCATCCCTCCCATTAGATGGACCTAATGAAAGACAAACACCCAAATCAGAAGCCTTCAAAGGCTAATCCTCAGAATGTTGTATAGACGAGGAAAGGTGAAAAGGTCCTCGTTCTTCATCAAAGACAACATCCTGACTGAAGATGAGATGATTAGTGTCTACATCAATCAACCAGTAAGCCTTATGGTTGTCACTGTATCCTGTGAACATAATCGTTTGACTCTTGGAATCCAACTTGGAGAGCTTGGCATCTGGAATCCATACATATGCTAAAGAGCCAAAGATTTTCAGATGACTGCTCCGAGGTTTGCGACTAGTCCAAGCTTCCTCAGGAGTCTTCCCCTTAACAACCTGTGTAGGAGACCGATTAAGAAGATAGACAACAGTATAGATTGCTTCTGCCCAATATTTATTAGGAACACTCCTATGTTGTAACATGGAGTGGGCCATCTCAGTGATTGTACGATTACGCTGCTCTAGAACACCGTTTTGTTGAGGAGTGTAAGGAGTGGTTAACTGGCGTTTGATGTCGTGTATATCACAGAAGTTGGAGAAATCAGTAGAACAAAATTCACCCCCATTATCTGACCTAAGAGTGATTATGGAACAACTAGACTCTTTTTCTACTAAGGCCTTAAACTTCTGAAATACAGTAGACACATCTGACTTCTGTCTAAGAAAGTACACCCACATTTTACAACTGAAATCATCAACAAAAAGCGAGAAATACCTGCAACCAGTAACAAAAGGTGTATTCATTGGCCTACATAGATGAGCCAAAACCAACTGTAGTGGAGGCTCGCCATGAGTCACCATCCGTGAACGGTGTCCTGTGCTGCTTCCCAGCCTAACAAGCTCCACAAACTCCATGATGTTGAGTCTGGATCTTAGGTAAACCAGCTACAAGTCCCTCTTGAGATAGGTGAGAGAGATAGTGCACATTTAAGTGCCCATACCACTGATGCTAAAGACAGGTGATGAAAAATTTCTAGCTGCCATGGCTAACTCTGGAGAATCACCTGTATCCACCAGTCTATATAGACCGTGATCCTCAATGTCAACTGCCATAGTGGTGTGAGTCTACCAATCAACAATTGAACACTTATGTGCACTGAATACCACATCCAACTGAGGAGAGTGCCGCATAATCTGATTGACAAAGAGAAGGTTTAGTTCCATGCCAGGAACGTAGTATACATTGAGGAATATGAGATTCCTCCAACCAAACTGAATCTGAACGTTGCCCTTGCCGACAACGGTATACTCTTCACCTACTCCAAAAATAACCGAGTCACTGAAAGGAGAGAAATCAGTGAACTAATCACGCCGATGGGTGAAGTGTTGCGAAGCACCAAAATCAATGTACCAAACAGAGGACTTCACATGATCTACAGGTCTTTTAGCCATAAAGGCGTAAAAGGCTCCTGCTCAGTGTGCTTGGCAACATTTGCTTTCTGCTGAGACCCTCCCTGCTTCTACTGTTTAGAAGCCAAACGCTGACGACAATCCTTCTTCATATGACCATATTTGTGGCAATAATTACATTGAATGTTCTTTTTCTTGGGATTGCCCTGAGGTTGACCTGAGCCTTTTTGCTGCAGAGGCTGACCTTTCCCTTTATTCTTAGCCTGAGACTTAGCTACAAAAGCTTGCCCTGTATAGGATGAAGAAGCACTACTACCAAACTGCTGTCTTCAACGATCCTATTGCAAGAGTTTGGTACAAAGCTCTGGAAACTTCAAATCAACATTAGTCGATGTAATGTTGAGAGTTTCAACAAAGTGCTTATAAGACTTCGATAGACTTTTCAAATTGATGACTACCATGTCTTCTTCCTCCATCTTCCGACTAATCACCTCCAACTGATCACGGATGTCCTGAATCTTTGTCAGATGCTCTTGTAAGGGCATTCTCTCAACCATCATGATGGAGAACAGCTGGTTCTTTAAAAAGAACGCACGACTCTTCTCGGAGGTCTCATGCAAGGTTTTCAAATGCTCCCAAATCTTAGCAGCTGATTTGCCAGATGGAACCTGTGAAAGCTGATCATCGGTAGCTAAAAGCTTAATGAGCATCACCGTGTCACGATTTTGCTCCTCAAACTTATCCTAGTCCTTACTCGCCGTTGTGGGATGAGTTGCAATGCCTAGAACTATCTGATCAAGGCAATGATATTTGAAGATATACATCATTCGCTGCTTCTAGGTATTATAGTTTCTACCATTGAATCGTTGATTGCCTTCCAACATTATGGTGGTCAAACTAGCCACTTGCATACTTTTCGAGGCACAAAAAACAAGGCAAACAAAAGAGGCAATTAGACTAATTGTACTGATCCCAAAAAACTAAGGCAGTTGCAGACACAAATTTCGAGGCAAACCACTTGCACAAATCCTAATGCATGGATTACAAGGAAACACAAAAATTCTGATGACAACCCATAAATCTTTACGAAAAACCCACAAAAAATTTGTGATTAGAATTTTTTTTTGGCTTGAAACGGAGGATTTATTTCAAAATGCTAGTTGTCAAATGCAAGTCGACACAATTTTCTTCAATGAAGCATGGGCAAGTAGCAGAAAAACACGCCCTAAAAGATGAGAAAACCCTTCTCAGAAACAAAACACGAGTTGAGAAAGACGCATTGCAGAAAACGCTTGAAGAAGGGTGAAAAATGCGCCAGAAAAGCAATTGAAAATCGCGCCTAGACAATGAGGAATCGTGCGCCGACCAGGAGTAGAGAAAACACGTTTTAAAATGACAAAAAATCGAGGCAAAGTTGCAGGAAAAATGACCAACCCCAATGAACAGGTCGTGAGCAGAGAGAAGGGCAATGATTTCCAAAAGGAAATGACATTGAAAATAATACAAGCACAAAAAACACGCGTTCAGAAGGAGGTTATGTTTTGTTTTTGGTCACAACCTCGTAAAAACAGAAGATCACATTTAATATTATAATAATAAAAAAAAATATATATATACATTCAATTATTATAATGACAAAAAAATACATTTGTTTAATATATATTGAAAACACATTTTAATTATTATAACAATAAAAAGAAATACATTTATTTATTGAAAATTGTATTAACAAGCACAGGTCTATACATTGTTATTAAAAGTCTATCTAATGCGTTGAAGACACGAAACTCAAGTCGCGTACGGGCAGAAGGTCGCGTCCAAGGGAGGAATGATCACCTCTGTTCAACACCTTAAATAGGGTTAGCGTGGGTTGTGGGAGTGAGAAGGAGACAAGAGCAGGTTGCAGAGGATTGTTGATTCAGGTGAGTTAGTCTCACTTAGCCTTGATGATTGATTTCCATAAATTAAGAATAAATTGTATTGTGTAGCGCCATCTCTTAAATCTCTAGTTTATTTGGCAATACACCTTTGAATTCTGTATACTGCCATTGATAGGCATGAAAGCTGGAAATAGACTTTGATCATAGGTATTAGACCCCACAATTGGGGCGGCTGTATAATGTTTATAATTTACGGTATGAATCTTTCATGAAATGGGCCCAGTTAATAATGGAATGGCTGTATAATATGGGCGATATCTGCATTATTTAACTTAAGCAAATATTGATATTCTAAATTGTAGGAATCTACTCCATAGTTCAGAACTTCAGGGCATATGATGGATAGATGTGACTGTGTAATTACTCTTATTACTGCAGGCTGTATACATTTCCTTATTTTATAATCTGTGAAGAAATTATAATACTAATGGATAGATGTGACTGTGTAATTACTCTTATTACTTTAGGCTGTATACATTTCCTTACTTTATAATCTGTGAAGAAATTATAATACTCTGTCTATAAATTCAACGATTCTTTAATAAGCTGTGTGGATTAGGCATGTCGTCCTACCAAGAGAGGTAAACTATGGGTTAAGTAGATTGCCTAAAAACCCCACCTTCAGCCCCTTAGGCCCAGACAAGGGATTGGGCCTTGTAGTCCCTTAGGCCCTTGACTCGGGATTGGGCTATAGAAGGTTGGGGGTCCCACCTAGGCTTCAGCCCCTTAGGCCCTGGACAAAAACAAAGGGATTGGGCGATTAGGAGGTAGTAGGCCTTAGGCTACTTAATTGTCTGCATGATTTTCTCTCCCTTGATAAGATGCATAGCCCTCCCTGTACTTCGTTATTGCATTATGTTTACTCTTGATTTGTGGACAGTTGATCTTAATGCTAACATTTAGGATTATGGACTTGAATCTAAATGATGTTGCAGGTGATATTTTGAGAATTGACAGTTACAAGGAACTCCAAGGGTGGGAGTAGAATCCATTAAACCCTTGTTAGTCAGCAGTTTTAGAAGTAGCCAGGTAAGGGTCTCTCACAGTGGTATCAGAGCCTCTTTCCTGCCATCTCGTGGGAAACTATGAAAACCTACCACTGAAGAGGCTCTAGGAACAACAACCTTGGGAACGACCTTATGGGTGACCCCTTAAGGGACGAACTTAGAACCTTTATGGAGAATAGTGAGAAGAAAACCCAAGCCTTAATGGAGCAAAATGAAAAAACCAGGCAAGCCTTACTTGAAGCTCTCCAAAACTTGAGTAGCTGTAATAACAAAGAAGCCAACTCTAACCTTTCCGAAAACAATTTGTTCACACCCTCACGGGACATGAGCTCTATACCCACCCGATCACTCTTCTTGCAAAATGAAGAAGACCATAGCAATAAGGTTCCCATAGCAAAATGATGTAATTAGTGCGCGCCATGAAGGTTTGTGTGGTTTTGAAGGTCTTCATTTGGGCTTGGTGGCAGGGGCTCCGCCCTCGACCCATGCAGCATCGCGGCGAGGGCCCTTGGCCAGTGCACTTGCCGCGTTCGATGGGCGCTGCCCCGACCCCTCTGCGCCTTGACCTGGTGCCCCAGACCCCCACGAAGGGCACTACCCCTTGATCCTATTGGGGTGTTTCCCCCAAAACCTCATCAAACTATAGGTCTAAGCATGTTATAGGCCAATGATGAATCATGATCGTTAAACCTACAAAATACATATCCCCTGTTGTAAATCTTTGCATCTTTTGCAGTCAAAGCCATAATCAAGGATTATCTTGTTCCATACATTAGACAACAAAGCATGCAGTCTTGAAGGCTACAATAAAAATTTAATAATAAATTCCTCACTTGAATATACACACCAATCATTGAGATGCAAGAAAATATCATGGCTGCATCATCATCTATGACCTATCTTAGACACTAGCGCATGACTTGTCGTGATGTTGGGATGAGTAATGCAAGCTCTTTTGAGCCATAGACTTATATTTTTAATTTTGATATTTGTTTTGATGCCATGGATTTCATATTCCATGAGTTTTGTATACATTTGACAATATTTATATATTTGAATGTGTTATTTCCTTCAGCTAAAATTTGCGTTTATACTTATGTGATCGATGTATGTTTGTGTATGAGATCATAGTAATTTCTATTTGATGATGTTATTGTGTCTTTAAGGTTTATTTATTAAAGGGTGCGTGAAACAAGTGTTAAATCCTTAAAAATCTCTGAATTTCTTGGGTTTTTCTATTTGCCGAGTCTTTGCCGAGTCTGGGCTCCGAGTCCGAGTCCGAGTCAAAAATTGGCTTGCCGAGTCGAGGCGAGTCCGAGTCTTGTAACTATGGTTACATCACTGGAATGGCCCATGATTGGTGGCACCAAGGTCTCATAACCCAAGGGCATCAACAAGTCAAGACCTATGATGACTTTACTCAAAGACTGATAAAAAGATTTGACCAAAGGCACCTAGAATGGTATTTTAGGGAACTCACTCAATTAAGGCAGCAAGGGACTATAGAAAACTATGCCAATGAGTTTCAAAAGCTAGCAGTCATGATACCCGAAATTTCCCAAGAAAGACTCACATCATAGAAGGACTAAGGGGATTGGTTAGAAACATGGTGAGTGCTTTTGAACCCACTCGACTAGATGAAGCCATACAAAAGGCAATGAAATATGAAGATAATTGGTCTAGAGATCAGCCCAAGAAGTCCACCTCATCCTCTAAACCCCCTCGTAGAGAAGGAAATGATAAAAGAGAAGAAACATCTAGAACTTGCCAGTGGTGCAAGGGAAGAAGGGAGAAAGATCACTGGTGTAAGAAAATGGAAGAGTTGAAGAGAAATGGACGATGCTTTAAATGCCAAGAGAAATGGGGGCAAGGTCACAGGTGTGGTAGCCAAGCCCACCAACTGGAAGCATACTCGAATGAGGAGTACCCCAACAAGAAGGCTAGAATTGTGGAAGAAAGTGAAGTAATGATAGCTACCATCTCCCAAGCCTCTAAACATAATCCATTCCGCATCAAAGGTGCAATCTTGGGACAAAGGGTCATCACCTTGGTAGATAGTGGGGCCTCTCATAACTTCATCGACCAAAGGATAGTAAAACAAAGAAAGCTACAAACCAGGAAATTTGAAGGTTTTGAGGCAGCAACAGCTATAGGTGCTAGGGTACAATGTACAACAATAGTACCCCAATTGAATGTTTTCCCAGGGGATCACCTCATCACAAAAGACTTCTATGTAGTTCCTCTAGATGCCGACATTATATTGGGAACCCCATGGGTCTACTCCTTAGGTTGTTTTATGTTTGATCTTCCAAACCAAATCATCCGCTTCCAACACTAGGGGAAAGAAGTCACGCTAAAGGGTCTACCCGATGGATCTCCAAAGGTAGTCTCACGTAAAAGAATGGAAGGGATTTTTGGGCACAGGCAAGGAGAATGGGCCGCCCAGTGTATGATACTCGACAAGAGCACCACACAAGGGAAAACCATCCACGTTGAAATCCGACCTATCATCAAAAAGTATGGGCGGGTGTTCGAAGAGATTCCACCAGAGTTACCACCAAAAAGGGGGTTTGAACATACTATAGAATTGGAAGAAGGGGAAAAACTAGTTATAACCACTCCTTACCGTCACCCCCATAAGTACAAAGAGGAGATAGAGAAAACCATTAAACAATTACTAGAAATGGGACATATACAACCCAGCTCTAGCCCGTTCGCATCTTCAGTAGTCCTTGTCAAGAAGAAAGATGGCACGTTCAGGATGTGCATAGATTATCGAGCTCTAAACAAAAAAACCATAAAAAATCGCTACCCCATTCCCTGAATTGATGAACTCATTGATGAACTCCACGAGGCAAGGTATTTCTCCAAAATTGATCTTCGGTCGGGATATCATCAAATAAGAATGAGGAAAGAAGATGTGCCAAGAACAGCCTTCCGATGCCACTACGGGAATTTTGAGTTCCTAGTCATGCCTTTTGGGCTCACAAATGCCCCAACCACTTTCCAATCATGCATGAACCACACCTTCCACAAGCAGCTCAGAAAATTCCTCCTAATATTCTTTGCTAACATACTCATATACAGTAGAACGTGGGAAAAACACCTTCAGCACATCGAGGAGACCTCCAAATTTTAGAGCAAGAATCATTATACGCCAAGGCATCAAAATGTGAATTCAGCTTGGAAGAGATATTGTATCTAGGCCATAAAATCAAATCCCAAGGGGTAAGTGTGGATGAAGAGAAAATTGCCGCCATCAAGGAGTGGCCTAAACCCAAAACTTTCACTCAATTAAGGGGCTTTGTTGGATTATGTAGTTATTACAGGCGTTTTGTAAAGGGGTTCTCCAAAATTGCAGCCCCCCTCATTGACCTAACGGAAAAAGGAGCTTTCTCATGGAATGAAGTAACCCAACAAGCCTTTGAGAAACTAAAAGATGCCATGTGCTCCTGCCTAGTTTTGGCCATCCCCGACTTCACCTTACCCTTTGAATTGCAATGTGATGCTTCGGGAGAGGGGATTGGTGCAGTTCTAATGCAAAATAAGCACCCTATAGCATATGAAAGTCGCAAGCTTACTCGAGCGAAAAGACACTACCCTATTTACGATAAGGAAATGTTGGCTATAATGCATGCTCTAGCCAAGTTTCGCCAATATTTAGTCTGCACCAAGTTCCATGTAAAAACTGATCATAACAGCCTAAGGTACTTTATGCAACAGAAGGACTTAAATGATCGTCAGCAAAAATGGGTGAGTCGCATACAAGCTTATAACTTTGATATCGAGTATGTGAAAGGGACCAACAATGTGGTAGCAGATGCTCTCTCAAGAAAGCCATGCTTGAATACCATAACCAGTATAGCAGCAGACTGGAAGTATGACATCATCTCAGAATATGCCAAAGATTCTCAAGCTAACGAAATCTTGGGGGGACATTTCCCCAATGAAGAATACAAGGTAATTGAAGAAATCATCTTATATAAAGGAAGAATCTATCTAGTACCCAACTCCAAGATTAAAGAAAAGATCCTTAAGGAGTATCATGATAACCCTCTAGCAGGGCACCAAGGGTACTACAAGACATATAAGGAAGTGAGGGAGAAGTACTCCTGGAAAGGTCTTTAAAATGGTGTATTGAGATATGTGCAAGAATGCATGCTTTGCCAGAGAAACAAGATAGAACAAAACCACCCAGCTGGACTTTTGCAACCCTTACCCATTCCCAATCAAAAGTGGGAGAGCATTTCGATGGACTTTATTACAGGGTTGCCCAAAACTCAAGCGAAAGATTGTATATATGTGGTGGTCGATAGGCTCACCAAATATGCTCACTTTTTCGCCATATCCACAGATTATAAGGCACCACAGGTGGCGGACTTATTTTTCAAAGAGATCTTTAAGCTACATGGTCTCCTAAGAAACATCGTCAGTGATCGGGATAGCCGGTTCTTGAGCCAATTCTGTCAAGAACTCTTTGGATTGTCAGGGACTACTCTTACACCAAGTACCAGTTATCACCCCCAAACGGATGGTCAAACCGAGATTGTCAATAAATGGATAGAAGGCTACTTGAGGAATTATGTCACCGGGCAACAAAACGCATGGGTCAAATGGCTACATATGGGAGAATATTGTTACAACACAACACATCACATGTCCATTAGAATGAGTCCCTTCAAAGCATTGTACGGATATGAACCCACCGCTTTTGGAAGCTTGATTACTCAAGAAAGCCAGGTACCCTGGGCTAAGAATTTCGTGCAAGAAAGCATGGACATCCTAAACACCTTGAAAGACAATTTACATCAGGCCCAGAACTAGCAAAAGTTGTACGCAGATCGAAATCGTGTTGAAAGAACTTTTGAAGTAGGAGATCTAGTTTTTCTTTGATTACAGCCATACAAGCAATCCTCCCTCAAGTCTAAGGGAACAGAGAAGCTAAAACCCTGGTTCTACGGACCTTACAAGATCACACAAAGGATTGGGGAAGTGGCCTACGAGCTTGAGCTACCAAAAGGCAGCCGCATACATAATGTCTTCCATGTATCCCGATTAAAGAAGGTTTTGGGCTAACAGGTGGCCCCTTGCACGAAACTGCCCCCAATAGACGACGAAGGGAAGTTGGTTCTAGAGCCCGAGGCGGTCCTCAATATGAGGGAGAAAAGGTTAAGGAATAAGACTATTTCAGAGTTCTTGATCAAGTGCAAGAACCTTCCTGAAGATGATGCTACATGGGAGGGTGAGGAAATATTCAACCACCCGAACCTCAAGTTGCTTTTGATGAGCCCAACTGGCTCCTCTTCAAACCTCTGTTGTTTTAATTATCTTTTTGTGTTCTTTTGAGTTTTTTAAGAAAGTTTATAGAGAGAAATAGAAGGGGTGCAGCATATAATTGCTCATAGAACTCAAATCTGAGCTTATATTTACCAAATGGAAATGCAGAAGGTATTAAATAATTGAAACAAAGAGATTACAAATTTCAAACATACCCGAAATGCTCCAGATTATTTTAATAAGAAAGTAGTCCAGTTTGCCCGCCAAGAATGATGAAAACTAACAATTTCAAACGTAGAATCCAACTGAATGCAATCTCCAGCCTGAAAACTGAAGCAAATGAAAGGTACAAGCTAGACGCCAATGAAGAAGATGAGAAACCCTCAATAAAGAAGGCGTTTCTCCTAGAAAACTCCAAACGCCCTTAATTTAAGAGCCACGCCCTTCAAGAAGAAACCACGCCATCTGTAAGGAAAGAATAGCCATAACAGGAATGATCACCAGATGAAGATAGGCGCCTGTCTCACAAACCCTTCTGTATTTTTATTGAAGAACTCCACTGAATATGCACAAAAATCCCTGATTAAGCACTGTAGAAACTTTTGAATTGAAGTCCCCGCTGTTGCAATCATTCAACTGATCTTTCACAGTCTCACAATCACAGATCTGTGAAGAGTTTTTGTTGTCTAGAGATAAGCAAACTCCTGAAACCCTTGTCTTAGAGAAGCAAGCAAAGCCAAAGCCAAGAGAATATATCAAATAGTCAAAAGTGAGTTTGATTTTACCTTGGCTTGCATATAAGGCCAAAAAGGCACACATCCCAAGAAATGATGCCACTTTTTGGTGTCATTTAAATATTTTAGAATATATTTAAATCCCCTTTTCAATAGTTGTCAATTAAATACATGGGCTCCCACTTTAAGTGACTTAATTAATCACTTTATGAAATATTTCACTAAAGTGCTTCTAATTTTCACTTAAATAAATTTAAGTGATTACTTTATTATAAAATCAAGTTGACTTTATAATATTTTGTCAAATATATTAAAACACTTTAATCCACTGAAATATTCATAACTCGCTCAAAACCCCACATAATAAAGTGCCGTCAGAAGCTGTCAATCACTGAACTGCCAAGGCTTGCTGTGAGACAATCACTGAAGTGAAAGGATGAGAACGACAAAACCCATCAAATAATGCCATTGACCCTCTAACCCAACTTGTTATCCTACGAGAGTCTAAGTAATAGGCTAACCACCATCAAACACGATCATGCCGAAAAAGGGGACATTACATTGCTTGCGGACAAGCAATTTAGGAGGGGGGGACTGTCATAACCCCGTAAAAACAGAAGATCACATTTAATATTAGAATAATAATAAAAAAAAATATATACATTCAATTATTATAATAACAAAAAATTACATTTGTTTAATATATATTGAAAACACATTTTAATTATTATAACAATAAAAAGTACATTTATTTATTGAAAATTGTATTAACAAGCACGGGTCTATACATTATTATTAAAAGTCTATCGAATGCGTTGAAAACCCGAAACTCAAGTCGCGTCTGGGCAGAAGGTCGCGTCCAAGGGAGGAATGATCACCTCCATTCAGCACCTTAAATAAGCTCAGCGTGGGTTGTGGGAGTGAGAAGGAGACAAGAGCAGGGTGCGGAGGATTGTTGATTCATGTGAGTTAGTCTCACTTAGCCTTGATGATTGATTTCCATAAATTAAGAATAAATTGTATTGTGTAGCGCCATCTCTTAAATCTCTAGTTTATTTGGCAATACACCTTTGAATTTTGTATACTGCCATTGATAGGCACGAAAACTGGAAATAGACTTTGATCATAGGTATTAGACCCCACGATTGGGGCGGCTGTATAATGTTTATAATTTACGGTATGAATCTTTCATGAAATGGGCCCAGTTAATAATGGAATTGCTGTATAATATGGGCGATATCTGCGTTATTTAACTTAAGCAAATATTGATATTCTAAATTGTAGGAATCTACTCCATAGTTCAGGGCATATGATGGATAGATGTGACTGTGTAATTACTCTTATTACTGTAGGCTGTATACATTTCCTTATTTTATAATTTGTGAAGAAATTATAATACTGATGGATAGATGTGACTGTGTAATTACTCTTATTACTGTAGGCTATATACATTTCCTTACTTTATAATCTGTGAAGAAATTATAATACTCTGTCTGTAAATTCAATGATTCTTTAATAAGTTGTGTGGATTAGGCATGTCGTCCTACCAAGAGAGGTAAACCATGGGTTAAGTAGATTGCCTAAAAACCCCACCTTCAGCCCCTTAGGCCCAGACAAGGGATTGGGCCTTGCAGCCCCTTAGGCCCTTGACTCGGGATTGGGCTATAGAAGGTTGGGGGTCCCACCTAGGCTTCAGCCCCTTAGGCCCTGGACAAAAACAAAGGGATTGGGCAATTAGGAGGTAGTAGGCCTTAGGCTACTTAATTGTCTCCATGATTTTCTCTCCCTTGATAAGATGCATAGCCCTCCCTGTACTTCGTTACTGCATTATGTTTACTCTTGATTTGTGGACAGTTGATCTTAATGCTAACATGTAGGATTATGGACTTGAATCTAAATGATGTTGCAGGTGATATTTTGAGAATTGACAGTTACAAGGAACTCCAAGGGTGGGAGTAGAATCCACTAAACCCCTGTTAGTCAACAGTTTTAGAAGCAACCAGGTAAGGGTCTCTCACATTTTTTCAGAAGATTGCCCAAAAATGAAAATCTTGTGTACCTCCGACTCACGGAGAAAGCCCACGAATTTTTCTTTTCAGATCCTCCACAAAAAACTGACGAATTTCAGAAGCCTGAAAAAAATTTAAAATTCTTCCCACTTTTTGTCTCCTGCTCTGATACCATATTACAAGTGAGATGGTAGCATATTCAATAATATTTACATTAGAGATGAAATCTCTTTATTGTATACAAAGATTACAAAAAATGGCAAGTTTCTAAAAAGAAATTTAAGAAGATCGAAGAAATGGTCTTATCTAGAAGATTACAATATAATACAACATATTGAGCATTAATTAATTAATTACTAAATATTATTTTAATAGTAAGCTTATCCACTTCCCTTTCTTTCCCCTCAAGTGTATCATAGTAGATCTCGCCAAGCTGGAGTAGGTGATCTCTATTTGAGAGTAGCTGCATGTAATTGGTCTTCGTTACTATGAACGTCTCTGTGAGTGCATGAAAACCCTCAAGGGAAAGTCCTCCTTCAGTATTGTTTTGTATCCCTAGAATTCTCCAACAATACTTTGCCATCAACTGTTGAGCAACATCAAAGTGTTCTATGGCTGTAGTAATCATGCCTTCATTCACCTTCAAATGACTTTCTAAATGATGGGTCCCCTGAAACCTGTCATTCCCATCCAAATTTTCTAATTTGAAATAAACACTATGATAGGATTTTAAATCACCATCATTAACTGATTGAAAAGCATCATTATGTGTGCCATCAACAATGCACACATCCTCGTCAAATGTACTGTTGTTATGTACGTCATAGGATGGCTCAAATTAAATATTAGAGATTGCTGATTTGACATCCTCATTGCACATTTCCTGTTCCAGAGTAGATGCATGTACATGCAAAGAACTATCCTGGGACCCATCAATCTTACACAATTTTTCTATCTCGGGACTCAAAGCATCCGCTACTCGGTTTTCCTTTCCCTTAATATAACTGATCTCAAAATCATAGTCATATATCTACTCTAACCATCTTCTTTGTTGAGCATTGGGATGCGGTTGAGTGAATATATACTTAAGACCTCGATGGTCTGACCTTAATTTAGAAGGTTTTCCTAACAAATAATTCTGCGACATTTGCAATGCATGCACAATTGCTGCCAGCTCAAGATCATGAGGAGCATAATTCTTGTAATGGTCTACCCCTTTACCACAACAATTTTTTTCGATTTTCAAAACTTCAGGTAAGCAGGCATTTTGTCAAATGTTTTACTCATTCATGGATTTGAGTTTGTTAACACTATCTTGCTTGTGTTTTTGCATCACACATTCATTTAAAGAAATTTTCACCACAATTTAATACGAAGAGACATTTTACCAATTTCAGACTAATCTCATACATGGAACAATGCCACAAACAAGTAAACCACAAAGAGGGTTTATATAAATGCTTAACACCCAGACTTCTATATGACCAATGACCATATTCAGGAAATGGTGTTTATTTCCTTATTACAGATGCATATATGGCTAACTTAGAATTTGGCACATTGATTTATAAATATTCCCAAACTTGAGTATAGATTCCCGTCCTGGAAGATTCGTTGCAATTTGTGAAACTCTATTAATGAACATATGTCCTCGTCTGTTCCACGTTTGATAACCAAACAACTGCTATTCTTTAGAGGTAACGCCCTGGAATCTAGTCAGCCTGTGGAATTACGACTCTAGATATGTATATTTCCAGATCACCTTTGACACCCGAACTCATCATATATTTGCAAACCTTGTTGTTTATATTCCTTTATGAAATCCCATATGAGTTTCTCCAAGCGCCAAGGAATAATGAGACGGAATTACCTTGTGAAGACATCATCAACATGAACATATTTAGTCATTGGCTTTGTAAAGAACTATTATCACCGCTTTTTGATATTACTATTGCTACTTAATTCAATGTAGCGACTCCTTCATTTGCCACGACCCCACTACTCAAGCTGTGGAAAAGGCGTTGGAACTGTTATTCAAATGACGCAACACGTGATATCTTCAACATGAATTCTCCTTTAAAATTACCACGACTGCTTCCCAAGCTGACTTGGCATATACAGTGTGTAGAATATTTTTGAGAGCCCGACAATTACTAGAGGGGTAGTATGAATTAATTGACTGACTGTTCATAAACCAGTTGTGCCATGCTCCTTCCAATAATGGTCCGAGTCTTCTGAAGATAAGCAACGACAAGGGTAATATATATATATATATATTACCCTTGTCGTATCGCCCAGGAAGATGCGACCACCTGAAATAATGATGGCTGCCAATAAATTAATTCTTCTTCTATATCTTCATAACCTTCACGTTGCGATTCTTTATCCTCCGTTAAACTTGATGCTCGAGTAATCTATAATTTCTAGGCGATATTCTAATTGACCCGGCTCATCTTGAATGAAACAACAAGATTAACATAAGAGACAATTAATACTGGAGGGATGCGAAGTATTCAATGAGTCGCGGTCTTCACTAATTGTCGACTCATTACCTTGCATCCTCATAAATCCATACAAAGCATCCACGTTACCTCATTAATTGCCATGATATCCTTCCAACTCAGATGACAACCTCTAGAAAGTTTCAACCTCTTCTATTAGATGGTAATCTTGCTAGTCTTCAGCCAAAAATCTTTAAATTAAATCTTCAAAGCATTCGGCGTGGTCAAAGAATGATGTTTTCTTGAAGATTATTTGGGATGGTTCTTGATTGATTGAACCGTGTCTCTTCTAATTCCCATATGAAACTTCTAAAATCAGAAATTCGTTTTTTTATTAGATATTGGGAAGGCTAGTCATCTGTGTGAATTTGTGCCGACTCTCCATCAATACTAACTGCTCAAACTGACTTGCCTGAAATAGCCTCTGAACTGAACTGCTGAATCCTTGCTAAAAATAGTACTACTAAAAATAGCACTTACTATAAATAAGCATACTACTAAAAATAGTAAGTGTGTCCAAATGCATTTTAAACACATTCTGAGTAGCCATCGCAATTTACTAAAAATAGTAAGTCTGGTAAAGTTACCTGTTTCAGTTGCATGTCAAACCACTGCGAAGCTCTCTGAAAACCCAAAAGGAATCCATAATCGAAACCTGCATGCAAACCCTTGATTGGAATGCATGTCACTTTCGTTAAATGCATGCGACATCTCTCTAAAGCTTTCTAAAAACCCAAAAAGAAACCAGCAACCAATATACAAAACTCCAACATGCAAACCCCTGAATCCTCAAAAGAAACCTCCAAACAGCTGGAAACCCTAATGCTGCCTCTGACTAGCCTACGGGCATCCGGAAACAAGCTAACAATCATTGGAAAGTGTAGTGCTAAAAATGGGGACATTACAGTAACATTGTCATTGCTTTTGTGTATCCTTGCAATGTTGAAAATTTACATTCCCATGATACAGTTGCAAGTTGAATTTCTCTTGCCAATCTTCTCTAAGAATTTCCTATGGATGTCCTAGCAATTAATGTTTTCTCTTCTATGAATAGATTCACTGGCTGCAGGTTGCTTTAGGCAGTAATAGCCAACTAAATCAACTGCCTAATCATCAGATCTGAAATGGGAAAGGGTTTTTTTTGAAAATAGTGTTTAAAGGATTCACATCAATGATTAATTCCAATGTGCTATTTCAAGGCCTTTTGGATTTTTTGAATCAAACTCTGAAAAAATCAAAAGCATTTTTTAGTTCTTGTAGATAAAGACTAAAGTCTAACTACAACCATGCCGCCCACAAGGCTCATGCCTCATTCTCATCTCTGTTGGGAATTAGTGTTCACATAGGTGTTAGGAATATTGCATCATAGGATGCATAAAATAATAGTTTAGTAGGTTCGTTCTGAGTGTTGGGAATATCACATCATTTCCGTAGATTATTTGTTATTTGGTTGTGATTATTTGTTTGTGTGTATTATGAGTTGTTAAAACAACTCATATCTATAGCAAGTTGTTTTAGGTAGTTTCCTATAATATAGGATATGTAAATCCTTTATATATGCAAATGTATTGAACAGAATAATCTGAGGAAGGCAAGTGTATTATGTGTAGAATATTTTATGTAGAGCTTTTATAGACTCTCTTCAATCTCTATCCATATTTCTAATAATCTCTCTTTTCTTTTCATATTCTTAGTTTTTATAAAATTTGCTTGGGTCTAAGGATGAGGGTTAGATGCTTCACAAGGAATCAACAAGAAATTTCACACAATGTCACCGAGTGACAAAATAAACTGCATGAAGTCCTTGCAGAGGCATAACAAGCAATAATGCAATCCTAAGGGATTGTGTGTGTGTGTGGTCTCTTTCCATACACTGACAACAACTGAATCCTTCTTCTCAGATAATTTTGTTTCTTAGAGAACTTAATTTAATCCTTGCCATCCATGCAAGATCAATAATTAATCTAAATAATTAAATATTAGAAACAATAAAAATGTTATGCAATATTAAATCATGATAAAAATTGCATCAATACATCCATCTTAATGATAAATCAAACAATTATATATACATTAAAATAATGAATATCTTTAAGATATTACATCGAAATAAAAGATCTATTAATAATAATAAAAAAACAATACATTCATAATTTAAAAAATGAGTTAGGCATACTTGATGTATTTAGGGGATGTGGTAAATACCCAATCAAGGAGTATTGATTTCATGAGAGAATGAATGTACAATGACAGTGTATATATAACAAACTCAGCAAGAAAGGCTTGAGCACAGAGCCCAAATACCAAACAACATGAAGAGTCCTTAGTAGCAGCAATGATTCTTCTCTTTTGTCTAACATAGTTGTTGCAACTTGCAACCCTATGAAACTTTCTGCAACAACTCTCCTTTGTGCTGGTGGTTATGTTCATTGTCAAGTTGTCATATGTGTAACTACTAATACCTAATATTGACTTAATTTGTGAGTTCTCTACTATTCTAAATGCTGTGTTGCCTATTTTCCGAAATCAAGTGTAGAAGCAGGGGATGGCGTAATCCTTTACTAGGGAAGAGGACTTGTCTTGATGTGGTGAAAGGTAGTTCAAGAAGGAGGAAGCTTGGTTAGGTGCAAGGAGAACATGTTGAAGTGCTTGCAAGATGATAGCAAGTCAGTAGTGACATAGATGATAAAAAGGGTGATGAGGTGTTGACAAGTGGCTGCAATGAGAAGAATAGGTGTCTAATAGGGTGCTTAGGTGAATGCATTGGGCGAAAAAGGTTCCTAAGGGAGATGTTTAAACAATCTGTTTCATGGCACCAGCAGCTTATAAGCATGCCAGGAGCATTTAGGTGTTGATAGGTGACAAACATGCACCAAAAAAGGTGCCTAGGACTTAGTCAAGTGGCAGTATTAACCAAAATAGGTTCCTGAAAGGAGAAGGACGAGTTTAAGTGACAAGGATGGTGTTATAGTGAGCCTGAGTGTGATAGGTTTCTGCTAAGTGGCAAATGTATCCAAAAACCTCACCTAACTTGTTTACATGAATTCCATGTAGCATTAGTAAGAATAGGTGCCTCAGCATTAAAGAACATACTTTAAGTGGTGAAGATCACAAAAATGGGTGCCCAAATTGTAGTTGACTGACAAAGGTCAGGTGAGAGTGTGCCAAGGATGAAGAAGACAGTTTTGAAGTGCCATATGTAACTTAAAAGCATGCCTAGGACGTGGTTTAGTAGCAGATGCACCTAAATCAGCCACCTAGAGGATGAATATGAGTCTTGAGTGGCAAGGGTAGATAATTTCAATGATGCTCATGTATGATAGACAGGTTTAAGTGGTTCAAGTGCTGTTTTGGCATGCCTGGGTGTTAGGGACCTAACATTATCCTAATACTTGTAATGCACTGCAACTTGCTTGATACACTCTCCCCTGCAACACATACAACTGTCTCCATAGAATACAGGATCAAAGAATGTTGAATCTATGAAAGGATGAATGAATATGGTAACCTCCATGGGCTTATGGAAAGCTCAGTGGGAAAGGATTGATCAAGAAGCCTGAATGCTAAAAAGCATGACGAGACACCATTTGCATCCATTACTCTTGTTTTCTGTCTGACATGGGAAACCTGCCACATATATTGGGGAAACTGTCATGGCACTACCACTAACACAAATGAAACTTCTATGCTGCTGCTGCTGCTGTTTTTGTGACTGATAAAACTGTTCTCTATTTACGCTCTTGTTTTTGAAACTTATTTCAGCTTTGTTTGACTCCATATTGTCCAGATTGCCTCAAAACTATGTACAACCATAGTAGACCCCTGCAAATTTGCATAATTAGTTCTTGTTGAAAATTATCACAATGGGGGTGTTTGATAGTGTTTCAATTTAGTAGTGTTTTCTCTGAGTATCCGTGATGGGGGGAATAGGACTTGGGGATGCAGTTTTAGGGATGGCAAAATTTTTCCCAAATTTCGGTACTGTCAAGAACAGTTCTTAAAATAAATTAAACAAACCAAAAACAGCTGAAATATTAAAAACTAAATACAACATGCTGAATTGCCATGACAATCTTACTCGTTTTAGCTTTTCATGGTTTTTTAGCATTTATCTTTCCTTGTAAGGTTTCCTTTTTTATATTTATGCAACAAATGAAGTAGGTATTCCAGTCCTGAAAAAGGAGACATCTCCTCAAAGTCTCCATGTCCTCAAGATGTTTTGGATATTAAGGATGTCACCTAGACCCTCAGGGACGCATCCCTGGGGAATACTGCAAATTACATTCTTAGTTGTTTTGACTAATCAATGTATATTTTTTAATGTTATTTTTATATTAATAAATTGCATGTTTTGTAGCTGACTTGGTTTGTTGTGGATTAGTTGTGTTTTATAATGTTATTTTCATATTAATAAATTGTATGTTTTGTAGCCTAGTTGGTTTGTTGTTGATTAAGTGTGTTTTACAATATTATTTTCATATTGAGAAATTGCATGTTATGTAGCTGACTTGGTTTATTGTGGATTAATTGTGTTGTATAAACTATAATGTTATTTTCATAGTAATATATCACATGTTTCACAGCTGTTGATTTGTTGTTGATTAATTGACATTTTAGGTAGTTTATTTAGGTTAATGCTATGTACAGTCAGGTCAGCAATTAATTCTTAATTGACCACCTTTGGTCTTACAAATACAATTCCAATGTCAAGTTAGAGGTGCTGAAGTAATGAAGTGTCCATGTACCAAGCAAATGCATTGTATTGTAGACAACCTATGAAATAAAGCTGTCGTTCTCTATGTTTATTAGTTCACTGGTCATTCTATGTAATTGCAATTCTGTTATGCTAGTTGTATTCTTGGTGGTGGAGCATATTTACAACAAACATTTTTGCCATCGTTAGCTTTGAAAAATTGGGTTATAGGTTGAAGTCTCATAGAAGGTAGTTGACAATAGCCATTAACAATTACACATGATGAAATCATGAGAGGAGGGATCTGGTGAACCATCCAAGAGCTGGTTGACTCTAAGAAACAAGGATAAGTTGAACTCTCCAAAGAGTTTAGATTTTGGTGGGATTTCTCAATAGGGGAACATGTTAGAGAAAATTTTGAGAGAAATCATGCAGATTCTATATGGGATAACTTGGTTGTAACCTTAGAAGCAGGTTGATTTGAACAATTTATGCAAACTTCTTGCAAGAAACCATATTATTTTGCAAGATCCTTATGTCAAATTTGACCATAAAATACCATGACGACAAATTTTACTACAGTTTAATGAAAGATGTTGTCAGGATGAAGATGAATGATGTCAATATCAATATTGAATTTGAAGAATTTTATGCTATTAAACTCAAACTGGTAGGAGGCAATGTAGTCAGGTAGTGGACCGAAAAATCAGATGATGTATTGCACTGGTCCAACAACAAGAACAAAGACAATGGCTGCAAGAGCTGGCCGATTAATTAAATCCATTATGCCACATATGTAGTTGAAGTAGTGGTGCAAGCAGAATTGAAAGGCTAGGCTAAAGCATAAATCGAAGTTGGAGATAAAATTAAGGAAGGTCTCAACAAATATATTAAATCTACAGTTCACTGAAAAATAAAGAGCAGATAGAAGTTGCTTGAAAACTCTCTTATAGGAGGAAGGACTTTCTTTGTTGACCAAGATAGTTTGAAGAATACTACAGAAGAAATGATTGGAGAGCTGATTGACTCTCATTATCAAAGGGAAGTATTCGTTCTGAAATGAATTTTGGTAACTTCTTTGAAGTAGAAAAGATAGTAGCTTACTAACGAAAAGTTTGGGATATTAAGAAATGGTTAATAGAAGAGGATAAAAAGACGATTACAGCTGTTTAGACCCATTGGTGTCAGCTACAAAGAAAAGGAACTTGATGCTTCACAAAGGAACATGCAAATTGCCTACGCCATAGGAATTGTGTCCTATAAGGTGCCAAATGTTGGATGCAGCTTGAGCTGAAAGAGGACTGAAGTCTCACAAAGCACCAAAAGTTTGAAGCCATAATAGAATTAGAGGGGCGAATGCCCTATAGAGATATAAATGCTTTAACTATAGTTGCAAAGAAAAGGTACTCCTAGGATAACCAAGAATATGGGAAATTGACATCCAATGCATGTTTAAAATCCCTCAAACAATTGTTATCTGATCACAGAATCATTTTAAATTTCTCTTTCTAGAAATGCACATATTGTAGAAGTAAAGAGATTTGGAATCAAAATTCAACTTGTATAATTCAATCATGCTTTTCACTCTAGTCATCATGCTTGAGGACAACAACTTCATTGTCGTCTTTGTTTTGTATCATCTTCGATAGGTATTTTCTTTATTTTACTGATTTTCTGCTATAGACCTCCTATTTGTAATTCTATATCTCATTCTTTAATTAGAGAAATGTAGGCATGATCCTATGTATGACTGGCCATAGAATGATGGGTGGACTCATTGATGGAAATTCCCTCTTGTAGGGATTCCCTTCCATCATTATGAGCATAGTAGCGAAACTTGGACATTGTGTGGACTCGACAAGGGTGATTCGACTTGGGACTCGGCGCCTGGATTTGACGTAGACTCGACAAAGTAAAAAACCCAAGAAATTTAGGGATTTTCAAGGATTTAAAACTTGTTTCATGCACCCTTTATTAAATAAACCTTAAAGACACAATAACATCATCAAATAGAAGCTAATTTGATCACATAAACAAGTATACATCGATCAAATAAGTATAAACGCAAATTGTAGCTGAGCTGTTGAAGGATATAGCACACTTAGATATATAGTCAAAGACTCAAATGCATACAAAACTCATGGAATATGAAATCCATGACATCAAATGTTCCAAACAAATATGAAATATCAAAACAATAACTAGAAGTCTATGGCTCAAAGGAGCCTACATCCTTCCTGTAAATGTGTCTAAGATAGGTCCTGGATGGTGCAACAACCATAATCTCAAGTTTGAGGGCAATTGCCCCAACGGGGTTGAGGGGTAGTGCCCTTTGCGAGGATTGGGGGCAGTGCCCCCAATGGGGTCGAGGGGCAACACCCCCAGCAGGGTCGAGGGGTAGCGCCCCTTGCGGTGTTCGGGGGTGGCACCCCTGGCACGCTCCCTGCCACGATACATGGCGGGGTTGAGGGGCAGAGTCCTCACCAACAAGCCTAAATCAAGACCTCCAAAACCATACAAACTTTCATGGCGTACATCATTTTGCATTCACGATAAGTAAAAAAAAAAAGAACAAGCTTGGGGGGATTTGGGGGTAGTGCCCCCAATGGGGTCAAGGGGCAACGCCCCTCTTGGGGTTCGGGGGCAACACCCCCAGCAAGGTCGAGGGGCAACGGCCCTCGCGAGGTCCGGGGGCAGCGCCCCTGGCACCCTCCCTGCCACGATACAGGGCAGGGTTGAAGGGCGGAGGCCCCGCCACCAAGTGAAATATCCCACCCCTTGTTGAAATATCTACTAACTGAAACTACCAATGCGTTTGCTTGAGTTTTCAAATGAATTTTGGTTTTGTTTTGTGTTTTGCAAGATATTGCCAAGAAAGCATAAAATAACATACACCAATGCAAAGGACGTTACAGAAGTAAATGCAATACTTTTAATTCCAGATGTAATTATGAAAGCTTTTACACTTGTCTCATACCCGGTAAGCTAAGCAAGATTATTTGCAAGAATCTAGAAATGAAAATGAGCAACTGGCAAAACCCTTGAGTGGTCGATTTGCAACAAACAATGAGTTCTCCACCAATTAAATACAACAAACAGATACTATGTATTTAGATGCCTTTATTAGAAGTCTTTGCAGCTTAGAAAATAAAGTGTTTTCTCCCTAGAACTCAAATGCCACCTTCTAGGAATGGTACATCCTGGCTGCAATGGCTTGTACGGCCTGGCTGCAGCAAAGGTACGGCCCAAAAATCAATGATATCAGTCAATGAATAACCAACAACCAAATAACCTCTGATTTCTAATGATAGTCTCTTCAAACCCTTCAAATAAACACTATAATATGCTTAAATGTGACCACTGGATGTAGCCACCTGGTGAATGCAACCCTTAGGTGATCTCTCACACTTGTAGGAGGCAGAATCAAGATATGCTACACTCTCCAAGACTCAATTTGCAGAAAAAACCCCCTGGTTTCTCCTCTAACGCCGAAGCAACAAAAGCCAAGTGTTTGAAATATTCATCAATGATAATTTTCATTTGCTTCTGATGCCTTTTATACTCATGAAAATGCACGACTCCCAAAGAGGCTTTTTAAGTTTAAATATAATATCAAATTTGCTTTTGAGGCGACTTTAATATATCTCATTAGTTGGGCGCTCAAACCAAGGCACTTTATAATTTAATTTATATCATTAAATGGCCCCATTAATATAAAGTCAAATAAGTTATGATATGCACTTTATAATAACTAATAAAATAACATAACTCCCTCACTAATCATTATTTCCTGATTTCGTCAGTACTAGGAGGTAATCCACTGAAACCACTGCTCACTCAGGTGCCTTACCAAAAATAGTAAGGTTGGCCTCCATCACTTAATTGACTTACTATAAATAGTAAGTGCATCAAAACGGAGCCAAAAACCTTTGAATGACATCGCCTTTGAATATGCTGTAATGAGCCTTGCTCAAATTGACCTTAAATCTCTTCAATTTGCAGCCTTGAAATTTTGTCAAACAGTTTGTATGCAATGTTCTATGTTGCTGGTATGAAGTTTCAGTTTGTTGTTTGATGCTTAGAATAAATGCCAAATTGATTTGAAAGCTTAAAATAACTTCTACAATGACTATGCAAGTTTCTAAATGCAATACAATAACTTTTTGTAATTTTAAATGCATACAAATGAGAAACTAAGTGAATAAAATGCATCTACAGCCAAGAGACATTCTGTCGAACACTTGGCATGCAAACTAGTAAGCTGAGTACATATGATATTTAAATGCTCAATAATAACACCAATTGAACAACTACTTATTTCTCCATGATTGCAAATGTTTATTCAATTCAATGCTGGTTACAAAATGGCCAAGACTCTTGGCATCACACTTATGCAATCTTTACAATTTCTGAGTACAAATGACAGCCTCTTACATTTGATCATATATGCATTAAATTGAATGCAAAACAACATATCAAAAACCTGGTTGAAGCGCCTATGACTGAAGATGAAGAAGCAACCAATAGAATACCAAAATGTGCCTCCTCTTTGACAAATCAAACCCTTTTCCAAAATCGCCCCTGTTCTGGTCTGAGTGCTTTAATAACTATTTTGGCAACTTCTTAACCTCCTTTCAAGCATCTAAAATCATCTCCATGACCCAAGGTTTAGTGCGCCCAAGCTTGAAAGTAAAATTGATGCAAATAGTGGCCTCCAAGAGCAAAGTCGACCCCTTCAATGATGCTGATATGATGACTGGAAATTATTATCAGAATAATATATATAATGCAAATCGACCTCCACTAGCTTGAAGATGAAAACTATACTCAACAAAATGCTTCCCAATAACCTCGAATCGATTATCTCTCAAAATTGACCTTTAGCCACAAATTTTGCTGTATGAGAAGTCTGAAGTAACCTCTCCAATGGCTGCAACCCTTCAGAAGATATTTCACTTCCTGAGTTATGCTATCAATGGGAGTTTTCGTTCCCAAAGACTATATACTGCAAAAACCTTAGCTCCACAAGTGCTCATAAAATTGTTGATGTCAAAATGCTGGATGAGAACAATGGCAGCCAACACCCCTCTTTTTATATTTTTCTTTCTCCTCAATAGGGCGGCTTCTAGAAGCATCTTATTATTTTATTATTATTTTTATTTTATAATTTACATTTGCATTTTATAATAAAATAATAATTCATAATATAAAGTGCAAATATAACATCACCTTATAACATGAGGTTTCTAAAAATAGAAACATATCAATTAATCACTAGAACACCTCCATATGAATATTGAATCCCGAAAGAAGCCAACTGCCAACAAGGTATCTGCCAAGAAGACCCTCTAAACATGCTTTGTTAGCCTACAAGGGCCACTGATAATCACATAGATGTATCAATGTCTAGCTAGAAGGGGACATTACAGTCCGCTCCTCTTGAAATTGATTGTCCCCAAGCAGTCTCAATTCTGGATGCTGTAGAATCTCCTCACTCTCCCAAGTAGCATCCTCGACTGGCAAGTCTCTCCATTTGATCAAATATTCTTTGATAACCCAACGGCGCAAATGTCTCTCCCTAACATCCAAAATAGCCTCGGGTACTAGAATCAGCTTCCCCTCGTCATCCAAGGGTGGCAAGGTCATGGAAGGAACCACACGATGTTCTAACGCCTTTTTGAGGCGTGACACATGGAACACATTATGAAATATGCTAACCAATTTTTTCGAAGGAATTACACAACATAAACCAGCAATAGCCAACTGGATTAGTGTTAGCATCAAACTGAAAACCAAGCTTGAAAGAACTCAATGCCAAGAATGCACACTCAATCCCAAGGAAAGATAGGTGTTGTCATATGGCGGAGAAACTAAAGAACAGTACTTGAAATGAAACAAACTCAACGTCAAGAATGTGCACTCAAGATCCCATTGAGGGCGAGGTGCTAACATATGACAGATTTATTAATTGAAAACTGAAATAAATAGGCGGATAACCAGCCATAAGACAATTTCCACACTACCACCAAACAGTGGGGGGAAAAGACTACAATTAAAACACTTCGTCTGCTACGGCAGGCATCCACTTAAGAGTGGGGATTCACCACTTGAGAGTGGGTACAAAGATATATCAAATGTTCGTTCTTCCACACTGGCGGTAAACCATCCAGGGGTAATTAATATGAAATTAAACAAGTAATTTGCAGCAATGACATTGGTTGGATTAGTACTACTAAATCTCAACCTTACAATTCAAGAGTCTGCAAATACAAGTATTACAATGATAGGAAATAAAGCCAAGAAGAGAAGAATGTATTCTATCAATGTTCTTTGACTTCCCAATGATAAATTAAAGGCCAAACTGAAAATTAATGCAATCTGATATAAAAATCTGAGTTCTGGAAATTTTGATCAGCAAACTGTAAACACCATAAAATGCTCATAACTTGGTCAAATTACCTCCAAATGACGTGAAATCAGTTGCAATGATCTCCTGGAAGATAGGCGCCCATTCCATGATGAAGAAACAGCAGCAAATGATGAGTATTATTTTCTTAGCACAATTCCCAATGTTCCAGAATGGTACGGCCTTGAGCAAGGGCGATTTTGACAAGTAAAAATCATAAACTCAAAACTAAAATCTGAAACTCTCCAAAGATGGTCACCTTGGGTGTAGGAATGGATTGGAAAAATACCCACAAGCAAATTAAATTCACTCCAAAAGCTGTATGCAAAAACCACTTTCAGCTGTGACTGTATCAGCAACTTCAAAACTGGAAATTTCATCAAAATCTTCAACTATTGAGCTCAATCTGCTAGTCTGATTTGAGAAGCAGCAAATGACCAACTAGGTGTTGTATTTCAAACACGAAATTGGATTGGAACTAGGAGGTAAGCATCCCTCGAAGTATTAAACAAGTTGTCATTTCGACAGCATAACATTAGCATAAAAATATTGGATAATCAGCTCTTCAAACAGCAGCAATATATAAGCTTTTGTTGGCAAATGAAGCAACAAGAACTCTTCAAATTCCAAGAAGTTGAATCACTTCAACTTCCAAAAGGGACGCCACCTTTTTGCCTCTTACTTTTTGAAATAATAAAATATCATTCAACTTCCCCTTTAGGCATCCAATTCATATTGCAACAATAAAGCATTTATTAAATAATTAAATGCTCACTTGACCCCTTTATGTCCCCTTCTTTAAAACAACTTTAAGTCATCAAGCCTAGGCGTGGGGTACAACTTCAAGACATGAAAATTGACTAAGTCTGAAACTCAGTCCAAGGAGATAACCAAAAACAATGCCCAAGCTGCAACTGATGAATTGCTAAAAATAGCAAACTGACAAATGCCAAACTGAACCAAGTTGATGATGATGCTTCTGCCAAAAATGAACTTACTAAAAATAGCAAATGCCAAAAATAGTAAGTTAACTTCAAAACCATCAGAAAGCCAAACTGAACACTGAACAAAGGATTGAATTGCTGCTAGATAGATACTGCCAAAAGATAGACTTGCTAAAAATAGCAAACTGCTATAAATAGTAAGTCTGCACAACATCCTCTGAACGCCAACTGAACAAAATCTGAAAGAGGAAACCCTAGTTTTTCTACTTCAGCTTAGCCTACGGATTTCCGGAAATAGGCTAAATCCAAAAGAAGAGTGTATGGCCAAAATGGGGACATTACACATTATCTACTCTGCAATCTGTTGGCAACTCCAACTCGTAAGCCACCTCTCCCACTCTCCTGATAATCTTGAATGGTCCATTGTAGCGGGGCTTAAGTTTCTTTGCACCACTCTTAATAGAGGACTGTTTGTACAGCTACAACATCAAGTACACCATATCTCCAATCTTGATAGAGCGCTCAACTCTCTTCTGATCTACATACTGTTTCTGTTGGTTTTGTGCCTTCTGTATATTCTCCCGTACAATCCTCATAATATCCTTGTTCTCCTGTGATAGATCACTAGCCCTAGGTACACGACTGTCACTTAATAACAGATCTAGAAAGCTTGGCTCATCATACGCGTACAAAGCCATGAATGGTGTCATTTGAATAGAGAGATGGTAAGTGGTGTTGTAGCAATACTCACAAAGATATAACCACTTGACCCAACCTTTCTGCTGCCCTGCGATGTAATTCTTGAGGTACCCTTCCACCCATTTGTTCACTATCTCCGTCTAACCATCTGTCTGCGGGTGGTAACTAGTACTCAGAGTGAGCTCCGTCCCACATAGCCTGAATAGCTCCTGCCAAAAATGACTCATAAACCGGCTATCTCTGTCACTGACAATGCTACGAGGCAACCCGTGCAACTTGAATACCTCATGGAAAAACAACTCTACTACCTGTGTAGCTGAATATGTAGATGTGATCGGAAAGAAGTGAGCATACATAGTCAAACGATCCATAACCACATATATATAGTCCCGTCCCTGGGCCCTCGACAAACTAGTAATGAAGTCCATTGATAAACACTCCCACTTCCTATCAGGAATCGGAAGTGGCTGAAGTAAGCCTGTAGGGTGTGTGTGTTTGTGTTTATTTTGTTGACAAATAGGACACTCTTTGACATATCGTAAAACATCTGATTTAAGGCCCTTCCAAGTGAATCTCTCCTGTATCTGTTTGTAGGTCTTGAAATATCTGGGATGTCCTGCCATAGGTGCATCATGAAAGGTCTTCAAAATTGTGTTCTTCATCTTCGATCCTAGGGTCAAATAGATTCTCCCTTTGTAAATGATAAGATCACTTACAACTGTGTATCTGTCATCCTGCACTGACCCCTCAACAATTCTTGTAGCCCAACTGTCCTTAGCATACTCTACCACTATCAGATGCCTCCAATTCTCCGCAATCCCAGCCATGGAGCTCAAGGATAAAGCAACAACAACTACATTCTGTGTCCCTTTGACAAAGGAAATGTCAAAGTCATATGATTGTAGCTTGCTCACCCATTTCTGCTGACGATCATTAAGGTCCCGTTGCCCAAGGAAATGTCTCAAGCTATTATGTTCTGTTTTCACTACAAATTTGCTGCCCACCAAATATTGCCTGAATTTGGCCAATGCATGCATAATGGCCAACATCTCCTTATCATATATGCTGTAACGCCTCTCTGGACCATGAACCTTCCGACTCTCAAAAGCAATCGGATGTTTGTCCTGCATAAGGACTGCACCTATCTCCTCGCTTGAAGCATCACTTTGTAGCTCAAAGGGTTTAGAAAAATCTAGTAATGCAAGCACTAGGCAAGTAGTCATGATTAGTTTGAACATCTTGAAGCAATCCTGTGCCTTCGGAGTCCAAACAAACACCCCTTTTTTTGTCAAGTTTGTGAGCGGTGCTGCATGTCGTGAATAACCATTGACAAATCTGCGGTAGAAACCACACAACCCCAAAATTCCCCTAAGTTGAGTGAGATTCTCTGGTGTAGGCCACTCGACTATAGCCTTGATCTTCTCAGGATGCATACGTACTCCCTTTGCACTGATGATGTGGCCAAGATACAATAATTCTGTCATTCCCAGGTCACACTTGGATTCCTTAGTGTACAAGGACTCCTCTCCAAGAATACCCAAGACTGTATCAAGATGAGCAATGTGATCCTCCCATGTTTTGCTGTACACCAAAATATTATTAAAGAATACCAACACATACCTCCTCAATTGTGAATGGAAGACCCTGTTCATCGTGGATTGAAATGTTGCTAGAGCTTTGGTTAGCCCGAATGGCATAACCACAAACTCAAGATGCCCACAATGACACGTGAATGCGGTCTTCTCAATGTCCTGCTCCCTGACACGAATCTGATGATACCCCGACCTCAAGTCAATTTTGGAAAAATAGCAGGCACCATGTAACTCATCTATTAACTCATCAATCCTAGGGATGGGGTATTTGTTCTTGATTGTTCTTTTCTTTAGAAGCTTGTAGTCAATACACATCTGTAATGTACCATCTTTTTTCTTAACCAAGACCACTGAGGATGCAAAAGGTGACTTACTAGGTCTAATGTGCCCCATAGCCAACAACTCCTTAATTGTTTTCTCAATTTTTTTCTTTGAGTCGCTTGGGATGCCTATAAGGAGTAACTATCACGGGCTTGGCGCCCTCCTCCAACTCAATGATATGCTCAATCCCTCTATCTGGAGGTCTACCTGGAGGAATCTCACTGAATACCTTCGTGTGCTTGATTCTCAACTCCTGAATGTCTGGATGATATTCTGGCTTTTGTTGCTCTCCTTGTGTAGGCATCAACACACATTCGGCTGCCCACTCATCCATATCATGTCTCATGAGTCTCTCCATCCTCCTAAATGAAATCATCCTGAAACTAGAATCTCGGATGGCCTTAAGAATATGCGTCTTCTCATCCACCTGGAATGTCATCTCCATCTCTCTGAGATCAAGGGTGAATTTCCCAATATCATGCAGCCATCTCATGCCAAGTACCATATCTGTCTCACCCATATTCACCACATAGAAGTCAGTCTTGAACTCATAATTGTTCAAGCGCATAGGTAAATCTGGGATTCTCCTTTCACACTTGAGGGTGTAACTGTTTGTAACTTTAACTCTTATCCCCTCAAATTCCTCTATCCTGATTCCACGCCTCTCAACCAATCTGGCATCAACAAAATTATGCGTAGCTCCTGTATCAAGAAGAGTAATGATCTTCTGTCCTGCTAAAACCCCACGCATCCTAAATGATCCCTCCTGCTGGATGCTACTGATGTGTGCATCATGTTGCCTTGCTGCCCCTTAATGTTCTCCTTCACTTTCAGCCTTTTCTTCCTCATGCTCAGCGCCTGAATCCTCTGAATCAGATTGCTGGTCTGATTTCTCTAATTCAGAATCCTTATAATATGCCCACATTGCTCTGTTAGCTTTGCCCTTAGGTCTCAAGGGACAGTCATGGTTTGCATCATAGTGCCCCTTACAGTAGAAACATAACCTCATTTTGCTCAAATCATTGAGGATATCACAATCTAGAGGTGCTGCTGATTTGCCTTTGTATTCTGGTTTGTTCTTCTTCTTAGAGAAAGATTTGTTGTCACGATACGAAGAAGATCCCTTTGATGAGAACTTGCTTTGTGGGGCTGCAAGTTCCATGCTCCTAGCCTTTTTCATTGCCTCCTGCAGTGTAGGTGGATCAAAGGCTTTTATCCAACCCTTCAATGGTTCCATCAATCCTTCAGTGAACAAAACTACCAACCTTCTTTCATTGATATTAGGTACCATGACTAACAATCTCTGAAAATCTGCAACATATGCTTCTAAAGTTCCATGTTGCTTCAACTGTGCCAACTCTCTGAATGTCACCTCAGGATCCTTGCTATCAAATCTGTCTATCAGTCTATTAGTGAATTCTTCATAAGTATTGACAAGGTTATGGCAAGAGTGACCAAACCGTGGTACCACCATTGGTGAGCAACTCCCTCTAAATGTAATGTAGCAAACTTGACGGCGTCTTCTTCAGGCATAGGTCTCAAAGAGAGGTAGTTATCAAGTTTTTGCACCCATGACCTAGTTGTGCATTCTCCACTTCCATCAAAATGAGCCAATGTCACCTTCCCAAGAGCTTGCTGAAAATTCGTCCTTGGAGCTACTGGAGGACGGTGGTCATTTCTCCCACCATTCCTTCTATTCCTTTGATTCATGAATTGATCAAAGGTCCATTGTTCTCTGAGATCAGGAGGTAATGTGGAGTACTCCATATGTGCTTGCCTAGCATCATCTACAAAAGGTGCTGCAACTTCCACTTGTTGTTCTTCCCTTGGTGTGAAAGTAGGGAAGAGAGGTCTAGAGGCTGATCCTCTAATATTAGTTACTCTATCTCTCCCATTGACCTTCTTATTATTGACATTAACACCACTATTCTCTCCTGTATGTTTGTTTTGATTTTGAAAATGATTTTGATTTGGAACTGCTTGCTGGTCCATTCTTGCTGGAAAGCGTGACATCATGTCAATCATCCCATCGCACTTCTTCTCAATCCGTGTCTCTCTTCCATGTTTTGCTTGTTACTATGTGACATGTTTTCAATTGTTTTTTCAAACCCTTCAACTGCTTTGCCTGTCTGTCTTAATGCCTCTGAAAGAGTATCTGCCTCTGGAGTTGGCGGGAATTGGAAAGGCTGATTTCTTTCTTGACTTTTAGTGTATGACCTTTCACTCATTTGACAACTGAAATTTGGTGATCACAGGGTGGCATAATCTTGGCTTTGATACCACTGTAATGAGCCTTGCTCAAACTGACCTTAAATCTCTTCAATTTGTAAGCTTGAAATTTTGTCAAATAGTTTGTATGCAATGTTCTATGTTGCTGGTATGAAGTTTCAGTTTGTTGTTTGATGCTTAGAATGAATGCCAAATTGATTTGAAAGCATAAAATAACTTCTACAATGACTATGCAAGTTTCTAAATGCAATACAATGACTTTTTGTAATTTTAAATGCATACAAATGAGAAACTAAGTGAATAAAATGCATCTACAGCCAAGAGACATTTCGTCAAACACTTGTCATGCAAACTAGTAAGCTGAGTACATATGATATTTAAATGCTCAATAATAACACCAATTGAAAAACTACTTATTTCTCCTTGATTGCAAATGTTTATTCAATGCAATGCTGGTTACAAAATGGCCAAGACTTTTGGCATCACACTTAATCTTTACAATTTCTGAGTACAAATGGCAGCCTCTTACATTTGATCATATATGCATTAAATTGAATGCAAAAGAACATAGAAAAACCCTGGTTGAAGCACCTATGACTGAAGATGAAGAAGCAACCAATAGAATACCAAAATGTGCCTCCTCTTTGACAAATCAAACCCTTCTCCAAAATCGCCCTTGTTCTGGTCTGAGTGCTTTAATAAATATTTTGGCAACTTCTTAACCTCCTTTCAAGCATCTAAAATCATCTCCATGACCCAAGGTTTAGTGCGCCCAAGCTTGAAAGTAAAATCGATGCAAATAGTGGCCTCCAAGAGCAAAGTCGACCCCTTCAATGATGCTGATATGATGACTGGAAATTATTATCAGAATAATATATATAATGCAAATCGACCTCCACTAGCTTGAAGATGAAAACTATACTCAACAAAATGCTTCCCAATAATCTCGAATCAATTATCTCTCAAAATTGGCCTTTGGCCACAAATTTTGCTGTATGAGAAGTCTGAAGTAACCTCTCCAATGGCTGCAATCCTTCAGAATATATTTCACTTCCTGAGTTATGCTATCAATGGGAGTTTTGGTTCCCAAAGACTATATACTGCAGAAACCTTAGCTCCACAAGTGCTCATAAAATTGTTGATGTCAAAATGCTGGATGAGAACAATGGCAGCCAACACCCCTCTTTTTATATTTTTCTTTCTCCTCAATAGGGTGGCTTCTAGAAGCATCTTATTATTTTATTATTATTTTTATTTTATAATTTACATTTGCACTTTATAATAAAATAATAATTCGTAACATAAAGTGCATATATAACATCACCTTATAACATGAGGTTTCTAAAAATAGAAACATATCAATTAAGCATTAGAACACCTCCATATGAATATTGAATCTGAAAGAAGCCAACTGCCAACAAGGTATCTGCCAAGAAGACCCTCTAAACAGGCTCCATTAGCCTACGAGGGCCACTGATAGGCTAATCACGTAGATGTATCAATGTCTAGCTAGAAGGGGACATTACATATGCCTAGGGTCTGGAGAGCTAAACACTACAAACTGCCACCTGAAGAGCTCATTAACGCCCAAACTAGACCCCGTAATCCACAACACTAGCCTACGAGGGTTAGATGATTGGCTAATCCTCCAAACTCTGATGCTCACAAAAAAGTGGACATTACACCAAGCCCAAATCAAGACCTCCAAAGCCATACAAACCTTCATGGCGTACATCATTTTGCATTCACGTTAAGTAAAAAAAAAAACACAAGTTTTAACTTTAAATTTTATGTTTTTTTTGCACTTTTCAAATATACCTGCACGAGTCTGCCTAATGAGGCTCGTTCGGACTTTGTGAGTCTCGCTAGTACTCATTCAGACTTGGCCGAGTCCGAGTCCGAGTCCGAGCCCCCCAAACTCGGCTGGGGTGACTGGACTTGGGACTTGCCGAGTCTAGGGGAGTCCTAGGGAGTCTTATTACAATGAACTTATGAGTTCTGAAGGAGGTGGTACAGTTTAACATCTCTCAAACTAAAGGTCATTTTCTGCTCTATATTACATGAATATAAGGATGAATTTGGAGGAATTGGTTTGTGACATAAATTGGAGAGCTTAATTCTTAGCAGCATGTGAGTAAGTGAAATGCCAAATGGTAGCTACCTAAGATCTCCACTAAAAGTTGGGTGATGACCTTAATATCATACTTACCCCAAAGATTTTGCATGCTGATGTTTTGGCATTTTTCAATAGTTGTTGTTTGTCATTTATTTAATTTTGTTAACAAATTCAAGTTGATACAAAATGCCTACTCTTGAATTCATGTCATTTATATTAAGAAAATATATTCTCATTTGATTTCCATATGTAGTTCTGGTGGTTTGGGAAACTTGTTTTTCGTTATGCATACACATGGATTAAGATGCTCCTAGACATTGGGAGTGGGACTGATATGAATGACTTATTTTTCTTCGAATGATTTATTTATTTTATTGGCTATTTATTTCCTAATGGCAATGTTAGATGTGCTTGATTGATAGGAAGCCTTGTCACATTCAAGCAATTATCTAGCTTCCAGAACATCAAAAATGGTAAAAGAAAGCCAGCAAAGTCAAGTCACTGATTTTGTAAAAGCTTGTGTTTCCTTCAATGAAGTTACCATACCTTCTATTAGAAGCATTCTGAAGCGGTTACATCTTTTCCTTGAAACTGCTGAGGTAAGCATACAGGAATAATTGTTCTTCCTAGTGATGTGAATATATGGAGTTATAATTGCTAAATTATTTATAATGGTTTGAATTAGACATCTATATGAATGGCCTTGATGGTGGATGCTGTGATTGAACCTTCTTATGGATTGCAGATAGCATTGCAGAATGCACTTCTTTCACATACTGAAGGCTTACTGAAAACAGCAATAAGCTGTTTGCAGGAGATTCAAAATATAGATGGTAAGTTGTTCTTTTTATGTTCATGGAATTGTCATAGCTTGAATGTGACAGATGCTTTTGTGGATTATATAGTATCCAACCATACTAAATATTCATTGTCATCTAGAGCAATGGGATATGCTGTATCTTTATGGGTTTGGGGATGGAAATTAAAAAATCAAGGTAAAATAGTACTTGAAAAGGGTATGACTGTTATATAGAAATATAATTAAAAATATGTGGGTATGTAGACAGAGATAGGGATGTCATTCTTAAATTGGAGTTTATTGGTGATTATGTTTTTATACACTCTTAATAAATATTGTAAAGTCATACTAATTGGAGATAAACCTTAAGCAATATGAGGATAAAATATTTTCATTGACCATACCAGTTTAACAATGATCCTTGGATTTCATCCTTGAACATCTTTGAAAATAACATCTCCCTATGGTTGGATGAAGCTTTCTCATCGATCTATTGTAGTAAACCACTTGGATTGATTATAAGTTATGTTAGAGCCAAATGTTCTTGAACACTCCTCCTGTTCTATGCCATCCATCTACCTTTGCATTCTTTGCAATTACTTCTTAATTTCAATCTTTTAGAAGTCAAATACAGGGCACAAAAGAACTTCTTAATGGGTTAAATTTTGGTGATTATTAAGTGTAAGAACACCCCTAGTTTTTTTATTTTTTTGTGTTTGCTTGCTTTTTTTTGTATGTGTTTGCAAATTTTTTGAAGGTTTTCAAATGGATAAATCACAACAATAATAACCAACAATATTTCTTGCAAAATAAGAGAAAAACATCAACTATTTAAGTGCATCCACAAACTGAAATCTTTTCAAATTATTTGCAGAAGTTGTACAGCCACTACAAAAGAGTTTACACATCACATAAATCACCATAACACTTATAATATAGCATTCTGGACATACCAATGAACTGCTGTTACAAACTGGGCATGAAATACACTTCAGCCAGTAATCAGGGCCCTGATAGAAAGCTTGAAACCCCTTCAAAAACTGGCTGTCTCGCCTTAAATGCATTGTCTAAGTGTCCTTCTAGATATGGCGCCCCCAAACCCTCCAAATTGCAGCCTCCAAACTGGGCGACTAGCCCCCAACTTCACATGCTGTAATGTCCCCATTTTTGCTCGTCTCAGCATCTCGTTGTTTAGCCTATTAGTTGACCCTCGCAGGCTAATGGTTTTGGATAGAGAGTCCTGTGAGGTAGATACTTGGTCCTTTGGTGGTGTTATTCTTCTCCGGAGCAAGATATTGTTCAGATTTGGCCTTTGTAGAGGATTTGGGACTTAGATATGCACACTTACTATATATAGTAAGTCACCTAATCAGTGGAGTCCATTGTTACTATTTTTAGTAGGGCACCTGGATGCGCAGTTAACTCAATGGTTGACCTCCTGGTTCAGATGGAATGGAAAAATAGTGTTTAATGAGCAACTTATGTTAGTTTAATTATTATTAAAGTTAATCTTTAATAATAATTAATTATTTATTCAAAAAAGTGCATTATAATGTTATATTATAACTTTATGTCAATGGGGCCATTAAATGACTTAAAAGACATTATTTAAGTGCATTGAAAAGGGCGCCCATCTCATGAGACATTACAAAGTGCAAATATTAAAATATATTTAAATGATGAGAAGCTTCTAGAGGTCGACCCAAGTCATGAAAAAAAGTATATAAGTTATCAAAGCAAATGAAAAAGGATTCATTCATGATTTTGACATTTGGCTTTTGAAGAGTTTCACTGTGGAGAAGAAGAAACCTAGGGTTTCTGCAATTTCTGCAATTCTTGGTGATTAAGAACGAAATCTCTCATTGATTTTGCATTCCTGAGGTTGTGAAAGAGCTTCTGAAGGATTGCCTGTTTGTGGGCTTCATTCAAAGGTCTAGCTCGTGCTTTGTGGGAGAAGAATTGAAGAAGTTTCACAAGGGTTTGAAGACCAATCATTCTTAATCAGGGATATCTTTTGTTATTGCATTTTTAGTTATCTGAGCTTCACCTTTCTACACGTGGGAATCAAAATGATGCACTTCTGAAGAGAAGTCTCAAGGGTTTAGCAGCAGGTTCTCAGTTTGATGAATACGCCATCATTGAAGGATTCTTTAATGCTGTTTACACACTTACCTTTGGCATGTGGGAGATATAGAAGCAGCATCTTCATTAAATGCTGGCCGTATTGCTACCAGCTGCAGGGCGAGTGAGTCTTTGACTGTAATGCTTCCCTATTGGCATCCGATCTTCCATATTAAGGGTGTCTATGCATTGCTTGCTACGTGGCAGCCATTCATTGTGGGAGATGTCATCATAGGTGCTGGACGTTGGGGTTTATGAAAGCTGCTGTTGCTGATATCATTTCCAGAAGTTGTTGCAGCCCATTGGAATTTCCAGAATTTGCTATTATTGAGGTCTAGACCAGCATCTAATACATTTGTATTTCCTGGTATAAACTTTCAAGTTCTAATGCAGTGCATAATTTGAGTTGTGAGAAATGCGTTGACTTTGCACATTATGTTTGATCTGATTTGAAGTTGATATCTCATTGTCAAGGATTTGTATATTTTGCAATTTATATATGTATATGCATTTTATTCTCTCCTGGCAAAGTTTTGAAATTATCAAAACAAATAAACCATCAGCATAACACAAAGGCAGAAAATTTTGAATTGCATGTGTCCACCTGGGGTGGGTCACTACACATGCCCCCCTTGGAAATGGTACGTCCAGGCTAGGAGTTGTACCACCAGCAAGGAAAAGGATTTTTTGACTGAAAATGCTCTCTCAAATATGCTTCCCATTCCTTTCCAATTTTCTCATAAACTTCTAATATGAAACCCTCAAAATCTCAATGAAATTTGAACCACGAAGCTCCAAATGATCTTGAAATGAGTTGTCTGTAAACAAATCCACCAAGGTTGATCTTTCACAACTGAAATGGATGATCCTTGCAAGGGCTTTCATCCTCACAAAGCTGCTGGTATAAACTTTTAATTTTTCCTCAGGAAAGTATATCAAACATAGTTTCCAAATGAGCTTCAAATTTTTTTTTTGTATGCCTCACAAAACCACACACTCCATATTGGAAAGATAAAATACTTTATTAAATTTTTAAAACCTCCTTATGTCTCCCACTTGGGCGTCCCATTTAATAAGGCCCGTAAGATGCTCTTGAAGTCCCAAACACGTCACCAATAGCTGAGGAGTCCCCTAACCAACCATATTAGCTTACAGGAACCGAAGGAATAGGCTAATCTTGATATTCACTATCACAACTTAGGAAGGGGACATTACAGTCATCCCTCCCCAAAATTGCTTGACCCTAGGCAATTGCAACTTTGGATGTTGTATAATATGTTCATTCTCCCATGTTGCATCCTCAACTGGTAGGTTCTTGCACTTAACCAAATCCTCAACGGGTAGAGTACGCTCCCTGACATCAATAATCACCTTAGGGATCAAAACCAACTTCCCCTCATCATCGAAAGGTGACAACTTCAAGGAGGGAACCACATTGTGCCCCAATGCCTTTTTGATGCGACACACATGAAATACATTATGTACTCTACTATTAGTTGGCAACTTCATCTCATATGCCACCTCCCCAATCTTTTTGGAGACTTTAAAGGGACCATAGTGATACAATGGCTGTCGTTTTGCCAAAAAATTGACCTATTAACGCTTGATACAAACACCAGATTTATACAAGATCCACGTGAGGCGGTTAAGCCATGTCACGAATCTACGGCGGATGGATAGGCACCAACCTATCCAAGGGGATGAAGGCACCAACCTTCGGAAAGCACCAACTTTCCTACCATCCCCCTCAAGCGTGATTGCTAGATTCGAACCTGTGACCTCGCTCTGACACCAATTGATGCAATGGCTTTGCCGTTGTGCCAAAAGATCGACCTGTAATGCTCGATACAAACACTAGATTTATACAAGAACCATGGGAGGCAGTTAAGCCATGTCACAAATCCGCTGTGGGCTAGACAAGCACCAACCTATTCAAGGGGATGAAGGCACCAACCTTCAAAAAGAACCAAATTTCCAACACATAGAACCATGGCTTAAGCTTCTCTACTCCACTTTTCCTAAGTGTGGACTATTTATGGGGCCATAGCCTTAAGTATACCATGTCACCCACCTCAAAACTGTGCTTTGTATGATGCCAATTATCATACATCTTCTGCTGATTATGGGCTTGTTGCAAATTTTCCTTCAGAGATTTCATTATGCCTCGACTTTCTTGTAATAAATCCCTGGCCTTAGGTACCTTACTATCCCCAAATAACAGATCAATAAAGCTCAAAGCCTCAAAGCTGTATAGTTCAATAATGGTGACATCCTAATAGACATGTGGTAAGTGGAGTTATAACAATACTCCCCAAGGTGTAACCATTTGACCCATGCCTTCTATTGCCTTGAAAATTAATTCCTGAGATCATAGATGCAAGACTCACCAAAAACTCGGTGAGTTTTTGAAAACTCGCGAGTTTTTTGGCCTGGCGAGTTTTCCAAGCAATTTTTTGAAAAAAACCCGCGCGACCATTCACACGCCCAGGCAGCTGCTAAAAAGCGATTTCAAGTTTATTTTTTTCATTCATTCTCATTCCACACTCAACAAAAAACATCTCCAAGGCATTGTGCACTCATTTGCAGCAATTTTACATCCAAAAGACAAGATTTGAAGGGCATTTACATCGAATTTAGGAGGCAAATCTGATTTCCAGGTAGGGTTTCTCATTTTTTTTATTCTTTCTTTTAAATTTTTTTTTTTTCATTCTTGTTGGTTCTATGTTTAAAAATCATCTGAATGTAGTGTGAAAATGATTTAAATGCATTTAGATTCATCAAAACAATATTTAGATTCATGAAAACAAGATTTTTTTATGAATTTTTCTGATTTTTTAACATATTTTGCTGATTTTTTCATTTTTATTAAATTTTCTTAAAACCCTAGTTATTTTTTTTGTTTTGAATCCTCTTTTTTGTTGAATAACATACTTGCAATCTTTTAGATTAGCTTAATTTTTTACTAGTTTGAAGTAATTTTCAGATTTTTACATTTTTTCACATTTTTTTGAAACCCTACTTATTATTTTTTTTTTAAATCCAATTTTTTTGTTATAAAAATGTTTAGAATCTAGTGATAGATTTTTAGTAATTTAAACTTAAAGTAATCTCTTTTGATTTAATCTAATTTAGCTTGTTTTTAAATTTTCTATCAAAAACTAACAAGTTGTGCTTTGACTTTCACTTTGTGTAGGTTAATAATTAATTGATAATGGCTTCTGAACCCGCTTCTGCCTCAGGCTCTGTCCCATCCGTGCCTGCAGGATTTGTAGGCAAACGTCCTCCAGGAGCTAGAGATCCTGCCTGGAAGTATGCTTATCTAGGACCCATACCTGGCACAGTATATTGCATTCCATGTAAAAAAGTATATCGTGGAGGCATCAATCGCCTCAAGTACCACCTTGCAGGCATCCCTCAACGTGATGCTAAGGAATGTCCTCAAACCACAGAAGAAATAAAAAGACATATGAATGCCATACTTTCAGCTGCAGAAGAAAAAAAAGTGCAAAGAGAGAAGGCAAGAGCAGCAATGCAAGCAGCCATTGCCTCTTCTCAAGGTGCTCCAATTGAGTCGGATGATGATTATGATGTTACTCAGGAGATAGTGGGTTCTCTTCATGGCCCATGTGTGCGAAGTTCAAGGCAATCTGTTAACGCCTCGACCTCCATCCCTTCATCTTCCTCTAGTAGAGCACCAGGGGTAGGGGCAACTGCAAGACCTACAGGTTGGATAGTTATTTTGTGCCTAGAAACACACCTGGTGCACAACCTTCCTTAGAGGTGACTGGATGGAATAGGGAGGTGCATGAGCAAGCAGACATTGCTTGTGCAGATTTTTGGTATTTTAACAATATCCCTTTCAATGTGGCGAGTTCTCCTTACTGGCAGAATTTGGTAACCGCATTGACAGTTGTAGGAAAAGGCTACAAGGCGCCTTCTCGCATGGACTTGAGTGGGAGGTTAGTTTATCATTTATGTTCTTTAATTTATGTTTTTTAAGTTTAATTTATAATTTTATGATGAATTTAAGCTATTTTTTTTGTTTACAAATTAAAATTGTGTACTTAATTTCACTTTGTACTTGTACGTTGCTTGCTAATGCAACTGAAAGGGCAAGGGCAGCAGTAGAGGAGCAAAAAGAAAAATGGCAAAAATATGGCTGCTCTATTCTTTCTGATGGGTGGATGGATGGAAAAAACCATACCATCATTAATTTCTTGGTTGCATGCAAAGAAGAGGTGGTGTTCTTAAAATCAATTCATGCCTCCCACATTGTAAAAAGTGCAGAAAATTTGGCTAAGATGTTGGAGGAAGTTTGCATGGAGGTGGGGATTGCAAATGTTGTGCAAATCATAACTGATAATGCAACAGCATATGTGGCAGCAGGAAGATTCCTCCAAGATAGACACCCCTCAATTTTTTGGACACCATGTGCAGCCCATGTCCTTGACCTTCTTTTGGAGGACATAGGAAAATTAGATTGGGTCACACCAATTGTAGAGGACGCGAGGAGGAACACTAAATATATCTACAATCACCCTTGGGTTCTTCGCTTGATGAGGGAGCACACCCATGGGAAAGAATTGGTGAGGCCAGGTGTCACAAGGTTTGCAATGATTTTCTTAACGTTGCAAAGCATTCTTAGTTCTTTGACTTCTTTAAAACAAATGTTTGTGAGTCAACCATGGATGGACTCAACCTATTCGAAGAAGCCTGAAGGAGATAAGGTGTCAAAAATTATGTTTGATACCCAATTTGCACAAAGGGCAGCAGAGATTGTGAAGGTAACTTCAATTTCAAAACTTTGAATTTGAATTCAAATTGAATAAATTTTTTAATGTCTTTCATTGTAAATTTGAAACTCTAATCTTTTTGCATTTTTATATTGTAATTTGTAGGTGTCAGAGCCCTTGGTTAGAGTGCTCCGCTTGGTAGATGGGGATAAAATCCCAATGGGATATCTTTATGAGGCCATGGATAGGGCCAAGGAGGCTATAAGAAATTATTATAAAGGGGACAGCCTCAAATTTGATCCCATTTGGGAGATTATTGACAGGAGGTGGAACCATCAACTCCACCAACCCCTCCATGCAGCAGGGTACTTCTTGAACCCTCATTTCTTCCATTCAAGCACCTACTCAGATCCTTCTGGAGAGGTTATGGAGGGCCTCATGAAGTGCATTCAAAGGATGTCACCTGACCTTGATGCGGGAGACCTCATTGTTAATGAAATCCAAAGTTATAGAGAAAAAAGGGGTGCACTCTTCTCTTTAGAGCTAGCAAAGAGAGCAATACACAATCAACCACCAGGTATAAAATTTGAAATTTACAAGTTACAAATATTGATAATTTGATAAAATATGTTTTCAACTTTTGAGTTTTGACTTTCCTTTCTAAGTTTCTAAGTTCTCTTGTAACTCTTAATTTGTTTTTTGTAGATGTTTGGTGGTCAAATTGGGGTGGAAATACCCCACATCTCCAACAATTTGCCCTCCGTGTCTTATCACAGCCTTGTAGTTCGTCCAATTGTGAGCGTAATTGGAGTTTGTTTGAGGCCATCCATACAAAGAAAAGGAACAAACTAGCTCAAAAACGCTTGAATGACCTTGTATATGTGCAATATAATCTTCGGTTGCGCACAAAACAGGTTAAGGAAATATCAGATGATCCAATTGATTTGGATGAGATAGATCCATACAATGATTGGACAGGGCAAGATGATCGACCTTCATTGTTTTCCGAGGATGAGATCTATGACTTTGAGCGACAGGCAATGGAGGAGGGGGGTGGATTTGCATTCTCATTGGATGACATTGAGGATGATCCTGAGGAGGAGTCATTGGCAGTGCCAGAGCCACCAGTAGTAGCCTCTACACCCAGGATGGAGGTTGAGCAGCCACAACAGATGCCTACGACTACACCCTCTCCCGTAGTGAGAAGTACTAGACATGGGAAGAGGAAGATGTGAATTTGTAAAAGCTGAAATATATGAATGTTGTATTTACTTTTAGTTTTACAAAAACTATTTGCTATTTTCATTTTGTTTCAGACTATTAGTATCAGCGTATTGAGCATTCCACATGGGGATGCGATTTTGTATCTAATTTTCTTTCAAATCAATCAAATATAACTAGATTCAACTTGTTTCTTCTATTTACTCATTTTATTGACTCATTGGATGCATCTTATCTTTGAATTTTGCAAAAAAAATGTGTTTTTAATGAAGTTTAAGCAATTTTTTAAGTTGCCGAGTTTTTTGCCGAGTTTATTCCGTACCGTATTTTCCGGGCTTGGCGAGTTTTTGCAATTGGCGAGTTTTTCAACTATGCCTGAGATACTTCACCCACTTATTCACTATTTCCATCTGCCCATCGGTCTATGGGTGATAACTAGTACTCGAAGTGAGTTCAGTTCCACTCAATCTGGAAAGGTCCTACAATAATTAACTCAGGATTTTGCTATCCCTATCACTCACAATGCTCTTTGGCATCCCATGGACCCTAAAGATCTCTTTAAAAAATAGATCAGTTACGTGTGCTACTGTATATGTCATTGAAATGGCAAAAGAAATGAGCAAATTTTGTCAATGTGTCAACGACATAGACACAATCTCTTGCTTGAACCTTTGGTAGCCCTATGATAAAATCCATAGAGATGCATTCCTATTTGTGATTGGGAATGGTTAGGGGCTGCAACCAACTAGTTGGTTGGGTGTGCTCATGTTTATTTTGTTGGCATGTGGGACACTCTCTAATATACTTAAGGACCTCGGTTTTTAGCCCTTTCCAAGTAAACCTTTCCTAGATCTGCCTATATGTCTTGAAGAACCTCGGGTGACCAGCCATAGGTGCATCATGGAAAGTCCTCAAAATTATTGCTTTGAGCCCTAAAGAGGGTATCAAGTAAATTCTGCCCTGGAAGATCAGTTCATTAATTACCTTGTACCTATCATTTTGTGTAGTCCCATCAAGAATACCTGTAGCCCACAATTCCTTAACGTACTCTACTATAATCAACTCTCTCCAATCAATGGATATCTCAATTAAAGAGCACAAGTGGGGTCTGCTTGTCATTAATTGAGTAGCTCCTCTTGACACCCCTTAGTTTCCTACTCTCTAAGGTAATGGGATGCTTATCCTGCATTAGCACTGCTGCAATTCCCTCCTCTGAGGCATCGTACTCCAAAACAAATGTCTTAGAAAATTTAGGAATGGTAACATGGGGCAAGTGCATGATCTGTTTGAAACAATCAAAACATTTTTGAGCCGCATCTGACCAAATAAAGGATCCCTTCTTAGTTAAGTCTGTGAGAGGAGCTACCACTTGTAGAAAACCCTTCACAAACCTCCTGCAAAACCCACATAACCCAAAAGAACCTTTGAGTTGTGATAGATTCGTAGGTGATGTCCAATGCATGATTGCTTTGATCTTATCTGAGTCCACTCTAACCCCCTAAGAGCTAATAATATGGCCAAGGTAAAGCAATTCATTCATACCAAAATCACATTTAGACTCCTTGGCATACAATAACTCCTCTAAGATGCTCAACACCTCCTCAAGATGCCTCAAGTGCTCATCCCAAGACTTATTGAAAATCAAAGTATCATCGAAAAAGATCAACATAGATTTTTGGAGTTGCCTTTTGAACAACCTGTTCATACATGACTAAAATGTAGCCGATACATTAATCAACTCGAATGGCATCACCAAGAATTCAAAATGCCCAAAGTGACATCTGAATGTTGTTTTCTCCACATCTGACTCCCTAACCCGAATCTGGTGATACACTGACCTCAAGTCAATTTTGGAGAAGTAGCATGCACCATGCAATTCATCAATAAGCTCATCAATGCACGGAATGGGATACCTGTTCTTTATTGTTTTCTTGTTGAGGGCTCTGTAGTCAATACACATGTGCATTGAGCCATCCTTCTTCTTGACCAGCACTATAGAAGAAGCAATGGGACTTTTGCTAGGCCTGATAAGTCCCATGTCCAACAATTCTATGATTGCCTTTTCAATCTCATCCTTATGCCTCTTAGGATGACAGTAAGGCATAGTGATCACGAGCTTAGCGCCCTCCTCCAACTCAATTATGTGCTCAATCCCTCTCTCAGGAGGTCTCTCAGGTGGTATACTACTAAATACCTTGCTATGCTTAGATAGCAAATCCTGAATATTTGGGTGATGAACTTCTTTTTGCTGCTCCGAAAGTGTAGGAATTATGATACACTCAGTTGCCCACTCCACGTGGTCATGCCGAATCATCCTTTCCATTCTTTTGAAGGAGACCAATCTAGCATCACCATCTAACATCCCTTTGAGCACTATCTTCTTGCCCGCTGATTCAAACTTCATCTCCATAGTGTTTAGGTTCATCGTGAACTCACCAAGTGTACACATCCAATGCATACCCATACAACATCTGTGTCCCCTATACTTACCACATAGAAATCATCCCTCAACTGATACTCTTCCAACTATATGCTCAAGTTAGAGATCTTACATGTGCAAGTAAGGGAAAAACCATCCACTACCACTACGTTAAACTCTTCAAAATTTTCTGTTTGGATCCCTCTCTTAGCCATGAGCCCATCATCAATGAAATTATGAGTAGCACCTATGTCAACAAGTGTGATTATTCGTTACCCACAAAGTACTCCTCTAATCTTAACGAACCAACCTTCTAGAAGCTAGAAAGTTGGGCAATAGCACCTCCACATCCTGGTTCCTTTTCAATCTCATCTGCTGCACTTTTCCCATCACTACTCTCAGATTCAAAATGCTGATCAGAATTTTCTGAGGTAGTATCATTAGTTGAAAAATACTCAATTTGTTTGGCCTTTGCCTTAATGGCACATTTGTGTGAAGGGTCCGAAGGTTCCATACAATGAAAACACAATTTCTTGCATCTAAGCTCATTGAGCTGATCGCTGTCCAACTTGTTAGACACATTCTTAGGTGAATTGGAATCCTTAGAGAAGTGTCTTCTATGCTTGACCTTCTTGTGGGAAAACCACTTGGACTGAAATTTGCTTCTCGAAGAAGAGGATTCCACGTTCCTTGCCTTTCTATTGGCATCCTGTAGAGTAGGTGGATTGAGGGCCTTGATCCAACCTCTCAAGAGGTCTAAAAGACCATCAACAAACAATACAATCAGGCTTCTCTTCAATATATCAGTTACCAACACGGACAGCCTCTGAAAATCTGCTATATATATGTATCCACTAAACCCCATTGCTGAGTTGAGCTAACTCCTTAAAGTGTAACTCAGGATCATTCTTATTGAATCTATCTATCAACCTCTATGTGAACTCAACATAGGAGTCAATCTGGTCATGGCCCAAGGTGATCATACCGCGACGCCACCACTCATGAGCACTACCATCCAAGTGAATTGGAACGTATTTGATGGCCTCATCTTCTGGCATTGGGTTAAGATGAAAGTAAGTGTCTAACTTTTGAACCCATGCTCTAGCTGAAGTCTTCCTTGAACCATCATAATATGGGATAGATAGCTGGCCCACTTTCCTTTGCAAATATTGGTTGTGTTGCCGACCTCCTCTATTAGGCCTATGTCTCAACCAAAGATCCATGTAGTCCTTGAAAGACATTTCTACCTGAAACTCAAGCCCTGAGTTCCTCCAATCGTATGAAATCTGATCTTGTAGCTCATGTTGGGTGGGCTCATTATCCATTTGGATGTTTTGCCTTGGTGGAAAGTTAGGCATTAAAGGCCTAGAGTTTGTTGTTATAGTTCTTGCATGCTGATTTCTATTGATGAAGGAAAAACTTTGTTTGGAGTAGCACTATGAAACTATGAGATAATCAAACTCCCAAAGTCTCTTGGATCACTTAATAAAGAGATATTCAGTATTTCTTTTCTAGGAAGTTTTGAAGCATTGAAAGGAAGCAACTAATTGGGAGATAAACAATCCTTGCTAGAATGCATCATAGAAAAGTGCAATGGAAGTGTTAAGAATATGCATTTATACATGGATGATCCAAACTTAGATTTTGAGGATGTTATTGTCAAGGTTTCCAAGAGACTGGTACTAGTACTGGTATGGGAGATTGGTACTAGTACCGATATCGGTATGTCTATTTTTGAAAAATAGGAGACGGGGGTACTTGGAGACCATTTTTTTAATATAATTTATTAATTTATAAATTTGGTACACTAAAACTAAAAATATCATGACATTAAACTTTCAAAACAAGAACACTGATAAAGTTTAAAGTATTAAACACACAAATGTCATTGTGTGAATGAGTCAAAGAGTTCATAGTTCAATGTTCATAGTCATACTACAGATTTGATATTACATATTGAAATTGAGAAATGTTGATAGCCTGATAGGCTGATATGCAAACAAAAAACAAAAATCATAAATCATAAATCTGTCATCCATACTTCTATGTCATCCATATCTAGGTCCTGTTGGAAATATTGTCATTGATGTCAAAGGTACAAAGACGAAGCTTGCTCTCATTAATGTCAAAAGAAGATTGTTGGTTATTGCCATCGATGAGTCAAGGTTAAATGAGAAGATGAGCACAACTGAAGATAACATATTTGAAAGAAAGAACATCTAGAAAATTGATAGTCAGCATTAGATGGATGCTATGATTGTCATAGTTTGCATTACACTTCTATTCTACATCAGATTCATTAAGTCTGAAAGAAGAAACTCATAATGGTCGATCATAGGAAATTGTGGGATCAAACTTATGATGAGTTCAACATAAAGGTTGGACGTAGTTATGTTGAAAGAGTATTAATGAAAGCAACGTAATTCTGAAGAGAGTCTTTATCGAGCTGGTAGGAAGAAGACAAATGTTGACCCATATTAAAGCACCGCTAAAAGACAAAATAGGAGATTAAATAGTGAAAAGCAGATACGTCCAAAGTTGAAGGAAGTAACGTGTGAAAGAACCGAAGAAGGCGCCTGGTAGAATAATCCTTCCAAGTGCAAACGTGGAGTGCATATCTGAACCACTATATATACTCATCAAACTAAATTAAGAGAATCAAAGTAATCGTTGGAGTCATTTAGAGAGGCTTGTGAAGTCGCATATCATTATCAAGGCACACAAATGATTATTCAGGCTGATCTGTATCAAGATCGAAGGAATTGACTTAATATATAATGATTGTTTTATCGGGCCATTCCAAAGTCTGTATCGTTGCTAGCGTATACTGTTCGATATTGACTTTTCGAGAGTTTTGGACATCTGTGCCAACGGCTTATTGAATATTCAGTGTGGTCTATCCCTTATATGTGAGCCACCATTGATACAATGGAAACTGGTAACTACCCAATTCGTAAGTGGAAGAGTCATGGGTAATGTGGCTAGCCGAGTCAAAGAACAGGTGCAGGAGATTGGAGGTGACGTGGAGTTCCCACATAGCCCGCCAGGCAAGTAAAAATTGATAAATTAACGATGGAGTCTGTGTGACGTAAAGATCTCAATAGCCAACACAGTTAAACCTACTAATGTCCAAATCACATAAGCTGCGCTACCATTATTCACAACAACACCAATCATAAAAGAATAATAAAACAAAGTATTGATCGGATATTTGTTAAGGAGGATATTAGTTTATTAAAGAGTCATCTCCCTTGAATAGATAATACCGACTTATGAGGTATTGTGGCTTTTTGAATAGACATCTCTCTTGGGTATTCGATGAGGTATATAAAAGAAAATAGTAGAGGTGAAATAAAGTGTGAATATAATGAATATTTTTGAGTTTTAGAGCCAAATGAGAAAAAGCATAAGGGGCAGAAAATGAAGTAAAGCAGATGTGATAATAAAGGGAAATTTGAACAGATAAAGAAGTATCGAATGAAGAATTTTTTGAATATAGAGAGTGAGTAAAAATGTATATCATCCGAAGAATGTAGAGTGTTGGAATATGGAATAAAAGATATATCATCAAAATACAGTGAAGTATGGAGTGAAACTGAATATAATCTGAAGATCATTGTAAGAAGAATCGAAGAAGGACTTTAATTGAATATCATCTGTGATTGAGAAAGCAAGCAATCAGAGTTGGAGTATGGAGTAAATGCTACATCTCAAAACACAAGCAGGTATGGAGTGGAAGGGTTTGTAAAAACAGAACAGCAGTTTGTGTAAAGGATGAATATATGTGTTGAATAATAATACAAGTAGACTTAAAAGAAGTCTATGAGCAGAAAAGATCTATGAGCAGATGTGAGACTTCAATGCTGTTTTACAAGCAGACTTGAGGCAGAATTAAAGTGGAATTGAAGAAAGACATTAGTGTAATGCTATAAAGTGATTTGTGAAAGAGAACATATATGGTGCATCATTTAAAAGCAGATTGGTGAATAAGATTAAATAAAGATTTTGGAAGAAGAATATAATGCAGATTTGGTGAAGTAGATGGTATCATCATGAAGTAAATCATCAATGTGAAAAAGGAGAGTTGTGAACAAGATACGTTCTGATATCATTGAAGGAGAATAATTTCAAGAAGATTATATTGTCCATCACCCGTTGAAGAAGCAACATTGAAGGTGGAACATTATTCTTTCAGTTATCATCTTTGCTAAGTTGGTGCTTGGCAAGTGGGGGCTGGTGCCTACGAACATCAGGGGTTGGTGCTCCTTGTAGGTTGGTGCCTACTAAACTACAAAATTGGTGATTAAAGTAGGTTGGTGCCTACAATCTTTGTAATTTCATATAAAAACATAAAATACATTTGTTGATGTCAACTTGATCATATCGTGTCTTATTGCATAGTTGATATTGTGTTGAAGTTTAAAAGTTGATAAAGTTGAGAGGGTAATAGTTTGTTGATATACTGATTTACCCCCCTGCTCTCAGTATATCTTTGTCCTCTTCTGGTCCTTAGCTATGATGCTCTCAAAATAGTCATCACTCTCAAGCTTAGGTTCCTTTGTTGGTACTATAATTGGGGGTAAATCTTTGAGGCCATTTGCTTCAACCACTTCATCCACCATGGCTGCAACATCTCCATCAGATGAAATTTGGTCCCATTTTGCTGAAGGACCCTCCTTGTACCCAGGCTCTACATGAGAGAGAAGGCAAAGTAAGCTATGAATGTACACCAAGTTCTCTGCTTTCTTTGACCCTAATTGGTTCGTGAATGAATAAAACCATAAGTACTCCAATTTCTCTCACAAGATGAAGGGTTGGCTACTTGTGAGAGCAATCTTATTGCAAATGATTGCAATTCAGGGGTTTCACCTCCATGGTTCCACCACCATTCTATAGGGTCTGTCTTTACATGCATATAATATAAATCTTCCATGAAAGAAAAATCACCATGCCCACGTGAAACCTTATTCCATTGAGTCCTCATAATTGAAGCATCCTCATGTCAGCTATATATCCTTTTTATTGCAGCCCAAAATCCCTTCATTACCTCTCTATCCTCATATAGAGCCCTTTTGTTGGTCACTTGTATATCTTACCATTTAGGATTTAAGGCATAGGAAACACAATGAAGGGGTGTGTTGAGTTTGTTCCATCTTCCATGTATCTTTTCTTCTATCAAAGGATATAGAGAGAGATCTGTTGCATCTATTATTTTCTTAACTCTTTCACACATGGAATCTATTTCTTCATAAATTTCTCCCAAATGGCTTGTCTGAATTTGAAAATTTGATCACCTCACATATGGGCTTAATAAAATTCACAACAAATTTAACATCAACCCAAAAATGGTCATCAAGGACTGTACCTCTGTAATGTCCCCTTTTTAGCTAGCATCAGTGTTTGACAGATTAGCCTATCATTTGGCCCTCGTAGGCTAATGATGGTGATTAGAGGGCCTTTTGAGGGAGTTAACTAGTTCTCATATGGCAGTTTATAGTGTTTCCTTCTCCAGCTCTTGGGCATATTCAGAGGTGATCTTCTTCGGGTGTTTTGGGCTCCATTTATGCATACTTACAATTTTTAGTAAGTCACTTAGATATTGGGGTCTAGTCTTACTATTTTTAGTAAGGCACCCTAGTGAGCAGAGAAATCAGTGGGCTACCTTCTGGCGTTGACAAAATTAATTAAGGTTGATTATTAAAGGAGTTATGGTATTTTAATTATTATTGAAGCGAATACTTTAATAATAATTAATTATAAAATTGGATATTAGAATGACTTTATTTGAGTTATTACAAAGGCATTTTTAATAATATTAAGTCAATTGTTTAAGTCATTGATAACTAGATGGTGAGGCTCCACAGCCACTTGTCCACTGTGCTCATGGCTTCTATGCGTTCACCTTCGAGGTTGGTGGGATGCAAACCTCACCCTTAACACCCTAGGTAGCCACCCTCACTACTTGTAATGACCCCGACCTCTGAGGGCCGAGATTATTGTCGATTCTCCCAAGTTTTGACAATGTTATTTGTCAAAACTATTTGATGGTCTGAACTGAAGGGGTTAACCTTTGATATATACAGATTAGGATAAACAGATATTTGCAAATCTTACTTGAGACTAAATATATTTCCTTAGCCAGAGACTATGCAAAAATATGGCAGAACAAACATAACATAATATGGAAAATCAGACATAACATATGATCTTTATGATATCAGAACAACATCTTCTATCTAGTATCAATGTATAAATACTGCCAACTTGGAATGAATAGCATATATCTTATACTAGAGAATAAACAGAACTTTCAAGATTAATATTCGATGAACAATACAACCAAAACATACAGAGCTCTATTTTTAACATAACCAATGCTCACAGGTAATAACAGATTGTTTTGTTTACATACCCAATAGATTAGACCGATCACCAGCCTTAGCAGTCACGGCCAATGTGTCCTCTCCTTAACCATATGAGTCTTCTAGCATCGATTACTCCAAACTCCACGTCATCCAATGGTCATATGAAACGTTTGAATGCCACGTTATGAAGCACACAGGTAGCACCCGTCACCTTATATTCTTCCCATCTCTGTCTTCTCAACGAGCAGGATCCCGTGAACATAAACGTGGCAACAATAGTGAATCACACCTCCTAGGATACATAAATACTACCGAACCATCAATAGTTATATGCTTATAAGTAAGCCCGAATCCACTCCCTGATCATACCTCGGACATTACCGACAAACTCCTCCACCAATGATTATTAACGTTGACCTTTATGTCCACCAACAGGAACATCGACACACACAACAATATATATTATCCACAATAAAGATTATCTCGAGCACCAACAAATTTCAATCGGTCCGGCGATGGCGCTAGTGATAGTTTCAAATATATAATTCCAGACAATATATCATCGGCTTTGCATTGATGGTTTGTCCTCTAGCGTCTTAGTTAAAAGGATTGACTCCCTCGATACACAAATGAACATTCGACTTCACCAATAAAAGCAACATAAATACGGCATCACAGAAATGTTTGGCAAAGATGAGTTACTCCGACAAGTGCCATACAAACATGGATACCTGATATCGGGTCTCAGATTGCCGCTAATAACAAATAACGGTTTCTGTGCATCTATTAATATGTCTCGATGCTGTACCAATCTTCCTTTAATAATCGACGGGTGACTATGATACTCCCCAACGAATCACCACTATTGTGCCTAACGGAATATGTATAGCGGTGACTAAATTACAAACTGCTCCTGATGCACATAGAAGAGATATGTTGAGTGTCGACACAGAGAGAGCCACACCAATAAAGATATGAGTTTTCAAATTCCCGTCACTTCACCATTGTAATTTGTCTTCAGAATATCAAATTGCTCATCTTCAGAATATCAGATCGATCACCTTGTTATTTCAACTATTTTCTACAATACAAAAACCACATTAGGGGCTACGTCCTTCAGTGGCTACCATATCACCTGAGAATTGTCGTTCTCAGTGTTTAATCAAAAATCAGACTCTTGATTCTTCCGTGCTCCCCTCCTGTCAGCCAAAAATCCTTACAACTCCACAACTTTCAGTTGCCTCAACTGAATTATTTAAATTAATAACTTTATTAGGAATATAGCCTTTCTTAATGTCTTAATAAAGTCATATCAATAATTAATTATTTAAATAACTAAAAGGGTCTTTTAGGACAAATAGAGACCGTTTTAATATGTAAATAATTATTCGGACTTATGAAAAATTGGGGACATCACAATCCTCCCCACCCGAAGATTGCTTGTCCCAAGCAATCGCATACCAATCCATTACTCCATTTTGACAACATGCCACAAACTGCAAGATATGAAGCGACACACCAAGAACCATGTGCAACAATGTATCAACCATGGCAATACCTGGATCCCAAACCAACCTCAGGAACATTGCTCCACCAAACCGTTGTGCTACTCTGATAATAACAACATTATGCCCAAAGTTGTGAAGCAATGCATCAAGATCCAAAAGAAACAATGCACCAATTATGTCAAGGCCAGGATCCCAAATTATCCTAGGTGCATAATCAATCATGCCGATCTACCATGTGCTGTTGTTATAAACCCAAACATCATATATCCAACTAAGAACCTCACTCTAGAAGAAGCCACAGATACCTCTAATGTCAGACGATGATAGAAGCTCATCACTATGTCCACCTTCATCATGGAAAGGATGATGCAAATTCCTCTAATGTCAGACGATGATAGAAGCTCATCACTATGTCCACCTTCATCATGGAAAGGATGATGCAAATTCCTCCGACTTCTCCAAACAACTGCTGAAAGAAAATGCCATCCAATGGGAGGAACAATGATCATGCATGCCCCATACCTTGGAAGTAGAATAGCTCCATATGCATTATAAGGAAGTAGTGAATCAATAACCTCTCCAAGAGTGTTTGCATGCTCAAACAGATCTGAACTAGCAATGCCACCATTCATGCATACTCCTTCATAAGCTGGTCTAAAGGACGTAAACTCTACCATGCGAGCCTCTAGAAAAGATAACTCCTCAAACTCATCGTGAAAAATCAAAGGCTCAACCAAATCTTCCTTATGGAAATCATTATGTGCATATGAAAACATGATATTAGTGGCTGGTCCACTAAGTGTATGCTCAACTTTACAATCACATCCCACACCTGAAACCCACATATAATTTGTGTCATCAGGATCAAGAGCCTCCTCATCATCCAACTCAAAGAGTGGATTATCTAAAGTCAAGTCAGCAATCAACTCAAAAATAGTGTTGTCAACAATGGTTGAATATATATTATTAACTTTTTCATGACCATAAACAACCAACTCATGAGGATAGGAAAGTAAACTGCTGCTGTCCCAAATCAGCATTTGGGATTCCTCCATGCTTGCTTTGGAGTCACTAAACACCACCAAATCTTGATCTTCCTCCTGGTCTTTCCAACTAAGAAGTGGTAGTGTCTCACCTAACTCATCATCAAATGATGTCATCAAGCTGCAGGATGTTTTCTCATGAAGCTCCTCAATTCTTCCATCGATTTGTTCACATTCTATGCAACTTGCATTGTCATTTTGCATCCTGGTAGAGGTTGCTATAGAAGATGCATTTTCTTTTAGTCTTTCCTCCTTTTGCGCTGCCCAAATGAGGTCTTCTAGATGACTATGAGTAGAATCAATCCTTGACAATGCTTGAGCTATCTTGTCATCTGTCATCACCAAATGATCATGCAAGTATTCCCACACCAAAGGCTTTTGTTCCCAACCTTGTATGCCCACTTTTGATTTTTCAACATGTGTAGGAGTGGTGCCAATTTGAGAGTCAATGATCACACTACTAGGTTGGTCTTTTGATGTAATGGTTGGCCCTTTGTGGTATCAAAGCCAAGGTCTCGAGGTTGAGCCCTATGGAGCATAGTGGGTTGTAATGTCTTGTGTGTGAAGGGCTAAACCCCGATGAATGTTCTAACCCATCGTGCTAGTAGGCATGTACCTGATAACTAGATGGTGGGGATCCACAACCATGTGTCCACTGTTCTCGTGGCTTCTATGCCTTCACCTTCAAGGTTGGTGGGACGCAAACCTCACCCTTAACAACCTGGATAGCCACACTCACTACTAGGCCAGTCTTTTGGTGTAGTGGTTGGGCCTAGGGTTGTGGAATCTTGCATCACATAAAAATATGTTTGGCATGTAAAGCTTCTAGTTGCATGAGTGGTTTTGTTTTCTCTATTTGTTTTTTTTTCCTTTGTGTGTAGGTTTTGTTGCCACATATGTGTAGTCTAGTCTATATAAGCTTCTAGGTTGATTACTATCATTGCATATTGATTTCTAGGGGTGCATGCAAGGTTTTCAACCTGAATAGTTAGTTTCCCATTTGTGTGCATATCTATTGAAGGCATTATTTGATCTTGAGCTCACACATTCACTTTGCATTTTGCACATTTGTTGTTCCCACACATACCTATTGAAATTTTGAAAAGTGTAATAAGCCATGATCTAAGAAAACATATCTGAATGCTAACTATTCCTACCTAATCAATTTAGATGGTTGCATTAGAAGTTGAATCAATTGTATTTGAAGATGAATTGTCTTACGTTTGATAATGGGTTTTAATATTTTGGGTGAGTATGTCACATTCTTCAAAGTATACATATATGTACTAGATTGGAAAACAAAGGGTTAGCATGGGATAATAGCATAGGGTTAGTACTATTGTTTGGCATTGATAGTTCTTGTAGTGAGGATGAGGTTCATGCACAAATTGGTTGATGGGATCATCATTTGGTAACAACATGCTAGGTTGATGGGCATCTTGTAGATGTGAGGTTGGTGAATTATGGTGTAAGAAAAGAATCTCAAGGATTGTGATAACATGACCATCAAAGGATTTCAGTAATGTAATCATGTCATGGATTTCAAGTACTTCAAATAAATTAACTAAGTTTCTGGTTTTGGTATGAGGTTCTGGTATGTCGATACGATGATTTTTTTTCTTGGGTACAGTTTTATAATATATATGCATTTTAAAAAAAAAAATATACATAATTTTAAAAACATTTGATATAGATATTATACAATAATATTATTTTTTGAATCTTTGATAGTATGATACTTCATCATTGATCAATGGTAGTGATAAAGATAAATGTCAATTGATAGTTCAAAATTTCAATATTATGTCATTATCATGTATGTCTAGGATGATTCAAATGAAAATCATTACAATTACAAATTTTGAAAATAATACAATAAAAACATTGTATCTTGGTCATCAATCTTCATTAAAAGGATCTAGATCAAAGTCATTTTGTGAGTCAACATCATTTGAATCACAAGCATTTGGAGTGTCACTCTTACTAGGTACATCATGTGTAAGAGCCTTGTTATCATCAATATTGACTCAAGCAAGCTCTACAATAGATGCATCCAAGTTGGTACACTCGGGGGCTATATCCTAATTTTTTCTTTTGGCAACCCCTTATTTTGCCATCCACATATTCTAATTCCATGCTCACTTATAACACATAAGTGAGGCTTCACTCAACTATATGAGCTCTTAAATTGGACCTTGCACTCATTCATCTCTTGAAAGTTGTTCAAGCATCGTAATATATTTCCATAGAGAAGATGCTTGATCATATTTAAATTGTTTATTTGTCTCGATGCCCATTGAACTTGAACTAGGCCATTTCAAATAGATTGCAATATTCTATTATAAGAAATTATAAAATTTTAAATTAAAAACAAAATGCAACCCTACAATATGTAGGAACTAATAAAAGCTCAAAAAATAACACCAAAAAATGTTATAAAAAATCTTGAAACTTGTTTTTTGGATAGATTTTTTTTTAAACTTGATTTTTAATTTTTTTTTTTTTGAAATAATTAGTTAAAATACTTACCTTAGATGAATAGATCTCATTTGTGCAAGCTATATTCACATCCTTGGCACTTTGGGATCATTCTTCTTTGAAAAAACCGACTACCTTTCAAAATGCAAAAATAGCTTAGCAAGAATGAATTGTGTGAAATAGAGTTGTGTTTGTCAAACAACAAACGATAAGGGGCATTTTTTAAGTTTTAGGTTGCTTTTAGGTTTTTTTTCTAATGTTTTAGAATTTGAAAAATCACTTTTTAAATTGTTTTTGGGTATGTGTTGGCTTTACTTTCCCATGGGAGCACCCAAGATCTTTTGGGAGTACCTGGGAGTGGCTGGGAGCATCCTAGCCACCTTAGGTTGCATGTGGGTACGTGTACCCACAAGGAACCCAAGCCGGATGGGATGCTCCTTGGCTGCTCCCAAGGCCATCCCATCATTGCTCTTGAGATCGACTTGGTTGGGTATGGGAATGCAACCTAAATTAGGAGAACTCAACTACTTAGTAAATTATTTATAAAAAAGATTCTATTAGATTCATGTTGCAAAGAGTCTTTGCACATCTATCTTGACACCTATTAATTAATAGGATTACTTTTGCAATGATATATTTTGTGTTAATCATAAAAGAAGTTTTTTATAACATCTTGTATTTTTTTGTTGAATACTTTACTTATTTCATAGCTAGTTCAATTTGACCTATAACTAGTATTGTGTCCATTATCAGTTAGCTTTAATTGAAACATAAGGTGGATTGATATGTTATTCAATGAGATTTTATTTGTTTTTTATCAAAATATAGGAAAATTCTCCATTTTAGGAATCCACTTTTGTTGTAAGAATTTGTGCTTGAGGACACGAATGGAAAACTATCATTTGTTACCCATAGGGAACTTGGGGCAGTTGGGCCACTCTTGTCGCCGCTCTCGAGCTTGGCTCAGTTGGGTACAAGAAAGGGACTTGGGTTAGGAGAACTTGACTAAGAAAATTATTTAAAATTAGGCTTCTATTTGATTCATGTTGCAAGGAGTCTCTGCATATCTATGTTGACACCTACTATTAATTAGTAGCATTACATTTGCAATGATATATTTTGTGTTAATCATGAAAGAAATTTCTGATAGCTTCTTGTATTGCTTTTGTTGAATACTTTTCCTTCTTGATAACTAGTTCAATTTGACCTATAACTAGTATTGTGTCAATTATTAGTTAGCTTTAATTGAAATATAAGGTGGATTGAAATGTTATTCAAAGATATTTTACTTGTGTTTTATCAAAATATAGGAAAGTTCTCCATTTTAGGAATCCACTTTTGTTGTAAAAATGTGTGCTTGAGGACATGAATGGAAAACTATCATTTGTTCATAAATAATTTGATGGTAAATTGCATATCTTGTTGATGTGCAATGAGGTAATCATGTGTGTGCTTGTATATATTAGGGGGGTTTATGATCTATCCGGAGAATGATTTATTTTCCCATTAATTAATGCTTTCATTTCTTAATCACTTTAATAAAAGAATAAATTTCCTTCACATTTGCAATATTTAAAAATTGCTCCATGGCACTATAGACACTTAATTTTCACCACCTTGTAATGTCGCACCTAACATCACATCCTAATACCATGTCAATACTTGCTCATTATCATGTTAATTCCCTTTTCATTAACCATCTCTAATTAATTAAATAATTCATATTATTTAGTTAATTAGACTAATTCTCATTCATTTATTGCACAATAAGTAAATTAATTAATTTTCATATATTTCTCCATAAACAATAAAAATTCTAAACATCTACTCATATTGCATCATAACTCCATGATTTTTATCATGTCCCCTTTTCAAAATTAAAAGAATTAGTCTATTCCTTATTTCTCATAAGCTGAAGGATGAAATAAGGAAAATAATTTAATAATAATATTTGAAAGGGGGCCCAATCACTTTATTTTCAAAAGAGCGACTTAAGTAATATTATATTTTTAAATGCTTGGAGGGAAAAGTAAATTTAAAGGGAGGGTCAAAAAAGACAACTAGAAAAGAAAATCATTTTCTCTAACCAAATCATTCATTTTTGTCATTTTCATTATTCCTTACATTTTGGAGATTGAAGTATTTAAGGACGAAAATGCTTGGTGTGGGAGATTTGGAGGAAGAAAACCCTTTGGTTTCCATATTTGGTTTTGGGGACAAAAACCCTCTTGTCCATTTCAGGTGATTTTGTTTGAGAATTACATTTGTGATAATTTGTTAAAGAATTTTTTTGAGATTTGATTGTCAAGGGATTGGATCAATAGGGTATTTGTCATGTCCCCTTTTTGGAAATAATGCCAATGAGAAGACCTTAGACTATCCTCATTTCTAGTAGGGTAAAAGGCAAAGCAAGGGAAACAATTTTTAATATTATTTTTAAGTTGGGGATAGTAGTTTTATTTTTAAGGGGCAACATATAATATTATTTTATTTAATCAAAAGTGTTTTTAAACACTTAATTATGAAAAATGTATTTTTAAATAATTTGGAGAGAAATTATAAATCATGGGCCTGATTTGGAAAGGTACAAAAGGAGGGCACCTAGCTTCATTTGGCATCGAGCATTCTCTTTGGGATTTTATTCATTTTCCAAATTGAGCATTGTGTTCATTGTACTCATCTAAGGACGAAAACCCTTGGCTGTTTTTAGAAGTCTTTGAGGATGCAATATCTCTTGGATTTCCTTTTTTGGATGTGAGGACAAAAACCCTCAATCTCTATCATTGACAATCCCACATGGGAATTGCATGGTGTGCTGGTTTGGATTTTTGGTGCATATTTTTAGGTTTTGGAAATTAGTGTTTGCAAGAAAATAACCTGGATTGTTGATTTTCAGATTTGTGAGGGTTACAACATCCATTGCCATTGTTTGGGAATCAATTATTACATCCTTGGAGGCTGCCACATCATTCCAAATAGGGCAATCAACATTTTATTTCATACTTTGATACCCTTGAAGGTTCATCTAGATAATGGAGGGTATTTGAACACTCATTGCATGTTGTTTCAGATAGTATTTGCCTTTAGAGTTTTCCGTACAACTTCCAAAGGAGGGTGACCGACATTATGACACCTTTTTGGTAGGCGATCAGGATCTTGACAACTTTTGAAGGGGCGATCAGCATATTGAAGTCCTTTTTGGTACTAAGCAGCAATTTGGCATCACCCCCAGCTACTCAACAGTCCTTGACAACTTTTGAAGGGGCGATCAGCATATTGAAGTCCTTTTTGGTACTAAGCAGCAATTTGGCATCACCCCCAGCTACTAAACAGTCCAATGATCCCCTATTGAAACTGTACAAATCAGATCAAACATCAATTTATTCAGTTATGCATTTTTTGTATGAAGATTTGACATTGGAAAATTCAAAAACATTGTTTCAAGTGTCATTATATCAGCATTGTACTTGTGTGATTGATCAAATATCAGATCTAGGGTTTGCTATGATGTTTTATACTGCTGTCATATTTTCCAGCCACATATTATCAAGTCTAATACTCTAATTTGGTCAATCTGTGCATAAAAGTTTCATATTTTCTAATTATCAAAGTTGAGAGTTTGATATAATAAATTTCAGTTATCTATAGTGGTTATTAGCATTATATTTCTTTTCCAATTTTCTGGTTTTAGTTGTTCATTTGTTCAAAAATTTAGAAAATACATTATTTATATATATATATATATATTGCAATTTGGGGATGTTTTAATGGTATCAAAGTCAAGATCTTGCCAACCTATAGGGTTAGATCTAACAAGTTTTCATGTAGCCCGGTGATATAGAATTTAGAGTGTAGCAAAGAAGGAAAGTCGGGGATCTAGAAATAGAAGAAAAAGAAAAATAAATGGGTGAAAGAGGTAAAAAGATCTTAATGGTTGATGAGAAAGCCGAGGTTCAATATAATAACATTGCTAGCATGAGTCTAAAAACAACAACAAATGACAAATATCAGGGCATAGTTGCTTCAAACTACACAAATCTTGGGTATTACAAAGGTTACACCACCCTATATAGGTGAAAGAAGTGCCACAAGGAACCATAGAACCATGGTGGGTTCTATATTTAGATTATTCCAAACCAAGTTCTTACAAAGAGAGGAGGATCCACAAGAAGAGGAGCCAAATCAAGAGGAAGATAATTTTGCAGCCTACTTTGTAGAGTAGAGAGCTCTTGAACTGGAGTTTCATGCTCAAATGTCACTCAATGATTTTTGTAGTTTGAAGATGAGGCATGGAAAGAAAAGGGAAAAGAAGACAAATGTGCATCATCCTCACAAGGTCCTATAGAATAGATTGGGTAAGCTATCCCTTCCTAGTTTTGATGGCTCAAACAATGGTATTGCACGTGCTTCAATTCAAAAACTTGATACATTTTTTTCATTAAATTCCATGTATGAGGAGGCTATCAACTCGCTACACTCTAGTTAGATGGCATAGTGCATGAGTTGTAGTATCATCAGTTAATCACTCAAGGACTATGTAACTTGTTTTCATTCAAATCCTAGTTTTGATTCACAGATTCAATTCGTGGATCCAATTTTTTTTTTGGGGTTTGGGTTCAGTTTTGGGTTATATACATACATACATACATACATACATACATACATACATATATATATATATATATATATATATATATATATATATATATATACACATATATATATATATATCCTAGTTTTGATTCACGGATTCAATTCGTGGATCCAATTTTTTTTGGGGTTTTGGGTTCAGTTTTGGGTTTTGCTTATACAAATTTCCATATATATATATATATATACATACATACATTCATATATATACATACATATGTATATATATACATATATATATACATGTATGTATATATATACATATATATATACATGTATGTATATATATATGTATGTATATATGTATGTATATATATACATACATATATACATTCATATATATATATGTATATATATATGTATGCATGTATATATGTATGTATATATGTATATATATGTGTGTGTGTATATATATATATATATAATATTCCCATCTTTCATCATATTTTAGAATCATCTATATTTAAATTAAAATAGTAAACCACAAATATTTTCTTTATAAATAAATAAATCCTTATAATCAATTTAACAAGAGATGCATTGCGTCTGATTCCTACTGGTAAAATGTGTAACATGGTTTGTTAATGATATTTACATATAATAATTATTACATGAGTATAAATGCATATAAATGAAAATAATATACACAATGTCTATTTGTAGACCACTTTGATCAATACATTACAAGTTCTAATAAATAATTATATAATTGAAGTTTATAGTCAATATGCTGAGATGAGAAGCCTATAACATATACAAATATTCATTGCATGCTTGTTGAAGATGTTGCATTGGTTCTACTTGTTGAAGATTAGAAACCAAACACTTTTGAAGAGAGCAAAGATCATTTCAGCTGCAACTTTGCTTTTGTATTGGATATGTGCAACTCAAAAAATGTATGAAGGTGGGCTATGGAGAGATTGTTTTTGTTTAATATGTAACTAGTTTTAAGTAGTAGTAATACATTTTTTAAATGTGTAGTAGGAAAAAATATTTGAAAGGAATATTCTATTGTATATTAAATATTATTATATTAATTAATAGCTAATACATGATTATATATATCATAAATATATAATAATAATCATATTAGTAGTAATTATATATAGTATATAAAAAATTATATACATTTATATAGTATTAATTATATATATCATCTATACATAATGAATTTAATATATATTTTATAAATATATAATGTTAATATTAATATATTCTATAATACAATTATTATTATATTATATAATATTAATTAATTTAAATATAGTATAGATATATAACATATACTAACAATAATTATATATTATATTATTATATTATTATATTATTTTTTAATTTTTAATTTTTTTAATTTTTAATTTTTTAATTTTTTAATTTTTTAATTTTTATGGATAAATAGCTGCTATGAGGGGCAGCACCCAAGAGGTTTTATTAAACATAGGAAATAAATTACAAAAGGCCTTAAAGGCCAAGAAAGAAAGAAGAACATAGCACTAAAAGATACCTAATGAAGGAAGAGAAGATTGAGAGGAACAAAGGAGGAAAACAAAAACAGAAAGCCCCAAACTTTAGGCCCCAAAAGAGGCAAGAGACAAAGAAAAGAGAAAAGAGAAAACTCCAAACTTCAATCCCAAGAGGGACTAGACTTTACTAGCCTGCTGTGACAATAGAGCCTCCATAGTCCACTGAGACCCTACCGCCACCGCATCCAAACCTTCCGAACCAAGTTTCTCAACATCAGATTTTCTTCCTTTCTTTTTCCTAGTCCTGCAGTCAGGTTTAGATTTACTGCTAACCGTTTGTCCAAGCCCGAGAGGCTGAGAGGAAGCAAGAACAAAATCCTGTTCGAAGGTATCAAAATCATCATAATTTCCAAAGTCTTCAACATTCTCCTCCAAGTCATCCATAAAAGGATAAGTGCCCTCAGAATCAGAATCATCTTCCACTGGAACGAGTGGAAGAGCAACATCATTGTTGGAGTCGAGGGCGGCATGAGGAGGAGAAGAAGACACAACAGGAGGAACAGACTCAGCCACAGGAACAGAAGAAGAGAAGAACTTTTCATGGTTACGCCAGGTGAAATCAGCATCAGGAGAGCCAAACTTTCTCACCCATTTTTTGAGTCTGATGTAACGCGAACCAGAGAGACGCTTGGCGGTGCAGGCCTCAACTTTATGGCCTAAGTTGTTGCAGCGAAAACATCTAAAGGGAAGCCTCTCGAAATTTAGGTACCGAGTCCAAATGTCGAAAGAAGAGTGAATGCGAATGGAGTGAGTAAGCGGCTTGGAGATATCCACCACGGCACAAACTCTGATAAACTTGCGAGAAAAATCAAACACCTTTGACTCCAGCCTGACAAAAACTCCAACCTGATTAATCATCATTTTAATGAGGTCCGGAGACCGCAACATCGGGGGAAAATTGTAGAGTTTGATCCACATAGGAATATTAGTAATCACGGTAGTGGCAGGATCGAAAAAGGGGGTACAAGGAGACACAAAAATTCCAGAGTTACCATAAAACCAAGGACCATTAAGCTTCACGAAGTCGCAGTCCGCAGCCGAGTTGAAAGTGGTCAGGAAAAATCCAAAATCCAATGGTTCAAACAAAGGGGGGGGGGGGGGAAGATTGTCCCAAGTCCGTTTAGCCCATTCTAAAAGCGAATCCAACGGCGGGCGCTTGCACATGAATCGCAAGACCAGAGACGAACACCAAGGTTGGCTGAAATGACACTGATGTGGTCCTCAGGTATGTGGAGATCCGCTGGCTCCTCGAAGAAAGCTACCATCGCATCACCAATAGAGAGAGAAGAATCCTCCGAACACTTGCTCTGGAATAGCAGCAAATATTGGCGGCACCACAGGAGGAGGCGGGCTAGGGTTTTCCGTGATAGGGATTCGCCTTGTTCTTACACCTAGCCATGATTACGGGATCCAGAGGAGGGGTATCCACTGCTTCCGTTGGCTTCGAGTCTAGAACCGACTGCATAGGATTAAGGTCCGGACAAGGGGAGGGCAGAGAGTGAGAACCAGAAGCGAATCGAAGGGCATACCGGCTCCTACCATTCCCAACCGCCGAACGCCCTGCTCGCTGCCTACCTGACGAAGCCATCCTACCTTTGTTTGACGCCTTTTCCCTCGCGCCAGACCACAGTTCCATCTCTTCCCCCATTATATTATTATATTATTATTACTATAACATTATTATAGTATATAATATATTGATTAATATATTAATACATTAAACAACAAAAAAATATCAATTCTATGACTCGTCAATCAAATCAAATAGTTTCACTTTTTACTAGTGCATAATTGACTACACATATTATAGACAAACTTTATACTATTTAGAAATAGTGTTTTGAAATGAATAGTGCCAAACAGTAATACATTATTCAAAATGCTTACCTCATACTAATATGACTGTACATACTATGATCCAATAGAATTAAAGAAAAATAGTGTTCATATATTGAAATAAATTTTAGAAACATATAAATTAGAAAATATAGTCACTTGATTTTAATTCTTTGCTCCTACTAGTTCATTTGAAAGAATTAATAAATCTAGATGAATGCATTAGTATGCCTACCTACGGCAAGAACTAATAATAACAATTAAAAAAAAGCCTTCACAATTGAAAAAGGATTCTATTATTAATTTTATTAATATAAAATATATTGCATAACAATTTAATTAGTAGTCATACATTCGTGAAACCACCTATTTTGTCTTGTCTAATGATTGATTGAATGAAGGAGAAGCCTAGATGAAGCAAACATTAGGAAATAGAAACCAAACCCTAGAAACCAACATTTTTGGTTGATAATAAGAAGAAACCCCATGGTAGGGCAATATTACACACCCCTACTTATAAGGAAATCAACTTTTTACAAGTCTTGACATCCCTATAGTTTTCTTACTAGATTTCAATCGATAGTAATATCAAATAGGAAACGAGAGTTGCAATACCATTTGTCATATGTATTTGAGGCCCTATTGCAGATTCTACATGAAGGACAATGGCACATCATAAGTCTCATAGCCTTGAAATAACATCCATGAAAATTTTGGGTGGCATTTCAATTGCGAACATGAGCGAGAAAAAGACTAGATTCACACAAAACAAACACAAAAATAGTTTAAAAAAATTTAAGTGATCAAAACTTAAGAAAATTTAGTTTGGGTTTGTGTGGGTTCATCTATGATGAACCTACAATGATTATCTTGGCCTCAAAGTGATTCCACAATTGTGTTGGCCTAGATCATGAACTAGGCTCGAACTGAATTTGAATCTAGGGCTCCAGGCTATGAACTCGTGAACATAGGTCAAGGATATAGTTTGATTAGCGCTTATAGGAGTTTAGTTAGAGATTGATTGATAGGTTTGACGGGAAGGATTCAAAGATCTACTTTAGAGAGTTGGCTAATGGCTCGATTGAGACATAGTGGTACAATGAATAGTTATGTGGACGATTTTTAGAGATTATCAATTGTGGTTCCATATGTTTCAGAGAGGAGACTCAGTTTTTTTCTTGGAGGGTTTGACCAAAGCTCTTAAAGGTTGGGTTAAGGCATTTGACCTACCATCATTATCGAAGACCAATAGCAAAGCACTAACTTCAAAGATTTTGATTCCTAAGAGAAAATTTCGGTACATGGTACCACCTCCAATACCATAGAAGAAACCATTTAAGAAGGAAGTGTCACTTTCAAAGAAAGATACTACATAAGGCAAGCAAGGAAGAGGAATTGAGGAATGAGCTTAGATGGACAAAGTTAAGAACCTACAGTGATTATCTTGGCTTTGAAGTGATTCCACAATTGAGTTGGCCTCGATCATGAACTAGGTTCGAACTAAATCTGAATCTAGGGCTCCAAGCTATGAAATCGTGAACATAGCTCAAGGATATAGTTTGATTAGTGCTTATAGGAGTTTAGTTAGAGATTGATCGATAGGTTTGATAGGAAGGATTGAAGATCTACTTTAGAGAGTTGGCCGATGGCTCAATTGAGATAGCGTAGTACAATGGACAGTTATGTGGATGATTTTTAGAGATTATCAATTTTGGTTCCATATGTTTCAGAGAGGAGACTTAGTTCTCTTCTTGGAGGGTTTGGCCAAACTTCTTAAAGGTTGGGTTAAGGCATTTGATCTGCCATCATTATCGAAGACCAGTAGCAAAGCTCTAACTTCAGAGATTTTTATTCCCAAGAGAATTTTAGTACATGGTACCATCTCCAATACCATAGAAGAAACCATTTAAGAAGGAATTGCCACTTTCAAAGAAATATACCACATAAGGCAAGGAAGGAAGAGGAATTGAAGAATGAGCTTAGAAGGACAAAGTTATGCTTCTCTTGTAAGGATCCATGGTAGCCAGGATGCCAATGTCTTGGTAGAGGACATGTACACTACATTGAGGTAGTTCTAGAAGAAGAATATGAAGTAGAGGATCTTGAGCCTAAAATTGAAGAACTAGAGTATGGGGGTGCCATAGAAGAGGAGGTTTTAGGAGGCATTCTTGCCTCACTTTGAGGAGCACTTAAGTATCATCCTTTTAAAGTTAGTGGAAGATTGCTTGGGCAAAGGATTATAGTGTTGATTGATAGTGGAGCTTAATGGTGACTTTGTTTCTAAGAGAGGGCTAGACATAGAAGTTTTTGGGGGTTTCAATGTTATAGTTGCGGATGGCTTTGTTGGGACTCAAATCTATAATGCCATTATTTCTTGAGTCACTTTTTATATTGTGTGCCTTAGTCATATTTGACCCATTGTTTATAACCGACTTGAGACATCCTAAATGGGTCTTTGAGTGTCAAAAGCCACAAAACTCAACAAAAAATTTGAATCTGGATTGTTTCTAATGTTTTCCTTGGTGTTCTACGTGTTTGTTAGACTTTTGGAGTTTTGGTGTTCATATTTGCATACCTTCCCTTTTGATCTCAACAACCCACTTAGTCCTTGTTAAATTTTGTTTTTGTTGTCTTTTCAGTGTTTTGGAGTTTCACTCCTAGTCGTCCCTATCGGACTTGTCATCCTTGGCATGTCTTCCCTGAAATCTTGCACCTTCCCTCTAAGGTCCTTTGCAAGTTTTAGAGTATTAGACTTTCTTGTACCCCGATACCATTCTAATGGCATGTGGTATAAGTTCTTTTCAATCCCCAAAGTTAGAAAGTTTATAAAATGCCTAAGACTTCTGTATTGGACTTTTGGACTTTTGCAATTTCCTATCCCTTCATACCATCACTTCCACCACCGACACCCTAAAAGTTTGCTCTTCATCTAAATGTTTTGGAGTGTTGGAGTTTTTCATCCTATCATCCCCCTGTTAGATTTGTCATCCCGGTCGTGCCTTAACCAAAATTCAATGTACCAACTTTGTCTTAAGTCTTCATTGAATTTCCTCTAAGAATTTTGGATGTTCTTTGTTTCCCCAATTCCCTGATTTCCCAAAACCTTGACAAAGGAAGATAGAAAAGTCATCAAGTTTGTGATGTCACAAAGTTTGTAAGTTAGTGAACTTTCCGATGTGCGATGAAGGAAGAAAGAAGATTGAAAAGGTTCAAAGTTCACCTGTTCGTGAACTTGCTGAAAGTGCGACAAAGAGATGGGATTAGTTCATTGTATCAGTAAGTTCACCAATTCGTGAACCTTTTGAAAGTACAATGAAAGGAAGGAGTTAATGTTGACAAGTTCACTAGTTCACCAACATGCTAAAAGTGCAACAAGAAGGAATGAGTTCAAGTGTCACAAAGTTTGCTAGTTTGCAAAATTTGCGAAATGGTTCTTTAGTTTACAAAAGGTGTGAAAGTTTGAAATAATCAGCAACAAGTATGAAAAGATTGAAGGAAGAAGGCAAATAAGTTAACAAGGTTCTTGATGTTTGAAAGTTAATGAGTGGAAAAGGCCTATTTAACTTGGAGCCATATATTTTCTATGCTTTTGTCATTTTATAGTTGAAACTTAGAGCCTTTGGGAATTTTGTTATAATTCTTATATAATATGTATGCACACTCACAATGAAAGCATTTGAATTTCTTTAATTTGTTTGTCAATTCTTATGTGAAATCTCAATTCAAGTCTAATGTTATGTATTAATCTTCTACAATGTCTATGATGAATGCTTTATCAATGTTATGATATGAATATTTGAAATTTCTCTATATTTTTAAAAATTTCCCTATTTTTTAATAGCTATTACCTACCATCCCCTAAAAAATGGCCCAAAAGTACCCCTGTACCGGAAACACATCTTGCCGTCCCTTGCCATCCCCGTCCCTGATACTTGGGGGAGCATAGGTGCAAACCATTTGCTAGTCGAATTGTTGTAAGGCAACAATACTAGGTTAAGGACCTAAGACCACTTGAAATATTTATTGTTAAAACAGAAGGGTGATACGGTTTCCTTAGAATAATCATTGGTCCATCTTTTAAATCCTCTATCTAGTCCATACATTGCTGAAAATGACAAATTACATCAAAGGATAATTTATTCTTGATTATTTTGCTTTTTCAAACATGAATATCAAAGCTACAAGGAATAAATCAGCCACTCCTGAAATTTCACAAATCCTTGTTATAATGTATGAAAATCTATATTTGCTTGACACTGTAATGTAACTACTACAAGTATTTTAACCAGTGTGTCTCAAAGGGCTACCCACCATGGTCTTACAGAGCGAAAAGGGCAGGAGAGATTTATCTTAGGATCTCTCTTGTTCGTTGGCCAACTTCTCAACAGTTTTCAGCATAGGATCTTGCAAATCAATAGAAATTGTTGAATGTAGGCTAGAGAACCAATAGGTTTCACCATTCTTGCACTACAAAAAAAGGCAGCTCAACGTTACCTTGGGAAGGCATGAGATGCATGATGACTTCTATGTTGCAGGATTAGGAGAAATGGCCATGATTTTGGGTGTGCAATGCTTGTTTTCACTTGGAGAGTTCACCCTCAACTATCAAATATGAAGCTAAAATTCAAATTGGATGAGAAAGAGGTATTACTCTGTGGCATAAAAAAATGAGCTCTAAAAGTTGTCATGGCTAAGAGGATGGTGTATCAAATCATGACTACATCTATAGGTAAGATATCTTCATATGATGGTATTTGGCCTGCTTTGTAACAACTTTTCATGGAGTTTTATCTTGCACATTGAAAATTGCCAGTGATTACCAATCCCCATCAAGATTTTAAGAAGAATGTCCTTAGAGGCATCCTTCCGATTTAGGAAGGTGGAAACTGTAATGTCCCCTTCCTAGCTAGTGGCTCAAGGAATTGGGTTATCCTATTACTATGGTTCCTGTAGGCTAATGGGATGATTAGGGAATCTGGGTTTTAGGACTTGTCCTTGTTAGTTACTATTTTTAGTAAGTGACATTTCGGTTCAGTGATGGCACACTTGCAGGTGATCTTGGTGATGGGACACTCTCGAGGGTTCTTTTGGGTATCCAAGCCAGGAGTTATGGAATTATTAAGTCACGTCATTTTATAATATTCTATTATTAAGTGATTTTGTGATTTAATGTTATAAAGTGAAAGTGACTTTATTAAAAGAATATCTTAAGTCACTTGTCATGTCCCTGATTTGGAGGCAGAGTAATTTAATTAAATTAATTAATTAAGTTGTCCAAATATTGATATTTCATAAGGATGACTAATTGATTATTTTAATTAAATTAAAGTGGAGTATTAAATTAATTATTTAATAAAGTTATCTTAATAAAACAATATCTCAAAGGTAACTTTATTATAATTAATTTAATAAAGTGACTATAATAAAATGATATATCAAAAGGTCACTTAAATAATAAAATAATAAAATATTCTAGAAGCTTCTTGGAGATGGGTTAGAAAAAGTATATAAGAAGCTCATTGCTAGTCATTCAAGCACACTTGGATTTTATTACTTCTTACATACCTGTGTGGTAGAAAGAGAGCTTGAATGCTTTCATTGCCTGAGGGTTTGAAGACTCTAAGGTGCCAATTTCGGTTGTGAAATATCAACCCTAGTTGGATAGTGGAGGGAGATATTTCAGTCTTTCTCATTGAGATAATTGCAGCCATTGGAGAACATTTTTGGAGAAGTTTGGTGAATTATTTGAGGTCTGTAATTTTGTTTCAGTCTGCAAACCAGCCATGGGAGGAATTGCATTTTCATTCATTGCTCTTCACTAAGGGGACAAAATTTTGTGGGCATTGGAGGGATCACTTTCTCTTGCGAAGACAATAATTTCTACAATAATTTTCGTGGCCAATACTGCTGCATTTATTTATACGAAAAATTGCCAGGCAAGAATAGGGGCAGCAACAGTTGGAGAGCATTTCTTCATTGAAGAGGCACTACATCATCAGCATATGATCCCAGGTTTTTGATATGCATTTCTTACTTCATATTTTAGCATCATTTCATTGTAATAATGCTGTTATAACAGTAACTACAGTTGCATACATTCATGTCATTGTAAGCCAAGAGTCTTGGCAAATCATTCACAGCCAGCTTGCATTTAGTTCATGCACCATTTAATAAGAGTAGGAGCTGCATAATTATCATAGCAATACATTATTGTAATCAGCTGGGAAGTTATTTTGCAATAGAAGTTTCTTTGGAGGTTGCATGCCAAATGTATGACGAAATGTCACTTGGCTGTAGGTGCTCATTTGCATCAAGTTGTGTCATTTAATTGCATTAGAAAAACACAAAAACATATTGCATATCATTGTTATTTTATTATTAGTCAATTTGCATCATTGGAGAACCTCTTGAAACATCATTAGCATCAAGCAACATCAAAACAAAACAATCAAAAATTTATAAGAGCAAGTTCAGACTTTGCAAGACAAGTGTTTGATGAAATGTCCAAGGCTTGAAAAGGTGAAAACAAAGTCAGATTTTGCAAGGGACGTTACATCACTTTATGAAATATTTAAGTGAAACGTCACGTTGTGAAGTATTTAAGTGAAAAAGTCACTTTGACAATTGATTTAATATTAAATTATAAGAGCTATTCAAAAGTGGCATTGCTTTTCAAGAGAAGATATTTATGTTTGACTTGTGAAAGATTGGAAACCTAAAAGTGGCGTACTTCTCCATAAGGAAAGGGTTTTTGGCTCATTATTCACAGGGTTGAGAATATTATATTATTTTTGGAGCTGCTGCTGCAAGTTGTCTTTTCAGGCTGATTGAGGATGGATACCCTCTCTTAGAATAGGTTCTGCAAGCGTGCAAGATTGTCCAAGGTTCCTTGATGATTGGTCTCATTCAGGGATCAACAATTGAGCATAAATATTGAGTATTGTTTTGAAGAATAAATCAGATCTTTGTGATTTGCATGGCAGATCTGGAACAAGGCTTTGCGGATTTAATTAATTGCAATTTACACAGTAAATAACCAACACATGGTTTTGAAGCTTGCATCCTACCAAGCTCATGGTTCAAAACTATTGGGCCGTACCTCTTCTATTCATGGCATATTCATTAGGCGTCCCTTTGACAGTGATTTCCTGAGCATTTTGAGCAGCACAAAGGCACTGCAAATTGGCACGTGTTTTAGCTCACAGTAGGCCGCACTTTCCTTGAAGGACATGTCAAGTGGGAGATAGGGTAATTTGTTTTTGAATCTGCTTTGTCATTTTTATTTGGCGCCCAGCTATATCCTATAGATCTACAACATTTCCAGCTTGAACTTTTAGCAAGTCTGTACTAGGCGTCTAGGAAACCATTCAAATCAGACTGCTGTAATAAAATCAGAATTATGAAATACGAGCTCAGCAAATGGGTATGCGACATATCTATTTGAAATCAACTATATACATCTAGGTATTCCTTGATTTATGTTTTTCCCTTTCTATTTTTACATTATTTCCATCATAGTTGGCACACTCACCGAGTTTTTTTAAAAATCGAGTTTTTTCGAAGTTAACTCGCCAGGCCAGGAAAAACGAGTTTTTGAAAAAACTCGCGAGTTTTTAGTGGCGAGTACTCGCCAAAAACTTGCAAGTTTGTGCAAAAAACTCGGCTGCGAAGTGTTAAAGGATGAAAACATCTTTTTCATGTTTTATTTCATTTCTAAAGCATCTGAAAGTTTGTGTGGAGAGCTAAAACCCCCCCCAAGCAAGGAGATATCATTTCTAATGATTTGCCATCAAGGAGAGCAGATTCAAACGCCATTTTGTGTGGATTTTAAAGGGAAATTCGATTTACAGGTAGGGTTTTTGTTTTTGATTAATCATTTTCTTTCATTCTTCTTGCAAAATACTCATTCCAAATTGAAAAAAAGACATAATAGAGCACAAAGAAACAATTTTATTTGCATTTAGAATCCAAAAAACAAGATTCATCACAATCTTTTGTTGATTTTTGCTGATTTTTTCCATTTTTTTCACTGTTTTTTGAAATTTTCAGAGCTAGGTTCATTTTTTGTGTAGAATGATAAGATTAGTTAATAATGTTAATCTGTAATTCATTTAAACACATTTGTATCAATTAAAATCAAATTTAGCTCCAAATTTTTTAAGTTTGAATGATTTAGGTTGTTTTTGAATTTTTTTTGTATTAAAAAACTAATATGTTGTACATATTTTTTGAATGTGTAGATTGATCATTGATCATTGAATACACACTATAATGGCTTCTAGCTTTGCTTCAGCATCAGGTTCCGCCCCCGCCGCACCAAGTTCCTCCCCTCCCACACCATCATCATGGGTTTCAGGCACTTGTCCTCCAGGGGCTAGAGACCCTATATGGAAATATGCTGTCAGAGAGCCCGTACCTGGAACAGTTGTTTGTAGTGAGTGCAAAATTACATATCATGGAGGCATAAATCGCCTCAAATACCATCTAGCAGGCATTCCTCAGCGTGATGCCAAGGCTTGTGGGCAGCCCAAAGAAGAGATTAGAAGAGAGATGCTTGCCCTGCTTTCACTTGCTGAGGAAAAAAAATGCAAAGGGAGAGGGCAAAAAAAGCCATAGCAGCAACCATAGCCAGTGGACATGCTTTTTCCCATGGTCAGTCTCAGGAGCACGGGGCCGAGCACATAGAGATAGAGTCAGATGAGGATGCAAATATTATTGGCATTGTGGGCTCTCTTCGTGGTCCACGGATTCGCCATCATAGCACAACCGCCACTACCAGTGCCACAGCCACAACCACACCATCCTCTAGGTCCCCCCGTTTCCTCTAGTTCGAGTAGAGTGCCAGTGCCACCACCACCTTCATCTTCATGCAACCCACAAAGTTTTTTTGTGCCAAGAAACACACCAGGAGCACAGACATCATTGGAGGCTACAGGGTGGAACAAGGAGGTGCATCAACATGCCGACATGGCATGTGCTGATTTTTGGTATTTCAATAACATACCATTCAATGTGGCGAGTAGTCCCTATTGGCACAATATGGTCACTGCATTGACAGTTGCGGGAAAAGGCTACAAGTCACCTCTCAAAGATTTGAGTGGGAGGTAAGTCAACTTAATTTTTATGCTAAGTTTATGTTCTTTAATTTAAAATTGAAATTAATTTATTATTTATGTTGAATTCAAGCTATTTATTGTTTAAAACTTATAGTTTTGTACTTATTTAATTATTTTACTTTGTACTTGCAGGTTGCTCACAAATGCAACCGAAAGGGCAATGCATGTGGTGGAAGAGCAAAAAAATAAATGGAAGAAATATGGCTGCTCCATTCTTTCTGATGGGTGGACGGATGGGAGAAACCGCACCATCCTTAATTTTTTGGTTGCTTCCGAATGTGAAGTTGTGTTTTGGAAGTCGGTGGATGCTTCCAACAAGATAAAAACTACAAATACATTGTGTACGTTGTTGGAAGAAGTTGTGATGGAGGCAGGGATTGCTAATGTGGTGCAAATCATCATAGATAATGCAACAACGTATGTGGCAGTTGGAAGAATGCTTGAGAGTAGACATCCATCACTCTTTTGGTCACCTTGTGCGGTCCATTGCCTTGACCTTCTTTTGGAGGACATAGGAAAACTTGTTTGGGTGGCACTGATTGTGGATGATGCAAGGAGCATCACAAAATATATCTACAATCACCCTTGGGTTCTTAATTTGATGAGAGAGCATACACGAGGGAAGGAATTGGTGAGATCGGGTGCCACAAGGTTTGAAACGATTTTCCTAACGTTGCAAAGCATTTTGGATTCTTTGGGCTCTCTAAAACAAATGTTCGTGAGTCAAGCATGGAATGACTCCTCATATTCAAAGAAGGCCGAAGGAGAGAGAGTTTCTGCAATAGTCTTTGACCCCTTGTTTGCACAAAAGGCTACAAAGATCGTGAAGGTAACTTCAAAACTTTGATTTTAATTTTAAACTCAAGTTGAATATAAATATATATATTTTTTAATTTAACTTTAAGCCTTTCATTATAAATTTCCAACTTTGATCTTTTTGTATTTTTAATCTAGGTGTCGGAGCCCTTGGTTAGAGTTCTCCGCTTGGTAGATGGGGATGAAAACCCAATGGGATACATTTATGAGGCCATGGATAGGGCCAAGGAGGCTATCAAAAGTTACTACATGGGGGACAACCTCAAATTTGATCCCATATGGGAGATTGTTGATAGGAGGTGGAACAATCAACTCCACCAACCCATCCACGTAGTAGGGTACTACCTCAACCCTTCTTATCTCTTCTCAGAGAGCTTCGCTGATCCTAATGGAGAGGTTATGGAGGGGCTCACAGCATGCATTCAGAGGATGGAATCCAACGTTGCAGTGAGAGACCTCATCGTCAAGGAGTTGGATATGTACAGTGAAGCATCTGGTAATCTCTTTTCTTCTGAGCTGGCTGTAAGAGGAAGAACCACTGTACCACCAGGTATAAAATTGGGAGTCTTTAATTTTTAAGTTTATTTCAATTTTCACATGCATCTTATAATTTGATAAAATGTGTTTTGACTTTTGAGTCTTTGGCTTTGTTTTCTAACTCTTCAATATTTTTTTCTTTTTGCAGAGGTTTGGTGGAAAAATTGGGGTGGAAAAACCCCAAATCTACAAAAAATTGCGCTCCGCATTCTATGCCAGCCTTGTAGTGCATCCAATTGTGAGCGCAATTGGAGCTTGTTTGAGTCCATTCACACAAAGAAGAGGAACAAGTTAGCACAAAAGTGCCTCAATGACCTAGTCTTTGTGCAATACAACCTTCGGTTACGCACAAAGAGAGTAGAAGAAAAATCACTGGATCCTATTGATTTAGATGAGATAGATCCTTATAGTGATTGGACAGGGTGAGATGAGCAGCCTCCATTGTTTAGCATGGACGAGATCCTGGACTTTGAGAGACAGGCAATGCAGGATATGGGTGCATCAGGAGATGTAGGGTTGGAGGACATTCCTGAGGATATGGATGCTATTTAGCTAGAGCCACAGACACAGCCTTCCATGCCAGTTGAGGAGCCAGCATCAGTAGCACCACGGCCACCGCCACCACCACCACCCACACGCGGTAGGACTAGAGGACCCACCCCTTCTCTCCTAGCTGTTGCTAGACTAGGGAAGAGGAAAGCCTAGCATGTTGTATTTAGTTACTGTTTAGTATTTGCTTCTAGTTCTAGTTTTACTGTTTTCATGTATCAGATTTTCAGGCTTTTAGCCATTGGGATTACGCATGAGAATGCGATTTTGTAATCAATTTACATTAAAGTCAATGAAAATTAATAGAAAACACTTTTGTACTCATTTATGGATTCATTGGATTCATCTTGTCATTGAATTTTGCAAAAAAAATGTGTTTCTAATGAAATTTAAGCAATTTTTCAATTTCTCGAGTTTTTTCCGAGTTTTTGTGGAGTTTTCAAAAACTCTCCAAATTTTCCCTTGGCGAGTTTTTTGTTGGGGCGAGTTTTCCAACTATGATTTCCATTACTACAAAAACTCCAACAATCATGCTAAGGAAGATATTAGTTATTCTAGGACTGGGATGATAGCTAGAATAAATTTTATGTGTTTAAACTTTATGTAGAATTTCAAACCTAATTGATAAATGTTAGGCAGTACCTAGCATTGATGTATCTGTTCCTAGAGATTTGTGTTTGCAGGGAGTGATTACATTGTGCTAATATATTTTTTCATATGGGGTTTAATATTTGTTGTGTTATTTGTTTATTAGAAATACAAACATATATTTGAATAAATTCTACATTTTTTCATTTTCTTTTCAAATTAGTTGTTTCCTATATTGTTTCTTTACTTTGACAGAGTTTGATTGCTCATGTTTGTTGGGAAAACTATTGTTAGTGTTCACATGTTTGTTAGAATTATAGGATACATAGAAAAAATATTTGTTAGGAGCTTGTATATTTACGTGTGTTTGTTATAGTTTGGTTACCTTTTATCCCATGATGTAAGGGATTTGTTACAGGAGTTGTATAATATAGGAGATCCAATTCCTATATATTGGCATATGTAATCTATGATTGAACAAGCGAGTGTAATATAGAATAATATTATTGGTATGTATTATTTGCAGCTGTAGCATTGCATCTTGATTTCCAATAATGTTCCAACTTTTGTGCAACTGTAATGAGCCTTGCTCAAATTGAACTCAAAATGCTGATAAAGATCTTCAAGAAATATCGTCAAACAATTCACATACAAACCTCCAGCTTGTTGGTTTGTGGGATCAGACTGATATGTTCTTTGAAAATTGATTATTGAATGCCTCCAATGCTTGAAATTCAATACTACTATGCATAAACAATCACCTAGATGCATTTATGACTTCCTATTATCATTTACAATGCACTTCTATGATTTCTATATGCAAATTATTCATCTTCAGCTAATTGACATTATGTCAAACAATTGGCATTCATCCTCATAAAATGTTCAAATGATCCAAACAACGATATATAACTCCCAACTGATAACTCCTTATTGAAATGCAATCTTCAAGTACAATACTAGCATGAATTGGCCAAGACTCTTGGCTTATAATGGTGATACAATATAATGCCAAGTCTGATATGCAAGATAACTATCTACAGCAGCTTGCTTATTATGAATTGATCAATGCAAATTCTTCAAATTACAATGCTAGATCTGACTGTAATAATCACTTATAGTTGCAACTATAGGATATTACAATGATAATTTACTGATAGAGAGTCAAACTAAAAACTACATAATGGCTGATAAGAACCTGGAGAATGAATGTTGCCTGAACATAGATGTTCGATTCTCCTTGATATTGGTTGATTAGCTTCCAGAAATGCAGCGCCCTTCCTTCTCTCCCACTAACAAAGACTCTTGAATTTTCTTGAATTTTTATTACTCCTCCTAGATGAAAATCGAACCCCTTAGTATGCCGCCCCTGCTGCTTAAGAACAGACTTCTGTAATAATTTTGTATGCAGCCTCTTAGTCACTCCTTCACCTCCAAAAAACATTACCAGGTCTCCATCAACATAGCGCTCCAACTATAGGAAGGAATCATAGCATTTATGGGCCTCCATGAACAAATAGATGAACTCTACCAGCTATTACTGAAACTGGAAATGGCTGAAGTAGAAATCTGAGTACAAATCGACCTCCCTTTATGTCATGCTTGATGAAGACTTAAACACAAAATGTCTTCACAATTGTCCCAATCGAACTAAGCAAAATTGGCCTTAGGCTACAAATTTTGTGCAAATGAGAAGTCTGAAGCAACCTCTCCCTCAGCTGCAATAATTCAAGTGATATTTCACACCCTCAAAATTGCTATCAATAGGAAGTTTTCGTTTCCTATGATAAAGAAGCAATCTGCAGAAACCCTAGGCTCCACAAGATGGAATGACAAACATCAACATCAAATCTGCCTGCCTAGAAGCTTAGGCAACCATTCTATTTATTCTTTTTCTCCAATTCTTCCAGAAACTTCTAGAATATTATTTTTTTTTTTTATTAAGTGATTTTATAATATATTTTAAAATTCAAGTCACTTTATTAAATTAATTAAATATAAGGTGACCTTATAATATTAGTTTAATTGATAACCTTATAAATAATTAACTTAATACCATTTTGATTTAATTAAAATAACTAATTAGTCATCCTCATAAAATAATCATTATTTTGGACAACTTAATTAATTAAATTAATTAAATCAAACTACCTCCAAAATGGGGACATTACAACAACTTATACAATATCCTTTTTTTGAGGCTAGGTATCTAGATTTTAGCATCTTGCTGATTATTGGAAAGATTACTTGTCTTATTGAATCATTATAATTTGTTGATCAATTTAGTGTTCAGTACTTAGAAGAGATTATATATAATAGAACCAGAAATTCTTTCTTTTAGTTAGTCACTAAAATTTCCACAAATTTGTAAGATTGATTATTTGCTTTGTTGCACACGGACACATTCCCCCCATGCCAAAACTTGTGTCCTATCCAAAAGATAAATTTTTTTTCAGTTAATTGGGAAAAAATGAGGTTAGGGTTAGGGTGAAATCAGAAAAAAGCACTACAGAAATTAAAGATCCCAAAATTTGAAAAAACTGCCAAAAAATTGTGGGAAATCATGATTTTCATTTTATTGTGACAAAAATTGTTTGGCCATCTTTTTTAAATACACTTTTTTTAAATGCCCTACATCTTGGAGATTTTGGCTGTCCTGGCATTGCCAAGGACACCTGTGATATCCCTCAACTGACCAGAAGATATTTTGATGCCCCCTAATTTTTTTGCTTAAAAAATGGCTAAAATAACAATAAACAAAAAGGGGTGTGTGGGGCTCTTTTGTATTCAATCTAACTAGCCCACTCTCCCTATAACTGACCCACCTTCCCATTTGCAACTCACTTTGTTTTGTAATGAATTATCACAATCAATTTGCATAAGCAGCTGTTGGATATTTGGTTTTTCTTAGCCACATGACCTTTTTTTTGCAATGAAAACAATGATTTTTTTTAACATTTTATTGCTGCTATACTTGAATCAATAAACATTTAACATTGAATCTCAAATTTGGTGTTTTATGTAAATGTTTGGATATAAATCTTGATGCCTAAACTTGTAAAAAAATTTCCACTCGCTCTATTTTTATACTGTCACCCACTGCCATTGCCATCCTAGAAGCACTGTGGAGAATAGATTATTTGTTGTATTATATAACATCTTTGAAACATTTCATTATTTCATAAAGCTATCTTTTCATGGATGGTAAAGAAGTAATTTGTATTTAGTTGGCCACAATCATAAATCCTGTTAGTGAATTTGCATGTTCGGTCTAGTTGGTTTTGCTCCAAGTTCACTAGTCATCCTTTCTGAAGAGAAGAATAGTGAAAATATATTTGATTCAGTGTGTTAAGAGTTACTCCTCGTTATTTATGGTTCAATGAATGTTTCATTAGTCTATTTTGCAGATGAATTATTGAATATGTTTATTTCTTTTGTTCAAGCCTCTGTTGTATTTTTGAGCTATCATAGCACATGCATGCAATTTTTTCCCAAAATATGTTATGTGGAAAAAATTGACATACATGATCGCTAAACAAAACTGTATACGCTGATTAATGTATATAGTTGTTGACTTTACAGACCTTAGAGACAGAGAGCTGGGAGAAGGGATTGTGGCATTCATTCAGAAATTGTCCGCATTCCTTATTGTTATTCCAGGTCATTCAATTTGTTCTTTGTCATTAATAGTATTAAATTTAGAGTTTGCTAAACTATTAATTTTCTTCAAATATAATAAAATAAAATAAAATTGTAGACAAACTATGATTTGTTTTTGGTGAGATGTTAATTTTTCATTTTAATAACCAATGTAGAAAGAGATTCGAGGGCAGAAGCTAAAAGCCCAAAGATGTGGATTACATTTAATGTTCATCCCCTGACTAGCAAATGCTTAGAGGTGCTTGTGTGCTATACGGGTCCCCTTGCTTTGTAACCATTACTAAAATACATGAGGGAATGCTATTACCGTAAATTACTACTCATGGATGTTATTCTGATATGACTTAAAAGCAGATGGGTGAAAAAATGAAGAAAATATTAACAAAATATTGTTTATTTACAAATAAATATTGCAAAATTGCATAGGTACTGTATTACATACTCTGTGAATATAGGTAGTTGGAAATGACCAGTGGTAGATCAAACCTGCTTTTCATACAAAAGACAGTAACAATTTTCAACTGTTATAAGTATTCATCTTCTAGTGGTATCAACACTAAGATATTATATGCATGAGGCAACTGTTCAGATCACTTCCATATGCCTGGAATAATCCTTGACAGTGATAGCTTTATTTGTCTGTGTGTTCTCTTTTGTGATAGAGTTTGAGGATAGATCTTACCACTCCTCAGAAATGATAGAAAATTGATTCTTGAACTTTCCTTTCAGAGTCTGATATGATGGAGCGGAAAGTTACCAAACTTCTGGATTGCAACACTGGTTCCACATTTGTTCTTCTCCGGGAACTGTCTTGATGAGAAAGAACAAAGTTAATTTTTTAACTGATATAAACTGGGGCAACCCCAGCTAGGGATGACACACTGACATTACAAAGGTGTCACATGTGGATTAAAACAACTCAAACTGGACTACAACGACTGTAAGTGTGATATACTGTATAACTGCTGGGATCAAATGGAGCTGCCTGAGATACAGAAAGGCAATAATTGGTGGTCTCTAGATATGTCATGAAAAAAAATCCTTGATCTTTCCTCATAAAACAACCATGTTATATTGTTTTGATTGGTGATGATATAGCTTTGATGCCTTCTGGGAGAAAAACAGAATATTTTAGGAAAGGGGGAAATGATCAGATAAGAGGAGTCAAGTCCTAAAACTATAGATCCCTATTTACAAAAGCTACTGACAGTAGGGTTGAAAGTATTGAGAGATGATCTGAAGGGCATAAGGACTGAAGAGATAATTCAAACCAAAGAATCTTCAAAATAAAATTCAAATTGACAAAGATACTAATGTTGGGAAATATTTTTACATCTCAGGATAACACATGATATTATTATGAGTCCAGTCTCATTGGCCATATTAATTGTTGTTGACCCAAGTCTGGAGTAAGTCACAGGATTTTGTTAGGTAACTAAACTTCAAGTATATAAGTAAAAAATCATTAATGTAATCAATGATTCTTTGATTAATAAATTATTATTTTTCATTTTCTCCTAATTTGTTGGCTATCCCTATTGTAAAACTATCAGCATTGTGTAATAAGCTACCCTGCTCTGAATTTACTTCAACCAGTTTAGCACTAAGTTTTTTCTCAATTTACCAGGTAATCCTTTCCAGGCATTTCGTCAAACAGTTTGTTTTTTACCTAGTATTCTGATTTCAACTGATAGCACCGGGTAGTTTTGGTTACAATATTCAAAAGTACTTTTTTCCAGTGTTTCTCAACTCAATAAACTCAATGCATTGTATTGTTTATATACAGCCAGCAACTAAATTTAACATGCAACTATGAGTTCAGTATTCTGTACTGAGTCTGTATACATTGAGCTTTCAATAAACTGTTGTTTGTCTTGAATAAATGTGAGATGGATTTCTCACCAGCTGATATATAATTGTATTTAATTGTTTTTTGAAAAGTTCAATAGATGGTTGCTATATCATATACTATTGAACAATACCCAGCAGTTGCACTATACTTTATTATACTGACCGAAATTACAATAATCAGAGTTTATCAGATGGCTTAAAAAATAAACTCTCAATGCTAACCTGGATTCAAATTAGAAGATTGACCATAACAATTGTTGATGTTCAGCGTCTGGATGATTACTTCCAGCATCAACTTGTGAAGATAAATTTAAATATAGCCTTTGACTATTCAAATTTATATTAAGTCATTATATTTAAATTATGAGGAGGCGCCTCATTTACCATGTGTTGTACCCAAACCAAATTTTTTGCTTCATCAAGGCATTTTGCATAAAATAGTCTAAACTTTGCTAAAATGATGTCAAGTACAGTTTTTGGGCAATATCAAGCATGGAGTTTTGTCAATGTTATGTCAGTCAAAGGCAGTTCCATTGATCAGAACCTGAATCGGAGACTCATAATGAAACATTTCACAATGGAGGAGCATTTTACGACGACACTTATACTTTTGTATGGTCATTTCAAAGGCTAAGATGATGATTTCAATGGTCAGTTTTTGAAGATTTCTCAAGGAAAAGCAAAATTGCGCCCCTGTAGCCCAGGGGCGCCCATCTTTTTGAAGGCCTAAATTTTGTGATAAATGCTCAAGCCTACAGTCAATCTCTTCAGAATTAGTCTGCCTATCCATCGAGCTATCCTACAAGGCTATCCGAGACTCGTAACTTCGGTAACTGGCGACACAAGTCGAAGATTCTAAAGTTGCAGTTTGCAGAAGCCTGTCTTTTTCAAGCTTTTTCGCCCCTGTAGCTCAAGGGCGCACTTCTTAATGAAGGTTTAGATCTTGGTATTTCTGATGGTTGATGTATTCAATCTCTTCACGACTAGTCTGCCTATCCGACGAGCTATCAAATGCAGTCATCCGAGTCCCAGAGCTCCGGCAGTCAGCGACAGAAGATGAGATTACGAGGACAATTCACATCACAAAGCTTCCTCAAATGGTGAAATTGCGCCCCTGTAGCTCAGGGGCGCCCTTCAAAATGACCCTTGAGATGGTAGAGTTTGCAGACGAGGTCTTCTTGACATCTGTGCTACTCTAGTCCAGCTTCGCGATGCACCAACTTGCCTGTTAATCCGGCATTCTGAGAGATCATGACAAAGATTCTACCAGGCACGTAATTTCACGGGCGGATTGGCATATAAATTTCATTGTATTTCTGTAGGCCAGAGGCGCCTAGCCTTCAGGCTTGTTAGATGAGGTTATTGACATTCGAAGTCTTCACGAGACTTGAGCGTGATTACTCTAGCTATTCAACGAGCCCAGCCGTCAGCCTTCGGGATTTGGCAAACGCTCGTACGTGTGAGGTCTTTGGCAAAATACTGTAAAACGAAGACAACTCAAAAAATGGCTAAGTCTGGTCGTCTATTCCATCTTGGGAAAGGCGCCTTTCTATTTGAGGTCTTAGAAGTAGTTTTCTTGCTTCGTCACCTCTAGAGACGTGTCTCGTAGGTCCTTCTGGCTACGCATTGAAATAGACGGTGCTCAAATCAGGTCATCCCAGCTCCCGATATCATAAATCAAAGTAGGGCATCTGGTTGAGAGTTGCACTTTCGTCAAAATGGTGTTCGTGCCTTTTCAAGCTAGGGTCGCTTTTACTTCTGAGGTCCTTAGCACACTTTTTAGATGCCTTGCATATATCCGTTGGATGTGGAATACCTCCAGTCACGCAGTGAGCTTGGTTGCCTGTTAGTAGGGTTCACCGTTCGTCGTCGGCAGCCATTTGAAGCGTCAGATGGCAGTTTGGAGAAATGGTTGTCTGGTACCTGAAAATCAATTTAATCAAGGGCGCCTAATTCTTTGAGGTGTTAAATGATGGATTTTGCAGTGATGACTTCCAGCAGACATTTCTTACTTGCTCCGCAGGCTTCGCGATGAATACATCTATTCAGTCTCAGCATCATTTGGTCACCCGGGAATCAGTGTCGAAGATGGCCAGTTGTAACTTTGTACTCAGCTACAAAGTAGGAAGTTAATAAAAAACGTCATAGCTTGAGCAAATGGACGCCTATGAGGTCAAATGAGGACTTTTTGAAATCACTAAAGGTTGCCGAATCCATCCAAGTGCTTTACATGGTTTGTCAACTGATTAAAAATAATATTTAATATTTATTTTGCATGCTAAGGCATTGAATGGCGATTTTCTTCAATAATTTATTATTGGCGCCTTTTTAATGATGAAACTCAAATTCACATGTAAGGGCAAGATGAATATTTTTATTATTTTAATTCGGGATTTCGAATCAGTATCAGTTCAACTGGAGGGGGTCCAATCAAAACAATTCTATTTTCAGTTGAGGTTTTAAATCTTGCAGTCAACATTATGGTGCGATTTTGTTCTATTAATTCAAGCATGGCGTCATATTTCATTCACATAGCTTGAGAAAATTCGTAATTCTTCAGAGCAAAGGCGAATTTCTCATCAACAATCATTGGTAAAGACATCAAAACACTTTCTTGGCAGGTACAAGTACAAATTAATCAGCAAACTTCAGACAAGATGGCGATTTTAGCAGAAGCAGAGCACTAAAAACTTCTATCTTTTGTCTCAAATTCTTCTATTCTCGTCTTAAATTCTTTCGCATGTTTGAAGAATTGGAAAATTTTGGCAAAACAAATCATCTGGGTCTATTCAGAATAGCTTCCTCAAGAAAACCCATGTGCCAGAATTTTTCAGGAAAATTTACTCCAGAGCATCAATTCTCGAGTTTCTAATTTTCTCAACTAAAAATTCCTTGAAACACATATCTCAGATTTTTCTGTGAAAATTGCCCTTCAATAGGCTATTTTTAGTTTTCCAGAAAAGTTGTCAGAATATAGCCGTGTTCACAGTCAACAGGCGAGTTTTTCAGAGTGCAATTCACACATACTAAATTCAAGACCAAATCGGCCTTAATTCACAATTTCATCAGAAAAGCTGAGACCGATTTGTATCAAGTGCTTTCAGAGGGTTGACAGGTGTAGTTACTCAAATCCATATGGTTGCATGCCTCGTATGGCCGATTTTCTTCCAAAGCCGGTTTAGAGGGTTGATACTGTTGGAATTTTGCTTGTGTAGCAAGTTCGTTTTCATTTCTCACAACCAGAGTGTGCGCAGTCAAACTTCGTAGTTTCGTCATGCAACACTCTTTCATTAAGGAAAAGCGTCAGAAGCATAAAGTCGTAGAAGAAATAGTGGCCATCTCTTCAGTTACGGAGCTGCCAGAGTTACCAATCAGTGAAATGCTAATTTGAGTGTGCAAAGATTGCCAAGTTTTCTCAAGTTGCTGACAAGTAGTGAATTGTGACAACCTTTAGATGCTAATGCAATTAACAATCTCGTTGAGGGATTGGTTGCTCGAGATCACGACCAGTAGACTTCAGTTCCCACCTCTCAGAATAGACATTACACACAGGAGTTAAACTTGGTGTTACCTGTTCAAGTTAACTCGTTGTCTCATCTCATGCATATCTATTCTGAGATCAACTTTATTCACTTGGAGTTTTATTTAGGGTTTACGTTAACTGATGGTAGTGTTCTAGTTAACATGCTTTCAATAAGGACATGCATGCTTGCACAATTGTCCATTTTTTAGATTAGATGTTTCGGTTAACTGATGGTAGTTTTCCAGTTAACTGTATAGTTTGCTTTATTAGGGTTTAGCAATAAATCTTGCATGCATTGCAAGACTGTAGTTGACTCAAGGTGATTTTAGGGTTCCCTACACCTTTCGATGTCTATAAATAAGAGCTTTTGCTCATTTGTACATAACTTTTGCACGAGAGAGAAATATATTGCCTACCTTGCCTGTAATATTGCTCGTTCTGTATCTGTTCATGAGTATTTGCTATTGTGATGAATTGTTATGCCACTTGGGTTTCATGCAATTATGATGGTGAATTCTTGCTTTAGTTAGATATAGTGGCTAGTTGATCGTAGATTGTATGCGTGTCTCGCCGATGCAATTTATTATCCTAGTTGGCTATCCTTGATGTTATGTGTTCAATAAACTCGTTCAGATTGAGCTGATAGTTGTGCCACCTTGCCTTCAAGTTGAGAATCTGTTCTTGGTTATTGTATGATGTGTGTGAATAATAAACTTATTCAAATTGAGCTGATAGTTGTGCCACCTTGCCTTCAAGTTGAGAATCTGTACTTAGTTTATCATATATTGTTGTTTCCAATAAGCCTATTCAGACAAGCAGATAGTCGTGCCACCTTGCCTTCATGTTGTGAGTCCGTACCCGGTTTATCGTTAGATAATCATTTCTGCTCCATTTCCTCATGCTCTGTTTTCTTGAGGAAACTGGATAGATTTAAAGTAGTTAGCTTAGTTGTAGTTAATGATCTGCGAAACCAAAAAATCCTTAGCTGCAACGTTCTTGGTTTTCTTAACCTTGTGCCTCTTCCAGCTGAGAACAAAAAGATAGGAATTAGATTACTTTTCTTTTCCACGCATTCCAGCACTACGAGGGAGCTTCCCCTCCTAATTTGAAGAGCACTCATTACGCAGTGTGCATAGCTGTCCGTACAAACCTGCACTCCAGAGGTGTTAGTTTTTACACCAACACCATGTAGTATTTATATTATTAATAATTAATATTTAATTATTAATTAAAGCCGACTTTGTGAAAGTTGCAATTTCTCTAGAAGCTGACTTAATTAATAGTCATGTCTTTTCTTTTGGGGCCGACTTCTATTATGAAGAGACATGTCCTTCTCTCTCCCTTGTGTATAAATACAAGAGGATGATCATTCATTTGATCATCAAGTTCAATCATTATAATTCGCATATCAAGGAGAAGTTCGCACTTACAGCAGATTGTAATTCTGTAGCAGCAGATCGACTTCAAGGAGAAATATATTATTTTGTATTTCGCATCTAAGAGAGGTGCTATCATCCATTCATTCGTTGTTCATTCTTGAGATCAAAATATTCAAGTGTGAGTTTCTTCATCAAGTGCAGATTGATATAGTAGAAGGCTGAGCTTTATCATCAGCAATTTGCATCATTGTGTTTCCGTGTTGCATCATATTGTGGTGCTTATACTTTGGCCTTCATATCGGCCTCTTGTAAGGAGATAGTTATTGTTGTGATTCAATATATAAGTGATATATTGTTGCTAGGTTTTTCTCCCTCAAGTGGAGGGTTTTCCCAGGGTATCTGCTGTGTTTTGTGTCTGATTTTGAATTAATTTTCTGTGCTCTAATCTGATTATAAAACTAACAACAATGAATATTCAAAGATTTTTCGATGCTGTGTGAATATTCCTAGACTCGACACTTGAACTCCAGCTCATTCAATTCTCTTCTGACGATGGCCCTGCTGGAGCTTCATCAACCATATGCGTTGGGAAGTAGTCTATAAACTAAGCGGCTTCCAAACAGATGTCCATCCAAAGATCCCAACACCACTAGCTTCCCATGAATACCATGACCCTATACAAGTGTCACCACTATCATTATTTTATTAACAAATGATTTTTAAAGCTCGACACCAAAACTAGCAACAGTTTAAGGAAACATACGCTTCTTGATATTCTCCATTTTCTTTTAAAAAGGCTGACCGACACTTCACTAAGTTCCCGAAAATTTGACAAATCCCATTTTGACCGACTTTGTGAGCTGGAATATCGGCAGGCCTCTATAAAAATGTGCGCTTATTAGATCGACCTTTCACCTTTGTCTTGTCTCCTTCCAATAGTCTATAAACTAAGTGGCCCTGCTGGAGCTTCAACTCATTCAATTCTCTTTTGACGATGGCCTTGTTGGAGCTTCATCAGCCATATGCACTGGAAAGTAGTCTATAAACTAAGCGGCTTCCAAACAGATGTCCATCTAAAGATCCCAACACCAGTGGCTTCCCGTCAATACCATGACCCTATACAAGTGTCACCACTATCAATATTTTATTAATGAATGGTTTTCAAAGCTCGACACCAAAACTAGCAACAGTTTAAGGAAACATACGCTTCTTGATATTCTCCGTTTTCTTATAAAAAGGTTGACTGACACTTCACTAAGTTCCCGAAAATTTCACAAATCCCTTTTTGACCGACTTTGTGAGCTGGAATATCGGTAGGCCTCTATAAAACTGTGTGCTTAATATATCGAACTTTCACCTTTGTCTTGTCTCCTTCCAATAGTCTGAAGTCATTTCGATGGCCACGATTTTATTTCCTCAATTTGATACTATAATGGAAGATTGAGATAACGGATAGATAATGGAGATCTTATCGATTCAAAACTTGTCTCAAGCACTGTCAGTATTATTTCTTCACCTTTAAAGATATCGACCTCCAGGCAAGGAAAGTGACTGTCTAGAATTTTGCGGCTCCTCAAATAAATTGTGCCAGTTTCTTGAATAAGGGACTTCATACCAAGTCGATCCTATTTTGCAATGTAGTGGCTCTAAGAGATTAAATTACTCTTGCACAATTCTCATTAAATCCCGTCAATTCTCCCACACTGAGGTAAATTGCCCAAATATATTCTTGAATGTGATGGTAGACTTGATACTCCAATTTCCCGGCACTTTCAGAAGAACGATACAGAAACGATTTCATAGACTACATTCAGCAGTTTGAAATGCAATGACAAACTCATAAAACTTCAGTTTCAGATACGGCTTTCCAAAGACCTTCTCGTCTCTTAATCGCCAAACAAGAAATAGCGGCTCACAAGAAACTTGATTCACCTCCTGTAGATTTGCAATTTAAATATATCTCAGGTTCCATCCGATTCTGTCATTGAAGATAATGCTTCACGAAGTATCAATATAATGCTTTCCCTTTGGTGATATCGACTCCTAAGACCATTGTGCGACTAACTGACAATCCAGCAAACTGCGTAGGGTGAGATGCTGCTTCAACTTCCTCAACAACAAATAATTTATTTGACTGGAAGCAACTTTCGACTCTCAGTGTATCACCAAATCTCCACAAGACTTGAACCAACAATTGAATTATGTGAACAATCGCACAAAATACTCCAAAGCACGACTCCACTTATATATATATACAACAATGAATAGAGTTTAAATCTTTGTTGAATTCAATTGAATATAATCTTCAATTCATTCTAGCATTTGCTCAAACAATAAACTTAATCACCATAGCAACGCAGTCAAATTCTACAATCAAAAGTCTCAAATTTGATACAAAACCGCAATATAGAAATTTATCATTTACAATGGATTCACCAAATATATCAAACCTCAAACGTTTAATAATCAAGCGAGAAAACTAAATGTCCTCTCTAGCTATCAAACAGGGCAGATCTTTCATTGCTGAAGCCAATCTTCTTTCAGAGGTCACCCCACCTCAGAAAGGCTGTGAACCACGTTCACTAACAAAAACCTATTCCAATGTCCAAAATCCAGCCTGATAGCAATGAGCTCCACAATTCTTTTATTCACCTCAACCTGCAACTCTTCGTCTTCCCAACTTTCTTGAATTCTCATTTTTTTTTCCTTTAGTTTTAGTTCATTTGAGAATTCACTTTTTTTAAAAGTAAATTAATTTATTTGGCTTTCATAACTTAAGTTACTTTTTTTTGGTGTTATTAATTTAAGTTGTCCTTTTTATTTTATTTAACTCACTTGACAACTTAAATTAATAATTTTTAGCTTTATGCTGACACATAAAAATTGGGGACATTACACATTGGTATTGGAGCCAAGACACTGTTGAAATGGGCCCAATTTTCCAATTTGAAGAGAGGGCAAGCAATAAATCCCAGACAAGATGAAGATCGTCTTAAAGCTCAATATCACAGTGAAAAACGAAATTTAACTTCAATTGGTGATTTTCATACATCAAAGGCATTGTTAATTTCAAGTACATCGAAGATTTAGACAGTCTTCTCAACCAAATGAAGCAAGCATCTAACTGAAAGAGAAAGGAATTGATTTTACATTTTATGTAAACGTGTCATTTAATATGCTAATCATCCACATGCCACAATGTTTGTTGACTGAACTTATGGAAAGAAAGAAATAAATTATCTAACTGTCCATGAATGGCCAGAAATAGGTCAGAACTAGAGAGTACATCTGTTACAATAGTGGTACTAGGGCAAAAAACTGGCCCTAGAATCAAAGAAAACATAGAAAGGAAAAGAAAGCAAGAAGAAAAAAATAAACAAATCAGGGCAAACCTAAAATGGTAACCCCTAAAAAAAGTAAAAATATAAGAAAATAAGTGACGAGAGAGCTCTACAAAGATGTGGGAGCCAATGAAGAACAAATCTGACAACCTGGGGTGGAAGCAAAAGTCATCAAGTGCATGTACTCTAGCACATGTTGGAGGTGCCAACAATATTATCATTAATTACTATTGGAGTACTAGTACAAAATCTGAGAATGCTCACCCTGAAGATTCCAGAGCTAAGGGCATCCAACTAAACAATCCTTGGAGGAAATCAATTCCCCTTAGAACCTCCCCAAACACTCAAGGCTAAAAAACCATTGGTGGTAGAAAATGTTCCCTTGAAATTGGCTTTCATATTCAAGCCCCAACCATTTGAATCTTTCATTGATTGAACAATCATGGAAATTGAAAGAAAAGCATGACATTCTAAATCAAATAAACAAAATTTATTTAGATATCATTTTTCTACACATTCTTGAGTGTTTTGAAAACTAGCAAATAAGTCTTTCTCAGACATTGTGCTTCTAATATGTTTGTCACATTTTGTGGGACATCTGCCTGCTGATTGGTTTTTGACATTTTTTGTGGCCACTTCTATATGCTTCTGCACCGTAAAATACATATCCATACAAAGATGTCACTTTATGCAACATTTTTAGTGTAATGTTCCCATTTTTACACCATGTTCTGATAGCATTGGCCAGTTTTTGGGGTTTTTTGTAAGTTTCTAGGAGAGTTAGGAGAACTCCAAAGTTTTTGGAGGACGCAATTTTAGAGTTACAAGGTTTCTTTTGTTGGCAATGAGCTCTGTGGGCAATACTAATTTGAATGACACTCTCTATAATGTTTTTGAACTTTTGCGGTGCGCTCCAAATTTCTTGGGGAGCACGTCTATTTATAGTAAGTCACCAAATTAGCTTGTATTACTCACCTACTTCCTCAGTATCATATTGGCGTAGTCAAATTTGGATTTTGTTGTGTTTCGGGATTTTCCACAACTTGGGGTGAAATAATTAAATTATCCACTAAAGTTATAATGTTTTATCATTATATTTGACAACTTAAGTGTAATATCTTTTCAAAATGGTATTTTTATTCCCCATTTGAATGCCTAGGAGAAATAAGGTGGTCTTGCACATGAAAAAGGTTTTATTTTATTTTAAAAGGGAATTTGATGGAAAAGGTGATTAAATATTTGCTCATATTGAATTATTTAATTTAAAACAAAAGTGTTTTTTGGGAAAAAGCAGCAAAAAAGCAAAAAAATGTTTATAGAATAAAACAAAAAAGCAAAAAGTGTTTTTTCTGAAAAAGCAGAGAAAAAGCAAAAAACGCTTTTTCAGAAAAAGCAATGGAAAAGGCTATAAAAGGAGGTATTGGGGGCTCATTTGGATATGTTGATAAATGCTAATATTATACTGCCAAAATGGCGTTGGTTCTCTTCAATCTCTGAGGATGAAATCCCTCATAGATTTATAGTTTCAGAATTGCAAGATATTCCATAGCTAGACCATTGGAGCTGACGTGAAGTTTCAATTTGGGTTTTTTAGCTATTGTACCCAAAATAAATTTTTGGCATTTTGTATAAATTGAGCTAAATCATGTAAAAATGCCGTCAAAAGTCTGTTTTAGGTCAAACCAAACATGAGGTCTTTATGGGTTTCAGTCAAGGAATGAAATATGCCCCTTAATTTTTTTTTGGAATTTTCACGACACAATCAACTTTACGCCAAATGAATTAGTGTTAGCTCCAAATTGAAAATCCAAATTTAAAAGATCTCAACACCAAGAATGCACACTCAATCCCAATGAAGGAGAGGTGTTGTCATATGGCAGAGAAAACTAAGCAATAACTGAAATGAAATTACAATTGAATGGAGCTAGGCAGTGAACCAGCTATGAAAGAATTATGCACTTCCACTAAATCAGTGGGGGGAAAGAGATTACAAAAAAAACTAATTCATCCGCTGTGGCGGGCATCCACTCGTGAGTGGGGATTCACCACTTCTCAGTGGGTATAAATGAGAGATTAACAAGTTCTTTTTCCACACTAGTGGTAAACCATCCAGGGGTTACAATGTGAGAACTAAACACAAGTAAAGCAGTAAGAATGACTGAAATAGTACTACTGTTTTTAGTCTTACAATGTAAAGAACTACTGCAAATTACAAGTGATTACAATAGAAACAATGCACAAAGAAATATATGAATTTCCCCTCAAGAATCTCTCAATTATTGAAGTAATGAACTGAAACCAAAGACTAAAATAAATCTGATATAAATCTGCAAAACTGGAAGTTTGAACTAGCAAACATCATCACACCAAATTTGATAAAACTCTTACCACACTTCAAAACTTGAACCAAACTGAAAGTGCATCACCTTTAGAGCTAGACGACCTTGAAACAAGCAATTTTCAACCTTCAAACTCAGCAAATCCAACTAGCATGTTTTCCGAGGCAAAGATGAATGGTATGACCCTAGGAGAGGGTTGACCTCTGTTATAAAATCAGCCACTTCATATTAAATTCTGAAATTGCACCCAAAGGGGTTCCTCTAACATACTAATTGAAGGAGTCAATACCCATGTGCAAATAAAAATCACCCTTTTAGCTGTATACAAAATCGCCTTTCAGCCTAGTGTAAACCAGCAACACCAAAATCTGAAAAAAAAAATCAAATTCTCCAACTATGAAGCTCAATGTGCACTTCTGGATGAAGCACACTCTCAATCCACCATCTAGGGAAGCATAGTTTCAGGGCCAAAGAATGGAGTCAAATTGCTAAGCTTCCCCTTAGCCGGGTTCTGAATTCAATCCAGTAGCATTTTGTTATAATTTTTCAAAGATGAGAATGAATGAGCAAAGCTTCAATAAATAAGCTTCAAATGGCAAATGAAACACTTTGAATTTCCAAGAAGTCGAATCACTTCAACTTCCAAATGGCACGCCACTTCAACCATTCATTTTATTTTGAAATAATAAAATATTATTCATCTTCCCTTTTTTTGCGTCCATTTCAAAATGCAACAATAAAGCATTTATTAAATCATTAAATGCTCATCTTGACCCCTTAATGTCCCCTCTTTAAAACAACTTGAAGTCATCAAGCCTAGGCGTGGGGTACAACTTTAAAACATGAAATTGACTAAGTGTAAAACTTAGTCCAAGGAGATAACCAAAACCAACGCCAATACTGAAACTGATGGATCGCCAAAAATAGCATGATGACCTGAGTTGAATTGCTGATGATGCCACTGCTAGAATTAGACTTACTAAAAATAGCCAATGCCAAAAATAGTAAGTTCACCTCAAAACCAACAGAAAGATGAACTTAGTTGGAAACAAGACTTACTGAAAGTGGAAACCCTAAATTTGCACATCTGAGTAGCCTACGGATTTCCGGAAATAGGCTAAATCCAAATGAAGAGCATAGGGCTAAATTGGGGACATTATAGTCCGCCTTTCCCAAAATTGCTTGTCCTCAAGCAATGCCACCAGTCTCCAAGAAAACAGCTTGATCGTTACTATGCCAAGTAGGATCCCAAGGTCCCAAATCCATCTCTGTAAAGACCCACCATGTTGATGCTGCACTACTTTGATCATAGAAACATAACCAATATCCCAAGACTGCTTTGTCTTCCCTACAATCATGTGGCTTAATATGACAATCCTGAAAAAACTGAAATCATAATGTTGCAGCATCTCATGTCCTAAAAACTCCGAGGAGTTAAAATCTGCAATGTCAATGTCAATCACCATTCTGAGAACAAAGAAGGATAATCTAAACAACTCAAAAATATCCTCATCAACATAACTCCTCAAAGCATCAAACCAAATCACAATAGCAAATGCGACTCCATCATAGCTATTTGCAAAGGAAAAACCAGCTCTTTGCAAAGTCATAGCAACTGCATCCTCAAAGCTCCTCAAGGATGTATAATGCCTCCTTTGAGTGATTCTGACATATTCAAGAAAATCTTTGAAAATTTCCACCAATCTCTCCCCCAAAGTCTCAAAAAGTTGAACCAAATCAAGCAAAGGTTTGCTGCCCCAAACACTAGTGCAAGAGATTGAACAAAGATGATCACTGGAAAAGAATTTGAACATCATCCAAAATTGATCCGAATCACAATGAAACATCATTTCCCACTTTAGAGGCCATAAACCCTCACTGAAAAGAGATTGTGAAGAGAAAAAATGAGTGTACCAGCTGCCCATGAAGTCTGATTTTACGAAAATCGGCATACAAGGAGTTGAATAGCTGCTGCAATTTTGGAAATCAACGTTCATAATATGACAACTGTTCATACACAAGGCTCCCTCAAGGAACTCCAACCCATTATTAAACCATCTTTTGTTCGAAGCATCTCTCCAATCCATTAATGGATGAACCAAACGAACCATCAAATGTTTGGTAAAAATGGGGGCAACATCAAAGACTCTGAAAATTGGATCCTTATCTCTCCAAAGATTCATTTTTCTACTTGTAATAATCTCCATCAAACCATGTTGAGGATTCCAAACATGAATTCCCAACCAACAACAAACTCCAACACATTGGGAAGAATTCCCAACATATCTCCAAGAGCTATAGTGAAAGACTCGTGCACACCAAACCATGTAACCAACTGCAACCATCAATGCATAGTTTAAACATTTCATGAGCAGCATTTTAGAATAATGACTAATCAACAATGCACCATCTAGAATCCAAAGAGCCAAGTCTGAAAATTCTCCCACAATTTGTTGTATATTTCTAAAATCTGACCAAATCAACCATCTTAAGATAGGTGGTACTCTTCCATTGGTTATTGCTGAGTGAAGACCAACAAGTTGAAACTTGGACACCATTAAATGCTCATTTACTAACCATTCCCAAAGAGTATTGCTAGACATATAGAGTGGATCTACCAACATTATCTCATGTTTGACTATAAAATTATGCATATCATAAACATAAAACTTCTTACCAGTGCCCTCCACATAGAAATTGTCAATCACCTTATAAATTAGCAAATCATGTGAAGCTAGAGGATTGTTGTACTCCATCATAGAATCATCATTTCCTTCATCCCTTTTGTTGGTGTCTTCATGGAATTCAAACTCTTCTTCTTCATCTACTTGAGGATGCCCATCATTAGTTGTTGATCCATAGAATGTAACGTGATGAATACCACAAACATTACCAGTCACTTCATCTACCACATGGCTGCAAGCTATTCCTTCTTGTGGCAAATCTTCTTCCCTACTCAAAAGTTCACTCTTGATATACCTTCCAAATATCATCATCTTCATGAATTGTAATGTCCCCTTCTCAATTGTGATCAATTCAGTTGACCGTTGGCCTATTTCGAAGACCCGTAGGCTACTCGAAGGGTGAAAATTAGGGTTTCCTTTTTTTGAGGAGGTTGTTGCTTGAAGTTTGGTGATTGGTTTGCGGATTCTTTTTGGGTTTTCAGAGAGCTTTGCAATGGCATAGCTTGCATGGTGTTCTGAGCAACTTTCTGAATTTACTATTTTTAGTAAATTGTATTTCTGGCAGTGGTCCTATTGGCTTCAGTACAGTTGGCTCCTCTTTGCAGTCAGTTCAGTTGGTATAGTTGTTTTTGGCCTTTTGATGCATTTTTTGGAGAGATAAGTTAAGTTAATTAAAATGATGTTATATTTTAATGTTATAACCCCCTTAGCCTAGTTGATGACTTAAAGTTGTATTGAAAGGGGGACTTCATGGGTGGATGCCTCATCTGGAGGTAATTTAATATTTCTAAAGGTCTTAAATCATGCTTGAAGTGGGATGCCAACTTTGACGAGGAGATTATTTTAAAATAAAGTCAAATGTTGCCTTCTGTTTTGGACGCCACTTTGGAGGGATATGGGTCAACTCAAATTTGAATAATGCTTTGACTAGTTTGGGCGCCCTTCTAGATGCTTCTGGAAGAGGCTTTGCAAGTCTACATAAGGAGACCTCTTCTCTTCATTTTCTCGTCTCTTGTCTACCATACTGTTATGCTGCTGGATTGATTTCAGGCAAGCTTCGAGGAAAGCATACCTCCTAGCACTTGGCTCATCTTCTTGCTTGAAAGATAGCAACTAGTTGAGAAATAGATTGTAGTTGAGTGGTTTTAGCATTGTACTTGAGTTTCTAGCATCTTAGTTCAGTTTTCTTGCATTCTAGTCATGTTTTTGGAGTTGCTGATTATCATAGCTGATTGTAAGTTTTGTTCATAGATTCAAAAATAAAAATATTCTCGTTCTGGGTACTTTTCCAATCTGATTTCTTGCTAGGGACGACCTTGAGTGTCAACTTTCAGATTTTATTATCAAGTGTTGGATTTTATGGAGCAAAATCGCCCCTCCTTGAGGGCCATTCCTTTCTGGAGATGCTTGGAATTCCATGCAAAATAAATGTGAGTCTTTTGGGTTGGTTTTATTGTTCCTTCTTGGGCGCCATCATCCTAGGAGCATTATGCATTTTGTCTCATGTGTTTTGGATGAGTTTTGAGTGAGTTGTGAGCATAATAGTGAGTTGCTGAGTTGTTGGTCTGTGCATTTTCAGTCAATAATTAGTTATATCAGATTGGGGAAATTCATTAATTGAATGGGAAATTGATTCTAAGTGGTCTTGTGGGCATTGGAGAGTAGCTAAACATTATTGCAGAATTGATAAGCTTCTAATCTTCTGTTCTTGGCAGGCACTCTAATTCATTGTAAGTTGAATAGTAGTATTGTCAGCATTCTCACTTCTTCTCTTTTTACTTGTACTTCCCACTGAATAAGTGGAAGAGGCTAGCTTGCCGCCTATTTACTTTTCAGTAAAGTAATTCATAGGGACCCTCTGACCACATGCTCGCCACTCCTCGACGCATTTCTTGGTTAGAGTTACTTTTAGTTCAGCATGCATAAGATCCTCTGACCATATGCTCGTCTTTCCTAGACACATTTCTTGGTTAGAGTTCCTTTTCAGTTCAGCATTGCATCAGATCCTCTGACCATATGCTCACACCTTGCCCAACATCGGGATCCTGGTGTACATCCTTGGTTAGAGTTGCTTTCCGCATCGTTTTGGTTTTAGAGCTAACCTTAATGGGTGCGTGTTGCATTTCCTATTGTAATAAAAAAAATAAAAATAAAAATTGGTCTGGTTCTTTACAGTGGTATTAGAGCCATGATCCTGCCAACCTGTGCCCTATAGTGATTCAGTTGTCAGATGAGTGACAATGATTGCAGATATTACACCAGAAGTCAGGCCAGAAAACAACAGTCACAGTTTCTGCTAGTGCCAGAAGGAGAAACCTTTTCAGAGGCCTTAAGAGAAACAGGGAAAGCAGTAGATACTAGAAAAATAGTTGAGAACATGTCAGATAGTGATAAGTAGGCCATGGATGAGAGAGAGGATAGGATGGAGAAGAAGTTTGATGGGATGATTGATATGATGTCCCGTTTGCTTGCAAGAATGGATTAGCAGGCTGCTCAGAATCATACTCCTAGTCAAAACAATGCCACAGGTGAAAATAGTGGTGTCAATGGAAACAATGGCAATGGGAGAGATAGGACTATTGGCCAACATGAGGCCACCTCTAGAGGATCAGCCTCTAGGCCACTCTTTCCTACATTCACTTAGAGGGAGGAACCACAAGTTGAAGCTGCCGTTCCTTTTGCAGATGATGCCAGGCAAGCCTACATGAAGTATGCCACCTTACCCCCTGATCTTAGAGACCAATGGTCCTTTGATCAATTCTTGAACCATAGAAACAGAAGAAATTGAGGAAGAGCTGATAACCGAGCTCCTATGGCTCCTAGAACTGACCATCAACAAGCCCTTGGGAAGGTGTCATTGGCTCACTTCGATGGAAGTGATAAGTGTTCAGCAAGGTCGTGGGTTAAGAAGTTGGACAACGACCTATCGCTAAGGCCCATGCCGGAGGAAGATGCCATAAGTTTGCAACGTTGCATTTGGAAGGAGCTGCCCATGAGTGGTGGTACCATGGTTTGGTCACGCTTGGCCACAACCTCATTCAAACCTATTATGAATTCACCAATAAGCTGATTGATAGGTTCAACACTAAGGATCCTGAAGTGAAGTTTTGCGAGCTTGCACAATTGAAGCAGCATGGCTCCTTGGATGCTTACATAGCTGATTTTCAAAGGCTTTCCGTGATGGTGCCCAACATCACTGAAAGAAGGTTGGTAGTATTGTTCTCTGAAGGATTGGTTGAACCTTTGAAAGGGTGGGTTAAGGCTTTCAATCCACCAAGTATCGAAGAAGCAATCAAAAAGGCTTGAAGTATGGAGTTATCAGCCCCTAGGCCAAAAGTTCTGCCCAAGCCCTTTGGCCACAAGAGGGATAAGAAGCATTTTTCAAATCAGCATAAGAAGTTTCCACCCAAGTTGACTGATGAGCAGCATGAGCAGCTTAGAAAAGAGGGCAAGTGTTATACATGTTTGGAGCCTTGGATTAAGGGTCATAGATGCTATGGAAGAGGGCCTTCTAACCAAATGGGGGCCTATTCTGATTATGGATTAGAATCTGATATGTCTGATCAGCAGTCTTATTTTGGGGACAGCGAGGAAGAGAGAGCCCCAGAAGAGTCCGATCATGAGCAAGGAGTTGGGGGCCCTATTGCCCAACTGTCTAGTTTCCAAAAGAACGAATCTTTCAAGGTTCGTGGTGGGATTGGAGGTCACCGAATTGTTTCCTTGATTGATACTGGGGCAACACATAATTTCATTGATGAAGGATTGGTTGGAAAGAGAGGTCTCAAAAAGGAAGAATTTGAAGGTTTCAAAGTCATGGTGGCTGATGGGTTTCATATTTCTTGCAACCGGAAGGTTTCTAACATGTCTATGCAGTTGGGCAACTATGAAGTCAAAGATGACTTCTATGTAGTTATTATTGGTGACACGGATGCTGTACTTGGTATTCAATGGCTATGCTCACTTGGGGAAATCTCTCTCAATCTACAAACGATGGAGCTCAAGTTTCAATCCGATGGGAAGAAGGTGGTGCTAAGGGGAATGTCCAATGGAGGTCCTCGGATTGTGTCATTGAAAAGAATGGAGAGGCTGATTCGGCATGAGCAAGTTGAGTGGGCTGCGGAATGTATGGTTCTTCCAGCTAGTCCTGTTGAAACAAAGAGGGACTATCCTCCAGATATCCAGTCTATACTCACCAAGAAGAATAAGGTGTTTGCTGATCTACCTCCTGGGCCGCCTCCTGAAAGGGGAGCTGAGCATGTCATTGAACTCAAGGAAGGGGCCAAGTTAGTCATCACAACACCATATCGGTATCTTAAGAAGCAGAAGGACGAAACCGAGAAAAACATAAAAGAACTCTTGGAGATGGGCTTCATTTGTCCAAGCAAGTGTCCCTTCGCTTCAGCAGTAGTTCTTGTGAAGAAGGATGGCACCATCCGCATGTGTGTGGATTACTGTGCCTTGAATCAAAGCACAATAAAAAATCAGTACCTGTTGTGACCTTTTTTCACACATCGCCCCATTGCAAATGGGGACCCTCGTTGGTTTGCTCTTAGGGTTTAGCTTTGAGTAGCAATTTCATAGTCTCTAGTATCTGGGAATTCCATATCAAAGTCTGATGTCATCATACTGGCCAAGTTGGGAGTTTGAGCCTGAAACTGAACGTAAACGTCATAGAAGTGCTTAGAAGACCCTGCAGACGAAGATCGCCTGTGCTTTCGCTCAATTCTGACACTTCCTATTTTTTAGGGATTCTACTTTTTTTGCTTTTTTGCTTTTTTCGTTTTTGGCATTTTTGGACCAATCTGGAATTTACTATTTTTAGAAAGTTGCTTTTTGCTTTTTTCTATTTTTAGTAAGTTTCTATTTTTAGAAAGTGCTAGGTGTCACTGGCAGTGGAGTCGAAAGTTTCCACTTTTGGAACTAAAAAGCAAGCAAAAATCAAGCAAGAGGTCGAAAAATCAAGAGAAAAGCGCATGCAAAGCAGAGAAAAGCGCATGCAGAGCAGGGAAAAGCGCATGCAAGGTGAGAAAAGCAGGAAAAAGGCGCATGCAAAGGTAAAAAAATCAACTGGACAAAATCGCGCCTTTGAGAGAAAATCATTGAAAAATCAAATAAAAATCAAGCAAATCATGATAAAATTCGCCTATGTCTGGAGGAGGTGCGCCAAGTAGAAAATCCAATTGAAACTTCGAAAAAATCTAGTTGGAAAATTCGTTTATCAAAGAGAAATCTTGAAAAATCCAGCTAAAATCCATCTATTTGAGAAAATTTGCCTTCTACAAGGAAATCCAGTTGGAGAGTTCGAAATTCCAGTTGGACAAAGTGAAAATCGACTAAGGCAAATGAAATATTGAACTGGACTTTAGGAAATTTAAGTTGAAGTGAAATTCCAGTTGGGAAGTTGAAAAATCCAGTTGAAAGTCGAATTCTTCAAAGTGAAAATCGAAAATTTTCTAAGGCAAAGTCACCTTGGTAAGAGAAATCCAGTTGAAAAGTCAAAAAATCCAGTTGAGGGTCGAATTTTACTAAAGGCAAAAATAAAAGAAATAACTTAAGTTTTATTTTGAAACTTAGTTATCAAGCCAAAAGGGACGCCTTGTTTGAAAAGTCAAAGATCACGATAAGATTGCTTTTTCGTTTTTAAAGCAAAAACATCCAATGAGAAGAAGAAGTCGACCTAAATCAATTTGGAAAGGTTTTATTATAAAAGATGATCTTGTGAGCTCATTTTTTATTATTTACAAAGTCGAATTTTTTCACAGGCAAAAGCTCTCTCAAGAGAAAGACGTCTTTTTCAGCTGCAAACAGATTTCTTAAATTCCAGAACATAGAATTGGATTTTTTCTCTTCATTTCCAGATTTTTCAAGCAACTGCAAGGTTATCATTGGCGATTTTGAAAGGGAATAGGATTTTTTTTCATCAAGGATTGGAGAAAACTTCAGTAAAGTCTTAAGAAATCCAGAAAATTATTTAAATTTCCATGAATGCTCTTTAAAGATAATAAAGGCGGATCAATTTTTTATTAAGAATTTATTCTTTACACAGCCTTTAATCAAGTTCTGGATTTTAAATTATTTTTAAAAAAAAATTCTCCAGCCAAGAAATCGCCTTTTTACAAATTTATTAAAATATTCTAACTTCGAGCTTCTTACAGGCATAATGTCTTCTCCAAAGAACGTGGGAGGTGGAGTCAGGAAAGCTCAAGTCAAGGAAGTCCTGAAAGAATTTTACCCAGAATCCCAGTTATCCTCAAAGTGGAAGAAAGTGGCAAATACAAACTTTGAACAGTTTAATGCAATTCAACATAGGAAAAGAATGCTTGGCACCCAGAACGAAATGCCTACGCCTATTGCCACAAATATTGTTAAGTCCGGACTTCATCAAGCAGCAGGATTTCCACCTGCCGTTCAGTGCAGTGAGTTAATGGTTGAGTGTGCTAGAAGGTACAATCCTCAAACGAGATCAATTAAAACGCCCAATGGGATCACCTTGGCGTATTTCACAGAGGATTCAGTCAAGGAAGTATTTGGTATTCCCCATCGTCGAAAAATGTTGAACAGGACTCAACAGGAATCACAGGCCATGTTCGATCAAGCCAAGGAATCCTGTATGGATATAGTCAATTCTAACTGGATCAAGGAACCCAAAAGACACCGCTCCAAGTTGCCAAAGAGATTAATTTGCACAGATTTTAAAATAGAATACAGTGATATGATTCATATGCTGAACAGGGTTACGGGAACTTCTCAAGGGGCTTTCTTCGAAGTATGGATGTTTTCATACGTAGAGGAGATCGTATTGGGAATGGAGGCAATAAATTGGGCTAAGTTAATAAGTGATAATATCGATTTCCAGTTGAGAAACCTAGAAAAGACCAAAACCTTCTACATGAGTTCTTATGTGATTTATATTTTGGCACGGTTCACCAAGTGCAGAGGACTGATTTGTAAAGGCGAAGTTGGAATTCGAAAGGATCAGCTCAAATCATATGATTGTTACCCACAGCTCCAGTTACATTACAGGGACAATTTCAAGATAACAAATGACGCCTTCCTTATGTATATCACGCGAGTTCTTCAAGGAACGGTACAAAGGAGGCTATCTAAAGAAGCTATGGTGATGCTTGACAAGTTCGGATCTTGGTTTATCCAATTTCCGACATTTACTTATATAAGAATTCATGGATTCTCGGATGCTCCGTACAGACTTCCTCGGTATCCAACGGACAAAATTGTTATGCTTGAAGTTGCAAGGCAATTGGCGTGTGTAGGCTCTATTCAGGAGAAAAAGAACAAGCAAGGAGTGGATTTTCCGGTTACAATTGGGAAAATACTAGAAGTCTGCCCCTCATTACAGTCAGCCAAAACAGCAAGGGTAGAGTTGCAATTTTATAAATTCAGCACTCATAATCCAAGATCCGATTATGATCCATACCTGAGAGTTCACGGGAAGAAGTCCCTTCATGTTATGCAGATCGAAGATTATTGGTCTAACTTGGTGGACGAGTATGGAGTCAGGAAGAAGACTTGGTCCAGAATTCCAATTGAACTTGTTAAAAAGTGTGACTTGTTCCCTATACCTGACCAAGTAAAAGACAACGGGGACTACATTCATCCTGAATTTGAACAGGAAAAAGATAAGCCTATCTTATTACCTAACTGGATACAACCTGAGTTGACCGATTTGAACACATTGATGAAGGACATTATTGCATACTCAAGGGAATGGGTAGATGGTCAGATCAGCAGGTTGAGGAAAGAAGGAATTACTCTTACTTATGCCACATTGAGCAATAAGGAAAGCCAGGAGGAAGTAGTTGGAGGAAGTCTTGATGAACTTTCGTATCCTAGCAAGAGGAAGGTGGTGAGTGAAAACCTTCACACAGAGGAAAAGGAATCAGCTGGCGGAGAATTGGAGAGTAAGAAACAAAAAGTGACTGAAAATCCATCATCTTCAAGTACTTTGTCAGTTGGAGTAATTGAAAAGGTATCCATTGTTGATATCGAGCCAAGCTATGAGCAAGAAATCCAGTTTCAAGAGTTAGAACAGTTAGATTCTCTCCAAGAACAAACCTTCATTGAGTGTTTGGAAGGGGATGATACTTTGATGATTGAAGGTGCAGGAGATACTGAGATCCTTGAGAACAATGAAGAGCTAGGAGATGAGGTAATTTCTGCTCTAAAAGGAATTAATGATGATGTTCAGTTAGAAGATGGGATGGAATTATCCACTGTCCCAGATTGTTTGACCGAAAGTCTGAGGAAAAAGTCCAGACCATTGGATGAAGTTCAACCAGTCGAAAGCATGCAAGATTTCCTAGAGAGAATTGGCAAAGCTAAAACGCCAAAGAAGCCTAAGAATTATTCTCAGATTACCAGGAATGATGCAGGATCCAGGATCTTACAGGTGGCAGTCCCAAAAATTGATAAGCCAAAAGATCAGATTACTCCTATGGATTACGAGGTTACAACGTTGGACATTGGGCCAACCACGATAGATCAGGATTTCCATGAGTTGGCAGACACTTCCAAAGCCAGCAAGGAAAAGTTCGATAAAACAGAGGAGAAAAAGGAAAGGTTAGAGTTGGAAAATCTAAGGCTAATGGAGTTCATTCAGCAGCTAACAGCCCCTTTGCGCCAAGAAAATGCAGCCTTTATTCCACCGTCATCTCTTACTCCGGAATCCGTTGATGTTCTTGAAGCTATGAGGATCACGAGTCAAGCAACCAAGAGTTGGGTGACCAATATTTCAAAACAGATGGAGCAATTCTTAGAGAAGTGCACCCAAACTTATGACAGATCTGCCTTGCTTATAACTGAAGTTAGTCAAGTTGAGGACAATTGGGAAGATTTCCAGTACATACAAGACAAAGTGATACCTCGTTTGAGGGTTCTAAAGGAAGTTTCCTTGCAAATGTTGATCCAGGAAGGTGTTATCGAGGAAGGAGCCTCATATGATTTCAGCAGGTGGTATCATTCCTTATTGGCTAAAAAGAAGACATATGACGGAATGAGGGAAGAATGTGCTGCTATACGGAGCGCAGTTGAGAAAATTCAGTTCAAAATCCTCACTTCTCTTGAAGGATTGACAGGACAGGAGCATCATGATGCAAATGGCTTAGATTTAGAAGGACTAAAGAAAAGCGTGATGAACATTTACTTCAAGGAAGTGCAGGTTATTACAGAGAATCAGCTTGATGATATGTCTTCCCTTCTGACCTTCATGGATAACTTTCAGAAGCAGGAGGATAGGTGGGAAGGTACCTTCACTCAATGCCTGGAAACCTTGGACGTGATCGGAGTGCAACTGGATTCTGTGCCGAGTATCTCAATGGAAGAACTTGATTCTGTGTTAGCTAAATTTCTTGCATTTGCAGCTAGGGAGTGATCCAAAGGGAATTGCATTCTGGATTCCCACTTGCTCGAATGATTTGCAAGGTGTCATCATTTTCCATACTCCAAGTGGCTTGTTCTGCTTGCGCCATGTGTCCTTTGAATTGGTTATGCTTTTTAGGGTTAGGGTTTATCAAATTTAATCTGGGCCATTGATCTCAAGTTTAATCTTGGCCGTTGCTTTGTAATTGGGGTGCCTATATAAACCCCACTCATTTCATTTATTCAGGGAGAGACTTATGAAATTGTTGCTACTATTGCTGTTTAAATAATAAGTGGATTCAGAGTTGAGCATTTGTTATTTTTATGAGCCCGCATGGTTTCATTGACTTCTTCAATAGAGTAAATTTGTTTTCAAGTATTTTAGATGAATGAAAGATTGATAGTGTTGGAAACAGTGGAATTAGTTCATACCTTTTTCAATTGAATGATTTTCAATTTGATGTGTAAGGTTAGTCTGAACATTGAAATTGCTTGACTTGAATTCTATTACCTATATGCATTGATCGAATTGATGGTGGTATTGTGTAATAGGATATCTTTCGTAAACCCCTTGAAGATTGCACCGTCTTTGCCTAGTTGTAGTACTGTGCTTGGCGAAGCAAAGATTGGTTTAAATTTCACTATCCAGCATTTGTCTCTTAAGTTCGTAGGAGTAATTTTGCATAAATCTAGTTTCTTAACCCTCATCTCTTTTCCTTTGTTTTATTCCAAACCGAAAATCCCCAAAAACATAAGAGCATTCAACGACAAATCAATTCTAATTCCTACTTCGAATAACCTACTATCCAAGGGTCCCTTTGTGAAACCAGCATATCACATCATCCATTGAGCTTGTCCATCCCCAAAACGGAACATTGGAATTACCGTATGACCTTTCTAGCAATCTTAGCATAAGAGGTAATTTTTCAAGAGAGGATAGAGCTGCCTTTGGGCATTCTTTTATTCTGGTGTTTGGTGTGTCACAAAACACGCATCAACAGTACCCCATCCCCCGAATAGATGAGCTCATTGACGAGCTACATGGTGCCAAGTTCTTCTCAAAAATTGATTTGAGGTTGGGCTACTATCAAATTCGGATGAGGGGGTCAGATGTTGAGAAGACGACATTCAGATGCCACTATGGTCATTTCGAGTTTTTAGTCATGCCATTTGGGTTGACTAATGCTCCTGCCAATTTCCAGTCTTGTATGAATAGAGTCTTTCAAAAGTAGTTGAGGAAGTTTGTGTTGATTTTCTTTGATGATATCTTCATCTTCAGCAAGACGTGGGAAGAACATCTCATGCACTTGGAGGAAGTGCTTAGCATCTTGGAATCAAAGAGCTTGTCTGCCAAAGAATCCAAATGTGAATTTGAAATGAAAGAGTTGCTCTACCTTGGTCACATAATCATTGCTGATGGGGTGAAGGTTGATCCTGAAAAGATCAAGGCAATAGTTGATTGGCCACCTCCAGAGAACTTGACTCATTTGAAAGGGTTCCTGGGTCTGTGTGGCTTTTACTGAAGGTTCGTGAAGGGCTACTCTCAAAATGCTGCTCCTCTTACTGACCTCACTAAAAAGGGAGCTTTCACTTGGTCAGAAAAGGCACAAAGTGTTTTTGATATGTTCAAGAAGATCATGAGTTCTTGTCCGGTTTTGGCCATACCGGATTTTTCCAAGCCTTTCGAGCTGCAATGTGATGCATCAGGAGAAGGTGTTGGTGCTGTTTTGATGCAAGATAAGCACCCCATTGTGTTTTGATTTAAAGTCACTTGTAAAATGCTCAAAAAAGTCCGATTTTACAAGGGGGTCGACTTCATTGCTTGCTCCGAGTCATAAAAATTCCGACGCCATTGAAAAGAGAGCAGTTTGTATTTGAGTTTGCTTCTCCTCCTTTTTTCATGGCAGATTCTTAAATGTTCAGCTGCAATAAAAGAGCCCTCAGCTGTGACAAATCATTCGAACTTCTTTGGCTGCGTTTTTGCAAGACGTCTAGGGTTTCCTTTTCTTTTAGTTTGCAATCTTTCATTGTAGGTATGTTCGCTTTTCTTTCATGGTTTTCTTCTTATTTTAGTAAGTTTGTATCATGATTTCATGGTGCCATTTGTTTAAATGTTATTTATTTTATAAATAAAAAACATTTTTGTCAAAACGTCCTTCATTTCATGCTAAAATCCGTTTCTTTTCATTTGCCCTTCCTTTTTCAAAACACGTTTCAATATGAAAATGCCTTCATCTTGCTAGTAAACGCGTTTCTCATTGTTTTTCATTCGCTTCTTACTTCATATTTTGCATCTTCATTTGAAAGCGCATTTTCCTTCATTCCATTTCACGCCTTTATTATTGAAACGTCATTCTTCATTTGCTGAAGCGCCTTCATCTCACTAAAACGCGTTTTCCATTCCATTTGAAATGCCTTCCATAAAATTCTTCTCATTTTATATCAGAATATGCTTCATTTTCAAATGCCATATGCCTTTATTTAAAACGTGTTTTTGCTCATTCAAAACGTCTTTTGCTGAAACGCCTCTCTTTCCTTTCATTTCATACACCTCCATTTTTACCATCAGTTGAAAACGTTTGTACATGGTGAGGAGTGCCTACATTTTTCTTTTTGATTCACCTATACACGATTTGTATTTGATGCGCAAATCTTGTGCGCATGGGATAGATAGCTTGTATGATGATTCTCGTTGCGCAGTCGAGGGAAGCAAATCATTTATGTGCTCAGAGTTACCATCTTCAGAAAATGAGACTAGAGGCTGCAAGTACTTGACTCAGTTGTTTGTAGGGGATTACTTGGAAGATCAGAGGTTGGATTACCATCATGCTGGTGTGTACCTGATAGAGTTTGCCACTTCTGGGTTTCAATGGGAGATAGGGCTTCCTGGAGGTTCTAGTGGCAGTGGGCATGATGGTTTGGTTAGTTATCACATCCATGGGAGTTTAGCGGGAGTTGCAGAGAGGTATTGTGTTACAGACGCTTCTAGATATTTTTATCTCTTTATGGTGAATAGATGTGAGGTTCAGTTGTTTTGGGATCCAAGTGGCGACATGTTTGGCACTGTGAATTGGATGGGTCCCGTTGGAATTCTTCACCACTCCTAGCATGGTGAAGTTGAGATCAAATTAGCACAGAGGGAGTCAGAGGGTATCAGGCATGGCAGAATTCCATTTTGGGTTTGGGATCCAAGGATATCTTGCGCAAATGTGTTTATGCTGGTGCTACGGGAGTCAGTTAGAGATGTGTTTATGTTGGATCCAAAATGATGTTGTGGTATTAGATCCAACCTTGTAACATTGAGAAAAAAATAAAAACTAAAATTTTCTTCAATCTAAGGCAAAATCATGGCATGAAATCAATCTAGGTCAATTATGCAATGTGGAATCATTCTTAGTGTATGAAATCAACCTTTTGTGTGCAAAATCGACTTGACTAGTTCTATGATTTGGAAATTAGTTCACCTCCTATTATTTGAAAATAGATTGAAGGTGCTTACAAACAACTTTGGAGAGCTTGCTAAGTGAGGAGCATGGTCTCCTTAGTCTAACCCCTGGGAAAGCTGATTGAACTATTGTTAACAAAGATTGAAGACAACAAGCTACCCTGCAATATTTCTATTTGTTAGTAAGTATACAAATATTGATGTGGCAATGAATGCTTATATGTGCTCCTTGAATGATGATGCAAATAATGAGACCTTCAAATTGGGGATCATGTATCTTGTTTTAAAGTAAATTAATTAGGGTTTCTCCCTTTATACAACACCCTAGAAAACAATTTAAAATGTTTCATGCTTTAAGTCAGCACACGATGGTTAGTTGGAGAAGGAAGATATGGGCCCAATCTAAATCTTAAAATTTGTGCTATGGAATTCAACTAGGATCGATTTGTGCTATGGAATTCAACTAGGTTCAATTTTGTCCACATAATTGAACCAAGAAGACAAATGGGTAAACATAGGGTTGGAACCCATTCTTGGGGATGTGTGGAGGTTGAATCAGGCTAGGTTTGGGGAATGTACCAACTCTAGTGCAAAAACACACTGCTTGCATGCTAGTTATTGCATAAAGATTAACATGGTCAAAATGAGTTCAAAGTTAATAGGAAAAGTGTAGGGCATGCAACTTTCACCATTACAACAATGTATTAAAACCACATTAGTTATATCTTAAAAGGTAACTTACAATGTCTATTAAAGGATTAAGAGACTTAAACTCAAAAAGAAATCAGAATTCTTAGTGTCCAACTAAAAGCAAGAAATGTGAGGTAAATGTAAAGGAGTCTTGGAGAGCACACCTCTTTCACCTTCCCACCCCAAATAGGATTTTCCAAACTCGACTTTGATAGCATGTCTTAGGGAAATTCAGGAAATGCTAGAATAAGTCTTACTTTGTAAGGAAGATGGTAGTTGTTTCATGGTGGTTCTCTCTATCTTGGACACCACACCAATAATGAAGCACAGTAGGAAGGACTAGTTGAGGGAATGGCATTGGCATCCTTGTTGGTTGTGTAGTAGCTAGTTACAAATGGGGAATCCCTTGTGATTAATGTGATGAGAAAAAGTTCATGTCCCAATTGGCAACTTAAGAAATTCATGGAGTATTTATCCTTAAGGCATCAAGTTAAGGAAGTCAGTTTTTCACATTGCCATAGAGCATATAATGCATTAGTAGATATTCTAGAGAACTGTGGTGTGGACCAAGGGCCCTTGACTGCACTTTATAGTGATATCACCTTGTCATGGGAGAGGCTTGATTTTTTTTGTAAATTTTTGCCCCCATAATTGTTTCCCTTATACTTTTATATAGTTTGGTCCTTTCACCTTAAACAAGTATACAGTAATAAATAAGTGGATGACCCTTAATTTTTGTTTGTGCAGATTGTGGTGGGCTCTTTTGTAATGAAGGCTAACATGTGGGAGTTGATGTTATAAGTTGTGTTGTGGCAAGATCTATAAGGAATGTTGTTGTAGTGGTTGTGAGCAGATTGGTTGTTGGTTGCTAGCTATTTTCTCTAGGCATTAGTTGGGTACTTTTTGGTTTCCATTATTACACAATAGAAAGTAGTTTCTAAAGGCTCATGATCCTTTTAGGCATGGAAGAGTTTTAAATAAATGTTTGAATGATATCTTCTATTGCCCAAACATGGCCACTTTAGGCTTTGTAAAATCAGAGCAAGGAGAGAATGGGATGGGAATTTCAGGTCCACCATTGTAAAGTCCCTTGCTAAATCTGACTTAAATTTTCAGTTTTGGTGCTTGAGGAATTTTGTCAAACACTTGTCTTGTAGACTCTAACAGCTGATGTTTGAAGTTTCTTTTTGTGTTTTCTCTTTGAATGATGATGCAATGCTTCAAAGACTCAACTACATCTACCAAACAACTTGCAAATGAAAGGAGATATGCAAATGCACAACTTTCTGATTTTTCAAATGAAATAATGACTGGAAACTTATGTCAATGCACAGTTCCAGCAAAGTGACATTTTACCAAACACTTAGTATGCAACCTCCAAACTCCCAATTTCAATATATATATATATAGATAGAACCTGCAAATAAAACACCTTCAAACTGATTGCATTTCCTTACCAAAATCTTATACTGCAGATTGCCCCCTAATAGGTACAATATACAATGTAACTGAAATGGGCACACTGCAATGCAACTACCGTGAAATTGATATTGCAAATCTGATTACAATAATAGTATGGCTGTATAGACAGCAATTCAATGGATGGAAAATGCAGACTTAAATTAACTTACGCAATACAAATGAAGGGAAGAACCTGATCGATGCAACAGTAGTGCTGACTGGTAACTGATAGAGGCTTGTCACAATTCCCAGCTGCCATCTTACTACGAATCTTATGACTGCGATTTCAGCAAGCAATACAATAGTGTATTATGAAGGTCGATTCTTCCCAAGCATCGTTTCTTTTGCTACTACAGGGCTGCACCCAGGTTGCTGGGTAAAAGATAACTTTTTAGCAAAATCGATCAGATTTGTATGATGACGACCTTCCAGCTATTGACACCAATGCTGCTAAGTTTCTTCCAGCAGTTGGAAGTGGAATGACTACCAGATAACTCCGACCTGCTCACTGTGATTTGAATTATCAGCAAGTCGTCTCTCTCCAAACCCGCGCCACAGTGCCACGATTTTCTTCAATAATCAAATTCAATTCTTGTCTTTATCGAATGTGGCGTTGAAATATGCTAACCAATTTTTTTGAAGGAATAACACAAAATAACCAGCAATAGATGATTGGATTAGCGTTAGCCTCAAATCAAAATTTGAACTTGAATGGAAGATACTGAACTTGAACTGAAGAAACTGAACTTGAATAGAAGAACTACTCAACGTCAAGAATGTGCACTCAAGATCCCACTGAGGGCGAGGTGCTAACATATGACGGAGTCTAGAAATTGAAAATTAAGAACTATCAGGCGGATAACCAGCCATGAGAAACAATTCCACGCTACCACCAAACAGTGGGGGGAAAAGATTACAATGAAAGCAATTCATCCGCTGCGGCGGGCATCCACAGAACTGTGGGGATTCACCACTATGAGTGGGTATAAGTTATTACAATAAAATTAACCACACTGGCGGTAAACCATCCAGGGGACTTATGTGAGAAGATACAAAAAGAAATTGCAGCAATTAAAAACTGGAACAGTACTACTGTTTGCAGTTTGTACAAATGAATAATAAGCTGCAAAATTACTTAGAAATTACAATAATCTTCAAACACAAGATGGATAGATGTTTTTCAATGTTTGTAGAACTTTCTAACAGCAGATAATAAAACAGAAATCAGAACTACTACAATCTGATACAAAACTGTGAAACTGGAAATATCAATCTGCAACTATGAGAATCAATGAAATCTTCATAACTCACTCAATTCTTCTCCGAATGACGTGAAACGAGTTGCAAATGCACCGTACAAGTCTGGCGCCCAAGTTAGAATCCAGAAACAGCAACCAAAGTCCTTAATTTATTTGGCACGAATTCCAATGCAGCTCTAAATGGTACGGCCCCTTGAGAAAATCGACTTTGCAATATAAAATCAACAACTTCAAAATAAAATCTGATTTTTGGTGGAAGTTGGCGCCTCCAGTCAACAATTAGATTGCTCAAACACCCAGAACTAAATAAAAATCACTCAGCAAGATATGAACAGAAAACAGCTTCAGCTGTAGCAAAACCAGGAACTTCAAAACTGTAGAATTCACCAAAATTCTCAACCTTTATTGCTCAATCTGCTAGTCTGATGTGAGAAGCAGCAATGTTCCAACTAGGTGTTGTATTTCAAACACGAAATTGGGAATGGGCTAGGAGGTAGCATCCTCGAAGCAATAGCAAAATGTCCATAGTCATTTTGACAGCATAACAGTAAGGTAATTGATGGATATCAAATGCTGGAGTCATGTCTTCATTTTATAAGAATTGAGAAACTCTTCAACTTCCTCAATGGTACGCCAAAAGACAACTATTTGAATTCTCCTTATTTTCAAATTTCATAAAAATATATTCCTCATAAAGTGGCGTCCACTTTCCTCCAAGCATAAATTCAAAAATATAAAATATTAATATCACCTTATGACAAGGCGTACCCTTCAAGTCCCCTTTTTAAAACAACTTGCAAGTTGTATCCTTAGGCCAAGGGGTGGTCAATTGAAAAATATAACACTTATGCCAATACTTAGTAAATTTCAACAATTAAGGCTTGAGAGGAAGATATTGAAACAACCAATAACATGCTCAACTGAAGTGATGACTGAAGACAACCAACTGCATACTGCCACAACTATCATTTACTAAAAATAGTAAATAAAATGAAATGCTACAAAAGCCAAGCCCATGAAACCCTAATTTCCACCTCATTCCAGTCTACGGGTTCCGGAATAGACTGAAGAATGCCAATGCTGATCACTGATGAGAAGGGGACATTACAGTCCGCCCTCCTCGAAATTGCTTGTCCCCAAGCAACTGCAAAGATGGATGCAACAAAATCTGTTCACCTTCCCACGTAGCATCTTCAATAGGCAAATTCCTCCATCTAACCAAATATTCTTTGATTGTCCTTCTTCTCAAAGAACGTTCTCTAGTGTCAAGGATCTCTTCTGGAATCAACACTAAATGACCTTCCTCATCCAATGGAGGTAATTCTGATGTAGCCACCACATTGTGTCCAATTGCCTTCTTGAGGCGAGACACATGAAAAACATTATGTATTTTGCTTTCAGCTGGAAGTTCCAACTCATAAGCAACTTCACCAATCCTTTTGGTGATTTTGAAAGGACCATAAAAGCGTGGCTTCAACTTTTCTGCACCACTCTTCTTGAGAGAAGATTGTCTATATGGCTGAAGCCTCAAATAGACCATGTCCCCAACTTCAAAAGACCTTTCCACACGCTGCTGATCAGCGTATAACTTCTGCTGATTTTGAGCTTGTTGCAGATTTTCCTTAAGAGTTTTCAAGATGTCTTGGCTTTGTTGTAACATATCCAATGCTTGTGGGGCTCTACTATCACCAAACACTAGATCAACAAAGTTAGTAGCCTCATAACCATAAAGAGCCTTAAAAGGAGACATCTTAATTGACATGTGATAAGAAGAGTTGTAACAATACTCTCCTAAATGAAGCCATTTAATCCAAGCTCGTTGCTGTCCTGAAACATAGTTCCTTAAGTAGCCCTCTAACCACTTGTTAACAATTTCTGACTGCCCATCGGTTTGTGGGTGATAACTTGTGCTTGGAGTAAGCACTGTCCCACTCAATCTGAAGATCTCCTGCCAAAAAACACTTAGGAACTTGCTGTCCCTATCACTGACAATTGTTCTAGGCAACCCATGCAAACGAAACACTTCTCTAAAAAACAACTCAGCCACTTGAGCTGCTGTAAATGAAGTGGTAACAGCAAAGAAATGAGCAAATTTTGTTAGTCTATCAACCACAACAAATATACAATCACGTCCTTGCACCTTGGGCAACCCGGTGATAAAGTCCATGGCAATACTCTCCCACTTCTGATTTGGAATAGGTAAGGGCTGAAGCAGACCAGCAGGAAAAGAGTGTTCATTTTTATTCCTTTGACAAATAGGACACTCCCTAATATAATTCAAGACTTCATCTTTCAAACCTTTCCAAGTGAATCTTTCACGAATCTGCTTATAGGTCTTGAAAATCCCTTGATGACCAGCAAGGGGAACATCATGAAAAGATTGTAGAATCTTTTTCTTAAGCTTAGATTCTTGCACTAAAAAGATTCTATCTTTGTAATAAATTAATCCATCAACCAACTTATACCTTTCATCAACCAAATGACCTTCTAACAAGCTGGTTGCAAACTGATTTTTAACATAATCAGCAGCAATTAATTCTTTCCAATCAGCTGATAACTCACAAATTGATTGCAAATGAGGCCTTCTAGAGAGAGCATCAGCAACTATATTATTTTTTCCTTTGACATATTCAATGTCAAAGTCATATGCTTGGAGTTTACTTACCCATTTTTGCTGCCTTTCATTCAATTCCTTTTGGCGCATAAAATGTTTAAGACTGTTGTGATCAGTCTTAACAACAAATTTACTTCCCACCAAGTATTGACGGAATTTAGACAAAGCATGCATGATGGCAAGCATCTCTTTGTCATAAATAGAGTAAGTTTTTTCTGCCCCTCTCAACTTTCTGCTCTCGAAGACAATAGGATGTTTGTCTTGCATTAGGACAGCTCCAACTCCTTCTCCTGAAGCATCACATTGTAATTCAAAAGGTTTTGAAAAATCCGGAAGTGCCAACACAGGACACGAACTCATGATTTGTTTAAACTTATCAAAAACCTCTTGTGCTTGCTTAGTCCAAAGAAAAGCCCTTTCTTTGTAAGATCTGTCAAAGGTGCTGCTTGATGAGAATAACCTTTTACAAATCTTCTATAGAATCCACATAACCCTAAAAACCCTCTCAAATGAGAAATAGTCTTTGGAGTTGGCCAATCAAGAATGGCCCTTATCTTTTCTGGATCCACTTTCACACCCTTTGAGCTGATAATGTGGCCAAGATATAAAAGTTCATCCATCCCAAACTCACACTTTGACTCTTTGGCGAATAAACATTCCGCCTCTAAAATGTTAAGCACTTCTTCCAAATGCTTAAGGTGCTCTTCCCATGACTTACTGAATATGAGAATATCGTCGAAGAAGATGAGCACAAACTTCCTCAACTGCTGTCTAAAAATCTTGTTCATACAAGATTGGAATGTGGCTGGTGCGTTTGTCAAACCAAAAGGCATGACAAGGAATTCAAAGTGCCCAAAGTGGCATCTAAACGCTGTCTTTTCAATATCCTCCTCCCTCATTCTGATTTGGTGATAGCCCGAACGAAGATCAATCTTTGAGAAGAACATTGCCCCATGGAGCTCATCAATAAGCTCATCAATCCTAGGGATAGGATATCTATTCTTGATGGTTTTCTGATTTAATGCGCGATAGTCAACACACATACGCATTGTACCATCTTTCTTTTTGACCAGCACTACTGCTGAAGCAAATGGACTCTTGCTTGGTCTAATAAAACCACTTTCCAACAGCTCCTTGATGGCTTTTTCAATTTCATCTTTCTGCCTCTTTGGATAGCGGTAAGGTGTAGTAATAACTGGTTTTGCTCCCTCTTCTAACTCAATCACATGCTCAGAACCTCTTTCAGGAGGTCTTCCAGGAGGTAAGCTTCCAAAGACTTTGCTTTTCTTTGAAAGTAAGGCTTGAATATCAGGATGATATTGCCTTTTTTCCTCAACCGGATCAGCTGGTAAAACCATACATTCAGCAGCCCATTCAACCTGATCATGGCGGATCAGCCTTTCCATCCTTTTCAAAGAAACAATTCGAGGGCCTCCATTTGACATCCCTCTTAAAACAACCTTCCTTCCATTTGACTGAAATTTCAGCTCCATGGTTTGCAAATTCAAAGTGATCTCACCAAGAGATCGCAGCCATTGTATGCCCAACACAACATCAGTGTCTCCTATACCCACCACATAAAAATCATCCTTAATTTCATGATTCCCTAATTGCAAAGATAGGTTAGGAATTCTCCTTGTGCAAGATATAGTGAAACCATCAGCAACCATTACTTTGAAACCATCAAAATCTTCAGTCTTCAAACCCTTTCTAGCAACTAGCCCTTCATCAATAAAATTGTGAGTTGCTCCGGTATCAATTAGAGCAACTATCCTTTGTGAATTTACAACTCCATGAACCCTAAAAGATTCATTCTTTTGAAAACTAGATAGTTGTGCAAAAGCACTACCATCTCCAACCTCTTCGGACTTGTCTTCTTGAACTTCTTCACCTTCACTACTTGCTGATTCGTATTGCTGATCAGACGAATCAGATTCTGATCCATAATCAGAATAGCCCTCCATTTGAACTACTTTGCCTCTTCCATAGCAACGGTGGCCTTTCACCCAAGGCTCACGACAAGTGAAGCAAACTCCATCCTTTCTAAGCTGTTCTTTGAGCTCTTCGGACAGCCTTGGTGGAAACTTCTTGGGCAGATTTGAAGAAAACTTTTTATCCTTCTTATGGCTGAATGGTTTTGAGTGAAATTTAGGCCTTGGGGCTGCCAACTCCATGCTCCTAGCTTTCTTGATAGCTTCATCTAGTGTTGGAGGATCAAATGCTTTGACCCAACCCTTCAAAGGCTCCATTAAACCTTCAGCAAAAAGTACTACAAATCTTCTTTCAGTAATGTTTGGCACCATTACTGACAACCTCTGAAAATCAGCCACATAACTTTCTAAAGATCCTTGCTGTTTCAACTGTGCCAATTCTCTAAATTTCAATTCCGGATCTTTGGTGTCAAATCTCTCAATCAGCTTATTGGTAAACTCTCCATATGTGCGAATAAGGTTATGGCCAAGAGTGACCAAACCGTGAGTCCACCATTCATGAGCTATGCCATCTAAATGCAAGGTAGCAAATTTGATAGCATCTTCTTCCGGCATAGGTCTAAGAGAGAGGTAGTTATCTAACTTTTGCACCCATGACCTGGCTGTACACTTGTTACTACCATCAAAATGTTCCATAGTGATCTTTCCCAATGCTTGGTAAAAATCATTTCTAGGGCCTGCAGGAGGACGTTGATCATTCCTACCACCATTTCTCCGACTCCTTTGATTCATGAATTGATCAAAGGTCCATGCTCCTCTCAAGTCAAGAGGTAAAGAAACATACTCCATATAAGCTTGACGAGCATCATCAGCAAAGTTTGGAGTAGCCTCAACTGGTTGTTGCTCTTCCCTTGGTGTGAAAACGGGAAAGAGGGGTCTAGAGGATGACCCACTATGAATTGTAGTATGCTGACCTACAATTCTGTCTCTAGTATTCACCTCAGGACTGCCACTATTATTATTTCCATTTACTCCACTACTTTCTCCAGCTGAGTTATTTTGGGGCTGAATAATACTCTGAGCTGCTTGCTGATCCAACTTGGATAATAAACGGGACATCATGTCTATCATCCCGTCAAACTTCTTCTCCACTCTATCCCTCTCTTCATTATCTCTTCTTACTGAATCTGACATTATTACAGTTGTGTGATCAACCACTTCCACTGAATTATCTGAACCTTCCATTGTTTTACCAAGGTCTCTTAGAGCTTCTGAGAAGGTATCTGCCTCTGGAACGGGCGGAAACTGATGCTGATTTCTGGCCTGACTTCTGGTGTATGGCCTAGTGTCTTTTTCACTCATCAGTTAACTACTGCAATCTGCCACAGGATGGCAGGGTCTTCTGCTCTGATACCACTGAAATATGCTAACCCTTCAAGTCCCCTTTTTAAAACAACTTGCAAGTTGTATCCTTAGGCCAAGGGGTGGTCAATTGAAAAATATAACACTTATGCCAATACTTAGTAAATTTCAACAATTAAGGCTTGAGAGGAAGATATTGAAACAACCAATAACATGCTCAACTGAAGTGATGACTGAAGACAACCAACTGCATACTGCCACAACTATCATTTACTAAAAATAGTAAATAAAATGAAATGCTACAAAAGCCAAGCCCATGAAACCCTAATTTCCACCTCATTCCAGTCTACGGGTTCCAGAATAGACTGAAGAATGCCAATGCTGATCACTGATGAGAAGGGGACATTACAGGAATATGCTCTGATACCACTGAAATATGCTAACCAATTTTTTTGAAGGAATAACACAAAATAACCAGCAATAGATGATTGGATTAGCGTTAGCCTCAAATCAAAATCTGAACTTGAATGGAAGATACTGAACTTGAACTGAAGAAACTGAACTTGAATAGAAGAACTACTCAACGTCAAGAATGTGCACTCAAGATCCCACTGAGGGCGAGGTGCTAACATATGACGGAGTCTATAAATTGAAAATTAAGAACTATCAGGCGGATAACCAGCCATGAGAAACAATTCCACGCTACCACCAAACAGTGGGGGGAAAAGATTACAATGAAAGCAATTCATCCGCTGCGGCGGGCATCCACAGAACTGTGGGGATTCACCACTATGAGTGGGTATAAGTTATTACAATAAAATTAACCACACTGGCGGTAAACCATCCAGGGGACTTATGTGAGAAGATACAAAAAGAAATTGCAGCAATTAAAAACTGGAACAGTACTACTGTTTGCAGTTTGTACAAATGAATAATAAGCTGCAAAATTACTTAGAAATTACAATAATCTTCAAACACAAGATGGATAGATGTTTTTCAATGTTTGTAGAACTTTCTAACAGCAGATAATAAAACAGAAATCAGAACTACTACAATCTGATACAAAACTGTGAAACTGGAAATATCAATCTGCAACTATGAGAATCAATGAAATCTTCATAACTCACTCAATTCTTCTCCGAATGACGTGAAACGAGTTGCAAATGCACCGTACAAGTCTGGCGCCCAAGTTAGAATCCAGAAACAGCAACCAAAGTCCTTAATTTATTTGGCACGAATTCCAATGCAGCTCTAAATGGTACGGCCCCTTGAGAAAATCGACTTTGCAATATAAAATCAACAACTTCAAAATAAAATCTGATTTTTGGTGGAAGTTGGCGCCTCCAGTCAACAATTAGATTGCTCAAACACCCAGAACTAAATAAAAATCACTCAGCAAGATATGAACAGAAAACAGCTTCAGCTGTAGCAAAACCAGGAACTTCAAAACTGTAGAATTCACCAAAATTCTCAACCTTTATTGCTCAATCTGCTAGTCTGATGTGAGAAGCAGCAATGTTCCAACTAGGTGTTGTATTTCAAACACGAAATTGGGAATGGGCTAGGAGGTAGCATCCTCGAAGCAATAGCAAAATGTCCATAGTCATTTTGACAGCATAACAGTAAGGTAATTGATGGATATCAAATGCTGGAGTCATGTCTTCATTTTATAAGAATTGAGAAACTCTTCAACTTCCTCAATGGTACGCCAAAAGACAACTATTTGAATTCTCCTTATTTTCAAATTTCATAAAAATATATTCCTCATAAAGTGGCGTCCACTTTCCTCCAAGCATAAATTCAAAAATATAAAATATTAATATCACCTTATGACAAGGCGTACCCTTCAAGTCCCCTTTTTAAAACAACTTGCAAGTTGTATCCTTAGGCCAAGGGGTGGTCAATTGAAAAATATAACACTTATGCCAATACTTAGTAAATTTCAACAATTAAGGCTTGAGAGGAAGATATTGAAACAACCAATAACATGCTCAACTGAAGTGATGACTGAAGACAACCAACTGCATACTGCCACAACTATCATTTACTAAAAATAGTAAATAAAATGAAATGCTACAAAAGCCAAGCCCATGAAACCCTAATTTCCACCTCATTCCAGTCTACGGGTTCCAGAATAGACTGAAGAATGCCAATGCTGATCACTGATGAGAAGGGGACATTACAGGCGTCTGATTGCAAAAGCCACAATTTAATCAAATAAATTAGTTGCGATGTTATATAGTCTTGCTCTCTGTCTTTTATCTGGCACCGTTTGTCTTTCTTGGACTTGTCTTGACCCATGAACTTTGTTTTATATGTATTCTCACTTCTTCGATTTGACTTTGTAATTTGATTTGATGATTGGGCTTGTCTTTTGCAGATTTGTCTTTATCCAGCTGGTCTTTGTCTTTTTCTTTGAAGATGAATAAAATATCAATATCTTCAATGCCACAATTTCCCAATAAGAGGAAAACTAGTGAATGCCAAATGACTGAAATAATCTTCAACAAAGTAATCAGAATATCTTCCCAATAAAAATCGATTTTCCAAATATGCAGAATAATCGAATATTCAAAATTTGGCCAATGGCCATTAAATTTTGAGAATAATCGATTCAGCCAGAATTATCTCCTCCTCAAATGAAATGCAACAATAGCTCAGTTGCAATAATTCAAACCCCTCAGAAAATGCAATTGCATCAACTCAATATTCCAAAAGTGCAATAATACATCAGCTACTGCACAAGTGAAACCCTTGCAATAATACAACAGCTATCGCAATGATTTAGAAAACCTTTGTTTAACCTGCAATGAAACACCTATAGAAACTCTGGATAGATTCCTCAACAATTCCAGCTAGGGTTGATCTTCCACAACCGAACTTGGTACTCTAGAGTCTTCAAACCCTCGAGCAAACAAAGCATTCAAGCTTTCTTACCAAATTGGTAATAGGAAATGAATTCCAAATCAAGCATGCTCAAATGCAAGGCCAATAGCTCCTTATAAAGATTTCACCAAGACTTCCAGGAAGCTTCTAAAATATAATATTATTTTATTACTTAAGTGACTTTATGATTTATTATTTTATTTTTGTCACTTTATTATTTTAATTAAATATAAAGTCATCCTTAAGATATTAATTTATTGGAATAACTTTATAAATAATTAATCTAATATTTAATTAAAATAATCAATTAAGCTATCCTTTTGAAATATCATTAATTTGGACAACTTAATCAATTAAATTAATTAAATCACTTCACCTCCAATTCGGGGGCACGACAACCATGTTCAAAAGCCACTATTTGAGAAAAGTTGCAAAATTGGAAACAATTGTCCCCAATACAAAGCAACCTATATGGCTTTTACATCTTTTATTGGCTCAATTTGGAGATGTCGAGGTGTAGATGTGCAAAAAAAGAGGATGCATGGGTTACACCTAGGGAAGGAAATGAGGAGCAAAGGAAGGATCCTTTGCCTGCGAGGGCAATTGAAGGTGATGATTTACAATTAATTTGTTAGGATTGGCTGGTGCTCAAGGTCTACTATGAGGACTTAGGGAATGTGATGGACAGCCTCATGCTGACCCATAGAAAAGGGCATCTTGAGGTCTCTAGTGCATATATAGTTCCCACCTTCGTCAAGTCTTGCAAAGGGTCCTTAACAAAATTGGCATCAAATGTCCCCAATGCTACACAATGCATGTGACTTTTATGTCTCCTATACCGACTCAATTTGGGGATATGGAGACACTGAGTGCTTGTTTGAATGTGCAAAAAAAAAAGGATGCAAAGGTTATGCTTGTGTAAGGAAGTGAGGAGCAAAGGAAGGACCTTGGGCTTGCTAAACTTGTTGACGGTGGTGATCTATAGTTGGTTTTTAGAGAGTTACCGGTGCTCAAGGTTATAAATACATAGGGAAAGTGATGGGCAGTCTCATGGTGACCCATAAGAAAGGGCACCTTGAGGTCTCTAGTGCATATACAGTTCCCATTTTTAGTGTTGGCAACTGTTTAGAGCAAAGATCAGGAAGGAGATTTTTCATAGAATCAAGTTTAAGTCTTTGGATGTGACGACACCTGGCCCATATTCTCCTATTGGTTAGAATAAACTTGTGATAATTTAAGATTTGACTAGCTGGCTGGGGTGTAGCAAAAGGACCTGGTTTTTGGGGAGTCCACTAGGTCTTTTGTGCTATGTTTGTTGGGTATTGCTGATTTTGTTTAGGTAGTTAGGTGTTGGGTGTTATTTTCCCTTATCTTTTTTAATTTTGGAAGTTTATTTTAGCAATGGGTGGGGCATTATTATTGTTTTTGACATTTTTGATCCTACAATCCTTCCTTATAACATGTTTTTAAAGAGTTTATTTCAATATGAGACATTATTACAATGCTTCTTTAAGGCGTTGTTATCTTGGCACTAGGCTTCATTCATTTTATTTCTATTTATATGAAGAATTGTGCTTCTATATCTTGGATAATGTGCATGTAAAACACAAGGATAGTGAAAAGTAACAATTAATGAATCCATTAGAATGGGAATGACCAATGACTGCATTCGTGAGATATACTTTATGACATACTGAGTCTTTATATTTGACAAACATAATTTTTAATTTGCTTTGTCATCATTGCATAAGTTGTAATTTGTCAGCAGGGCATCCAACACAAGGAGCATTCTATCTGTTGAAAGGCCTCTTAACACTTTTGGACTCTCAACCATGGTGAGGATCTAACCAATTTGTTTTTTTTGTTATAATTTCATCATGTTGATAATCTTTGGTAATATGGCTATATACCATGTCTAATAGGGTGACACAACTGTTATTGCCATATTTTCTGCTGAGTTTTCTTGTGGTTTGGAAATCCAAAGGTATACAAATAAAAACAATATATAGGTACAGTAAAAAATACTCTTATTAATGAAAAGGGACTCCAACATGCCATGTTCAGTGTACTAACTAGGCTAGGAACTAAAAAATCTCCATAACTCAACTTGTACAATTTTCAAGTTGATATTTTCTTCAAATGTTCATACTAGGTTGATACCAGGATTGACTGGCATCCGAGCATTTTCAGCAATTGTTTCTTTGACTGCGGCATTAGCTCAAAAGGAGCTACCTTATCACGTTGGAAACAAAGAGGTGATAACACAAAGAAACCTTTTGCAAAATTAGCTTAATATATTGAACTTTTTATTAGTATATAAAGTAAAATGCTGGTTAAATTTCAAATTTGTAATATCCTATCTTCTTTCAATTATTGTGTTTTATATATACTAAGAACTGTTGAATAGGCATGTTTTGGGCTCCACAATGTCCTCATGAAACTTCTTGCTCTTTGTGACTTTGAAATGAATAGAAAAGCTTGCTGTTTGCTATGTAATAAGAATTTTGAAAACAGTTTCCCAATCAAATAGCAGCAAGCAATAGAGAATTGTAGCCTTTGCTTAAGTAGATGTTCGAAAACTCTTTGAATACACTTATTTTTCTGATTTGATCAATCCTGACACTATAATTCAGTTCTTTCTAATATGAACAGTATCAATTTATGATGAAATTTGAGAAGCTTGGACAGATATTTTGGCATTTATGCAATTCTGAATGAGGGGCTTCAAACTTGAGCACAATCCACCTTGATGGCTTGAATTTCCTTTATAAATCTTGCAAAATAAGAATATTTGATAAAGCAGGGAAGGCTTGTATTGTTCCCAAAGTGACTCTTAGAACATTGATAGGCCATGTGAATACACGGTGTGAGAGGGAAGGCATAATGCATGATGTACCCCAATTTGTAAGTTGGCTCTTAGAACATAGTTAGATCATGCAAATGCAACGATGTAAAATGTGATCATGAGTGTGCATGTCAAGTTAATTGCCCCCATATGGATGAGATAATGTGATATGGTGCAAAGATTATAAAAAATGTATACCTACTTCGATAATGAAGTAAGATGGCTCTAATTTGTCTAATAAATGTTATGTCATGATTGGTCATGGGTAATCATGCTGATAGATAAGCATGGAGGTATAAATAGGTATGAAATGTCATGTGGGGAGGCATTATGCCCTCAATATGACAATGACAACATGGTATGAAAGGGGAGAGCATGATGCCCTAGATGTAGGTATAAGTGCAAAAATTAGGGAAAGGGAAGTGCAAATGATATGGGGGAAGGCATGATATCCCCAATGTGAAAGGTATGACAATGAAATCGCAAAGTGTAACAATGAAGGCATAATGGCCCCAATGTAAAGGTGTAGCAATGAAAGAATAATATGTGCCTTCTAAGGATGTGGCAATAGAAGTGCACTATGGTAAGGGGAAGACATGATGTGTCTTGTAATGAAAATAGAAGTACAATATGTTAGGGGAGACATGATGTCCCCAATGTAAATATATAGCAATGGAGGCACAAGATGTAAGGAAAAGGAATGAATGATGTCCCCGAGTCTAGTGTGGTAACTTTAAAAGTGGGATATGTCAATTCAGGCTTAATATGTAAGCTCTAAAAGTATGGTATGGTAATGTAGGATCAAGGAAAGTAATCAATGGTCAAAGGATAAGGCAAAAGCATCATAATATTGTAAATGTTATAAACACATGCATGATAATAAATGTGGAAAACAGAAGCAAAGCATCAAAGTAGGCATGAGAATGTATGAAAAGAAAGATGATAAGAAATAAGGCAAAAGGAGAAACCAAAATTGTAAGAGGCAAGGGCCATTAAGTCATGAATAAATAAAAGGCCAATAAGTACAAGGAACTGAAGGTAAATAGGAAAACAATAGGTAGAAGATCAACCCATGTGGGAAATAAAGGCAAAAGCAAAGGTAAGTAAAGCATAGGCATAAAGAGGATTTAAACAAAAATAGGAGCAAATATGTCAAGCAAGGAAAATGTAAACTGAAATGCGCCTCAAGTGGGGAAGATAAGCATGAAACCAAATATAGAAGGAGATATGATTGTGAAAAACATCATAAGAAGCAAGGTGTAATAAAAAAGACCAAAATGCAAGGACACAAATTAAATGGAAGAAAAGGTGAATGAGATCACAACATTCATGGCCTAAGCAAATGGCTAAAGTAGGAACTATCCAAAACACAAGAAACAAGTCATGTTCAAAATCAATTCTATCAACATGCACCACTAAAAGTGTCTTTAATTCATCCACATGTGAGCTAGGAACATGGGAACATAAAGCCATGAAAGGAAAGAAAAAAACACAAAATATGGCAAGTAATAAGAGGGATAATTAAGAATATCTAAGCAATGAACTCTTCTCTCGTATTGGATGGCTTCTCTTTTATGTCATGTGTAACGTCAATATAGGGTGTGTTATGGTGAACAATACTAACTCCTTGACATACATAATTTGTTTCTTCATGACTCATCAGGTGAGGGAGTTGTGGGCTTATGAGTTTGCTTAATATATCTTCCCTCTATTTATAAGTCATTGAATTTTGTATTTGAATGCAATATCGCTATGCTTAGAATATCCATGTGTATGATGAAAAGTAGGTTTGATGTATTTGTAAGCCATGTGGACAATAGGAAAACAAGGATTGTATGATAAATCATGAGAGAACATTGCTAAGTCCATATTATCCTCATGTGAAGTAGGGAAAGAGAAATAGTCAATGAAAGCATGAGCCAAATTTGTGAGGAAATGTAAAGCAAACAAGAACCATCAAACCATTGTGAAGCATTACCACCCAAATATAATCTAACGTCACTAATAAGAAAGTTATCATCTATATGTTCACAATTAGTGAGTAGAAATGATTTAACATCCAAAGAGACATTTGTAGAACCAACATCATCATGATACAATAACTCGGTATTAAGGTTCATAATATCATCATATAATGTAGGGGGAGGCAATGAAGCATGAATGATGCCTACATGTGAGGTTAATGAAATATCACCAATATGTATGCCATCATCATTGGGAAGTATTTGTAATGTCCCCATTTTAGCCATACGCTCTTTTGTGGCTGATAGCCTATTTCTGGAGGCCCACAGGCTAGTCGGGAGCAGTAATTAGGGTTTCCTATTTTCTAGGAGGATGTTTTGGCAGTTTTGGATGCTTGTATGTTGGAGTTTTGCAGTTTGGATTATGGATTCCTTCTGGGTTTTCAGAGAGCTTCACAGTGGTGTGACATGCAACTGAAACAGAGGACTTTTTCGGACTTACTATTTTTAGTAAGTTGCGACGGCTGCTCAAAATGTGGTTAAAATGCATTTGGACACACTTGCTATTTTTAGTAAGTGCTATTTTTAGTAGGGTTTCAACAGGTCAATTCAGGAGCTATTTTAGGCAAGTTAGTTTGAGCAGTTTGGTCTTTACCACTTCTGGAGTTATTTTTGGTAGGTTAGAGCTTATGTGAGCCGCTTCTTTTGGGAGGTAAAATATTTTATTAAGTGAAATTTTAATAAGGCTCGATGGATGCCTTAAGGAAGGAATAAGTGATATTTTATTAAAGTATTTCACTTTATGACTTGGGATGGCTAACTTGATGATTATTTGTATTTTGATAAAGTAAATTACCTTCATGAAAAGGGTCGACTTGGAGAAGTGTCTAAATGAAATACAAATTACAGATTATTGAAGGTAAATGAGGATTTCACGTTGGGTGCCCTAATTGGAGGGAAAAGTGGATTTGAATTGAGGAGAAAAGTTATAAATATGAGCCTTGGCCTTCATTTGCAATAATCCATGAAGAAATTATAACAAAGTGCTACCGAAATGGTGATTGAATTGCTTCGAGGAATGCATACCTCTTAGCTATCTTAGTTTCTTGCTTGAAAGATAGCAACTAGCTAAGAGAAAAGGTTGTTCTTTACACTGAAGAACAGATGGAGCTCATTGTAATGAAGTTGTTTGAAGGTTTTTGAAGTTTTTTGATGTTTACAGGTTGCTAGTTTTTGGTTTGGCTGTAGGAGGTTTGCGCTCATAACTTATTAGGCGAATTTTTGTTGGTTCTAGGTAGTTGCTCATCATTTTCCTATGGCCTAGGCGTCCCTTCTTGCTGGTATCCAGACTTTATCATGAAGTAATGAATTATCTAGTGAAGGTCACCCTTCTTCCCAAGACGTACCATGCCTGTAGCTGCCTTGGGATGTGTGTTTAAATCATTGTTGGGAGTTTGATGCAATTTCAGTGCCCATTCTTGGTTGCCATCCTCCCTAGTCCCATTTGCATCTTGTTTCATGTTATTTGGAGGAGTATTGGGTGAGTTAGGAGCATTTTGGAGTGGTTTCTAGTTATTGGTCTATGTTTTCTATTTGCTAGTTTTATAGCATATTGTTGAAGTTTGGGTTTTGGGGTTGTTTTTCATAGTTGTGAGCTTGAGGAGTTTGGAGGAGCATATAATAATATTTTTGAGTGATTTGGACAGCTATAACACTTGGCTTCTTGCAGATTATACTTCATATTGTAACGCTAAATTAGTAGTACTAATCAGCTCTTTTACATTTCTACAAATTACTATTGTATCCCCATGATTGTGGAAGAGACAGGCCTCGTCGTCTTTACTTTCAACATTTCTTTACTATACTACCTGTTGAACAAATGGCCTGGGTCGGCAAGCTGCCCATACTTTACTTTTCATGCACTTTGTAATTCTCATATTGCTGATCGACTGAACCATCAATCTACTCCCGTTGAATAAGTGGTTGAGTTGCATAATCATTGTATTTCCAGCATTTTAGTTATTTGGCTAATGATCCCCAACACCATATGCTCACACCTCGCCCGTCATTGGGATATTGGTGTAGGGTTACTTTCATCAACTGGTTTTGGTTTTGCTAGTTCGCTGATGGGTGAAGTTGTGTTTGTGAAAATTTGAAAAAACTGTAGGTGGATTATTTCAGTGGTATCAAAGCCAATATCCTGCCATCCTATGAAAAAACGAAGCTCAATTGATAGATGAGTGATAGAGAAATCAAATTCTACACCAAAGGTCAGAACTGAATTCAGTTTCAACTTCCAGAAGTTCCTAAAAAATGTTACATTTTCTGAAGTTCAGAAACTGTGAGAAGTCAGATTTGATTATGGCTTTTGAAGAAGAAAGAAGATTGGCAAGGTCACTGTTCATTGCAGGAATGAGGCTCAATGAAGAATGTCAGACGAGAGGTGAAGAAGTGAGTATATTGTCAGAGTTGGAACATTGTTTGAGCCAAGTTCAGCAGTCACCTACTGAAATGTTGAAGAAAGCATTATCTCCTGCAATGCCCTCTTTGATTCATCCCTACTAGATAGGGCATCCTAATGAAGAAATAAGTTTGTTGGTTACTTCATGCTTGAGTGAAGTTATGAGAATTATAGCACTTTTGATGCCTTATGATGATGAAACCATGAAGAAGACTCTGCATAGGATTGTAGAAAGTTTCCAAGATCTTGATGAAACCGGTAGCAGTCAATTTCCCAAAAGAGTTGCTATCTTAAAGACATTTTCAGATCTCAAGACAAGTAACTTTCTAACAGACTTGGAAATGCAAAATCAGATTTATCCCTTGTTTCACTACCTCTTCATATCCACTTGGAGCGAACAAGAAGAGAATGTTATTGCAGCTATAAAGAATATTCTTGTTCTCACTATTAAAGAGGTTGATGAATTCCACCAAATGTCCAATCTCTCCTCTTGGATGCATATGAACGTGAAGAAAAGGTTTCTCCTATTGCTGATATGTTGATCTATGAATTGTTTAATCAATGTGAGGAGAAATTGAAGCCACTTTTGAAGAAGATAGAGCAAAATGAAGGAAATACTAGTGGTGTCTTTGAATCATTTTATGACTACTTCATACTGATGATGTTTATGATGATTCAGATGAGTTCATATCTAATCATGTTGAAGATTTGGAGATTGATAATTCTCTACTTGTTGCTGACCAAATTTCTGAAGAGTTTTCACATGAAGAGTTCATGGGAAGTAACCAAGAAGATCTCCTTGATATGCATGGGGCTGCTAATGATGAAATCAGTAACACACCTACTCATGAGAGGTCCATTCATGATTCTTTATTTCAATACAATGATAGTGACATGGATGGTATTGGGTTTGATTATCAAACTAAACCCATGGAGAGAGATACTTGTGAAGATATCAGTTTAAGTGAAATGGGGAGTGACTCATTCAAAGAGTCAACACTTCAAGAGAAGCACTATGAGCACTTTCCTGTTGATCATCACCATCAACCCTTTAGCATTTGGGATCCAGGGTGATGGCACCAAGGCATGACAAAGAACCTGTATGGGATGAATTTTCCTTCGATCCTGATGAAGCACAAAATTCAGATTGCCTTGCAAGCTATGAGGGGGCCATTGGAGGAGAAGTTGTTTTTGATGAAGAAGCTTGCTTGGCAAAGCTCCATGATGATCCCTTTGAGTTGGTTACAGCCACTAAGGTGAAGTATGTTGCTACCGAAACTTTCAGAACAATGTTCAATGATGACTCCTTGATCAAGTTCGGGGCTGCCCTAACCTTTGACCGAGGAGACCGCGAGGAGGAAGAAGAGCTAGAAGACCCTATGGCTCTTGAGGATGGAAAGTTTACAGAGGTTCTCAAACACAAATCTGATTTACCCATTAATGAAGTTGATTGTAAGCAAAGGTTCGAGGAATTTTTAGAGGATGATTCTCTTCTTGGTATTGAGCAATCTTAGCCAATTGGTGGTGGAAGACAAGAATATTGGAGCATACGAGGGCAACGAAGACACAAAACAAAGTTCTGATTTTGAAAAGCAGCCTACCAACAATCTACCATCTTCCCATATTCTTGAGTGGGAAGATGAATTTAGAGAGTCCTTTGAAAGGGAAGTGCGAGTTCTATCCAGGTTTGACCGCACACATAGTTTGGTTGAAGATCTCTACTGGAAAGCTCAGTTTGAAGAAAGACAAAGAGGAGTTGAGGATGAAGTTGCTCTTCGTAATTTGCAACTTATCAAAGACTCCTTGGAGGCATTGAAATCAGCATATATACACTTGATTGAAGATCGAGATTATGCCTTCAAAATTGCGAAGAAGTCCATTTGTGCTTTCCAAGAAAAGAAGAGCAAGGTTGATGAGGTTACACTGGAGCTTGAATCAACAAAGGACATGTTAGAAAATACTCAGTTGACTCTAATGGAGGTCGAAGACTAGTTTGCCGACTTCAAAATTTTTAGGGAGCAAGAGAGTGCAAAAAGAGCTGAAGAAATCAAGCAAGTGATTGGAGAGCTTGATAGTCTTCAAGAGGAGTTTGATCTAGAAACCGTTACAAGAAAATCAGAAGTTGCATGTGCAAATTTGGATCAGTGAGATGAAAGGGATGATTTCCAACTTTTTGACAATCCTCTCTTTGAAGTGGGCGTAGAAGCGACTTATGACAATCCTTTCTTTGCTCTAAAAAATGAATCATGTAGTGAAGTGACCAAGCATGAGGACGAGTATAAACTCCAATCTATGGATGCTTTGGTATCACTCTATGAGACTGTGCCATGTTTTGTGATTAGTAATCTTCCAAGGCAATTCGATAATGAATGCATAAGTGGGTTCAAGGATGAAGTCTCCACTTGGGAAGTTTTGAAGCAAGATGATTTCAACATCTTTGACATCAAGGTGTTAATAAAACAAGTCTTGATAGCTGCTGGTAACTTCATTACAGCAGCAAGGAGTGAAGATTTCAGACTTGTTACTCATGAAGTAGGGGAGAAAGATGGACCAAAACATGGTGTTTACATATTTGACAATCCATTCCTTTGGTTGAGTGAAGCTTTAGCTCATACTAGTCAATCTTGGGAGTTGAATTTGAAGTCATCACATGTTTCATACTCCAATGTTGTTGAAGTTTTCATGGATTGGTTTCAGAGGTTCAATAGAGGGGACGCCAATTTCATGAGTATGCACTTGGTTTTGACTAGCAGTTGGGAATGCATTGAGTTTTCTTTCTGGTGTGTTGGAGATCATTTTCAGTTGGTTATCCATGCTTTGGATCCTCAACATGGGTTGATGGAGCTAAATACTTGTGGAAAGATGAATTCTTGAAGGAATAAGGATTCAACTATCAGATTTTTTGGTGTTGTTCCCTTCTTTACCAGCCACTTGGCGGTCCCATTTGTTCATCAACAAATGGATTGGAGAGAAATTTTGAGTATGGATTGGAGAGATGAACGGTTGGTTGCTCTTGGTAGTGATCCTTGACTAAGACAAGGGCAGATTTTTAGACTCGAGCTTGCTGATTAGAGGCAGACCAGCCACCTTACATGGGGAGTTACTCTCGTTCAGGAGAGTTGGTTCATCACTTTTCATCAAAGAGGTGGTAGTTTTCAGATGGAGATTTCTCTAGTATGTTTTCCTACCACCTTTGAAGTGTTATCTTGCAACTCAATGCTCATCTCACACGCTCACACTTGGGAATTTCATTGGTGCTACTGTTTTTCCTTGTGTAGAGCGCTAAAATCAGATTGTACTTCGCTGACTCCAGCCTTGATCAATAGTGATTATTTGTTTCTTCAAACCTATCCTATTCTCAAAATTCAACTTAGGGAGGTTTGTGAAGCAAAGTTTGATAGTATCTTCACAATATTGGTCCAGGACAGCGAACTTCCACATGCTTTGGTTCATCATTCTGAGACTCACGGAGTTGGAACTGTAAGAGTATTCAAAAGTCTTGATGGTGGTATCAGGATAATTCAGGGGAGGCATAGTAGATTCATGTGGAGTTATGAGTTTGAGTATGTTGAGCTCTTGCAAAGGATTGCTTTCCTCTTTGCAAGAAGATTTGGAGATGTCACATTTGTAGTCGTGGCTCTGTTAGATACCATATGGAGATATGTTGAGGAGTTTGATTTTGAGTTGAGTAGACTATCTTTCCTGTTGCCTAGGACTGTGATAGACAGTGGCATTGTTGACTCAGGGCTTTTTGGGCATGAGATGCTGCATGATATTGATTCTAGTACCTTCAGCATAAGTTTCATGGATGGTAACATTTTGGAGTTACAAGAGAGGATAGTGCAGTTTTGGCATAATGTTTTCACTAATGTGATCAGAGTGGTGCAACACCGACATGGTGGGTCTTTCTTGAGATGGACATGGGACCCTGGGATCGTACTTGGTTTGGTATGGATCAGTTTAATTTTTTCTAGAGTGTAGGTGGCATTGCTTGAGGACAAGCAATTTTGGCAAGGGCGGACCGTAATGTCCCCATTTTAGCCATATGCTCTTTCGTGCCTGATAGCCTATTTCTGGAGGCCCATACGCTAGTCGAGAGCAGTAATTAGGGTTTCCTATTTTCTAGGAGGATGTTTTGTATGTTTTGGAGGCTTGCATGTTGGAGTTTTGCAGTTTGGATTCTCGATTCCTTATGGGTTTTTAGAGAGCTTCACAGTGGTGTGACATGCAACTGAAACAAAGGACTTTTCCAGACTTAATATTTTTAGTAAGTTGCAACGGCTGCTCAAAATGTGGTTAAAATGCATTTGGACACACTTATTATTTTTAGAAGTATGCTATTTTTAGTAAGTGCTATTTTTAGCAGGGTTTTAATAGGCCAATTCAGGAGCTATTTTAGGTAGGTCAGTTTGAGCAGTTTGGTCTTCAACACTTCTGGAGTTATTTTTGGTAGGTCAGAGCTTGTGTTAGCCGCTTCTTTTGGGAGGTAAAATATTTTATTAAGTGAAAGTTTAATAAGGCTTGATGGAGGCCTTAAGGACAGAATAAGTGATATTTTATTAAAGTATTTCACTTTATGACTTGGGACACCTAACTTGATGATTATTTGCATTTTGATAAAGTAAATTACCTTCATGAAAAGGGATGACTTGGAGAAGTGTCTAAATGAAATACAAATTACAGATTATTGAAGGTAAATGAGGATTTCACCTTGGGTGCCCTAATTGGAGGGAAAAGTGGATTTGAATTGAGGAGAAAAGTTATAAATATGAGCCTTGGCCTTCATTTGCAGTAATCCATGAAGAAGTTATAACGAAGTGTTGCCGAAATGGTGATTGAATTGCTTCGAGGAATGCATACCTCCTGGCTATCTTAGTTTCTTGCTTGAAAGATAGCAACTAGCTAAGAGAAAAGGTTGTTCTTTACACTGAAGAACAAATGGAGCTCATTGTAATGAACTTGTTTGAAGTTTTTTGAAGTTTTTTGATGTTTTTGATGTTTACATGTTGGTTTTTGGTTTGGCTGTAGGAGGTTTGTGCTCATAACTTATTAGGCGAATTTTTGTTGGTTCGAGGTAGTTGCTCATCTTTTTCCTATGGCCTAGGCGTCCCTTCTTGCTGGTTTCCAGACTTTATTATGAAGTAATGAATTATCTAGTGAAGGTCACCCTTCTTCCCAGGACGTACCATGCTTGTAGCTGCCTTGGGATGTGTGTTTAAATCATTGTTGGGAGTTTGATGCAGTTTCAGTGCCTAGTCTTGGTCACCATCCTCCCTAGTCTCATTTACATCTTGTTTCATGTTATTTGGAGGAGTATTGGGTGAGTTAGGAGCATTTTGGAGTGGTTTCTAGTTGTTGGTCTATGTTTTTTGTTTGCTAGTTTTTATATCAGATTGTTGAAGTTTGGGTTTTGGGGTTGTTTTTCATAGTTGTGAGCTTGAGGAGTTTGGAGGAGCATATAATAATATTTTGGAGTGATTTGGACAGCTATAACACTTGGCTTCTTGCAGATTATACTTCATATTGTAATGCTGAATTAGTAGTACTGATTAGCTCTTTTACATTTCTGCAAATTACTATTGTATCCCCACGATTGTGGAAGAGATAGACCTCTCCATCTTTACTTTCAACTTTTCTTTATTGTACTGCCCGTTGAACAAGCGGAAGGGGTCGGCAAGCCCCCCATACTTTACTTTTTGTGCACTTTGTAATTCTCATAATGTTGATTGGCTGAGCCATTAACCTACTCCCGCTGAATGAGTGGTCGAGTTGCATAATCATTGTATTTCCAGCATTTCAATGATTTGGCTAACGATCCCCAGCGCCATATGCTCACACCTCTCCCGTCATTGGGATCTTGGTGTACATTCTTGGTGTAGGGTTACTTTCATCAGCTGGTTTTGGTTTTGCTAATGCTGACGGGTGAAGTTGTGTTAGTGAAAATTTGAAAAAATTGTAAGGGGGTTATTTTAGTATTGCAATGTGCAAAGCTATTATGAATATCCATAGGGTGCATAGGAGGTGTAGAAGAATGATTTTTGGCAAGAAAGGCAATAGTCCAAACATCGTTGAAAAAATCCTATTGCATCTTGGTGCAAAGAGCTTGCGGACCATAATATTGAAAAGATACCATCTAGAGTAGGGGTAGGATATAGGGGTCATGTCCCATCTCATAGATATATGTATAGGAAAAAATATGAATAATAGAAGAACGAGGATGTATGCAAGAATATATGTCAAAGTATATGTAAGAACATATCTATAAGAATGTGTCTATGAGGGAATATATGTAAGAAGGGAAAAATATATAGAGTATAGGGTGTTGGCGTAACAACTAACACCTCTAGAGTGCAAGTTGGTACGAACAGCTATGCACACTACGCAATGAGTGCTCTTCAAATTAGGAGGGGAAGCTCCCTCGTTATGCTGACAAAAGTGCTTGAAAAGTAAACTAATCTATTTCCTGTCTTTTTGTCTTAGCTGTAAGAGGCACAAGGTTTGCAATAAACTTCGAACGTTGCAACTAAGTATTTTCTGGTTTCGCAAGACTTAACTACATCACACAAAACTAAGTAACTTAAACTATCCAATCCCCTCAAGATATCAGAGCATGAGGAAACGAAGCAGGAATGATTATTAGACGATAAACCGGGTACAGACTCACAACGTGAAGGCAAGGTGGCACGACTATCTGCTTGTCTGAATAGGCTTATTACTCACACACATCACACGATAAACCAAGTACAGATTCTCAACTTGAAGGCAAGGGAGCACAACTATTTGCTCAATCTGAATAGGTTTATTGAATACAAAACACAAAGGATAGCCAACTAGGACAGTAAATTGCATAGACAAGACACGCATACAATTTACGATCAAACTAGCCACTATATCTAACTAAGGCAAGCATTCACCATAATAATTGCATGAAACCCAAGTGGCATAACAATTCATTATCACAATAAATACTCATGAACAGATACAGAACGAGCAATATTACAAGCAAGGTAGGCACAGCATATATTTCTCTCTCGTGCAAAAGTTATGTACAAATGAGCAAAACCTCTTATTTATAGACATCAAAAGGTGTAGGGAACCCTAAAATCAGCTTGAGTCAACTACAGTCTTGTAATGCATGCAAGATTTATTGCTAAACCCTAATAAAGCAAACTATACAGTTAACTGGAAAGCTACCATCAGTTAACCGGTACAACTAATATAAGTGGACAATGTGCAAGCATGCACGTCATTATTGAAAGCAAAGTTAACTGGAATACTACCATCAGTTAACGTAAACTCTAAATACAACTCCAAGTGAACATAGATAATCCCATAATAGACATGCATGAGATGTGACAGCGAGTTAACTTGAAAAGGTAACACCAAGTTTAACTCCTATGTTTAATGTCTATTTTGAGAGGCGGGAACTGAAGTCTACTGGCTGTGATCTCGAGCAACCAATCCCTCAACGAGATTGTTAACTACATCACTGTCTGGAGCACTGATACTCTGCCGAAGTATGCTGTGTCTGTGCAGCATGTCGTCACCAGCTGTAATCTGACACTGAAGTTCACCTCTGCTCTTGGTCGCTTCATCGAACAATGTTGACATGACTGTAAGCTGATTAATCCTATAGCCAACGGTCTCTCCACTGAAAATACTATGAACGAGTGCTTGGAGCTCTGACTGTAAATCAACAAGCTCAACATACGACTACCCTCAATCTGATACTGGCACGGTATGTGGGACACGAGAGTTCTCACATACCGGAGTGCACTAGTGACGTGCTCTCTACTCTCAGCCAACTCTAATGCCATCGTCTCTCCTATCTTCGCCTTCAATACCAACTGTGTCTTCCAAGCGTAGATAGCTTCTTTATCTTCTGCATCTGTGACTGATTCATATGCCACACTCAGGTGAGCAATCATAATCTCATCTCGTGGTCTGTCAATTGCCATGTCTTGTTCCTCATCTTGGAGGCGTAGACGGAGTTCGTGTACATTGTACCGCAACTGGTATAACTCTGCAAGCACAGAGCAACCTCTAGCAACAAACTCCTCTTCCCACTCCTCCAAACGCTTGCCGTATGCAACAAGGTGATTAAGCTGACCTTGTTCTGCTGGTGGCTCTAGCATTGGCGGGAATGTAGCAGTGACATCTGACCTATGTACAAGGCTAGAAATGTACTGACGAAGCTGCTTGATCTCAGCCTTGAGGGCTGCTTTGTCTTTTCTGTCTTTGATCATCCTATCCCTTGCACTGTCTGTAGCAACCTGTAGGAGATCGACTTGTGTCTGGCGAGTGCTTCGACCAAGGTTGACTGTGATCACCTCGAAGTCCTAAGCTTCAATCTCATCCAAACTCTTCCCCTCTGGAGGTATGGCAGTCTCTACGACGATTTCCATATCAGCATTCCTTTGCACATGGACCTGTTTCTTGATCCTCTTGTCAGGCGATCCTGATAAGGCTGATCAAAATCTAAATGATCAAGGACATAGGATGGCTGCCTCCTCTTCCTTCCCAGTTGAGCCTCAATCCAAGACTGCTCTCGACTAATGCCACTGGAAGGATCTGTACTAGCAATGAGAGGCTCCGACGTGAGTGAATATGTAGAGGAACTACTGCGAGGTGGTGAGTCTAAATCCAATTCAATGCGAATTGGGACTGGAGACTGCTCAGGTATAGGTGATGGAACACGAGGCTGTATCTCAGACTCTGGCAAACTCTGAACTGGCCTCTAAACTGGCTCCCTGACAGGCTCCATGTGTGTATCAATGGCAAGCACCTTCCCTTTTGAATTGTTAGGCGCTTGACTCTTCTTTGGAGGGTTACTCCTCTTCTTCTGTTTGGGTTTTAGACGAGGAAGGCAACGAAGGATCCACCACTGGCGGCTCTTCTCTAGGCACATTTACCCTCCTGGTCTTCTTGCTGTCGAGGTAAAGTATACTGTTTTGGATAACTCTACTTGGCCTCTCTTTTATTGATTATACTCCTAGGCGTACCAATCAACTGCCGGCAATGGTTGTGTATCAACTTGCTCTCTGAAAAACTGAGGAAGTATCTCTCCCTCATCATCTGATAAACCTCTCACATCTTCTACCAAGAAGACAGGAATCTGTGAGAGAGAGAAGCAGCCATAGCTGCGTCTGTGCACCTCAAAGTCATCGTCACAATTCGCCCAATAATCCTCCATTGTAGGTTTATGGTATGAGAGAATGTCAAGACCCTCCGAATAATGACCCCAAGGATCATAGGTGCGAGTATCAATAAGATACTTGAGTTTGCAATTCTCCAACTCCTGTCCTACAGCTTTGGCATCAACTGTCATTTTGCACCAATAAATTCTGAACTGCATGGGAACTGCATGGGAAAGGTGGTAGCCTGTTTATGCTTGTGGCGCAAAAGACGATGAACATCATGTAACTGCCTCAGGAACTCCATGAAAACTGTTCTATCCGAAGGATAGCGTGGAAGCATTGTTGGATTTCCTGTAAATCCATATACGCGGATGTAGGTGTATGTAGGGAACTGAATGAACCAATCCGCCCAATCAAACATTGCTGCTCTAGCAACTGCCGAGATACGAACGTGCAACTCCCGATCCAAGTTTCTCACTGTGTAAGTCAAGAAAGCCTTGTGAACACGCTTGAAGTGACGTTCAGCCTTAGTGAACTCAAGCTGATCATAGTAGTGATAGACTTTCTGAACAGTAAGTATGCCCACCATGTTCAACCCTCTAAACTGACCCTGGTAAGCGATCAAGTACACGAGGTAAGAACACATGTGAAACTCGTGGGCAACTAGGAAACTGGTGATTTGCTCGTGGAGAATATCGCTAATGAAGGATGCCCAATCATAATGCTCTTGCCCAGATATGATGCGACCAATGATGTAATACATCCAGGGCTGAAATATGTTTGCATCTGAATGACCTGAGACACGATTCAAGAGTGTGATTAGAATTGCATACTCATCCTTATATTCACCACAACCCACGTTATTTGGCAATTTGTTCTTCTTTTCCTTCAACCATCGCTCTGTCATCTTGCTTTGGCACTTGTCCATATCAGCGTTGAATGCATGCTCACACTGCTCCATAGAAATGACCAGACTGCTCGGGTGCTGATGGATACCAAAACATCTTTCGACGTCCAAAGGCTTGAGACTACATATAACTCGTCCATCTACTAACACTATCTCATGAGTAGCAGAGTTGTAATGTTTAGCACAAGAGATTACAAACTCCACGCAGTGAACTGAGATAGGTATGGAGGCGGCCTTAAGTAACCTGAATTGCTGAATGTTCTGAACTATCGAATCTCTAATCTTGGTAGGATTTAAGACTGCTTCTGGAAGCACCTTGTGGAGATTCGTATCAACCGTCCCAATGAAGTCACGAGTCATGACCGATTTGGTCTTGAAATCGAGCTGAGTGTATTGCATTTTGAAAAACTCGCCTGTTGACTGTGAACACGGCTATATTCTGACAAGTTTTCTGGAAAGCTAAAAGTGGCCTGCTGAGGCTAAAAATAGCCTATCGAAGGGCAATTTTCACGGAAAAATCTGAGATATGGGTTTTGTCTAGAAAAAGATTCTAAGACAACCCAGAACGTCAGAAATGCGAAAATTTGACTTCTACTCTACCATGCAAGGAATTTTCAGTTGAGAAAATTAGAGCCTCGAAAACTAATGCTCTGTAGTAAAATTTTCGTGAAAAATCAAGCACATGGATTTAACGGAGGAAGCTCTGTAAAATTGATCCAGAAGTTTTAATTTGCCAAAATTTTCCTGTTTTTGGAACATGCAAATGGAAACTGAGAGAATTTTGACGATTGAGAGGAGAAAGACATTTTTTGTGTTTTTTTTGGTCAAAATCGCCACTTGTAATCTTCAAATTCAATGATAAATTCGAAGTGATGCCTGGAAAAGGAATTGTTTGATGTTTCTGAATTCAATTGCTGATGAAATCGACTAACTCTGGAGAAAATTGCCTTTGCCTTGAAGAAATACGAATTTCTAAAGCTGTGAGTGATTTAAATGATGGTGCCATGTTTAAATAGAGTAAATTCGCACCATAATGATGACTGCAAGATTTTAAAACCTCGACTGAAATAGAATGCTTCTGATTGGACCCCCTCCAGTTGAACTGAGACTGACTTGGAGTCCGGATTACAAAATAATAATATAGTATTCATTTTGCTTTTTCATGCGTATTTAATCCTTCAGCATAAAGAGGTGCCAAAAATCAATTAATTGGTGAAAATCGCCACCTTTCATGCTGCCATGCAAAATAAATATTTAATATTATTTTATTCATTTGACAAACAACGTAAAGCACTTGGATGGATTCGACAACTTTCACTGATTTCAGAAAGTCCTCATTTGACCTCATAGGCGTCCATTTGCTCAAGATATGACGTTTTTTACTAACTTCCTACTTTGTAGCTGACTACAAAGTTATAATTTGACCATATTCAACACTGATTTCCGGATGATTGAGCAAGGTTGTGACTGTACCGAGATATTCATTGCGAAGCTTGCAGAGCGAGGATGAAATGTCTGTTGGGAGCCGTGACTGCTAAAATCAACATTCAACACCTCAAAAAATTAGGCGCCTTTGATTAAATTGATTTTCAAGCAGACTTGGCCATTTCTTCATTCTGCCATCTGATAGTTCAAACTGCCGTTGACGACAAACGATGAACCCTGTTGACTGAATGGTAGGCTCACTGCGTGATTGAAAGTATTCTGCATCCAATGACTGTATACAAGGCACCAGAAGACTGCATCAGGGACCCCAAAAGCAAGGGCGCCCCTGGCCTCTGAAGGCTCAAACACCATTTTATCAAAAGTGCAACTTTCAACCAGATAGCCTACTTCGACCCTCGATACCGGAAGTTGGAGTGCTCCGATTCGCGCATTGTTTGTCTCATCGCGTAGCTAGAACAACTTACGAGAGATGTCTTTGGAGGTGACAACACAAGAAAACTGCTTCTAAGACCTCAAAAAGAAGATAGCCTTTTCAAAATAAAATATACACTCCACACTTGGCCATTTTCCGATCGTCTTCACTTTTCAGCGTTCTACAAAGACCTCTCTTGTACGAGCGTTTGCCAAATCCCAGAGGTTGACGGTTGGGCTTGTTGGATAGCTGGAGTAATTGCACACAAGTCTTCTAAAGACTGCGAAAGCTAAAAACTCCATCTGACATGCCTAAAGGCTGGGCGCCCCTAGCTTACAGGGGCTCAAGTGTATAATACCATTTTCTCCACCCTCTGTTTTACGTGCCTGGTAGGGTCTCTGCCATGATCACTCAGAATGTCGGACTGACTGGCTGACTGGTGCATTGCGAAGCTAGACTAGATTAGCAAAGATCTCAGGAAGACCACATCTGCAAATACCATCATCTGATGGGCCATATTCAAGGTTGCCCCTGGGCTACAGGGGCTCAGATTTGCAAACTGACAACCTTTTGTGATATGCATCTATTTCGTAACCTCAGCTTCTAACCTCGACTACCGGAGTTCTGGAACTCGGATGATTGCGTTCGATAGTTCGTCAGAAAGCTGGGCTAATTTGGAAGAGATTGACTGCATTTGCAAGCAAAAACAACAAGATCTGGACCTTCAAGGAGAAGGTCGCCCCTGGGCTACAGGGGTGCAAATCTGCTTTTTGCCAAAAATCTTCATTTGCTTGATCTTTGTAATCACCGTTCTGGCCTCTGAAATGGCCATGCAGGAGTATAATATCATCGTGAAATGCTTCTCCATCTTGATATGCCTTGTTCTGAATCCCAGGTTTAGGTTCTGAGCTCCAGGTAATCACCAATTGTTGCTGACAACTGACATGACACTGACCAAAGTGCGTATTTGACTTCCCAAAAACTATATTTTGACATCATCTAAGCAAGGTTTAGACTCTTTTAAGCAAAAATGCCTTAATGAAGCAAAAAATTTGGTTTGGGTACAACATAGGGGAAGATATTTGAATGTACTCCATTGACATAATTAATATAATGATATTAGATGTAATATTCCCCCTTAATTTTTTTGAGTTTTATCACAATAAAACCAGCACCAAACCACTGATTAGCGTTACCACCAAATACAAACCAGCTTGTAAAATAACCCTCACCAAGAATGTTCACCAAGATCCCAATGCGGGTGAGGTGACAGCATATGGTTCTTGGGATCGTTAACAATTGAAAATGAATTACAAATCAATTGTAGGCGGCTGGCCAACCATGAACGAAAGTAAATACAATAGACGGATAACCGACCATGAAATTCTGCACTACCACTTATTCAGCGGGGGGAATATTTTCCACTCTACCACTTATTTCATGGGGAGAAATAAACATGAACGAAAGAACAATTATTTAACTCAACCACTTCTTCGTGGGAGTGTATACAAATATATAATTTGCAACAATAAACAATAAGAGTTGTTAGTACTACTAAACCAGCTTTACAATAAGGAGTTTCAGCTGCAAATAACAATAGATATGCTTCCAAAATCCTCCAATGGCTAGAGTAATTAACCTCTAACATTTACAATACAAAAATGATAAGAAAATGAAGCTCAACCAGCCATATGCTAAAAATCACTAAGTCTGATCAGAAATAGTCTGAACAGAAAATCAGACCACCAACATTAAAACTCACTGAAATGGATGTATCTTCTCCGAAACAGCTTGGAATGCCTCCAAACCATAGTCAAACAATAGCTAGAAGCAAGGCATCCAACTTCATTAGGAAACTCGAGCCAAAAACAGAAGAATATAGAAGGCACGAATTCCAATGCAAACCATGAATGGTACGGCCCCCTCAAGGAGGTCGACTTGCCACCAAAAATCAGAAACTCAAAGATAAAATTTGCAAACTTTTAGAACTGGGCGCCCTCCATAGTTGCATAGTTTGAGCTAGTACCTAGAATGAAACAAAAATCAATGGTGAAGCTATCAGTAGAAAACCACTTCAGCCATGATGTCTAGCAGTAGTGATAAATAGATTATACAGTAGCAACCTGTCTATAAACTTCAGAAATTATGCCCAATCTGCACTTTTGTGTAAAGCATAGTCTCAATCAACCACCTAGGAAGCCATAGTTTCAAGCCCGAAGGATGGTACATTTGCTAAGCTTCCCCTTAGCCAAGTTCTGGATTCAGTCCAGCAACATAACTTTACCAAAATAATCAAGCATATGAATGAATGAGCAAGGCATTAATAAATAAGCTTCAATAGAGGAGATGAATCAACTGTAACCTCCAACTAAGAAACTCTCCAACTTCACCGAGAAGCGTACACTTCAAAAGGCATTTTTGAAATATTTAAAACTCTTCATATTATTCCCAAGTCGCCCCACTTAAGGAAATAATATAACTTTAATAAAACATTAAAATCATTAATGCACTTAATGAGGTGTCCCCTTTCATGACCCCATTTAAAAACAACTTGAAGTCAGCAAGCCCAGGCATGGGGTACAACTTCAAAACATAAAATTGATTATGGAACTCAGTCCAAGGAGGTAACCAAGAGCAATGCCCAAACTCCAACAGATAAACTGCTAAAAATAGCAAAGTGACATTAACTGAGCTAAACCAAGCTGCTAAAAATGCCACTGCCACAAATGGACTTACTAAAAATAGCAAATGCCAAAAATAGTAAGTTCACTTCAAACTCAACAGAAAGCCAAACTAATCAGCCACACTAAACTGCAAATGTTTGAGTTGTTGCTAGAATGATACTACTAAAAATAGACTTACCACAAATAGCAAATTGCTATAAATAGTAAGTTTGCAAAATTTCCTCTAAACACAAATTGAGCAGTATCATGACTTACTATAAATAGTAATTGTTTCCAAATATCTTTTGAGCACAAACCGGGCAGCCATCATGACTTATTATAAATAGTAAGTGTTCAGATAGTTTGTCAAATTTAGATGCATGTCACACCACCCTGGAGGTCTCTGAAAACCCAAAAAAACCAAAAAACCTTTCCTGCATGCAAGGTATCTGCCAAAATTGCATGTCATTATCTTAACATTCATGTTACCTCATCCTGAAGCTCTCCAAAAACCCAGAAAGCTCCACCAGACATGCATCAACGACTCGCACATGCAAACCTTCAAAATTGCATCTGAAAGTGGAAACCCTAATTTCCAATTTTACTTAGCCTACGAGTTTCTAGGAATAGGCTAAATCCAAATGAAGAGCGTAGGGTCAAATTGGGGACATTACAGTTCGCCCTTCCCAAAATTGTTTGTCCTCAAGCAATGCCACCACACTCTAGAAACAGTTTGATCCTTACTATACCAAGTAGGATCCCAATGTCCCAAATCCATCTCTGCACAGACCCACCATGCTGATGCTGCACCACACTGATCACAAAGGCATAGTGAATATCCCAACACTGCTCTATCCTCCTTCCAATCATGTGGCTTAATTTGCCATTCTTGAAAAGACTGAAATCATGATCTTGCAGCATCCCATGTTCTGAAAACTTCGAGGAGTCAAAATCTGCAATACCACAATCTAACACATTACTGAGTAATAAGAAGGATAGTCTTCTCAACTCAAAGACATGCTTCTCATCACTACTCATAACATCAAACAGAGTCACAACAACATATGTGACTCTTCCAACACTTCTTGCAAAGAGAAGAGCAACTCCTTGCAAAAGATCCTCTACCACATCCTCAAAATTCCATGAAGATGTATAATGCCTTCTTTGAAACAAACTGATATAACTGAGAAGACTCCAAAAAAAACTTACAAATTTCACCTCATGAGTCTCCAACTGGTGAACCAAATCAGTTAATAACTTGCTGCCCCAAACATTGGTATAAGAGAAAATGTAGAGAAGGCCACTAATTAACATTGGAGAACATCCGATACATGGATTTTGGCTGCACTGAATCATTCCCTTTCTCATTTGAGGCTCAAAATCAGTCCTAATAGTAGACTAGAAGGTCTGAAAATGAATACACCAACCAACTAACAAGTCTGATTTAGTCATCTTGAAATCTGATTTATGAAAAATTAGCATCCCAGAATGTAAGCAGCAGCTGTTACATGAAGAATCTTCAACAAAATAGGCATATCTACTCATGAACAAGGCTAGTGGCATCCTTATCAAAGATCCCATTGCCACAAAGAAATAACTTCTGATCTCATTACCCATCCAAAACACCATTTTATGATCAGAAATTACCATCCAATTGCTGATAAAGAAGGTAGCAGCACCTCTAGTACTGAAACTTTGGCACTTATCACTCCAATATACCTTCTTAACAGTGTGTTTAGGATCCCGAAATAACATGCTTGACTGAAAACAATCTCCAACACTCTGGTGAATGATCAAGACACCATGTGTTGATTTCTCCCTTTTAAAATTTTCATTATCCTCTATTCGCCGAATAATGCCAAGATCCCAAATCATCAGCATTGAAGAACCATTTCTCAGGCGAAGAACCGCTCTTAACCGAACCCTTTGATTCATACGTTCCATCTGAATTGTCACTTCTTGAAACTCCAAGAAGTATTCAACAAATCTGAATTCAAAACCAAGAGTCATGAACTGTCAAAGAGATTCAATGAAATCTTTTATCAATCTCAATTCTGAAATCAATTATTCTTAAGGAAGCTGGTGCAAATATAAAATTTGACATAAATCTAACCAACATCCTCATCAAAAATTGGATAAATTCTTCATCAGAATGCCAGGCAATTCTTTGTTGTTGATCAAGAAGTTCTTTGTCCCTTCTAGTTTTTGGATTCTCCATTTCCTGCAAAAAGGATGAAGTAGGAGCAGAAGTGGGTTCATCTTTATGCATCAATTCTTCAGTGCCAAAATATCTTCTTCCTACAATAGTTCCTGAAGAACTTTCCTCATCATTTTCAAAAAGAGGATTTTCATAAATCCCACTAGCACCTTCTTCATACAAAGGATTATCAAAGGCCTGAAAAACTTGTTGATGAGAATTTGAATGCTCCTGTCTTTCAGGACAACGTTCCAAGTCAAATGTTTCTTGTATGAGATCAAGCTCATTAAGAATTTTTTGAATCTATTCAGCTCTCCCTTTGTTTTCTTGCTCCCATGAAAGTTGATTAGCGGAAATCTGATTCTCTGCTTCTAATAAAGCCTCATGCACTTCTTGCAACTTGGCTTTCGTTTGCTCATTCCACTCCAATGCCCTGTCAGCAATTTTAGCAGCTCTGTCTTTATCACGAATGATGAGCAAAAGACTTGATTTGAATTCTTGCAAGGCATTTTTAATTGACTTCATATCAGCAATAGAAATGCAGCATATATCTACACCTTTGGGTACATCATTAATTAAATCTTCTATTTGCTAGTGAATATCATCAAGTTTGGATAAGACTTGAATTTCCTTTTCAGAAGTTAATGAACTTGGGCCGCACTCCTCATGATCAGGTTGAGATGATAGTGCTGCTTAGATGTACAAAGATGTCAAAAATCCTTTCAGCTGTACTCCTCATATTGACACGCATTTGACGTACACTTTTCATCATCTCATCTAGGGTATCTCCCAATTCATTAGTTTTCTGCCTCAACTTGACTTCAAGCAAAGAGAACTCTGTTTTGTGATCACTAGAAACAACTTCGTCCATGTTGTTCTCAATGCATGAATCAGCATTTGTGAAGGAAGAATTTCCCACTTTAACCTCCTTAATTTTTTCTTGTTGTTCTAACCAGAATCCTCCTAAATTTTGAAGATGGAGAAATTCATCAGCTGATAGGATATCATCAACTGAAGACATATTTTTTCAGTTTCTGGAGGTTCTTCCCTTGTGTCTTCATCTTGAGTCTCCTTAACAAATGTTGTTGCACTACAATCCTCCTTAGGAAACATGGATACCTCACATGTCTCCAAGACATTTGTTGCTACAACACACTCTCCTGAAGAATGCTTGAATTCTTCATGCATGATTGAGACTGTTGTGGTCTTACTGCATTCTCCTAAAGAATGCATAGACACCGCTTGTGTCTTCAAAGTAGATATTGTCTCATTGCACTCTTCGGTAGAATGCATGGACAAATGCATTTCTGTAGATACCCCCTGAACATCTGTTACGAAATCAAAGGGATTCCAACTTTCATTCCCCTCTTCAACATCAGAATTCTCCTCTTTGTTCTCATCAGTCTTCATCAAAAGAGGCTTCAACTTTTCTTCACATTGATGAAACAATCCTTTGATCAACATTCCAACAGTAGGAGAAATCTGCTCTTCTTGCTCATATGCGTCCAAGAGAAGAGATTGGACGTTTGGAGGAATGATTTCAACTTCGTTAATTGTCAAAACAAGGATATTTCTAACAGCAGCAAATACTTCCTCCTCTTAAAGAGTGCACTCCACATTGAATTGAAGAGATAATGGAATAGGTGATATATCTGGTTTTGCATGTCCAAGTCTATTGCAGCAAACTTGTTTTAAGCATAGAGAATGTCTTTAATATGGTAGCTCTTCTTGGAAAGAGACTGCTTCCCGTTTCATCAAGATCTTGGAAACTTTCAACAATCAAATGCAGCACTTTCTTCATGGTATCATCATCATAAGGCATCATTAGTGCCAGGATCCTCATTGATTCACTAAGACAAGAAGTAATCAACAGATTAACTTCTTCGTCAGGATGCATCAACCAATAAGGTTGGTTCATGGAAATCTTTGCAAGTATTAATGCTTTTTTTATTATTTCTAAGGGTGACTGGTTCACCCTACTCAAACACTGTTCAAGTGTATGAAGAATGCTTGCTTCTTCTTCCATTAACTGACAATCCTCATTTAGTCTTTTTCCTGCAATGTATAAAGATCTTCCCAAATCTTTCTCTCCATCTCAATCCATGGCTCAAACTAGCAAGACATCGTTTCCTAAAACCTCTAGAAAGGTTCCAACTTCAAAACTTCTGAAGCTGAGACTAAACTTTGTTCTTCTTTTTGATGTAGTATTGTTTTTCACTGACATTCAACTGACAACTGAAGCGCTGAAACTCACAAGATGGCAGGAAAACAGGCTCTGATACCACTGTAATATTCCCCCTTAATTTTTTCGAGTTTTATCACAATAAAACCAGCACCAAACCACTGATTAGCGTTACCACCAAATACAAACCAGCTTGTAAAATAACCCTCACCAAGAATGTTCACCAAGATCCCAATGCGGGCGAGGTGATAGCATATGGTTCTGGGGATCGTTACCAACTGAAAATGAATTACAAATCAACTGTAGGTGGCTAGCCGACCATGAATGAAAGTAAATACAATATGCGGATAACCGACCATGAAATTTTGCACTACCACTTATTCAATGGGGGGAATATTTTCCACTCTACCACTTATTTCGTGGGGGGAAATAAACATGAACTAAAGAACAATTATTTAACTCACCACTTCTTCGTGGGAGTGTATACAAATATATAATTTGCAGCAATAAACAATAAGAGCTATTAGTACTACTAAACTAGCCTTACAATAAGGAGTTTCAGCTGGAAATAACAATAGATATGCTTCCAAAATCCTCCAATGGTTAGAGTAATTAATCTCTAACATTTACAATACAAAAACGATAAGAAAATGAAGCTCAACCAGCCATATGCTAAAAATCACTAAGTCTGATCAGAAACAGAATGAACAGAAAATCAAACCAGCAACATTAAAATTCACTGAAATGGACGTATCTTCTCCGAAATAGCTCGGAATGCCTCCAAACCACAGTCAAACAACAGTTAGAAGCAAGGCATCCAACTTCATCAAGAAACTCGAGCTAGAAACAAAAGAATTCAAAAGGCATGAATTCCAATGCAAGCCAAGAATGGTACGACCCCCTCAAGGAAGTTGACTTGCCACCAAAAATCAAAAACTCAAAGATAAAATCTAGAAACTTTTAGAACTGGGCGCCCTCCACAGTTGCAGAGCTTGAGCCAGTACCCAAAATGAAACAAAAATCAATGGTGAAGCTATCAACAGAAAACCACTTCAGCCATGATGTCTAGCAGCAATGATAAATAGATTATACAGCAGTAACCTATTTATAAACTTCAGAAATTATGCCAAATCTGCACTTCTGTGTGAAGCATAGTCTCAATCAACCACCTAGGAAACCATAGTTTCAGGGCTGAAGGATGGTACATTTGCTAAGCTTCCCCTTAGCGAGGTTCTGGATTCAGTCCAGCAACATAACTTTACCAAAATAATCAAGCATATGAATGAATGAGCAAGGCATCAATAAATAAGCTTCAATAGAAGAGATGAATCAACCGTAACCTCCAACCAAGAAACTCTCCAACTTCACCAAGAGGCGTCCACTTCAAAAGGCAATTTTGAAATATTTAAAACTCTTCATATTATTCCCAAGTCATCCCACTTGAGTTAATAATAAAACTTTAATAAAACATTAAAATCATTAATGCACTTAATGAGGTGTCCCCTTTAATGACCCCATTTAAAAACAACTTGAAGTCATCAAGCCTAGGCGTGGGGTACAACTTCAAAACATAAAATTGACTAAGTATGGAACTCAGTCCAAGGAGGTAACCAAGAGCAATGCCCAAACTGCAATTGATAAACTGCTCAAAATAGCAAACTGACATTAGCAGAGCTAAACCAAACTGATAATGATGCCATTGCCACAAATGGACTTATTAAAAATAGCAAATGCCAAAAATAGTAAGTTCACTTCAAACTCAATAGAAATCCAAACTAATCAGCCACACTAAACTATAGATGATTGAGTTGCTGCTAGAATGATACTACTAAAAATAGACTTACCAAAAATAGCAAACTGCTGTAAATAGTAAGTTTGCAAAACTTCCTTTGAACACCAAGTGAGCAGTATCATGACTTACTATAAATAGTAAGTGTTTCCAAATATATTTTGAGCACAAACCAGGCAGCCATTATGACTTACTATAAATAGTAAGTGCCTAGATAGGTTGTCAGATTTAGATTCATGTCACACCAGCTTGGAGGTCTCTAAAAATCCAGAAAAACCCAAAAAGATTTCCTGCATGCAAGGTATCTGCCAAAATTGCATGTCATTATCTTAACATGCATATTACCTCATCCTGAAGCTCTCCAAAAACCCAGAAAGCTCCACCAAACATACGTTAGAGACTCACACATGCAAACCTTCAAAATTGCATTTGAAAGCGGAAACCCTAATTTCCAATTTTACTTAGCCTACGAGTTTCCGGGAATAGGCTAAATCCAAATGAAGAGCGTAGGGCCGAATTGGGGATATTACATCAGAATTCTATACATATGATGTCATCTAGCATTCTATGAATCTATAGAAGGTTAAGTTAATCATTTGTCTGAATCAAACCATTACTACCTTTATATGACTAATTCCGGGGTATAAACTACAACACTCAAAAAGTACTTGGGGCTCAGAACTCCAGTTTGTGTTTCCCCAATTTTCTTGCTGACATTGGTTTCGTTGCCGAGACCCTGATTAGGTGATATAAAGGATAGTAATACCCAAAATTTTGATTTTAAATTGGACACAAGAAATTAAGATATGAAAACCTGTGGAACTACCCTCTTAGCGCTTACCCTGTGAGAGGGGGTTAGGCACCAAGGGGATGGAGAATGGAAAGAGGGAGGGATTTCGAAAGGGATCCTCCAAGGGATGTGACCAATAAGAAAAGATACCAAATAACTACCATGGGAAATAATAAAAGGACTAATGTAATCCCAAATCAAACACACCCATGGCAAAAGGAGATAAGAAAATCACAAGAGAGGTTAGAGAACAAATTGAAGTAGCAAGAAAAGTGAACATGACAAGCCCAAATGGAGAAGAAAGAAAACAAAACCAAATTATTGAGAGAGAAGAAAGACGTCACAAAAGAATGGAAATTGTGGAGAAAATGAGAAGCGAGCATGCCAATGAGGGTGTTGTTGAGCGCACCAAAGTGGGTGCTGCCAAGGGAAAAGAAAAAGAGAATAGAGAAGAAGAGTAGAATACCATGGAGAAATCAAAATTATGCTGGAAAAAAGGACAAATCATGACCAGTTTAAAGAGGAACATTTATGACTATGGAGAATCTAGAAGGTTGTTGGGACCCTACAATAATACAAAAACACCACTCACACTGCAACCATCCAAAAGTCCTACAATCAGACCAGATCTATCAAATCTAACCATTAACCTGGATGATAGATTCGTTAAATTTTTGAAAACTCCAAAAAGGCCCTATTTATTCAAGTGGAATATTTAGAAGAATTAGTCAATAGAAGTATAAGGAAACTTAAGGAAGAAGAAATAAGTAAAAGTAAAGAGATCAGACTAAATTTGGGTAAGGAATTATGTTCACAAACAAATAAAATGTCACTAACAAATAAGAAAGTGAAACGATATCTCGAGGAGTCGCAACCCCCCAACTAGGACCTATCCCCTAAGCCATATAAGAGTAGAAGAATTTTTAAAGAAGAGATACCGCAAAGTAAAAAGACAAGAGAAACAAAAGGAAAAGAAGTAGATTGGGAAGAGATACTTGGGAAAAAATACTTTGACACAAAGTTAGCAAGAGATAAGGGTAGATAGCAGAAGCCCATACCATTAGAAAAGTAAAGAAAGAAAAGGATGAAAAGAATAGCTCACAAATCCAGAAACTCAAAATAGAAAGAAGAAAAAACAATATGGAATCATCAATCAAAATCTCAGTATTTGGAAGAGATAGAACAGAAGCTGCAAAACACATATTCCTGTTAGAATCTATGTGGGAAAGATAGGACATTGATGAGGAAAAATCAAAGTTATTAGACTTTGTATCTTCACCAAGGAAGGAGGTATTAGACTAGTATAAAAAGACTTACCTGAAGCATGGGAAAAATTGGAATGAAGTAAATCAAGACTTCTTGGAAAATTTTGACACTCCAAATATCCCTACAGAGAGTGTTAGCAAAATGAGGGACCTAGTACAAGGAGAGGAAGAATCATTGAAGACCTATGACAAAATATTTAAGGAAGTCTACCGCAAATTAGAGGAACCTCTAATAGAGAAACAAAAGATTTAAGACTGCCATAAATTAGAGGAACCTCTAACAAAGCAACAAAAGATTGAATGGTTCATCTCCGGATTACAGAAAGATATAAAAGCAGCCTTATATGGAAGAATATTTAATACTTATATAGACTTGATCACTATGGCATACCACATAGAGGCTCAAACATGGCACAAACCTCAAAAAATGACATCAAAGAGAACCTTGAGAAGTTGCAATTAGTGGCAGAACAACTAATCATACAAAATGGAATTTTAGCAAGAGAAGCAAAGAAAGGTAAAGAAATTTGGTGCACATATTGTGCAAATCTCTTAAATGATTGCCCTAAATCCCAAGGAGAAAGAACTGCAACAACATTACATGTAGAATTGAAAATAATACCGGCTAAAACAAATACATTATATTGCAAAACTTGCCACAAATGGGATAGTCACCTTATTGACGATTGCCTTGCAAACCAATTCCAAATACGGAATACAACAAGTCATCCTAATCCAAGATGCCCTATGAACTACAACTATGACACAGACATAGATAGAAAAATGGCATATGTTAAGGGACTTGCAAAAGGTCCTTTATATGATGCAGGTTACAGACAACCACCTTGGAGAGATAATAGAAATGCTTATGCATTATAAAATAACCCACCACAAGATTACATGGGAGATAATAAGCAATCAAACTATAGAGGAAGAGGATGCAGTAGAAACAACCGTCGGAGAAGTGATGCTACACTCTATAACTGTGGAAAGATAGGCCATTATGCTACAAAGTGTTTGCCAGAAAAGAAAAGGAAATGTCCATTTTGTGGAGATAATTCTCACAACATACTCAAATGTGATAAAGCACAACAATATTATAAAAATACAACACACTCCAAAAGTGATGACTTGCAGGACCATATAGGAGCAAGAATAATTAGAAAAATACCACTACTAGGAGTTAAAAGTTGTCAAAGAATGGATAATTGGTCATCTGATACATCAAATGAAGAATATTTCGGTGAAGAACAACAATTGCAAATTAAGAAAAAGAACAAATCCAGAACTAAGAAGAATAAGATTACAGTATTGACGAGACAAGGGACTAATACCGGAAAGACTAAACAAAGAGAAATTGAAGAAGTTAGCGAAGAATCAGACCCGGAAGAAGAGGAATATGATTACTTATGGCCAAGCAAACAACAACATGATAAGATAGTAGACAGAGCCAAACAAAAAATTATACAACAAAATAATGACATAGCTTGTTTATCAGAGGAAGAAGTAATGATGCTGAAGAATTTAGCTTCTTTGGCCCAGCAAAAGGGCCTCCTAGTCAAACTCAAACAACTGGGAAAACATTGGAACAAATAAAAACAACAAGAAGTCCAACTCACAAAAGACCGAAACTAGAAGAATGGCCCTCTGTTAATCACCACACACCTTAATAACACTAAAGTCAAACATGTGATGGTAGATCTAGGTGTGGACCTAAACATTATTTCGGAAACAACTTGGGAGAGGTTGGGCAGACCCAAGTTAATCAAAACACCACTGAACAATAGTTTGGCAGATAGCTCCGGCATGGAGACTTTAGGAACATGGAAGAATGTAGAAATAAACATCAAAGGACTGAAACAAATTGTTGAGTTTTAGGTCATTGAGATGAAGGCACCATTTAACACTTTTAGAGCATTGCTAGGCTTAAGATGGTTTGCCAATACTGATGGAATAGTAGACTCAAAAAAGGAAGAGATATCTTTGGCAGATGACAATAAGATAGTCCATATTCCACTAGGAGAAAGGGAAGATAGAACATATGTAGAAGAAATTGAACAATACAGAGAGGGGGAAGATCCAAGAAATCTTTATTCTATCCCAAAACTGCCTACCGTAGAAGAAGAGACCCCAATAGCTTCGAAGAAATTGAACTCGACAATGACAATGACAATACCAATAGTGAAGAAGTTCTACACGCATGGATGCAAGGAGAATAGGAACTAACTTCCCAGAAGGTATATGGATTTCAGAGAGCCTTTATGGTACTCAAGAAGCCCATCAGACCTTTGCAAACTACCGCAAACACAAGGAACACACCTTAACTAAACAAAACCAACATAAAACCACTGATTAAACATCCTATGGACATATCCACATATCAAAAACCAAAAGATTCACTACACCAAAAACCAGTAATCTCCGGAAAACAAGCCTACCTAAGTATAAACATGGGACCATAAAAGCAATAAAACATAAAAGGGCCAATCCTAATAAGACAATTAGAACTTTAACATTTAGGTCTCATCCTCCACAAATACTGGGCAGGCCCGAGTTTGAACTTCAATTTCCTCGACCTAACCCTAAAAAGATAAAACAACGGATCAGAGAAGAATATTATACAACCAAACTAACCTAGCTCCAATAAAGTTAGAACATAATGTACTATAGTCTTTTCATACACCAAGGATAGGAAATAACTCGTCGGGAAAAAGAGCCGTAGGAAAGTAATGGGCAAAAAAACGCGGGAAGATGAGAAAACGGCTACAACATTTAATACACTCACCCCGCAAACAAATTATAAATACATCACTCTCTTCCATTCTTATGCATTGTTTATTCTAGTCTTGATAAAACCCGTACATTCAGAATACTCTAAGTCATACCCTAAGCAAATTATCAGTCCACTACAAATCTTAGCTTCCAAAAATGGCCACACCTACCCTCGTCAACATCTCTCAAAAACCTAGGCCAAATTATTAGAGATTCCCATACAAAGCAATGGCAACCAACCCAGCAGGGGCATTCTCGAAGGTACCCACGAATGTCATCTACATAGAAGATATCCAGAAATATATCCATGCACCCCTCACAAAAATAGACCATACTAAGTTTGAAGCCCTGAGGCACACCCTAATGCAACCAAACACACAACAATATCTACTGCATTACAAGAACATCTTCGAGAAACGACTAGACATTTGGAAGGAGTTTCCAGACTTCACGGTGCAAGAAGATTGGGTATGGATCATATTAAGCCGATTTCATGACGATTATGTATACTTGGACCAACCCTATAGAATCACCAAAGACGCCATCAAAGCAATAAATGGCCTATGGGCACAAGGAGAAGTACCACCAAAGAAGGCTATCAAGAATGCAAAAGTCACATGGTTAACCAGAGTGACATACGTCAGTCGAAGCCTCAATGTCACCAAGATAACAAATCCGGCAATCAAGTAAGCCACCATGGGCATCACCTACAGGGTGTACTACACAAACCGAGAGGACTCAACTACTGCCACTGCCATTCATGCAGCCTACCAAATGGTCACAGAGGGGAAGGATATTGACCTATGTGAGGTCTTGCAATAGGAGCTTGTGGACAACATTCAAAGGACAAAACAATCTCATTACCAATTCAGGTATGGGACACTATTAATTTGCCTCACTTTTTACCTCATGCAACAACTCTCGGCCTTTGTGGAAAAGAATTGGGACTCCACCCAGCCGATTGCAACCCAAATTCAAGAGCATGTTAAACACTTCCAAGATGCCACAACCTACTGGGTTTCTTCAAATCCTTGCAATAAAAGTTACAAGCTAGGGAATACATCTCTTATGAGGGGGTCCACAAGTACATCAAAGACGCTATCTTCCTCATCGACAATACTTTCATGTAAGCGATTGAGCCTAGAACATCCTAGATACCCCAGCTCCCATATGAGGTGACAGATGCAGAGATCGACTCTTATGCCTCCACACTCCTCAGCCTTCCCAACGACCCACAAACTGAGAAATTCACAACCTACCAGGAGTATATGGATAATTTTGCTAAGAAGAAATCAAAAGAACATGTCAAGAAAAACAATGAGAAATTACATGAGAAGTGGGGTCTACTGAAGAAAGAGATAGAGGAACAAAGTACATCCACTCCTCAAAGGTCCGGAAGGCTCCATATCGGTACTCCCCCTGCAGAACCTTCACAAGGCGAAAGTAGCAAACCAAGGAAGAGAAGAATCACCACCTTGCCTCCTCGGAAAGAACAATCGAAAGAAGTAGCAATAGAAGCCCTCGTATAGATGAGTGTGGAGAAGAAACCAAAGCGAAGGAAGGAGAAGGCACACAGGGAGGTCTCCCCACAAATAGTGGACATAGAGGAGGAGCAAGCAATACCAAAGGACATGCCTATCCTCGAAGTTTCACCACTTGAAGATGAGGATTAACTGTTTAACGGTCTATTCTGAAAAGAAGTCTTGGATATGACCCTCCAAAAATATCCCAACATGGCACTCCCAAATCAACTAATCACAGAAAGAGCAATAATCAGGTACATGGTAGCATCCAACATATCGTTGGAGGACAATGGATCAATTCTCGGACTCTTTGACCACCACACTCAAAAGGAGAAGTGGGAAAGAAGCTAAGGAAGAGGAGAAACTAAAAGATTTGGCAATTGGGGAATTACCCACTACAATTACATCTTCGTAGAAGTAGAGGATAGCAAAGATATAGACCAAAGAGCTCCAGTCTAAGAAGAGGTTAGAAAAACTCATGACAGAGAAACTGAAGATCGCTCAAACAGTCCAACAAGAGATCAAAGAGGCCATAGAAAAAGCCTATTAAAAGTTGTGCGAGGAAGAAGCAAAATATAAAGCAGCCGCTTTAGAGCAAGAACAATCTTCTCATCCTCCATAGTCTGAAACACCTTCCTCCTTTGCCACATCTTCTATGCAGTCCATTAAAGAATTTTTTGGCCAAACAAAAGCAAATCCAACCAGTGGTAACTTCGTAGCATCTCACCCCTACACAAATTCCAATTAGGGGACATCTTACACCAAATAGCAAGGGAAGAATTATTGAAAAGTCATGTGGAGAACTCCGACCAGCTAGAGGAAATGGTGAAGGATATTCAAAGTAAGCTCCCACATCTCCAAGGGGACTCATCCGAACCCTTGGCAAGCCAGTTAAGAATTTTGGTAAACAGGGCGATCAAGGATGCCCAAGTAGAAAAGAAAACAATGAGACAACAACTTCATGTAGAGTACTAGAAGGCTAAAACCGATGAGGAGAGGAAGAAATGTGCTATTGCACGCTCTGCCCTAGAGTCCTAGATCAACACCCTGAAGAACACAAAAGGAGATTTCAACACACTTTATCAGTTTTTCCTACAATGGCCAATAGTAACATCTCCGATTAAGGCTCAAATGGACCAACTAGAAGTTCAGATACTTTAGAGAGCCATAATATATAATGCCCTCCAAGATACAAATGGCCAATCCCAGGTGCAGATATGTAATGTCCCCTTCTCGAGCATGATCTTCCAGTTGACCGTTGGCCCATTCCAGAGACCTGTAGGCTATTCGGAAGGTGAAATTAGGGTTTCGTGTTTTGGAGGATGCTTTTGCTCGAGGTTGGTTGATTTAATGGCGGATTCTTTCTGGGTTTTCAGAGAGCTTCACAGTGGTATGTTTTTCTTGGCATTCTGAGCACCTTCAGGAATTTACTATTTTTAGTAAATTCTATTTTTTAGCAGTGGTCCAGTCAGCATCAGCTCAGTCAACTTTCCTCTTCTGGCAGTTCATTGGGTAATTCTCATTTTTGGCTTAAGGGGTTCATTTTGGAGAAATAAGTTATTTTAAGGAAAAATGTTTTATTTTAAAAATACCCCTTGGCCTAGTGTTATAACTTAACAGTTGTTTTAAAGAAGGGGACTTTGAGGGGTATTTTCTCATGAATGAAATATTTTAATATTTCTAAAGTTATAATTGCTCAAGGGAAAATGGACGCCTTTTTGAAGGAGTTTATATTTTATTTAAAAAAAGAGAAGTGATTTATTCTTCTCAAGGAAGGTACGCCATTTTGAAGAAAGAGCTTTGGTCAAAGTTTAAACCTAAAAGCAGCTTGGGATTAGGGCGCACTTTCTAGAAGCCTCCGGAGTCTTCTCTTCATTCTATAAAGGAGGTTCCTTCTCTTCTTTCGAGGTATCTTTTTGTCTACAGGAATGTTATGCTGCCGGATTGGTTGTGGGATTGCTTCGAGGAATGTAAGCCTCCTAGCTTGGCATTGCTTCTCGCTTGAGAGATAGCGACTAGTGGTGAGGTAGTGTAGTTTTGAGTGATTTGTAGTAAGGTTGCATTGTAGAGTTGTTCTTTCATTTGGAGATTTGTTATTTGCATTGATGTTATTTCTGGAGTTGCTGATAACACAGCAGATTGTAGTTTTTATTCGTAAATCAAAAATACCAAAAAATATCATTCTGGGTACTGCATAATTCATATTGTCTAGGAAGGGCGACCCTCTCTGCCAAGTTGTAGATTTTTTAAGAAAGAACTAGATTTTATTTAGTGAAATCGCCCCTCTTGCTGGGCCGTACCATCTGCATTTTCTTGGGATTCATGCCATTAATAAATATCTGCATTTTGAGTCAGTTTTCTGTTGTCAACTTGGGCGCCATCATACTGGGAGCATTTTGCATCAGAGATCATGAATTTTGAGTGAGAGATGAGTGAGTTATGAGCTTTTCATTGAGTCTCTGTGTTGCTGGTTATATATTTTAAAGTGCAGGACTGTCATAACAGATTTGATAAATCTGCATTTTCCTTCTTGGATTGGTGCTAGGAAATCATTAAAGGCTTTGTGAGAGATTCCTTGTTGCTGCAGCAATTTGAAGAGCTCTAATACTTGATCTTGCAAGCATTAAATATTTCATATTGTAAGCTGAACAGTAGTACTGTCAGCAGTCCTCTAATCTTGCTTATCATGTTTTGTAATGATTACTTTACTTCCTGAAGTTGCAATGTATTTCTTAATATCTCTGTCATATGGTAGCTCCCATTCCGTCTCGGGTTGGAAAGCACATTCTTGACGTTGAGTACTTCAGCATTCCTATTTATTTCCCTTAATTGCATCGTAATTCTTAGCACCTCCGTCATATGGTAGCTCCCATTCCGTCTCGGATTGGAAAGCACATTCTTGACGTCGAGTATTTTCAGTTTATTAGTTGGTAGGGATCCTCTGACCACATGCTCATCATTCTCCGGCGCATTCTTGGTTAGAGTTCATTGTATCAGCATTTCTTTAAGATCCTCTGACCAATGCTCACACCTTGCCCACATCGGGATCCTGGTGTACATTCTGGTTAGAGTTGCTTTAGTATCGTTTTGGTTTAGAGCTAACTCTAACGACTGTGTATTGCTCTGCTTATTGTAATTGAAAATTTAAAAAAAAATTGGCTCGGAATATTTCAAGATAGAAGCACTGCATGCCCAATTTCAACAATTATAGGATCATAGGGACAAGAGCCGGAACAGATTCCACCAATTGAGGGAAGTAGTAAGCTTAAGGCTAGCTCACATCACGAGAGTCCTCCAAGAAGCACAACAATTAATACAAAAGATTCAAATTCCCCAAACACTTCCAGAGGCAAAGAAGCTACTACTGCAGATTTTAATGCCCCCTTTTTAGGGTTTCCTTATTTGGCAGTTGGTGTTATCTTTCGGAATCTGTGTCTGCATATTTAGAGGGGTATATTGATGTTACCAGTGAACTTTTTTGGGTTTTTCTGGGCTATTTCTGGGCCTTGGTGAGCATAATTGCTATTTTTAGCAATGTTTATTTTTAGTAACTTGCTATTTGTAGTAAGTTCTAGTGCATCTCAATTTGGGCCAATTTTGAGTTTGGACACACTATTTTTAGCAACTTGCTTTTCTAGTAAGTGTTATTTTGGGCACTTGGTCCTGGCAGTTGTGCAGTGCAGGGTTTCTAGTTTTGGCAATTTGTTGGCATTATGTTGGTCCTCGGGATGGTAGTGATTGTTTAGTACACTGGATACTAAGATTGGGGGAAGGGGGCGCTGGGGTGTGGGGGTTGTGAATCAGTATCTACAAAAACTTAAACCCCTCTGAAACTTGAACTCTTCAACACAATACTAACTTCTTAACCCAATCAAAACCCTTAAATAGATTTCCAACAAACAATGATATAGCAATTTAAACCTTCATCAAATTCAGCAATCTTCAGCTATGAAAGATATAGCAATTGTATCCTTAACCAAATCAGTAGGAATGAAAATGAAACAAGAAACACATATCCACAAGATGACACCAGATTTACGTGGAAAACCCAATGAGGGAAAAACCACGATGAGAGTTAACTCACAATAGAAAGGCTCATTGCCAAAAATGACTTGCAAACTAAGGTGCACTATCTTAGAGCAAGATACAAAAGGACTTGCAAAGCTGGAGCAAATACAACTCCAAGGGAAAGATACAAAAGACCTGATGAGATTCACTATCTCAGAGCAGGATACAAAAAGGTTTATAAAGAACTACAATATTTGTCAATAATTCACTCTGCTGGCTGAGGTGTTTAAGCACATCTGATCCTCCTTCTTTACACTTTAGCACTAACTCTGTTGGATATTCAATACAATCCACACTCACACTTCTTCGCACTTATTTAGACTTCCATACCTTTGCAATTCAAATGATCTTGCATTTATATCCACTGCCATTCTTCACAACTTCAATTAGGTAGGCCAAGAATACAAACAATGATTTCACCAAGTCGGCCATAACAACTTATTGCGGTCCTATCTTGAGGATAGAGAGGACCAGAAACAAACTTATTGGATCTTCTAATGTGATCCAAAACAATGCACACGCTAGCACACATCAACCAAAGTTGGCAACAAGGAAGCGTGTAGATGAAATGTGAAGCACATAACCAGTCAGCCTGAAAACACACTTCCGATTGAATTAGCTTAATGCGGTCTCAACCAAGATAGGTCAAGACCCAAATCTATCATATCACAACTTCATATGTTGGTGCAAACCTTTATGCATTTAGCACAAGCAAGAAAACAAGCCCTATCAGCCAGATATCCACAAATAACCCAAAAAACCAACTCAAGACACAATGCAGCACCAAGGAGTACAACCAATAACATGCGGATCACATGGGGATGTTCCTTGAACATCCAACAACACTTCTAGACACTTCTTCCATACTGTCATGCCACTAACTGTAAAATCCCCTTTTCAGATGGTTGAAATTTTTTGCGATTGTTTCAGTTTAATAGATGCTTCATCTTATCAAACTCAAGCACAACACATAGATATATTGATTCATACAATCAAGTACAAGCATGGATAACACTGGTAATCGGTTCTAAGATAATTCTGACTTCATATATGACTGATTTCATAAAATATTTGTGCTCAGAAATTAATAAAAGACTTATACATGCTCATATCAACCCAAACGAATGAGCAGATTTATCATCTAATACCTCTGACAACTACAACAACTTATACTGGGCATTATTTATAGCAGAAATAACACATTCAATGCTCAGAAATTGAACAGAAGTTCTAGATAATCATAATAGATAGCAATGTGAAAGATAACCAGCAATACAATAATGAAATTTCAATTTTCAGCCCTGATGGCATGCCGCCATGACAGGTAATGACAGTGGTAGTGCTGTAGATTGATGGCAGCCTTCTTCTCATACAAAATCTGAGTACATTATAGTCTGATATTATTGTATTTGGTGTTCAATACATCACAGCACTGACTTCATTAATGTTTGCAGACCTGTTGGTGATCACCTACATTAATTTGCAGCCCTCCAAACTTATCTCAGCATATATATTTATCACTGGTTCCTTGAATCAAATCGCAGTCCCTTAGAGAATCCCAGATAATCACACAGAGAATTTAATATATGAAATCTGCTGACCTGGCGATGGGAACCACCAATTTTGTCCTATTAGAACTTTGTCTTATCTGAAGCCCCGTCCCTTCTTGGAGTATATGGCTGGCAGCTCAAATAAATATAAGAATGCAGATTTGTCTTATCTTATTCATGGCGGCTCTTCTAATTTGTCTGTTTCTGCAGACCTTGTCTTTATTTGTCAGCAGTCTTTGTCTCTTGTCCACATCAGATGTCAAACTTGTCTTTATGCAAGTCTGTCAGCCTTTTAAGCTTGGTCTCATGCACATTTAGGAAGACCCTATACCTTTATCAACAAATTTGTCTTGTTCTGCTCTTACCTTTAATTTGTCTTTAGCCCACGTAGGATGAAATGGTAGCACCTTTTGTCCTCATCTGTATTTATCTTACTCAGATTTCCATTCCAAGGATAATACGGTCTATGAGAAGATGCAGTTAGGATAGAATATTCAGGTTTGTATTTTCTTGTGCAATCTCTAGCCATGGCAGAAATAGGGATGAGCCGCCTTGGAGAATAATGCTATTTTATTTATGATTCAGGTTCTGTAGCTTCAATATTATTATTTCCCAAATAAAATTGATTCAAGCAGGCATACAACCAGCACTCAGATGTTTTATTATTATTTAAAACCCTGAAACCTTCAGCTAATAATAAACCAAATGTGAGTCAATGATCTGAATAAATGCAGAATCAAATGAATAGCACCTGATGATCCTTTCATCTGTAAACTCCAAATACTATGAACCCATGCTTCTCAAACAAGCGGAATACAGTCGTTGATCTTCAAATTTATCTATGAAGGAGATACATAAATGTCTTTATTGCGCAAGTGTGAACCCTGGTTGAATTCACCGACACCAGCTAGAGAGGAATCTTGCACCACCAAAACTAGAACCCGTAGGATAACCCTCCTAGGGTTTCGAACTTCAAAGAGCTCCTCCAAACTTCAAACCTCAAAATGAAAATAATAATCAGAATTGTGAGAGAATGAGCCCTCAAATCATATTTATAATGCCTTTATGCACTTTTAGGGTTTTCCCCTAAATCATTTAATCCCCCCTTTATAAAGTGACTTTATTAATTTATTATTAAAATGTCTCAAAGTCACTTTATAACCTTTAAATATAATTATTTAATATTACCCTTTTAACTCTGGCACTTTTTTTGCTCGGTAACACTAAATAATTAAAATAATTATTATTCCTTAGGCGGGCTGGAAAACGAGGACATTACACTAACAACCACCGCAAACCAAATAGGAACAAAATACTTTGTAGACGGTCGAAATGCACCTAGTTGACCGTCAGTAGAAATAAGACTCAGTTAGTTTGATATTTAATGTAATTGTTTTGGCGTACTAGTTAGTGGTTTGGGAATTAGTTCTCGAGAGAATTATTAATGTAATGAAACGATGCAACGGTTGGTCTTTCAAGCACCGTTCGCACATTATATGTATTGAGAGTCGTGTAGTTAATAGATACTACTATTGCTATGATTGTTCACAATATACTTATACTGGCATATGTTCGATAAATAAAGACAACTGTGGTGATTGCATGCATTATGTTCTAGTACGGTGTTATGTTTTGCAAGTTACTCTCGTTTACTCCTTGTGTATGTTGGAATTCATTCCGTGAGTAAACATTTGGCGCCGTTGCCTAAGCATATTGTTGGCGTTTCAATTAGCACTTCTGGTGTAATGAACCGGACCAATTTTTTCAATTTATTACAATGAACACACTAATGCAAGAAGCACCTGTTAGGGTTAGTCCAAAACAAAACCAGCAGTTTGCAAGTAACTCTTTGCCAAGAATGAGCACTCAATCTCAAGATGAGAAAGATGCTGTCATATGGCAAGAGGGTCGTCAGTACAACTAGAAGGAATTACAATGCTGAAAGTAAACTCTACACCAAGAATGTGCTTTCCAACCCAAGGTGGGAATGGAGCTACCATATGGTGGAGTATCTATTGTAAATGATGCAATACATAAAATGAACTCAACGCCAAGCATGTGCACTCCAAACCCGAGGTGGGCAAGGCGCTATCATATGGCGGAGATACTAAATGCAATACAAATAGACTGAACAAGGGCCAGTCTCTTCCACAGCCGTGGGAATACAATGTAACTTAGCAAGAAATAGAAAGGGCTGAACAGTACTACTGTAACAGCCTTACAATAAGAAAAGTTGCCTGCCAAGAACACTGAATTAGTGATATATCAATGCTGCGATGAAGTTTAATGTATCTCCAATGCTCAATATGACTCCAGGACTCAAACCCAACTCCTAAAGCAAACTCTAACAATCTGATATGACTGAACATAGACTGAAAATGCATAACCAGCAACACAGTAACCCACTAAAAAGCTCATAACTCACTCAAAACCCAACCAAATCACTTCAAACTTGATGCATAGTGACCCTAAGATGATGGCGACCAAGATAGAGTTGTGAAACTACCCCAAACTATTGTTATTTATTTTTGCACGAATTCCAAGACAACCCAGCAATGAAAAAACCCTCAAAAGGGCGATTTTGACAAGATAAAATCTAAGACTTGCTAATAAAATCTGAAACTCACCAAAGAGGGGCGCCCTAGGGTGAGAATGACATAGGTAAAGTACCCAGAACCAAACAAAAATCGTACAATGACTTATAAGCTAAAACTACTTTCAGCCATGCTAAAATCAGCAACTGTAAAACTGTCCAATCTCTGAAATCTTCAACCTTGATGCTCTGTCTGCAAATCTGGATGAGAAGCAGTCTCTGAAGCCTTAGCTAGGTGCTATCTTTCAAGCACGAAACCAAGAGAAATGGCTAGGAGGTATGCATCCCTCGAAGTAACTCTGAAAGTATTTCAGCAGCATAACAGTATGATAGAAAATAAGATGCCAAATGAAGAATAGAAGCCTCCTTTTATAGACTTGAGAAGAATCTTCCAAAAGCATCTAGAAGGGCGCCCAAACCAAGGTCAAAGCATTTCAAATTTGAAGTTGACTCCTTATCCCTCCAAAGTGGCGTCCCTTTTTGAAGGCAAAATAAAACATTTAAATAAAATATTTCTCTCCTTAAGTTGGCATCCAATTTCCTCGAGAGCAATTTGACTTTAGAAATATAAAAATATTTCTTCATGAGAAAATACCCCTCAAGGTCCCCTTCTTTAAAACAACTTAAAGTCATATTACTAGGACAAGGGGTTATTTTATAAAATAAAACATTATTGTCTTTAAAATACTTATTTCTCCAAAATGAACCCCTTAAGCCAAAAATCAGAATTACCCAATGAATTGCCAGAAGAGGAAAGTTGACGGAGCTGGTGCTGACTGGACCACTGCTAAAAATAGAATTTACTAAAAATAGTAAATTCATGAAGTTGCCCGAAATGCCAAACTGACCATACCACCGCGAAGCTCTCAGAAAACCCAGAGAAGAATCCAAAATCCCAAACTAAGATGTAGCCATCATAACTTACTAAAAATAGTAAGTTCGGAAAGGTTGCCCGACGCAGTTGCAAGTCATACCTCTGCGAAGCTCTCTGAAAACCCAGAAGGAATCCAGAATCCAAACACCCAAACTCCAACAAGCAAAACCCTGAATCTTCAAGAGAACCCATCAAGCAGCCGAAAACCCTAATTCTGCCATTGACTGGCTGACAGCACACTGGGAATAGGCTATCAATCACTGAAAAGTGAAGTGCTAAAAATGGGGACATTACATCTGGAGTGCTTATTGGAAACGTTCAACTATTGCAAGTGTTTTAGTAACTACTCCTTCGGATTATAGAGAGGAAGATCCCTCTTTGCTAATGTTATGCATAAAAAAGTATAGTAGACTAAGGTTCCTATCCTTTTTACTCAGTGACAGGACACAAGGGTGCATAAACACAATGCGTCGTAGCTAAGGTATTCTCTGGTTTCTACAGATCTTAACTACAACTAAACTAGCTTTTAATCTATCATATCTCCCCAAAATAAACAGAGCATGAGGGCATAGGAGCGGGAATGGATGGTTGGATTACTTGGTCCGACCTTCTCGCGAGAATAAGTTTGAAGCTCTGAACTCTTAGATCTATGCTGGAATAAGGCTTTATGCAAGCAAACACTCTTTACAGTAAGATGGATCTCAGACTTTCCAAGGAGGAGGAACCCCTCTCTGAGGTATAGGATGGGAAACAACTTACTAGAAACAACAAAGGACAATAATCTAACTTTCTAAATTCCCAAGGAGGTACCAAGACCTTTCAGAAAGGGTGACTAGTTTTAGAACTCTTGAAAGTCTATTTAAGTCCTTCAAAAGCATGGGCGCCTCTGGCTAGCAAGGGCGCTTTTGTCTTTTTGACTTATGAATTTCATGTTTCAAACCTTCAAGAAATGTCCCAGTTCGATCTCTGTCGTCAGGTGTCTAATTTTTCTGTTGTCTTCGCTGACGGTGTCATTGTTGAGATTGATCAAAATGAAGGTCATGCTGGAGGTCACCAAGCTTGCAGATAGCATCTAATTGCTAGACAGATGCTTTGAAGAAAACAATTGTTGAAAACTTCAACAGGTGGCTCCAAATGAGGGGTGCCCCTGGCCAGCAGGGGCTCTTTTGCTTTGATGCTCATTGATTTACCCTCTGTTTCACATGCTCGGATGATCAACAGTTGTCGTTGTTTGATGTGTCTCGTAGACTGGCGAACAGGTTTGTTGCAAAGCAAAGCTGATGCCGGAGAGATCACTTGAAGATGAGTTTGCTCAAAAACTGACATTTGGATAGTCTTATGCTTGGGTGCCCCTAGTCAACAAGGGCTCTTTTTTTATGTTTTGACTGCCATTTTTTATGACTTCAACTTTCAGCATCTTCTGCCTCTACCTTCATTTGACGGCGTTTGATGGATCTGTTGGATTTGCTTGATGATCCGTCGTAAAGCTTGGCAAAATTATGAAGGAGATGACTATCTAAGCAAGACTTGATGACTGCCATTTGACCTCTTGAACTTATGGGCATCCTTGGTCAGCATGGGCTCTTTTGACTGCAACTTCATCATTTTCATTGAAAATCTTCATCTCCTCACCCTTCGTGTTCGTCGTGCATCGTGATTGATTTGAGCATCGTCGTTGACGACACAGATGCATGCATCTTAGCAATCACCTTCATCATGTTGCGTGTCCGAGTGTTGGAAAAATGACTAAGGCATTTGACTGCACAACCTCCTCTTGGTAGAAGGCGTGCAATCTCCAAACTTAATCAATTTTCAGCATTTTTCACTTTTAGAAAATCCCCTCTGTCGTAGAGCATCTGTTCAAGCATTTTTGCCATGGTTTCTTCATTCAAGCTTTCGAGGCTTAGATTTCACCACCTGGTACTGGCCATTATACCATTAATGGCTGCGTAGGTCTTAGCTTTCTTCCTGAAAAATGAAAATAGACCCACCAGAGTAAAACAAACTTTTTGGTGATTTTGACTTCACCAATGTGATCGTGAAGTTGATTAATCCTATCAAAATCATTTTCAATCAATTCTGGAAAGGCCCTATTTTCAGGGGTTTTCCTAAAAACAGGGGTTTGAAACCCTAATTTTCAAATTTTCAGAAATTTGCAAGTATCTTCCTTGACACAATCCCACAAAAACCCTATGTTTGGTTTTACCTAAAACATACTTTTGACAACAATTTTACATGATTTAGCTCAATTTAAGCAAAATTTCAAATTTATTTTGGTTACAACATGTACTTAGGAAGTCATCCGATAGCAACATGGCATCATAATGGGTTAGCTGGTGAAAGAGCCTATGCAAGCGAATGAAGAACGAGAAGACGATTTGACACAGGATTTGGTGCACCAGTGGGATATATTGCTAAGGGATCACGTACGGAGGGAAGCTCTCAGGCGACAGATCCCTTAGGCAGTCATCTAGGACAAGCTGCAAGCGAACGACGAAGTTGACCATCTCCTCAACCATCTGCCAAGATTGTTGGCCTGCCACTTCATCATCCTGCAAGATCTTCGAACCGAGAGCGACCAGGAACACCGGAGGCAACAGATACTATAGCGGCACGAGGAAAGAACCAAGCAGGAAGAGGAAGAATGGGATACTAGCTGAAAATGTACTTTTGGCAACCAATGATCGCGTAACCAACCTTTAATGCCCGTATGGCCTAACAAAGATAAGAACCGAGTACCAATCAAGCACAAAACTCAAGAAGAGAAGGTTTGGCGATCACTCAGGGTACAGGATGAAAAAAATAGACGACAAAGGCTAAAGGAAATTGATAGAGAAATCCATGAAGATATATTGAAATGAATCAATCCATTACAAGAGCACACTAGAACTTGGATGGAATAGATCGATCTATCATACGAGCACACCAAAGTCTGGTCGAGGAAAGGGGCAAAGGACCCTTTGGTACACCATATGGAGAAAGGTACAAAATTGATGACAATGAAGATGAATTAAGTGAAGAGCTCGACAATAGTATCTGACGCATTCGGGAGTTGTCCATATCGGACGACGACGAAGGGCTAAGGACTGAAAGATCTGAGCCTAAGACCCCAAGGCAGAGGGAGTACCGAAGCAAACCCCAAGAGACTCGAGGTGTCGAGGACATTGATAGAAGACGTCGGAGAGACTCGTACGTGGCCGAGAGTGCAAGTGATGCATCAGGACATAGCGGGAGAACTAGTCCAGTCAGGTCCAACACACAAGGAGGGCATTAGGGAAGGATGGTGACTCCGCTAGCCGAGAGACAGAAGCTGTCGAAATCTACAGGGACGGGTCAAAAGATCCAGTATGGCATTGCAAAACATGCAAAACGATTTGGGTAGCCAATGGATAGGATGATCCGAACTATTGGCTGAAAGCATTTCCAACAATGCTGAGAGATAGTGCCATCGATTGGTATATAGAATTGGACCAAGCGCACAGGGCATCATGGAGATTACTCAAGCAAGCATTCCAAGATGAGTTCAAACTCTTGAGGGATGATAGTGAGATTGCAGCGGAGATGTATAATACCAAGCAAGGGAAGCACGAGAGTGTGCATACTTATAACCAGAGACTAAAAGACTTGTTGGGGAAATTGGAGGCACAGCCAATGGACGGTCTAAAGAAGAGGTGGTTCATCGAAGGACTACTTCCCTCCCTCTGGAAGAAAAATGAAGGTGGTACCTCCATCCTCGTACATGGAAGCATATAACCGTGCGATGGACATCGAGAGCGAACACAAGACATCTTCTTGAGGGAAAAAGAAAGATGACAGCAAAAGTACGAGGGAGAGTGAAGATGAGTCAAAAACCGTACAAGCTCTCCGTCGAGATATGTTGAGAATGATGAAGGAACTAAAAGCCGACAAAGAAGGGTTGAAGGAGGCGAATGAACTGTGGTGTACCGAATGCAAAACAAAAGGTCACACAAAGGAGAACTGTTCGAAGAAGATGTTTTGTGACCTCTACCAAGTTATGGGACACTCCGTCAAGGAGTGCCCATACAACCTAAAAACACGGAGTTCGCAAGTGTTTTTCGCACAAGGGGAACAGTGAACCCCTCCAACCACACCGTTGAAACCCCAAAACAACAACGCATCCCCTGTCAGCTACCGCAATAATTGAAGAAGTAATAATAGTACGCTAAGAAGTGAAATCTAGTACGACAACAAAGGTAGACCGATGATCCAGTGTCAGAAGTGCAACGAATGGGGTCACTTTGCCAGGGATTGCCAAAGTAGTCAAGGCGTGGGTGGAAGGTTGTGTAAATGGTTTGGTCGTGGTGATCACAAAGACACCGATTGCCCAAAGCAAAAAGGCATCAACATGCTAGAGGTAGCTAATGAGGAGGTCCTGGCGATTACAAGGGCACAGACAAAGAAGGCCAATTATCCGGACCCTCGTACAGAGAAAGAGACTCCAAGAAGCCAGGGCAGAAGTGGAAGAGGCAATGATGAAAGAACAAAGAACCTCCAAGGCGTCTAGTACGTCGTTGTAGTCGGAGTCTGAGAAAAACATAGTACGGCAGGTGCTTCACACAACTGTACCAATTAAGGTAACAGATCTTCTACAAACAATGCCTCAACTGAGAGTAGCACTCACAAACGTCATCGAAGACAACCTTCCGAAGGGTCCAACCGAGATTATGACAGAATTGGCAGGAGAGGCCACAGACCCGATGCTACTCGCAGTAAATGTTGAGAGGAAGCTGTTTGTCGTACAGATGGAAATCATGGGGAGGAAACTGTCCAACACCATCGTCTACGGAGGCTCTGGGGTGAACGTATTGCCAGAAGAGACATGGAAGTGCTTGGGAAAGCCAATTCTTTGGCCCCCCGACATTCCACCTAATAGGTGCAAACCAGCATGGCATCAAACCTCTCGGTACTTTAATGGCGCAGAAAGTTTTGATCGGCACGCAACAATTCTTATTAAACTTCATTGTCATCCCGTTGGAGAAGAAGCCGTACAACACATTGTTGGGATGAGGATGGTTGATTGCTGCCAAGGCGAACCATAATTGGAAGAGGAACACACTCTCGATCGAGAGCCATGAGAAGTACATTATTGATTTGAAGAACCAGGCTATGAGTGAAGAATTGGCTTCCTCGGGATCAAAATTGGACGGAGGATCGGATGTCGATGAAGAAAGGAAGATGATGGAACCGAACGCTAAGCATGTACTTGAAATTGGAAGTTGCTCGGAGGACGAGACCAGTTCACTGAATGGGCTATTTCACTGGCAAATGGAGGATTACGAAGTCTTTCACCCAAATTGCAACATGTTACAAATCAGAGAGGGGAGAGAGGATGAAATATTCCGAGCCAAATTTTTTCGTTTTTTCAAACAACAGAATTACAAACGAAGGTACCCGTTAAGGTTAGCAGCTAAACCAAAACGTATTGAAGCAACTCTAACCAAGGATGGCGCCGATGATGGCGAGCATATGGTCAGAGGATCTTCTACTCTAAGTGCTGAAAGGGAACTCTACACCAAGTATGTGCTACCCAATCTAGAATGGAGTGAGGGGCGACCATATGGCGGAGTGATTACAAAATTCAATGCTTGAAAGAAAATGCTGAAGACTGGAAATTCTCAACACCCAGAATGTGCTTGCTAACCCAGAGTGGGAAAGTAGCTACCATAGGGCAGAGGTAAATTAAATACAATATCAAATGCTGAAAGTAAGAAGAGCATTACAATCTGATAAAGCAAGAATCTAAATGGCTGTCAGTACTACTGCCAGCTTACAATAAGAGAGATGATATCTTGCTAACACTGCGAATCAGCATATAACAATTTTGCAACAATATTAAAGAATTTCTTTGCTGATAAGTAAAGCTAAAAAATGAAGAACACCAACAGATCCAACCTCTTTTCCACTTGGGCAATTCCCAATGATGCCACCACGAAGTCTTTGAGAACTCTTCACACCCGTCCAAGAATGAAGATGCAGATTACTCCAATCTGTTTGACAGTCCTGTATTTTTCATCATAGAACCAGCAGCATAGAGATTTCTTGGAAAGCTTGCAACTCCCTAACCACTTACTCAAATAGCATGATACTAAATGCAAAACACTACTAGCATGAGGGCGCTTAGAACTAAACCAGAAAACAGACTTAAATTGCAGACTTTATTAAATGCACATTTCCCAATGGAACCCAGAATGGTACGGCCCAGCACAGGGGCGATTTTGCCTTTAAAATTCAAATCCTTTTCCAAAAAATCTACAAATTTGCACACTTGGGCGCCCAGCCAAGATGAGAGGAAATAAACAATACCCACAACTAATTTTTTGGTCTTTTTGGATTTATGAATAAAACATCAAATCTGCTGAAGCTAAAATGCAAAAACCAGAAACTTCTAACATGCAAAATCTGAGCTTAACTAGACCAATGCAGATTACAATGCACAAACTTCAATGTACTCACAAACTAAACTAGAATCACCACTAGTTGTTGTCTTACAAACAAGAAGCGATGCCCGAGCTAGGAGGCCTTCATTCCTCGAAGCAAACCCAGAGCCAAACCGGCAGCATAACAGTACTGTAGTCCAAAGATGAGAAATGATGCTCAAAGTCCTCCTTTTATAACTTCCTGTTGACTTCACGAAACCCTAAAATCCACTTCAATGTCAAACCCTAATCCTTTCTCCAAAATGGCGTCCTTTTTCCTTTCAAACTTAATATTGATATTTTAATTAAGTTCAACACCTTGATAAATGCGCCCAAATGAAGCTTGCTTTGACTTTGGAAATTAATAAAATAATCTTAATGAAGGCGCCACCCTCAAAAGACCACTTTTCAAAACAACATTAAGTCAATAGACTAGGCCAAGGGGTCAACGTTAAAATATAATATTTAAAACGTGACCTTTTAATTAAATGACTTAACTTATCTCTCGGAATGTGCCCTGAAGCCATTACTGAGCAAGTCAACTGACCAAACTGAAGCAGGAAGTCAACCAAGCTGAACCCAACTGAAAAGCTGCCAAAAATAGAATTTACTAAAAATAGTAAATTCCAGAAAATGCTCTCAATGCCGAAATGAACATACCACTGCGAAGCTCTCTGAAAACCCAGAAAGAATCCGCCATCAAATCCACCAACTCTGAGCAAAGACAACCCCAAAAATAGGAAACCCTAATTTTACCTTCCGACTAGCCTTCGGGTTTCCAGAAAAAGGCCAACGGTCACTGGAAATATCAGGTTTGAGAAGGGGACATTACAGTCCGCCCTCCCCAAGATTGCTTGTCCTCAAGCAATCGCAAGCCAGGATGCTGCAAAATCTCATCACTTTCCCAAGTCGCATCCTCCATAGGCAGGTTCTTCCACTTCACCAGGTATTCTCTGATGGTTCTTTTCCTCAAAGAACGTTCTCTGAAATCAAGTATCTCCTCTGGAATTAGAACCAACTGTCCCTCTTCATCCAAAGGTGGTAACTGTGATGAAGCAACCACATTATGTCCAAGTGCCTTCTTGAGGCGAGACACGTGGAAGATGTTATGCACTCTGCTATCAGAAGGTAGCTCTAATTCATAAGCTACTGCCCCAACTTTTCTGATGACCCTGAATGGTCCATAGAAGCGAGGTTTGAGCTTCTCAGCTCCACTCTTCTTGAGAGTAGACTGTCTATAAGGTTGTAAGCGAAGATAGACCATATCCCCAACCTCGAAAGAACGCTCAACACGCCTCTGATCAGCATACAACTTCTGCTGATTTTGTGCAATCTGCAAATTATCCTTCAAGGATTTCATTATGTCTTGACTATGCTGCAACAAATCCTTGGCTAGGGGTGCTTTGCTGTCACCAAACACCAAATCTGCAAAACTAGGTGCTTCATACCCATAAAGCGCCAAGAAAGGAGACATCTTAATCGACATATGGAAGGAAGAATTGTAGCAATACTCGCCTATATGCAGCCACTTGACCCAAGCTCTTTGCTGTTCTGACACATAGTTTCTCAAGTAGCCTTCCAACCACTTGTTCACTACTTCAGTTTGACCATCTGTTTGGGGATGGTAACTAGTGCTTGGAGTGAGCACAGTACCACTCATTCTGAAGACTTCTTGCCAAAAGGTACTTAGGAACTTGCTGTCCCTATCACTTACAATGTTCTTTGGCAACCCATGCAGCCTAAACACTTATCGAAAAAACAGATCTGCAACTTGTGCTGCAGAAAAAGTGCTGGTAATGGCGAAGAAATGAGCAAATTTGGTTAGCCTATCCACCACTACATAAATACAATCCTTCCCTTGGGCCTTGGGCAACCCTGTGATGAAATCCATCGAGATGCTTTCCCATTTTTGATTGGGAATAGGGAGTGGTTGCAGCAAACCGGCGGGTAATGTATGCTCATTCTTATTCACTTGACAAACAGGACACTCCTGAATGTAGCGTTGTACTTCTCCTTTCAATCCTTTCCAAGAAAACCTTTCTCGGATCTGCCTATATGTCTTGAAAAAACCTTGGTGACCAGCAACTGGAATATCATGAAAAGTCAAAAGAATCTTCTTCTTAAGCTTAGAATCAGCCACCAGAAAGATTCTTCCCTTATAATGTATCAATCCCTCAATCACCTTGTACCTTTCATCATGAAAAGTACCCTCAAGAATGCTGGTTGCAAACTGATTTTTGGCATAATCAGCAAGCAACATGTCTCTCCAATCTGCAGTAAGCTCACACAATGAGCTAAGATGAGGTCTTCTGGATAGAGCATCAGCCACGATATTATTTTTCCCTTTGACATATTCAATGTCAAAGTCGTAAGCTTGAAGCTTACTCACCCATTTCTGTTGCCTCTCATTTAGGTCCTTCTGGTGCATGAAATGCTTGAGGCTATTGTGGTCAGTCTTAACCACAAACTTGTTCCCCACCAAGTATTGCCTGAACTTGGCTAATGCATGCATGATGGCAAGCATTTCTTTGTCATAAATTGAGTATGTTCTTTCCACACCCCTTAATTTTCGGCTCTCAAACACAATAGGGTGTTTGTCTTGCATCAGGACAGCCCCAACTCCTTCACCTGATGCATCACACTGCAGCTCGAATGGCTTGGAGAAATCCGGAATAGCCAGAACTGGACACGAGCTCATGATCTTCTTGAACTTGTCAAAAACACTTTGAGCCTTTTCTGACCAACAAAAGGCTCCCTTTTTGGTGAGATCAGTAAGGGGAGCAGCATTCTGTGAATACCCCTTTACGAATCTCCGATAAAAACCACAAAGACCCAGAAAACCTTTCAACTGAGTCAAGTTCTCAGGAGGTGGCCAATCAACTACTGCTTTAATCTTTTCCGGATCCACCTTCACTCCCTCAGCACTGATTATGTGGCCAAGGTACAGTAACTCCTCCATTCCAAATTCACATTTGGAAGCTTTTGCGAACAAACTCTCAGATTCCAGGATACTAAGCACTTCCTCCAAGTGCTTGAGATGATCTTCCCAAGTTTTGCTGTAGATCAGAATATCATCAAAAAATATCAACACAAACCTTCTTAACTGATTCTGAAAAACACGGTTCATGCAAGACTGAAAGGTAGCCGGAGCGTTAGTCAACCCAAATGGCATGACTAAGAATTCGAAATGGCCATAGTGACATCTGAAAGCTGTCTTCTCCACATCAGATCCCCTCATCCGAATCTGATGGTAACCCGATCTCAAATCTATCTTCGAGAAGAACTTGGCCCCATGTAGCTCATCAATGAGCTCATCTATTCTGGGAATGGGGTATCTGTTTTTGATGGTGCTTTGATTCAAAGCACGATAGTCCACGCACATGCGCATGGTACCATCCTTCTTCTTCACAAGAACCACTGCAGATGCAAAGGGGCTCTTGCTTGGGCGTATGAAACCCATCTCCAAGAGTTCTTGAATATTCTTCTCGATCTCATCCTTTTGCCTCTTCAAATACCGATATGGAGTTGTGATCACCGGTTTAGCTCCTTCCTTGAGCTCAATGATATGTTCTGAACCCCGTTCAGGTGGTGGTCTAGGAGGCAAATCTGCAAAGACTTTTCTCTTCTTCGTGAGTAGAGATTGAATATCAGGAGGATGTTCTCGTTTAGTTTCAACCGGACTAGCAAGAAGGATCATGCACTCTGCAACCCACTCGGCTTGATCGTGACGGATCAGCCTTGCCATTCTTTTGAATGACACAACCCGAGGGCCCCCATTGGACATTCCTCTTAGAACTATGTTCTTCCCATCAAATTGAAACTTCAACTCCATAGTCTGCAGATTCAAGGAGATCTCCCCAAGGGAACGCAGCCATTGAATGCCTAGGACGGCATCAGTATCTCCAATGTGGACTACATAGAAGTCATCCTTGACTTCGTAATTCCCCAATTGCATGGTCATGTTCGAGATTTTCTTAGTACATGAAATATGGAATCCATCGGCAACCATGACCTTGAAGCCCTCAAACTCCTCTATTTGCAGCCCCTTCTTTGCTACCACAACTTCATCAATGAAGTTATGTGTTGCTCCAGTGTCGATCAAGGCAACGATTCGCTACCCTTTGATCATCCCTCGAACCTTGAATGATTCGTTTCTTTGGAAGCTCGAAAGCTGAGCCAAAACTCCACCACTTTCCTTCTCATCTCCGGACTCTTCTGGAGCTCTTTCTACCTCACTTTCTTCCAAGTCAGATTGCTGGTCGGAAAAATCAGAACTACTTTCACTAGCAGAATAGTACTCAATCTGATTGAATTTAACTCCCTTAGGGCAAACATGATCCTGAGACCATTTTTCCCTGCACCGGAAACACAACCCTTTTCTTCTGAGTTCATTCAGGGTTTCAGGATCCAATCTGGTGACATGGGGATTATGATGTTTGAACTCCTTATGCTGAGGTCGCAAAGGAGGTCTATGCTGAGGTCTTTTCCCTTTATCCCTTTTCTGAAAGGGGGAGTTAGATTGAAACTTCGCCTTAGGAGCAGCCCACTCCATGTTTCTTTCCTTCTTCATGGCCTCCTGCAGGGTTGGTGGATCAAAGGCTTTAATCCAACCTTGAGTGGTTCTATCAAACCTTCACTGAAGAGGATCACCAGTCTTCTCTCCGTGATTCCAGTCACCATGACTGAGAGTCTCTGAAACGCAACAATGTAGGCATCAATTGTTCCATACTGTCTCAATTGTGCAAGCTCTCTGAAATGAATTTCAGGATCCTTCTTTTCAAACCTCTTGATGAGCCTAGTAGTGAACTCATCATAAGTTGTGATAGACCGATGACCCAGAGTAACTAGGCCATGGTACCACCATTCATGCGCCACCCCATCAAGGTGTAGCGTAGCGAACTTGATTGCTTCCTCTTCGGCCATAGGTCTGAGAGCTAGATAGTTATCCAGCTTCTGAATCCAAGCTCGGGCTGAACTGGTATCACTCTCGTCAAAGTGTGGAAGTGTCACCTTGTTGACAGCTTGGTACAAGTCTCCTTGATTTGATGGTCTTCTTTGATCATAGTGTCTCCCTACTTCCCTACTATTCTAAGGGCCCCTAAGGCCCCTACTATTCGCCAGGGTGCGAAGCACAGGGGCCGTGGTTCTCTGGCCCCTACCATAGCCCCTAAAATTCTATGGGAGGGGCTATGGGGGCCCTTCGTGCATTTCAGCAGGACCGACCCCCCTATATTATAAGGGCCCATAGAATAGTAGGGCGCGGGAGGCTATAGAGTTGGCCTGCCTTCGGCAGCCGACCATATTGGCAACTATAATGGCGGGTGCCGAAGGCAGGCCTTAGGATGGTAGCCTCTAAACCGTCGCTAGCTCTATAGCCTCTAAACCGTCGCTTTCTTTCTTCCGTGGCTAAGCCTTTCTTTCTTTTACTTTCCCCATAGAATAGTAGGGGCTCCCCGGCCAATCCAATGAAGGACTACCAATCCAACTTCTCATTGCCGGGAGGAGCTAGATTAGTTGCCGGGTAACCTGACTTCCGAGCACCGGATAGAAACTTTGGATCCTCCGGTATGGATGGACGTCCTAACTCCCCTTTAGAATAGTAGGGCCGGGTGGGTAAACTAATCCTTTAGAATAGTAGGGCCGGGTGGGTCATTAACGTAATACACTTCACACTCACAGACAGAGCCAAACAATCAAGCTACTTCCGGTAGGTCCCAGTGAGAGTATCAGTCCAAAGATGCTTTGATTAGACTGCTGCAGCAGGGAAGCTTTGATTAGACTGCAACTACCAGCACGCTCAAACCAAAGCCCTATCCTACAGGGGGTGCCACCGGGGGAACTTGTCCTTTGTTTTTCCTTTTATGATCCATGAAATCGTTATAGGACATATCCATCCTGATGTCAGCAGGTAGAGAGTCATACTTTGCACGACCCAGTCTCAACTGCTCCACGAATGAAGTATTCTCTTCTGGATCTGGCTGAGTGTTTACAGCTGCCAGAAAGGTGGGTTTGAATGGCCTGGAAGAAATGTAAGTGTTGTTTGACACCGTCCAAGCTGCATGCTCATCATGCTGGTTGGAAGCACTATGCTCCCCTCTGTGGCCTGAGTGGTTCTGTGGAGTGGTGTTCTGACCCACTTTCCCCATCATGAGAGATACCATGTCCATCAAGGCATCCATTTTTCTTTCAAATCTCTTCCCGGGACTCATAGATCTTTCTCTTCCTTTCCCACTGTCATCTTTGTTGTTGGTAAACCTCTCGTTACCCCCAACTGATCTCTCACCCTCTGCCATATCTGATTCCTGAGAAGACTCCCAATGAGCCCTCAAGACTTCTGAAGCCGTCTGACCCTCTGGAGCCTGATAAAGCTGTAACTGTTTTCCAACCTTCTTGTCTTCCCTTGCAATGTACCTCTTTTCTCTATCACTCATAGACAGAATGATCACAGGATGGCAAGATCTTGGCTCTGATACCACTGAAATATTCCGAGCCAAATTTTTTCGTTTTTTCAAACAACAGAATTACAAACGAAGGTACCCGTTAAGGTTAGCAGCTAAACCAAAATGTATTGAAGCAACTCTAACCAAGGATGGCGCCGATGATGGCGAGCATATGGTCAGAGGATCTTCTACTCTAAGTGTTGAAAGGGAACTCTACACCAAGTATGTGCTACCCAATCCAGAATGGAGTGAGGGGCGACCATATGGCGGAGTGATTACAAAATTCAATGCTTGAAAGAAAATGCTGAAGACTGGAAATTCTCAACACCCAGAATGTGCTTACTAACCCAGAGTGGGAAAGTAGCTACCATAGGGCGGAGGTAAATTAAATACAATATCAAATGCTGAAAGTAAGAAGAGCATTACAATCTGATATAGCAAGAATCTAAATGGCTGTCAGTACTACTGCCAGCTTACAATAAGAGAGATGATATCTTGCTAACACTGCGAATCAGCATATAACAATTTTGCAACAATATTAAAGAATTTCTTTGCTGATAAGTAAAGCTAAAAAATGAAGAACACCAACAGATCCAACCTCTTTTCCACTTGGGCAATTCCCAATGATGCCACCACGAAGTCTTTGAGAACTCTTCACACCCGTCCAAGAATGAAGATGCAGATTACTCCAATCTGTTTGACAGTCCTGTATTTTTCATCATAGAACCAGCAGCATAGAGATTTCTTGGAAAGCTTGCAACTCCCTAACCACTTACTCAAATAGCATGATACTAAATGCAAAACACTACTAGCATGAGGGCGCTTAGAACTAAACCAGAAAACAGACTTAAATTGCAGACTTTATTAAATGCACATTTCCCAATGGAACCCAGAATGGTACGGCCCAACACAGGGGCGATTTTGCCTTTAAAATTCAAATCCTTTTCCAAAAAATCTACAAATTTGCACACTTGGGCGCCCAGCCAAGATGAGAGGAAATAAACAATACCCACAACTAATTTTTTGGTCTTTTTGATTTATGAATAAAACATCAAATCTGCTGAAGCTAAAATGCAAAAACCAGAAACTTCTAACATGCAAAATCTGAGCTTAACTAGACCAATGCATATTACAATGCACAAACTTCAATGTACTCACAAACTAAACTAGAATCACCACTAGTTGTTGTCTTACAAACAAGAAGCGATGCCCGAGCTAGGAGGCCTTCATTCCTCGAAGCAAACCCAGAGCCAAACCGGCAGCATAACAGTACTGTAGTCCAAAGATGAGAAATGATGCTCAAAGTCCTCCTTTTATAACTTCCTGTTGACTTCACGAAACCCTAAAATCCACTTCAATGTCAAACCCTAATCCTTTCTCCAAAATGGCGTCCTTTTTCCTTTCAAACTTAATATTGATATTTTAATTAAGTTCAACACCTTGATAAATGCGCCCATATGAAGCTTGCTTTGACTTTGGAAATTAATAAAATAATCTTAATGAAGGCGCCACCCTCAAAAGACCACTTTTCAAAACAACATTAAGTCAATAGACTAGGCCAAGGGGTCAACGTTAAAATATAGTATTTAAAACGTGACCTTTTAATTAAATGACTTAACTTATCTCTCTGAATGTGCCCTGAAGCCATTACTGAGCAAGTCAACTGACCAAACTGAAGCAGGAAGTCAACCAAGCTGAACCCAACTGAAAAGCTGCCAAAAATAGAATTTACTAAAAATAGTAAATTCCAGAAAATGCTCTGAATGCCGAAATGAACATACCACTGCGAAGCTCTCTGAAAACCCAGAAAGAATCCGCCATCAAATCCACCAACTCTGAGCAAAGACAACCCCAAAAATAGGAAACCCTAATTCTACCTTCCGACTAGCCTTCGAGTTTCCAGAAAAAGGCCAACGGTCACTAGAAATATCAGGTTTGAGAAGGGGACATTACAGAGGAAGAAGATAATGGCTCGACCAGTAAGACATTTCCGCCAGAATACGGCGAGTATAAGGAAGGCATGGCAGAATTGGATGAGACGCCAACCCATAAGTTTGAAAGAGACAAACTCATCAAGTACGAGGAACCAACACTGAAGAAAGTAAACCTCGGTGAACAAGAAAAGCCTAAATCATCTAGTAGTACTAAAGGCAGCAGCATTTAAAATCTTCTTGGAATATAAAGATGCCTTGGCCTAGACGTACAAGGATCTGAAGGGCATACCGTCGGAGCTATGCGTACATAGGATCCCTCTTGTGCCGAGTGCCCAACCCATACAGAAGAGACCCTATAGGATGAACAAAAATTACGCCGCCAAAGTACAGGATGAAATTGAGAAGATGCTGGAAGCGGGCATTATTTTCAAAGTAGAAGTCATTAAACATACTTCATCCTAGAAGCACAAATCAACTTGCAAACCACTTCAACACATGAAATTGGAACTGAGACACTACATAGACATTGAGAACACATTCACCAAGCTATATGAGAAAACACATCAATGCAGAGAAATGCAGAGAAATGCAAAGCATTTTCTAGACCAATCCAAACAACCAACAACACTGCCAACCTTCTACAATTCACAAAAATCTCTTCGACAAAACTGGTGACTAGAAAAGATAGGAGTTCAACATCCATAGAACACAGACTTTGAAATCCAAACTGCAGGACCATATCTTCATTAGCAGAGGAATGCAGAGCATTCTCCCAAACAGTCTTCAACACAACTTCCTGAACCAGAAACACTCAATCAACTTGCGAAGGTTAGAACTTTCTTTTAGCAACATATACTTGATCAGTAACAACAAGAGAGAGCATATAATAAACTGTAGACCATCAGCAACATCTCTCCACCATCAACAATGCTACTAATCCTCATCTTATTATATCATTATGAAACCAATTCTGCTGACATCAAAAATACTTAATACTTCTTTGATTATCATCAAACAAGGCATGACATCCAACCATGAATTTCACCAACACCACCATACACCAATTCTAGCGAAACTGAATGTTGTCAACAATGACAACCAATTCCACGCAATAATCACTACACCAATCTCACCAAGTATAGACATCGGAGACATCAAATGCCAACAATCTCCCTTCTCATGTGTTGACAACAATGACAACCACGAAAATTCACCAAGTGTTGTCATCAACTATTACCAACAATCTCACAAATGTTTACTCCACTAATGGTAATTCAATATGCTACAGAAGTAAACTAGATACACAATATCATTGAGCATGTAAAAGCATTCACAGAACAGATGTATATGAAGCATTGCAGTCTTTATTCATGTACTTGCAGTATTACATTATCATCTCAACACACTCCCCGACTACGAACCATACAGCAACATAAATAGTTAACCGGCATCAGTTGAGAACACCAACCGTCGGCAATTGACAAGTACCAACTAATCCCGAGTGCTAACTAATCCCTAGACAAAACATTATTTATTTATTCCATTTGCTAATTAACTATTTAGCGGATTACATCATCCCCCCCTCAGAAAAAGTCGTCTTCCCAGACGACAAATACAATACTGGGAGATCAATACATAAAATTTCAGTGGGAAGAGGGTTGAGAGGACGTCCCTAGTGGCTGGGGAACTGATGAAGTGATAGCCGGAGTGGTCAGCTGTCAGAGTTAGTACACCTCCTTTGTACACTGCTGAAGGTGACAAGAGGCCTTCAATTCCTTCTCTTGTGTGGTCTTGACCAGGTGCACTGCCTCCTTCAAATTTTTATTGACCCTCTCGAGTTCCTTGTCTTTTTCCGCCAACTGGTGGCCCATCTCCTCCTCAAGCACTTTCATCCTCCTCGCCATATCCTGAATGCTTGTATCCTGAGCGATCACTTCCAGCTTCTCCTTCTCCAACAAGCGAGTGAGCTCTTGTAGTTGTTTCTCAAAGGATTCTGCCTTGGCTTGGATTTTACGGGAAAGGGTGATGGCTTGATCCGCTTTCCTCATCATTTTGTTTAGATGGATCTCATACTCCCGGCAGGCTAGAAATAATGTCCTGTATGCTATCTACATCTCAAATAATTGTGCCACCAGCTTGTCATCTTTCCCATGCAAAACTGGCCTCCTCGGAAACCAAGCAGCCATCATTTATGGTGTCTTCTTCGCCAACCAATCACCAGTAAATATCCTGTCGAACTCTCTACCACTCCCTGAGTTCATGAACTGAATGATCCTTTGTGCCTCCTGCTCAGCTATGGGTGAGTAGTTCTGGTGCAATGTCTTTGCAATGTCAGACACTTCTTTGATGACCAACGCAATAGGCTCAAGGCTGTGAATGTACCTCTTGATTGTACCTATTGGGTCCTCTCGATCTGGCATGGGGATTATCACAACAATCCCCTCTGATGCATCATTATCACTGGATCCACCGAAATCTCCAACATTACCCACAGTTGTAGGTACGGCCATCTGTGGTGTGGTATGAGGCTCCTCATCTGACACAATATGGATCACCTGTGCCATCTCTCCCCCCTCCACTGCTCGATGCTCTACCACTGGCTGCGTATTCTTGACTGCCACCATCGGCTGAGTGCTCCCGGCTGCTGCAGCATCTCTTCCCACCTCTGTCTCCATCAACCCTGGTGAGTGTATGGGGGAGATGTCCTCTCGAATAGGTGTTCCCATTTGCCACAGCCATCCATCTACACCCTCTGTCTGAAGTGTCCCTCCTGGTGATGTCGGTGTATTTGTCTCACCTATTATACCCTCCGGTGTATTGTCCTCCACCCCTAGTGGTGTCATCTTTCCTGCTGATGCAACTACTTCAACTGCGCCACCTTCCTCGACCTCCTCTTCTACCTCCTGTTCAGCTGGGGCTATCACTGGAGGATTAACATCTATTGAATAAACTCCGACTGGTGAAGTACTATCGGCAGATGAAGACATTGCTAACTACTCATACTCTTCACTATCAGCTTGTTTCCTCTTCCTCTTCACCGTCTTCGGTTCTTTTGTTGTGCCCCCAACATGCAAAGTCGTCCATCTGAAAACTGTAGGCCAAGAATTGTCATAATCCCTTGCTGGCTGAAATTTTCCCAATTTCCCCTTTGGCACTTGATTGTAAACGACATCCAGAAATAGGGCTATAAGCTACTGGGTCATATAGAACGCCTTGTGTTTGCATTCTAAGAACTCTCTAATCCTTTCTGATAGGTATAGTGCCCAATTGTAAACCTTTCCCCCACTCAATCCGAACATATACTCAACCATCCAGGTTGCGATATCTGAGGCTCGGCTGGCGCTTGTCAACTTGCATTTGATAAGATCCATAATGCACTTCCAATCACCATTCCCTGGCATATTTTTCCGTAACCCGCAAGCCCCTGCGCTCCAAATTATTTCCTTTTCTTTGGCAGTGATATTAGACCTGCAAATTCTTTTAATAATCATCTCTTTTTGTTGCGCAATCATTTTTGTAGTCAGCTTGGCGATCACCTGCCCAGACACAGGTATGCCAAAGACTCTCCAAAAGTCCAAGGGCTAAAAAGCCACTGTAATTGGAAATCCTTCGTATTCAATTGTACTCCTGTGGCTATGCTGATTGTAATTGGCAACAATATCTCTCAAATATTCTTCAACATCCTTAGCATTAAAAAAAGGACACTGTGCTACCTTATCCACCTGTGTTGTCGCCAGTGCTCGCTTGATGGGATAGTCGGGTGCCATCTCCTGCCACCATGTCTTGCACTCAGTGCCTGTAAGACTCTCCCACGTCAGTGAATCTGCAGTCACATGATCAGCTTTTCCCTTATCTGACTTGCCTCCAGTCACCTTGGATTTCAGTGTTATTTTCCTTGTTGTCGTACTCGTGTTGGCATCTGTTTTTCTGCTCCTGTAAGGATGAAACTGCCAGAGAATAACTTTTCTGAATAGGTGAAAACCCTTAATGACTTCCGGTACAACAGTTATTTGTTTCTGCCGAAGTCTCCAGCCAATGAATGGTACGAACTCTTTTTTCCACTGCACTGACTCCTCACTATGTCGTATGGATCTCTCCTAAACACAACGTACGGCCTCCTTCCTAGCTCATACGACCTCTCCTCCAGCCAACTGTATGGCTTCCTCTACAATTCGTATGGCCTCTTCTTGGTGATAGCGTACGGCCTCCTTTCTCTTCAAGCGTACAGCCTCTTCTTCAATGCGTACGGCCACTACCTTGGGATAGCGTACGGCCTCCTTTCTCTTCAAGCATACGGCCTCTTCTTCAATGCGTACGGCCACTTCTTTGGGATAGCGTACGGCCTCCTTTCTAGCTCGTACGGTTCTTTCTTCAGGTCATACAGCGTCTTCTTCCAATCATACGAACTCCCTTGATGATATGCGTATGGCCTTGGTAGTCTTCTGTTGACGGCATACTTGCTTTCATACGGGCACCTTTCTCTTCAAGCGTACGGCCCTCTTGTGTACTGAATTCACCTTCTCCCTGGTATTCAATCGTATGGCCTTCACTCATACGGATTTCCTTTCAAGTCGTACGGCCTTCTTCAACCAAGACAACCGTACGGTCCTCCTTAGGCATACAAACTCCCTCCTGTCTCTCCACCGTACGGCTTCTCTGTGTGCCCAGTGTACGAAGTTCTTTAGTCGGATGGTTTTTCCTTCTCTGATTTCTTTCTTTTGCTCGTCTTCCCTTGCTCTTCGATTTTGCCCTTGTAATGCACCCTGAATTATAATCATCGATTTATTTTGAGTCTTCCCTCTAGGTTTAAGTCGTACTCTTTGTGGCAAGTTTAATATTTTAATATTTTTCACCTCAAATTGCCTTCTTTTGATTATTTTTAATTTTTCTCTTTTCCCATTCTTCTTTTTGATTCTTTCTCTCTCTTCTCTCTTCTTTTCCTTTTTATTTTCCCCATCATCTTTTTTATTCTATTTTTTTTCTTTTCTTATTTCTTGATTTTTCACATCTCTCTCCATTTTTATTTTTTTCCATCTTCGGTCATTTTCTCTCTCATCTCCTCTCTCTTCCTTTTCAGATGTTCTTTTTATTCCCCGTACTCCTCCATCCATTTTAACCTTCAATTCAAACGCATAGTACCATTTGCACGTATGCGGGGGCCGCTTATAGCATTCTTCTTCACAACATGATCATATATACTATATATCAAACCATTTATCAAGCAATGGAGAAGGGCCAATACCTTTGAAACTGCCGTCAATATATCGTTCGCCGTAACGCTGGTACCACGTAACCTCTTCGCCTTCTATAGTTGGTGGCCCAGCTGGGTTAGGTATTATTTTCCAAAGCCCATCTTGTGTCACTAACCTCGGCACTTTCCTTCGTTCTCGTCTCGACTGCTTAATTACATCTTCAGTGTACCTGTCTACACTTGAAATGAATATATCTTCTGTCATTATTATTGTCTTTAAATAGGGAGCTGTTCGTTCAAAGTAGGCTTCCCATTGCTCGTCGTTTTAATCATTTGCTTCATCATCAACATCCTCAAGTTGACACATACTTCGTTCATGGGCGAGTTGTTCCTCCTCTTTCTGCGCCTCATTGTCTAATCCTCTCGCCAGGTATCCTTGCCTGAGACCTTCATACGGGGCTATGTAACACCAATGCCCACCCATTCTCCACCATAGTGCTGGTGTCCCGAATACCGCATTGGTCAGGTGCTTGTGCATCCAGGGTACAGCAATACCTTCTACCTTCTTCTGCACCAGTCTCTCTACGATGATTTGATCCACGCCTAACTCCATCCAAACTCCTTCGGCTACATAGCCAAGGCCTCCCGGACCCGAGTCATATTCTTGCGAATCTTCTTTTTGCACAGCCCAGTCTTCTTTAGTAGCATAGCGGAACATATTGATGGCAATAGCGTTCTCCTTTCTTTCTTGATACTGCTTCAACTTGGAACCATTGATCGCTTCTGGTAGGGGTGACCCATCCAAATTCTCAAGTTTTATAGAGCCATTGTCATGGACTTCTCGAACTCGGAACGGTCCTAACCAACGAACTTTGAATTTCCCCGGCTTAATCTCGTTGCGGCCGTTATATTTCAGAACTAACTGTCCTGGCCGGAAATTCATTCGCCGGAGGTGCTTATCATGCCAATACTTCCTTCGCCGCTGCATGTTCTTCGTCACCCATTGTGCGATTATCCTTCGCTCATCCAGTTTATTAAGTTGGTATAGTCTTTCTTTTAAACTTGCAGTATCACCCAGCCGATTCTCCACGGCTATCCTTAAGCTGGGTACCATGTACTCCATCGGCATCACTGCTTCCTAACCGTACATTAATTGGAAGGGCGTGTGGCCCGTCGTTACCTTGTACGTCGTACGGTATGCCCACAGGACGGTTGGTAACCTCTCTTCCCAGTCAGCCTCTTCCATGCCACATGACTTGTGAATAACCGATACCAGCACTTTATTTGTCGACTCTGCCTGGCCGTTAGCTCGCGGGTAGTACGGACTTGATAGGTTGTGAAAGATCCGGAACTCCGTCGTCATCAGCCTAATCACATGATTAACAAAATGCCCTCCATGATCACTCTTGATCTGAATGGGAATGTCGTACCGCGTCACTATTTGCTCATAGATAAATCTTGTCGTACTTTGCGTTGTGTTGTCTAGCAATGCTCTAGCTTCAGCACACTTTGTCAGATATTCAGTAGCAACCACAATGTATCGGCATCGATGCAACTAACTCACCTTCAATGGTCCAATGAAATCCAATCCCCATCGTTTGAACAACTCCTGTGGTTGAGAGGGATGCAGTGGCATGAAGTCCCGCTTCAATGGTTTCCCGACCCTCTGGCAGGTGTCACAACCTAACACCCACTCCTTGGCATCGGTGTGCATCGTCGGCCACCATAGGCCTGCCAAAACAATTTTTCTTGTTGTAGCATCTGGCCCCATATGACCGCCAGCCAGACCTTCATGTGCCTCCTTTAGTACACCTGGTATCTCTTCTTCTATAACACATCTTCAGAGGATCTGATCAGGCCCCATCTTGTAAAGCAAGCCATTGATCAACTGGAACATCTTACTTTTCAAGACGAGCTTTCGCCTTTCCGCTGGTGGCATTTCTTTCAGGAATGTGGATGTGGACAAATATTCCCCAATCTTCTCATACCAAGAAGGTAACACTGCAATCTGAAATAAGTGTGCATCCGGAAAATCTTCATTCACCCCTCCCTCGACAAGTTCGCCCGACTGGATTCGGGACAATTGATCAGCAATCACATGGCTCTTACCCGGTCGTACGATGATGGCAAATGTAAACTCTTGGAGCAATAATAGCCACCTGCTTACTCGTCCTTGAATGATTGGCTTGTTCACTAAATACATTAAGGCTTGATGATCCACATAAAAGGTGAACAGTGTGGCTAGGAGATAGTGCTTGAACTTCTGTACGGAGTAAACCATTCCTAGTGCTTCACGCTCAGTCATATTGTAATTCCTTTCAGCTCTTGAAAGTAGCCGACTGGCAAAGAATACCGGATGGTCCAACCCGTGTGCTGCCACTTGTGCTAGTGTTGCTCCAATGGCAAAATTAGAGGCATCCATATGTACATGAAACTCCTTATACTAGTCTGGGTACGTCAGGATAGGTGAGCTGATCAATCGGTCCTTCAGTTCATTGAATGCCTTCTCTTGTTCTTCAGCCCATATGAAGGGTTGTCCCTTCCTCGTCAGTAGGTCAAGAGGATATGACACTTGCGCAAAATTTTTGATAAATCTCCGATAGTATCCCACATGCCCGAGGAAGGACTTCACACCGGTGACGTTCTCTGGAGCCTCCATCTGTACGATTACTCTCACCTTGTCGGGATCGGTTTTCAATCCAACCTTACACACAATGTGTCCGAGCAGCTTTCCTTGTGGCACCATAAATCTACATTTCCTGGGATTCAATGCAAGGCGGGCTGCTCTACATCTTTCCATGCATTCCACTAAGGCTTTCAGATGTTTTTCTTTATCACTGTAAATTGACCAATCATCGAGGAAAGCTTTAAAATTACCTACAGACATTTTGTCAAAAATGTGGAGTATTATCCTTTGGAACGTGTATGGCGCGTTGCACAACCCGAACGACATCCGGTTGTATGCGTACACCCCGTCCTCAACCACGAACGTAGTCTTCAATTTGTCTTCCTCCGTGATACTAATTTGGTTGTAGCCCGAAAGCCATCCAGGAACGAGTACATTTCATGTCCGGCAACTGCTTTGAGGATTGTGTCGGTGAAGGGAATAGGAAATGGGTCTTTGATGGTCACCGCATTCAGACTCCGAAAGTCAACACATATTCTAATTTGCTTTGTTTCTTTCTTCAAGGATATGACGATCGGTGACACCCACTCGCTGACCTCCACTTTGAAAATGATGCCCGCTTCCAACATCTTCTCAATCTCCTCTTGCACTTTAGCGGCATAATTTTTATTCATTCTGTATGGTCTCTTCCGTACAAGCTGGGCTCTCGGTACGAGAGGGATCCTGTGTACGCATAACTCCGGTGGTGCACCTTTTAGATCTTTATATGTCCAGGCAAAGGCATCTTTATACTCCATGAAGATTTTGAATGTTGCTGCCTTTAATACGGGGTCCCAATCATCACCCAGAAGAATCTCCTTAGGTTTTTCTGGTTCCCCAAGGTTTACCTTCTTTAGCGTTGGCTCCTCATACTTGATGATTTTATCCCGTTCAAACTTGTGTGCTAGCGTCTCATCCAATTCTTCCGTACCTTCCTTATACTCACCGTACTTTGGAGGAAATGTTTCACTCATCGAGCCTTTGTCTTCTTCCGCTTCCCCCTCCCTAACTTGTAGCATGTTGCAATCAGGGTGGAAGACTTCATAATCTTCCATCTACCAGTGAAATAATCCGTTCAGCGAACTGGTCTCGTCCTCCGAGCAACTCCCAATCTCCAGTATACCTTCCTCATTTGGCTCCATTAGTTTTCTTTCATCATCAACATCTGATTCTCCTCCCGATTCGGATCCCGAAGACGCCAGATCTTCACTGACCGCCTGGTTCTTCAGATCAATAGTATACTTCCTCCCCTGACTCTCAATTGAGAGCGTATTCTTCTTCCAGTTGTGGTTTGCCTTGGCAGCAATCAACCATCCCCGTCCCAGTAATGCATCGTACGCCTTTTTCTCCATTGGGATGACGACGAAATTTAGCAAAAACAATTGTGTGTCGATCAAGACTTTTTGTGTCATTAGTGTACCAAGGGGTTTGATGCCATGCTGATCTACTCCTACGAGGTGGAATGTCGGGGGCCGGAAAGTCGGCTTACCCAAACACTTCCATGTTTCCTCTGGCAGTACGTTTACTCCCGAGCCTCCGTCGACGATAGTGTTAGATAATTTCATTCCTAAAATTTCCATCTCGACGACGGCTGGTTTCCTCCCGATACTTACTGCGAGTAGCATTGGATCCGTGGTCTCGGCTACTGGTTCTAGCATTTGTTCTGGCGGACCCTTCTGAAGATTATTTTCAATAACATTTGTAAGTGCTACTCTCAGATGAGGCATCGTTTGCAAAAGGTCAGTTACCTTCATTGGTACAGTTGTGTGAAGCACCTACCGTACTATGTTCTTCTCCGACTCCGACTGCAACAATGTACTGGTAGCTTTAGAATTTCTGCGTTCATTCACCATTGCCTCTTCTACTTTTGTCTTGGCTTCCCGGAGTCTTTCTTTCTCCGTACGAGGGTTTGGATAATTGGCCTTCTTCGACTGTGCCCTCGTGATTGCCAAGACTTCTTCGTTCGCTATCTCCAACATATTGATACCTTTCTGCTTTGGACAGTCGGTGTCTTCATGATCACCCGGTCCACACCATTTGCATAACTTTCCCTCGGTGCCTTGGCCGCTCTGGCAATCCCTCGCAAAGTGACCCCATTCATTACACTTCCGGCATTGAATCATGGGTCGTCCTTTGCTATCGTACTGAATTTTGCTTCTGGGTATATTATTTCTCCGATTGTTACGGTAGCCTCCAAGGGATGCATTGTTGTTCTGCGGTTTTGATGGTGTGGTCGGAGGGGTTGACTGTTCTCCTTGTGTGAAGAACACTTGCGAACTCCTTGTTTTTAAGTTGTACGGGCACTCCTTGACGGAGTGTCCCATAACTTGGCAGATGTCACAGAATAATTTTTTCGGGCAGTTCGCCTTTGTATGACCTTCTGTCTTGCATTCGGTACACCATAATTCATTCGCCTCCTTGGAACCTTCCTTGTCGGCTTTCAGTTCTTTCATCATCCGCATCATGTCCCGACGAAGAGCCTATACAGTTGTTGATTCGTCTTCACTTTCCTCTGCACTCTCTTCGTCATCTTTCTTCTTCCCCTTCGAAGATGTCTTGTTCTCACTTTCAATGTCCATCGCCCGATTATATGCTTTAGTGTACGAGGATGACAGTACCACTTTCATTTTTCGCCGAAGCGAGGGAATCAACCCTTCAATAAACCATCTCTTCTTTAGGCCATCTGCCGGCTGGGGCCTCAAGCTTTCCTATCAAGTCTTTTAATTTTCGATTGTAGGTCCGCACGCCCTCGTGCTTTCCTTGTTTAGTATTGTATATCTCCGTGACAATCTCGCTATCGTCCCTTAGAAGTTTGAACTCCTCCTGGAAAGCTTGCTTCAATACCCTCCATGTAGCTCTCTATGCTTGGTCCAATTTAGAGTACCAATCAATGGCACTATCTCTGAGTGTCGCTGGAAATGCTTTCAGCCATTGGTTAGGATCATCCTGTCCGCTGGCTATCCAGATAGTCTCACATGTCTTACAGTGCCGTACGGGATCTTCAGACCCATTTGCCATGAACTTCGGCAGCTTTTGCCGCTCTGGATGAGCCATCTTTCCCCGTTGTCCTCCTTGTGTGTTGGACCCGATTAGACTGGTTTCCTCGCTACGTTCATGTGCATTTCTTGCACTCTCGGCCACGTACGAGTCACTCCCACGTCGTCTGTCAGCATCCGCGACACCGTGAGTCTCCTGGGGTTCCCTTCGGTACTCTCTCTGCCTTGGGGTACTGAGCTCAGGTCTTCCACTCGTCAGCCGTTCGTCGTCGTCCGAGAGGGACAACTCCCGAAACCGTCTGATGCTACTACTCAATTCATCTTCGTTCTCATAAGGATCATATCTTCCTACGTACAGAGTGCCGAAGGGGTCTCCGTCCCTTCCTTCTGTCAAACATTGGTGCGCTCGTCCAATGGATGTGTCTATTCTTGTCAGGTTTTCATATGTTCTTTTAATGCTCTGATTTATTTCAATTAAATCCTCATCCAATTCCTTACCGGCTTGCTTCAGTCTTCTTCGCCGGTTTTCTTGTTCTTGCAGCCTGAGTGATCGCCGAACCTTTTCTTCCTGAGTCTCGTGCCCATCAGGTACTTGATTCTTGTCTTTGCTCGGCCGTACAGGCATTTAAAAGTTGTTCAGGCGATCATTGCTGACTATCGGATGTACGTCTCCGGCTAGTGTCTCGTTCCTCTTCTTCTCGTTTAGTTCGCTCTTCGTAGCACTACAGTATTTGCTGCCTTCGACGTTCCCGATCCTCTTCTTCTCGGAGGTCTTGCAGAATAATGAAATGACGGGTCAGCAATCTGGGCATACAATTCAGGAGGTGATTCACCTCATCGTTCACTTCCAACCTATCCCATATAACTTCCTCAGGGATCTCCCGTATGTGGGATTCCCTACGTACGTGATCTCGTAAAGATATCTTCCACAAATTGACAAGATCTTCAGTCAATAGGTCTTCCCGTTCCTCATTAGCATTTACAGGTTCTTCCGCTGGTTGACCCATTACGCTGCCATGACGAGTGATTCCCTAGTCCGCTCAGGCAACAACGCCAAATGTTTACTCCACTAATGGTAATTCAATACGCTACAGAAGTAAACTAGATACACAATATCGTTGAGCATGTAAAAGCATTCACAGAATAGATGTATATGAAGCATTGCAGTCTTTATTCATGTACTTGCAGTATTACATTATCATCTCAACACACTCCCCGACTATGAACCATACAACAACATAAATAGTTAACCGGCATCGGTTGAGAACACCAACCATCGGCAACTGACAAGTACCAACTAATCCCGAGTGCTAACTAATCCCGAGGACTAATCCCTAGACAAAACATTATTTATTTATTCCATTTGCTAATTAACTATTTAGCGGATTACAACAAACATATGTAACAATTTCACCAAGTGTTGACATCAATGACAACCACTGCCAACAATCTCCCCCTTTGTCATTTATGGCAACACACACCTACTCACTCTCCCCCTTTGACATCGAGGACAAAGGACCACAAACATTTGCACAAAACAACACATATAGGGACAAAGGGCCAAAGATCTTCAATTGAATGTAATGTCCCATTTTAATTAAGTGCAATTAATCGATATTTTGCATGCAGAAAATTATTCTCATTATTGATCGATTACATCTGATCAATAATTCATTATGGCTATTTGGATAATCAAACATATCTTTAAACTAAGATTTGATTGTGTATATATATATATATATATATATATATTTGGAAGACCATCATCCATTAAGATTGGCGATAGTGTGATCATCGGGACATCCATTTCTATGTCAATGCATAAGCGTCGCTATATCTACCACTATAACCACATAAAATAATCATTTCTGCTTGCATATGATATTAATAACCTAAAGACTTTCAATCAAGCAAGAACTCATATTGAACTCTTCGGGCCTTTGACAAGAATCGACTTTGGAAAACAATAGATGATATTTATTGGCCCTTTTGTGAATAAACTCATGGTCACTGCACATTTTCTGATAGTATTAAAATTATTGGGCCATATTGCTATTCCAACATGGTGTATAATAGAGGTCAATTAATATGAGTGAATTATGGCTCCCAAGAAAATCGTGGAGAATCTAATAGGATCACTCAAGTGTGTGGATTGCAGAGTGAGTATTTCGATGTTTGCATCAGTATTGGTTTCTGCAAAGCTTCATTCATATTTGTTTAGTAGACCACATATTTGGATTAACGAATGAATATCATGCATGGGCCATAACCTCAATGTTGGAACATAGTAAAAGATTGATTAAAATGATGACCCCTTTATATGGAGCTATAGCTTTTGGAACGAAGCAGAAAAGCATTCTGATGAGGGGATTCATATCTTACATCAACGAATTCCATATTGATTATGATTATCATCGCTGACCATAATATTTATGTGGACACTAGAGCTGATGAATGTTAGTAATCGAGACACTTGCTGAAGGAGTCTAGCACTTATTTCATAAGATTATTTAGTAAAGTTGTCTCCACCCTAGAGTCTAATGCCATCAAGGATTGGGTCTATTTCATATTATGCCTACTACGGGTGATAATTTGGCATAGTAGAGAATCATGGGATAATCAAGATTGGAGGAGGATAAGACACTAGACTTTAGGATCAACGGGTAAGAAAATCACAAACCGACTCATTGAAATAGACGCAGGTCGATGATTAAAGGTGTTCGCCTTATACTTTATCAAGGTCATGTGAAGCATCCAAAAATGATATAAGGAAATCGTAGTTTGCAAACCACCACAATAATAAAGCAATGAATATGCTAATTAAATGGCAATGCTGGATAGTGGAAAGAATCCCCAAAGGACATTGATTGGATAGCCATCGATTACAGTTAGAAATTAAAATAAGTCTTAAGAAGTAATTAGAGGTTGATTAAGCAAAGAGACGCATCCCTTGACAAGAAGGTGCAATAAGAGGCTATGTCTTTTGGCCAATTTGGGATATTAAAGGAGGTAAATTTCCAAGCAATCATCACGGAATAGAATTACAGATTTAAATATTTAAAATATCAGAACTGAAGTGCTCTTCAAGAGCCCATGATCAACCTGAGTAGATGGATGCATGAGAAAATTGTAATTACTTTGTAAAGTGCCTTGCCGAATCTGATCCAAAAACACTGATTTTCTGCCTTTGGAATTTTGACAAACACTTTGCTTGCAACCTTCAATTTGCTGATGTTTTGTTTCAGTTTGCTTGAAGTGGTTTGGTTTTTGATGCCAATGATAGTTTGAAGCATAAAAATGATTGCAAAGTAACTAATTGAAGGACTAAAATGATATGCAACTTCTTTTTGTTCTTTTCCAAATGCAAATACATGAAATTCTGATTTGAAATGCACACCTACAGCCAAGAGGTATTTCTACAAACACTTGGCATGCAACCTATTAAGTAAACTATGCAATGAAGTGCAAGAGACATTTTATCAAATAGTTGTCATGCAATCAGCCAATGACATTTAAACATACAATTTCCATGAAATCCTTATATCTCCGAACTGTTATTGCAAAGTATTTGATGGCATACAATTGAAATGCAATACTTATATATCAGCCAAGACTCTTGGCAAACATGGAACATATGCAAGTCTAAAAACTCCTTAATGGCAGCTCTCAATAACTGATTACAATGCATAAGACTAAAGTATGATCATTTCTAACTAATGCAAACCCCTAATCAGCAATTACAAATGATATATGATGCAAATACATAAAATCAATGAAACCTGGTATGTAGTTGCAGCCCTCAGAAAATGCTTCGAATCTTCCTTTTGGTGATGCCAATGCTCTCAAATTTGTTGCCTGGTTTGTAAATCACCCAGCAATGAAGTAGGAATTTTATCTGATTTTTACCAAACTTCTAACCACCAAATCGTCCCTCCTTCAAGGCCGCCCCTGCTCTATCCAAGCAATGAAATATGCAGATTTATATCTTCAAAAATCGGCCTCCTATTAACTCCAAAAATGAACTCCAAGCCTCCAAGAATGCAATGATGCAAGATTCCAAATAATTCGATGTAGATATATGCTAAGATGAGTGAAATCGATTTTCCTTCATGGCTGCAAATGGACTGTAATAACTTCAGATTTTCACCATCAAATTGAGCTATTCAAAATTGGCCTTTGGCCACAAATTTTGCACAATTAGAAAGTCTGAGGTAACTTTCTCCAATTTCTAGCTAGGGCTGGTGTTCCACAACCGAAACTAGTGAACTTAGAGAATTTTGACTTCTCCAACCAAGCATTCAAGCTCTTCAATACTCAGAAAATGTAATTGACTCCAGGATATCTCAAATGCCCTCCAAAAGCTCCTTATAAAGAATTCACAAGTAACTTCAAGAAGCTTCTAGAATAAATTATTATTTTATTTTGTCACTTTAATATTAAATTAATTAAATATAAGGTTACTTTTTAATATTTATTTTTTAATAACCTTATAAATAATTAATTTAATAAATTCCCCTTATTGCTCCAAATTGGGGACATGACAATCCTCCCTTCCCAAAGATTGCTTGTCCTCAAGCAATCTACGACTGCCATCCCAAGACCACTGCCATAAAATCTGGAGCAAGCCTATCAATGAAATATTCCGAGCCAATTTTTTCAATTTTTGCCAAGTACACAACAATGCAGAGAGCACCCGTTAGGGTTAGATAATTCAAACCAGCAGATTACAAATAACTCGTTGCCAAGAATGCGCACTCAATCTCAACACGAGAGAGGCTGTCATATGGCAAGAGGATCGTCAGTGCCTTAAACAAATGCAACTGAAGGTAACTCTAACCAAGAATGCGCCGGAGAACGACGAGCATATGGTCAGAGGATCCCTACCAACTAATAAGCTGAAGTAACTCGACGTCAAGAATGTGCTTTCCAATCCGAGATGGAATGGGAGCTACCATATGACGGAGATGCTAAGAATTACAATGCAATTAAGGAAAATAAGCGGGAATGCTGAAAGTAAACTCAACACCCAGAATGTGCTTTCAAACCCGGAGTGGGAATGGAGCTACCATAGGGCGGAGATATAAAGAATTACAAAGCACTTCAGAATGTATAGTAATCGTTACAAAACATGATAAACAAGATTAGAGAACGGCTGACAGTACTACTGTTCAGCTTACAATATGAAGAGAAATCGCCTGCCAAGAGCATAGAATTAGAACAATACAGCGTACATCAATTAAGAGGATTCTCCTTGCTTAACAAGAATGCCAAGACCCTTTACTTCACTCAAATACCAAACTGAATATTCAGTTTAAGACAGATCTGCACTTTAAAAAGGTAAAACAGCAACCTAGCACCACACAAAAATGATCATATCTCACTCATTTCTAACCCTATTGACGTGAAATCAAATGCAAAACATTCTAATGATGATGACAATGAAGATGGATCACAAAAACTTCTCACAAAGACCCCTATTTATTTTGCACGGCTTCCAAAGCACTTACAAAGTGAAATTGCCTGCAAGCAAGGGCGATTTACTTTAGATAATTCATAGACTTCAAATAAAATTTTGGAAACTTGCACAAATGGTCACCCTACATAGGAAAATAGATTGGAACAGTACCCAGAACAATATTATTTATGTTTCTTGAGTTGTGAGTAAAAACAACCTACAGCCATACAAAACCAGCAACTCTAAAATTGACAGAAAATACAATAACTCAACTACAAAATGTGAGAAGAACCAACTACAATGAAAGGAAACCAACTACAACTAAACCTCTCAACTAGTTGCTGTCTTTCAAGCAAGAAGAAGAGCCAAGCTAGGAGGCTTACATTCCTCGAAGCAATCCCAAAGCCAATCCGGCAGCATAACTTTGCAAATTCATTAGATAAACAAAATGAGGACCCCGAGCTCCAATTTATAACTTTAGAAGAGCTTTCTAGAAACCTCCAAGAAGGGCGCCACCTCAAAGATTCTTTTAGGTCATTGACTTGTCTTTTGTCTTCACCCTCAGGATGGCGTACTTGCTTAAGAAGATAAATTTCACTTTTTAAATAAAATATTTGGCTCACCCAAAGTTGGCGTCCAAACTCCTTGAGCAATATTTGGCTTTAGAAATATTAAAATATTTCCTCCATGTGAAAATACCCTTCAATGTCCCCCTTTTAAAGACAACATTAATTCATGATGCTAGAACAAGGAATTATAATGTTAAATTATAACATTATAATATAAAATATCTTATATCACCATGGAAATGCATCATAAGCCAAATTCAACCATACCGTCTGAACAGACTGCCAAAGTGGAGCCAACTGATTAGGAGTCACAAGTCAGCTGCTAAAAATAGAATTTACTAAAAATAGTAAATTCATGTAATTGCTCAGAATGCCGAACTGAAACCACCAACGCGAAGCTCTCAGAGAACCCAGAAGGAATCCGCAATCCAAGTTCAACAATTCCAAAAGAAGACTCCGCAAAAAGACGAAAAACATCCTCCAAGAAGTTTGGAAACCTTGATTCGAGCTTCTGCTTAGCCTACGAGTTTCCAAAAATAGGCTAAATCCAAATGAAGAGCGTAGGGCTAAATTGGGGACATTACAATCAACCATCCGCCTAGATCCCAAATACCCCTGAGAAGGACTCCTCTTAACCACCACTGAACAAAGCTGAAGTCCTTGAGAATGTTCAAACTCACCAATCTGTGAAGCCAACAATCCATCAAGTGAGCTTCTGGAATCCAGCCGGACCAAAACATCAATTCCTGTTTGTATTCACCTTCTATAGTCACTGGCATGTCAAATACTGATGAACTCAAACTCCTTTCCTTCAACCCACCACGCTGAGTAAGTAATGCCATGGTCACATCCCCCACATGTGGATCGAAAGCAAACTGGTGGACACTCCTAACAATGTAATTGAGATGAAAGTTTCACATCCCCTGCCAAACTGTCAACGTCAAAGGATGACTCATCACTCAATGCAGCAATATCATCATCATCATCATGAGTGCCATCTACTCTATCCATATCACCCACTACATCCTCATGAAGGGAAGTGCTCTCTATGTGTTTTATTGATACATCCTTGGATACTTTATCAACTTTTCCCCTAAGCACCACTCTCTTACCATTCACTGTCCAAAACTTGAGTGTCATCTTTTTGAAATTTTGTGAATACTCTCCCAATGAATAGAGCCACTGAATACCCAATATAGCATGTTTGTCACCCAAGTCCACCACGTAGAAGTCATCTATGACAGTATAATTGCCAAGAGTAATGCTCAATTGAGGGACCTTCCTTTTACATGTCAACCTATGACCACCAGCCACCATGATGTTGAACCCTTCAAAGCCTTGAGTGGTTAACTTTTGTTTCACTACCAAAGTTGAATCAATGAAGTTGTGTGTAGCCCCACTATCAACCAAAACTGTTGTGTTGTCCATGTAGAGTTCCTCTAATCCTGGAGGAATGGAACATAGGTGATCCTGCTAGAGTGCCAAGGGAGCCCTTGTTTTCCAGCTCCTCTTTTGAATTGCTGCTATCCTCAACTCCAAGTTCATTCTCACTTTCTGATGCTACCTTGATGAGATGAACTTTTCCCTTTCCCAAGCAACAATGTCCATTTACCCATTTCTCCTTGCAATGATAGCAAATTCCTTTCTCCCTACACTCCCTCCGAAAATCCTCATCCATCTTGTTCTTCTTATTGTCCTTCTTGGAAGTGGATTTCTCCTCTATATCTTCTGTAGGAGATGCGCTGGACGAAGTTTTGTTCTTTTGGTTGCTTGAGGATTTGCTCTTTTGTTGGCTAGACTCCATGTCTCTAGCTCTAGTAATTGCATCCTGAAGAGAATCTGATTTGAAGGCCTTAATCCAACCGCGAAGGGGTTCAAACAAACCTTCAATGAAGAGCATCACCAAACGCTATTTTGAAACATCAGTCACCATAACTGCCAAACATTGGAATGCTGAGATGTAGGAATCTACAGACCCAATCTGCTGAATTTGTGCTAACTCTCTGAAGTGAAGTTTTGGATCCTTCTGATCAAATCTGTCAATGAGTCTCTGTGTGAACTTCAGGTAGGATGTGATGTTGGCATGTCCCAAAGTGACAAGCCCATGGTACCACCATTCATGTGTCTCTCCATCCAAATGCAAGGTGGCATATTTGATAGCCTCGGTCTCCATCATAGGATTAAGTTGGAAGTAGGTATCCAACTTTTGAACCCATGCTTTAGCTGTGCATTTGCTAGAACCATCAAAGGCAGGTATAGTAAGCTTCCCTACCTTTCGCTGCAAATTTTGATTCTGTGCACCCCGATTGTTGTTTCTAGGTCTATTTCTCATCTTGAGGTTACAAAAGTCTACTAGTGTCATGGCAGCATGGAACTCATCTCCCAAAGAGTTATATTCCCTCAAATAGTCATCACAATTTTCTTCTTGTTCTTGCTGCTCCTGATTTGCAGCAGCTGGTTCCCTCAAGAATTGAGGCAAAAGAGGCCTCGGAGTTGTTCTACTTGCTGCTCTAACATTGCTTTGAGCTGTGTCATTGTTGTCTTGTCTTCCATTCTGTCCATTGGTCCTATTGTTGTGCCCATTATTTCCATTGTTCACAAGCTGTCTAAGAATTTGTGATAATTCTTCTCTTGCTTTAGTTGCTTCTTCCCTGCTTCTTGCCATTTCTTCCATTAATTCATGCTGTCCTCTTGCAAGTTCACTAAGCATGCGCTGAGTACTACTTTCTTCCATGAGTTCAAATGGACTCAAACCCTTCTTCAATCTGTTGTAAACGATATCAAATGGGCTGCGATAATGTCTGAAAACTCTTTGCTCATCACCCAACAGGCTGGCAGGAAAACTTGCTTTGATACCACTGTAAAGTGCCTTGCCAAATCTGATCCAAAAACACTGATTTTCTGCCTTTGGAATTTTGATAAACATTTTGCTTGCAACCTCCAATTTGCTGATGTTTTGTTTCAGTTTGCTTGAAGTGGTTTGGTTTCTGATGCCAATGATAGTTTGAAGCATAAAAATGATTGCAAAGTAACTAATTGAAGGACTAAAATGATATTCAACTTCTTTTTGTTCTTTTCCAAATGCAAATACATGAAATTCTGATTTGAAATGCACACCTACAGCCAAGAGGTATTTCTAAAAACACTTGGCATGCAACCTATTAAGTAAACTATGCAATGAAGTGCAAGAGACATTTTATCAAATAGTTGTCATGCAATCAGCCAATGACATTTAAACATACAATTTCCATGAAATCCTTATATCTCCGAACTGTTATTGCAAAGTATTTGATGGTATACAATTGAAATGCAATACTTATATATCAGCCAAGACTCTTGGCAAACATGGAACATATGCAAGTCTGAAAACTCCTTAATGGCAGACTAAAGTATGATCATTTCTAACTAATGCAGACCCCTAATCAGCAATTACAAATGATATATGATGCAAATACATAAAATCGATGAAACCTGGTATGTAGTTGCAGCCCTCAGAAAATGCTTTGAATCTTCCTTTTGGTGATGCCAATGCTCTCAAATTTGTGTCGCCTGGTTTGTAAATCACCCAGCAATGAAGTAGGAATTTTATCTGATTTTTACCAAACTTCTAACCACCAAATCGTCCCTCCTTCAAGGCCGCCCCTGCTCTATCCAAGCAATGAAATATGCAGATTTATATCTTCAAAAATCGGCCTCCTATTAACTCCAAAAATGAACTCCAAGCCTCCAAGAATGCAATGATGCAAGATTCCAAATAATTCGATGTAGATATATGCTAAGATGAGTGAAATCGATTTTCCTTCATGGCTGCAAATGGACTGTAATAACTTCAGATTTTCACCATCAAATTGAGCTATTCAAAATTGGCCTTTGGCCACAAATTTTGCACAATTAGAAAGTCTGGGGTAACTTTCTCCAATTTCTAGCTAGGGCTGGTGTTCCACAACCGAAACTGGTGAACTTAGAGAATTTTGACTTCTCCAACCAAGCATTCAAGCTCTCCAATACTCAGAAAATGTAATTGACTCCAGGATATCTCAAATGCCCCCCAAAAGCTCCTTATAAAGAATTCACAAGTAACTTCAAGAAGCTTCTAGAATAAATTATTATTTTATTCTTTTAAGTGACTTTTTGATATTATTTTATTTTTAGTCACTTTAATATTAAATTAATTAAATATAAGGCTACTTTTTAATAACCTTATAAATAATTAATTTAATAAATTCCCCTTATTGCTCCAAATTGGGGACATGACATACTTAGACACAGCACCGAAGTTAATCGCATAAGCATAATGTTATATTCTGAGACAACAAGATGGAGGCATCAGTCTCTCAACAATTAATTGCATGATCTTGAAGTTCTACTTAGAAACAACAATCATATTGATGCAACAATTTATGATACACCCAATCGCATGTATTTTAAGCACTAAATCAGAAACAGCATATATGCCTTCTTGATAAATTTCCATTATTGAACTATGATACAATTGATAATAAATTGTTATATACAATAGATCATTTTATTTCATAATTTGGAAACTCAGTTAGCTTATGTTAACAATATTGGATGATCTTTGTCAATCCAATAAGAGAAATCGAAAATCTGTTGATACAGAGCTCGGGTTATTACAATGGTATCAAAGGTAGTGAACCTGCCAACCTTTGGGTAAATATCGAAAAACTTGATTAATCATGACAATAGAAGATATCAAACCTTTGGCAAGATCACTCTATGAAGCATGTAACAAGCCTAGTACTGAATTACAATCAAGGGATGATGTCTTAAACACACTTAAAACGGTGGAATAACATTTATCTGAAGTGTTAGATATTTAACCATTGGCAAGAAGAAAAGGAAATAAGGGGAAAGGAAGTACCAATCATGTATTGAGGACAGAACACCAAATACAAGTAATGAGGTGATAACTAGAACACCCTTGGCAACCAAAGATGAATTCTTCAAAAGGGAACCATCTTGTGAGTAAATATAATAATGAATGTTTTGAGGAAGAACTCTATCGCGCTATGGATGAGATTGAAAATCTTAGAAAGAAGAACCAAAAACTTGAGCTACTACTTCAAGAGTCAAATAAATCTAATGTAGAATCAATACAAAACCTTGAAGATTGTGAGGAGATAATTGTTGATCTAAACACACAATTTCAAGAAGAGAGTAGATCGAAGGCCAAAATACAAGAAGGATCCGAAAAGGTGATCATTGATTTGAAATATTAAATAAAGTAAGCAGAGCAAACAATCATCAATTTGAAAATTCAAATTGAAGAAGAGAAAAGAATTCAAGAAGAGGTAAAAATCCAATAAATGCCAAGCAATAATCACTACACCAATCTCACCAAGTATAGACATCAAAGACATCAAATGCCAACAATCTCCCTTCTCATGTGCTGACAACAATGACAACCACAAACAATTCACCAAGTGTTCTTATCAACCACTACCAACAGTGATGACCATTGCATTTTTGGCCATCGGGTGGTTCTCCACATTTCTTGAAGAACACTACTATTTTTAGTAAGTTCCCATTTTGGCACCTAGCATCTTTCCTTGTCATCAGCAACTTCTTGGTGCAATTAGTTTCCGTTTCAAATGTCTCCTAGTGCTTTTCATAAAATGATTGGAATTATTTTAATATTTACACTAAAGCTATAAAGTAATATTTTAATATTACTTTAGTGTTAAATATTATAAAATGAAAAGATTATTAAAGTTTTTTTTTTAGAAGTAGAAAAAGCAAAAAGCACTTTTTCAAAAAAGTAGGGAAAAAGCAAAAAATGCTTTTTCAAAAAAGCAAGGAAAAAGTTATAAAAGGAGGCATGGTGTAGCTCATTTTATTGTGTTAAAGATGATAATGCTATGTTGTCGGATTGGGATCTAAGAGTTCTTTCCTAAATCTTTAGACGACAAAAACCCTTTCTAGGTTGCTGGTTTCAAATTTGGAAGATAATCCCTAGTTGGTTGGGTGTGATTGCATTCAATAATCACCATGGATCTTACAAGCAGAGTAATCAAATTTTGATTTGATATTTCGATGTTTTCTAGTTGCTATGTTTTTGGCGTGTGGATTTCTAACCTTGTAGAGAGTTTGGAGAGTATATTTCTTGGTGTCCTTCTGTAATGTCCCCTTCTCGAACGTGATCATTTCTGTTGACCGTTGGCCTATTCCGGAGACCCGTAGGCTACTCAGATGGTGAAATTAGGGTTTCCTGATTTTGAGGAAGTTGTTGCTTGAAGTTTGGAATTCTGATTGCGGATTCTTTCTGGGTTTTCAGAGAGCTTTGCGGTGGTATGGTCAGTTTGGCATTCCGAGCAACTTCATGAATTTACTATTTTTAGTAAATTCTATTTTTAGCAGTGGACAGGTTGGGTTCAGTTCAATTGGTCTTCTTCTTCAGTTGGTTCAGCTAGCACTGAAGTTTTTGGCCTTGGGTGCATTTTTCTTGGAGAGAAGTATTTTTCATTATAATATTATATTTTAATATTATAACACCCCTTTACCTAGCAGTACAACTTCATGTTGTTTTTAAAAAGGGGACTTAAAGAGTCAAGGCGTCATTGTGAGATCAATTATATTTTAAAAGTCAAATGTTGAGCTAAGTGAGTTGGATGCCTACTTGAGGGATTGACTTTTATTAAAAAGTGAAATATTTCATTAAGGAAAAAGGACGCCTTCTTTTGGAGGGAAATGTTGAATTCAAAATTAGGGTTTTGGGCGCCCTTCTTGAAGCTTCTAGAAGTTCTCTTCATGTCTTTATATTCAGGCCTCAGCTCTTCATTTGGGATCTTTTGTCTACTACACCGTTATGTTGCTGAATTGTCTTCAGGCACTTGCTTCGAGGAAAGCACACCTCCTAGCATTGGCTCATCTTCTTGCTTGAAAGATAGCAACTAGTTGAGAGGTTAGCTTGTAGTTGGGTTGTTTTGCATTGTAGTTGAGTTTCATTGCATTTGGTAGATGTTATTCAAGCATTTTGTCATATTTCAGAGTTGCTGATGTTGCATAGCTGTAGGCAGTTTTCATTCATAAATCAAAAATACAAAAAGATATTGTTCTGGGTGTTTTTCATATCATCTTGTCTACTTGGGGCGACCCTACTTGCAATTTTGTGGTTTTTAATTTGCAATTTCTGATTTTAACTAGCAAAATCGCCCCTTTAAGAGGGTTGTACCATTCTGCTGTAGTCTTGGGATTTGTGCAAAAAGAATAGGAGTTGTTTAGTGAGGGTTTAAGGTCTCATTTGGGGCACCTTCATGCTTAGGGCAATCTGCATTTAATTCCTTGTCATTAGAGTGAGATTTGAGCAAGATATGAGTATTTTAGTGAGTATTGTATTGCAGATTTCTCCATTTTAAGTTGCAGGTCTGCTATATCAGAATTAAGAAAGTTGTCTCTTTGGTTGGGATTGAGCATTGAAAGTTACATTTGGTCCTTGGAAGACATTCTATACAGTTGCAGCAATGAAGACTTGAAAAAACTCTAGATTTAAATGATCATTCTGACATATTGTAAGCTGTTAGTAGTACTATCAACCATTCTCTCTTATCTTGCATTTAATCTATTGTATTTCCCACTGAATAAGTGGAAGAGGCTGGCTTGCTGCCTATTTACTTTCAGTTGAGTAGTTTAGGGACCCTCTGACCATATGCTCGCCATCACTCGGCGCCATTCTTGGTTAGGGTTACATTATGTTCATCATGCATTGATCCTCTGACCATATGCTCGTCTGCACAGGCGCATTCTTGGTTAGAGTTCCCTTCAGTTGCATTTGCATTAGATCCTCTGACCAATGCTCACACCTTGCCCACATTGGGATCCTGGTGTACATTCTGGTTGGAGTTACTTTCCGCATCATTTTGGTTTAGTGCTAACCTTAACGGGTGCGTGTTGAATTGTAATCTCATTGCAAAAAACAAAAAAAAATTGTCCGGATCATTACAGTGGTATCAGAGCCATGATTCTGCTAACCTGTGCCCTACAGTGATTCAGTTGTCAAATGAGTGATAGTGGTTGCAGATACTTCACCAGAGGTCAGGCCAGAAGACAACAGATACAGCTTCCGCCAGTGCCAGAAGCAAATACTCTTTCAGAAGCTTTGAGAGAAACAGGAAGAGCAGTGGATACGGGTAAAACAGTTGAGAATATGTCAGACAATCTTAGGCAGGCCATGGATGAGAAAGATGCAAGGATGGAAAAGAAGTTTGATGGGATGATTGAGATGATGTCCCGGTTACTTGCTCGAATGGACCAGCAAACTCCTCAGAATCATTCTCCTAATCAAAACCATGCTACAGGAGAAAGCAGTGGAGTCAATGGGAACAATGGGAACAATGGTAATGGAGGAAGTAGAACTATTGGTCAGCATGATGCCACCTCTAGCGGATCAGCCTCTAGGCCGCTCTTTCCTACATTCACTCAGAGGGAAGAACCGCAAGTTGAAGTTGCCATTCCTTTGGTAGACGATGCCAAGCAAGCCTACTTGGAGTATGCCACCTTACCCCCTGATCTTAGAGACCAATGGTCCTTTGATCAATTCTTGAACCAGAGAAACAGAAGAAACGGAGGAAGAGTTGATAACCGTGCTTATATGGCTTCTAGAAATGATTATCAACAAGCCCTTGGGAAGGTGTCATTGGCTCACTTCGATGGAAGTGATAAGTGTTCAGCAAGATCGTGGGTTCAGAAGTTAGATAACTACCTTTCACTTCGTCCCATGCTAGAAGAAGATGCCATCAAATTTGCAACACTTCATTTGGAGGGAGCTGCCCATGAGTGGTGGTACCATGGTTTGGTCACACTTGGCCATAACCTTATTCGAACCTATGGAGAATTCACCAACAAGCTGATTGATAGGTTCGACACTAAGGATCCTGAAGTAAGATTTCGTGAGCTTGCACAACTGAAGCAGCATGGCTCCTTGGATTCTTACATTGCTGATTTCCAGAGACTTTCTGTGATGGTGCCCAACATCACTGAAAGAAGATTGGTTGTTTTGTTTTCTGAAGGTTTGGTTGAACCCTTGAAAGGGTGGGTTAAAGCTTTCGATCCACCAAGTCTTGAAGAAGCAATCAAGAAGTCTCGAAGTATGGAGTTATCAGCCCCTAGGCCTAAATTTCCGCCTAAGCCTTTTGGCCATAAGAAGGATAAGAGACATTCTTCTAATCAGCACAAGAAGTTTCCACCTAAGTTGACTAAAGAGCAACGTGAACAGCTCAGAAAGGAGGGCAAGTGTTACACATGTTTAGAGCCTTGGACTAAGGGTCATAGATGTCCTGGAAGAGGACGTTATAATCAAATGGGAACCTATTCTGATTATGGATCAGAATCTGATATGTCTGATCAGCAGTCTTATTTTGGGGACAGCGAAGAAGAAAGAGCCACAGAAGAGTCCGATCATGAGCAAGGAGTTGGGGGCCCTATTGCCCAACTCTCTAGTTTCCAAAAGAACGAATCTTTCAAGGTTCGTGGTGGAGTTGGAGGACATCGTATTGTTGCCTTAATTGATACTGGTGCAACGCATAACTTCATTGATGAGGGTGTGGTTGCAAAGAGAGGTCTCAAAACTGAAGAATTTGAAGGCTTCAAAGTCATGGTGGCTGATGGGTTTCATATTTCCTGCACCCGAAGAGTTCCTAACATGTCCATGCAGTTAGGCAACTATGAAGTCAAAGATGACTTCTATGTGGTTACTATTGGTGACACAGATGCAATACTTGGCATACAATGGTTACGTTCACTTGGTGAAATCTCTCTCAATCTACAAACAATGGAGCTCAAGTTCCAATCTGATGGGAAGAAGGTGGTGTTGAGAGGAATGTCCAATGGTGGTCCTCGAATAGTTTCATTCAAAAGAATGGAGAGGCTGATTCGGCATGACCAAGTTGAGTGGGCTGCAGAATGCATGGTCCTTCCAGCTAGTCCAGTTGAGACAAAGAGGGACTATCCTCCAGATATTCAGTCTATACTTACCAAGAGGAGTAAGGTGTTTGCTGATTTACCTCTGGGCCACCTCCTGAAAGAGGAGCTGAGCATGTCATTGAACTCAAGGAAGGGGCCAAACCAGTCATCACAACACCGTATCGATATCCTAAGAAGCAGAAGGATGAGATTGAGAAGAACATAAAAGAACTCCTAGAGATGGGCTTCATTCGACCTAGCAAGAGTCCCTTTGCTTAGCCGTAGTTCTTGTGAAGAAGAAGGATGGCACCATCCGCATGTGTGTGGATTATCGTGCCTTGAATCAAAGCACAATAAAGAATCGGTATCCTATTCCTCGGATTGATGAGCTCATTGATGAGCTACATGGTGCCAAGTTCTTTTCAAAAATTGACTTGAGGTCGGGTTACTATCAAATCTGGATGAGAGGTTCAGATGTTGAGAAGACGGCATTCAGATGCCATTATGGTCATTTTGAGTTCCTAGTCATGCCCTTTGGGTTGACTAATGCTCCGGCCACCTTCCAGTCTTGCATGAACAGAGTTTTCCAAAACAGTTGAGGAAATTTGTGTTGATCTTCTTTGATGACATTCTCATCTTCAGCAAGACGTGGGAAGAACATCTCAAGCACTTGGAGGAAGTGCTTAGCATTCTTGAATCAGAAAGTTTGTTTGCCAAAGAGTCCAAATGTGAATTTGGAATGAAGGAGCTGTTCTACCTTGGTCATATAATCAGCGCTGATGGAGTGAAGGTTGATCCTGAAAAGATCAAGGCAATAGTTGATTGGCCACCTCCAGAAAACTTGACTCATTTGAAGGGGTTCTTGGGTCTTTGTGGCTTCTACAGAAGATTCGTGAAGGGCTACTCTCAAAGTGCTGCTCCTCTTATTGACCTCACTAAAAAGGGGGCTTTCATGTGGTCAGAAAAGGCTCAAAGTGTGTTTGATAAGTTCAAGAAAATCATGAGTTCTTGTCCAGTATTGGCCATACCAGATTTCTCCAAACCTTTCGAGTTATAGTGTGATGCATCAGGGGAAGGTGTTGGGGCTGTTTTGATGCAAGATAAGCATCCCATTGTGTTTGAAAGTAGAAAACTAAGGGGTGTTGAAAGGACCTACTCAATCTAGGACAAAGAAATGCTTGCAATCATGCATGCATTAGCCAAGTTCAGACAATATCTAGTGGGGAGCAAATTCGTGGTCAAGACTGATCACAATAGTCTCAAGCACTTCATGCATCAGAAGGACTTGAATGAAAGACAACAGAAGTGGGTGAGTAAGCTTCAAGCTTACGATTTTGACATTGAGTATGTCAAAGGGAAGAACAACATTGTGGCAAATGCTTTATCAAGGAGGCCTCATTTGAGCTCATTGTGTGAGCTTACTGTTGATTGTTGCTTGCTGATTATGCCAAAAATCAGTTTGCAACCAACATCATTGAAGGTACTTTTCATGATGAAAGGTACAAGGTAATTGATGGGTTGATACATTACAAGGGAAGAATCTTTTTGGTGGCTAATTCCAAACTCAAGAAGAAGTTTTTGATGACTTTCCATGACATCCCACTTGCTGGTCATCAAGGATATTTCAAGACATATAGGCAAATCCGAGAGAGGTTCTCTTGGAAGGGGTTGAAAGAGGAAGTTCAGCATTACATCAAGGAGTGTAGCACTTGTCAAATGAACAAAAATGAGCACTCCCTTCCAGCTGGTCTACTGCAGCCACTTCCCATTCCAAATCAAAAATGGGAAAGCATTTCGATGGATTTCATCACAGGATTGCCTAGGGCTCAAGGCAAAGATTGTATTTATGTTGTAGTGGACAGATTGACCAAGTTCGCTCATTTTTTTGCCATCACTAGCACATTTTCAGCTGCTCAAGTTGCAGATTTGTTTTTCCATGAAGTGTTTAGATTGCATGGGTTGCCAAAAAACATTGTGAGTGATAGGGACAGCAAGTTCCTAAGCACCTTTTGGCAAGAAGTTTTCAGGATGAGTGGTACAGTGCTTACTCCGAGCACTAGCTATCACCCTCAAACAGATGGCCAAACTGAGATAGTGAACAAATGGTTGGAGGGCTATCTTAGGAACTATGTCTCGGAGCAGCAAAGAGCATGGGTGAAATGGCTCCACATTGGAGAGTATTGCTACAATTCATCCTTCCACATGTCAATAAAGATGTCTCCATTCATGGCTCTCTATGGTTACGATGCCCCTAGCGTTGCTGATTTGGTGTTTGGTGATAGCAAAGCTCCTCAAGCCAAGGATTGGTTGCAGCAAAGTCAAGATATTTTGAAATCCTTGAAGGACAACCTTCAAATGGCACAAAATCAGCAGAAGATGTACGCTGATCAGCAGCGTGTTGAGCGCTCATTTGAGGTTGGTGATATGGTTTATCTTCGACTTCAGCCTTACAGACAGTCTACACTCAAGAAGAGTGGAGCTGACAAGCTAAAACCTCGCTTCTATGGACCATTCAAAGTCATCAGAAAGGTTGGAGCAGTGGCTTATGAGTTGGAACTACCTTCGAGTAGTAAGGTCCACAACGTCTTCCATGTGTCTCGCCTCAAAAAGGCACTTGGACACAAAGTTGTTGCTTCATCTCAGTTGCCTCCCTTAGATGAAGAAGGGCAGTTGACCTTGATTCCAGAAGAGATTATTGATTCCAGAGAACGTTCTTTGAGGAGGAGAACAATCAAAGAGTACTTGGTGAAGTGGAAGAATTTACCTTTGGAAGATGCTACCTGGGAGAATGAGGAGATTCTACAGCATCCAGACTTGCGATTGCTTGAGGGCAAGCAATCTTGGGGAGGGCGGACTGTAATGTCCCCTTCTCGAACGTGATCATTTCTGTTGACCGTTGGCCTATTCCGGAGACCCGTAGCTACTCGAATGGTGAAATTAGGGTTTCCTGATTTTGAGGAGGTTGTTGCTTGAAGTTTGGAATTCTGATTGCGGATTCTTTCTGGGTTTTTAGAGAGCTTCGCGGTGGTATGGTCAGTTTGGTATTCCAAGCAACTTCATGAATTTACTATTTTTAGCAGTGGACAGGTTGGGTTCAGTTCAGTTGGTCTTCTTCTTCAGTCGGTTCAGCTGGCACTTCAGTTTTTGGCTTTGGGTGCATTTTTCTTGGAGAGATAAGTATTTTTCATTATAATATTATAGTTTAATATTATAACACCCCTTTACCTAGCAGTACAACTTCATGTTGTTTTTAGAAAGGGGACTTAAAGGGTCAAGGTGTCATTGTGAGATAAATTATATTTTAAAAGTCAAATGTTGAGCTAAGTGAGTTGGACGCCTACTTGAGGGATTGACTTTTATTAAAAAGTGAAATATTTCATTAAGGAAAAAGGACGCCTTCTTTTGGAGGGAAATGTTGAATTCAAAATTAGGGTTTTGGGCGCCCTTCTTGAAGCTTCTAGAAGTTCGCTTCATGTCTTTATATTCAGGCCTCAGCTCTTCATTTGGGATCTTTTGTCTACTACACCGTTATGCTGCTGAATTGTCTTCAGGCACTCGCTTCGAGGAAAGCACACCTCCTAGCATTGGCTCATCTTCTTGCTTGAAAGATAGCAACTAGTTGAGAGGTTAGCTTGTAGTTGGGTTGTTTTGCATTGTAGTTGAGTTTCATTGCATTTGGTAGATGTTATTCAAGCATTTTGTCATATTTCAGAGTTGCTGATGTTGCATAGCTGTAGGCAGTTTTCATTCATAAATCAAAAATACAAAAAGATATTGTTCTGGGTGTTTTTCATATCATCTTGTCTACTTGGGGCGACCCTACTTGCAATTTTGTGGTTTTTAATTTGCAGTTTCTGATTTTAACTAGCAAAATCGCCCCTTTAAGAGGGCCGTACCATTCTGCTGTAGTCTTGGGATTTGTGCAAAAAGAATAGGAGTTGTTTGGTGAGGGTTTAAGGTCTCATTTGGGGCGCCTTCATGCTTAGGGCAATCTGCATTTGATTCCTTGTCATTAGAGTGAGATTTGAGCAAGATATGAGTATTTTAGTGAGTATTGTATTGCAGATTTCTCCATTTTAAGTTGCAGGTCTGATATATCAGAATTAAGAAAGTTGTCTCTTTGGTTGGGATTGAGCATTGAAAGTTACATTTGGTCCTTGGAAGACATTCTATACAGCTGCAGCAATGAAGACTTGAAAAAACTCTAGATTTAAATGATCATTCTGACATATTGTAAGCTATTAGTAGTACTATCAGCCATTCTCTCTTATCTTGCATTTAATCTATTGTATTTCCCACTGAATAAGTGGAAGAGGCTGGCTTGCCGCCTATTTATTTTCAGTTGAGTAGTTTAGGGACCCTCTAACCATATGCTCGCCATCACTTGGCGCCATTCTTGGTTAGGGTTACATTATGTTCATCATGCATTGATCCTCTGACCATATGCTCGTCTGCACAGGCGCATTCTTGGTTAGAGTTCCCTTCAATTGCATTTGCATTAGATCCTCTAACCAATGCTCACACCTTGCCCACATTGGGATCCTGGTGTACATTTTGGTTAGAGTTACTTTCCGCATCGTTTTGGTTTAGTGCTAACCTTAACGGGTGCGTGTTGAATTGTAATCTCATTGCAAAAAACAAAAAAAAATTGTCCGGATCATTACACCTTCCTTGCTGGCCATACAACTTGGGGTTTGGAGTGTTTGTGTAAGATCCTTTGTCAAATCTGACCTTAACTTCCTGATTTTGGTGCTCAGGAATTTTGTCAAACAGTTTGCATAAACTGAAATGACTTCAAAGAAGTGATCTAAAAGACTGAAATATAAAAAGAATGCAGTGCAGCAACTAAATGTAACCTTTTTAATGAAGATAAGTGATTGAAAAGGCATGAACTATTCACCTACAGCTGATAGGCATTTCTTCAAACACTTTGCATACTATCTCAGGACTGAAACAATGCATTTACAGCAAAGGCATTACATCAAACATTTGATATGCAGCTCCAATGCTTTGTATTATTTGATGCCAATCTCATTACAAATGGAGATTACAATATATAGATGATGCTACAGGCTGGTCGCCCCTTACAATGACAATATAATAATGCAAATGATGATGACCTGAAAGATATATATGCAGCTACAGCTCACTGTATGACAGTGGCTTTACATTATATCGATGCCTATGCAATTATGAAATACAAAATAGGGAACCTGGGAAAAAACGCCTGAAGATTGTTGATAGCAGCAGTCTGAGTGCAATCGAATTTCTGTAGAAGACTGTCCTTGGCAAGCAAAAATGGCAGCGGTCCCTTCCTAGTATGTCCAGCAATCCTCCAAGAGCCTCAACGAATTTTCTTCTGCCTTCCACAATGAAAATTGAGCCCTTTGTTGGCAGCGCTGCTCTTCTTCAATGTTTACGATTTTTAAGAAGCAACAGAAATAAAATCGAACTTCTTTCTATTTCCCAATTCCACCACCAAGCAATAACTTCGAACTCTTTTCAGCTGGGGATTGATCACAAACAATTCTGAATATGAATTTCTTCCCAAAATCGAACTTCCCAACTGACAATATCTTCAACAAAATCTGCCAATGTCTCTATGCAAATCATTTTCTTCTTGACATCAAAATTTGTGAATACATTCAACTCAAAAGTGGATACTGAATATATCCACTTCTCAGAATAGGGATGGGGCCATCTCCATACCCAGAAACCAAGGGAGCATCACCTTGATCAGCTGAACTTAATCTTCAGCCAAGATATCTTTAGGATGCAAGATCAAATTCTATTCGGGGGTGATCTCTAATGAAGTCGAGCCATCTTTCTATTGTCTCCTTAACTGCCCCAAGCCAACATTACCATAAGGGAAAATCGGATTTGATTATAAATGATCCGATCAACATCAAATATGATTCCCTCAATTGAGCCGACCATAATAAAATATAATATTTGATTTCTATCTTTTATTCTCCATAAAGTAAGTCAGGCCCTTTGATAATTTTATAAGTTTGATTTGGCTTATGTTGTTGGGAATAAAATATAATATTTTATTCAAAAGAAAATTCCCTCCTAAACTCCTTGTTTGAATAAAAATCATTTTGGTATTGCAAGTGGGAACTTAATAATAAAATATAATTAAATATTATATTTTATTCCTCATTAAAAATAATCCCCATTTTACTTCCAAAAGCAAACTTATCAAAATATAATTTTCTTGGCCCAAAATAGCATTCCTTCACCAGGATGGCTAGCTCACAAGAATGGTGAATGAGCTATTCTCATTTCCAAGATGTCACTCCGAGAATGGGGACATTACAGTTTGGCTGTCTGTTCATTTCTGCCCCTCTTTCCTGTCATTTTCAGACCTATTTTGTGGCGCCATAACTCTTCCATGACCATACAAACAGTTTGCAGGCATACTATGATGTTTGGATGACATTTTAGGAAGACATGCCAACTTCCAGCTTGTTGTTTGGAGAGTTTCAGACCTGCTGTAGGTGAATATCAGACCTGCAGATTGACCTTTCAGTCCACTTGAGGGAGTTGGAGTTATTGGAGTGGTATGTATTGTATCTTGCATTGGGGCAGATCCTTGTCATGTTTGGTGTGCACTTTGAGTGGTTTGATTGGCTGGCTATAGCATAATAGTGCTGCACTTTCCATATCAGACCTGAAACAATTGCATTTTAGACCTTATTCAAACTCTTGGGTGCCAACATTGAGGTATACTTGTTTTATTCTTACAAGGGGAACTCATTTATGCTATTGGGTTTCATTTTGCACATCTCATTTCAGTTGAGTTGATTGTATTGGGGTGTTATTTCATATTTCTATCTCATGAACAGCTAAATTGTACTTGTTAGTATCATTTGAATTGAGCTTACATTGTAATGCTGACTTGGTAGCACCATTCTATAACTTTGCTCTACTTGGTTTTGATACCAACCCCACTTAACAAGTGGCATTTCTATATTCCCGCTAAATAAGTGGATTAACTCTTGTTTCATGGCCCGTTGAATAAGCAGATGATTCTCTTTTCTTGTTAGTTTCACATCCCACTGCATAAGTGGTTTAGGACGGCTTGCCGCCTGATGCTTCTTTCCTGCAAATTGTAACGCCTGTTGAATAAGCGGGTGTTTACTTTCATGCTTTGGAGATTTCGTACTCACCCTAATGAACAAGTGGTTACTTCAGCAGTATTGTATTGTAACCTTACCACCGTATGCTCTCACCTTGCCTACATCGGGATCTAGGTCATCAGAAAGTGGAAGGTAGTTTTCTTTAGTTGATTATCATTGTTATATTTACTAACGTTAACCAAGCTGCAAAATTGAAAAAATTAAGGGTGGGTTATTACACAGATCCAAGTTTAGACTCAATAGCTATACTTAGCCAAAACACAATGGGAGAATAATTTTTCTAAACTCGGGGAGATATATAAGGATATTCTTCCAACAGAGTAGAGTTGACTTGAGGACAAGTCAACATTTTGAAAGGGGGGATGATGTTGGCAGGAAAGAGCAACAGTTCTGACACCGCCAAGAAAATCCTATTGCATCTTGCCACAAAGAGCTTGTGGACCATAATATTGAAAAGATACCATTCCATCCCGTAAATATATGTATAGGAAAAGATATGAATAACAAAAGAACGGGGATGTATGCAAGAATATATATGTAAGAAGATATTTGTAAGAATGTATGTATGAGGGAATATATATAAGAAGAAGGGAAATATGTATAGAGTATAGGGGAAGATATATGAATGTACTCCATTGACATAATTAATATAATGATATCAGAATTCTATACATATGATGTTATCTAGAATTCTGTGAATCTATAGTAGGTTAAGTTAATCCTTTGTCTGAATCAAACCATTACTACCTTTATATGACTAAGTTTGGGGTATAAACTACCCCACTCAGAAAGTACTTGGGGATCAGAACTCCAGTCTGTGTTTCCCCAGTTTTCTTGCTAACAATGATCATGGAACGCACCATCATATATAAAAGAAGGTAGCATATCAAAAGAACATGGTTCTATGGACATAGAATGATCATGATGTACCTTCACCACATGATGTATCATTCATAGCAAAAGAAAGTAAAGATGTATTATGAATTTTCTCCACAATAGACGTATCATGAATTGAATCATTTGACAAAAAGATGTTCAGAGGTAGTATACAATTAGGATCAAGCAGACTTTTGCACTCTCCATATAAGAAGTATGCAAAATATGAGAATCATGAGTAGGTGTAGTAAGAGTATCCAATAGAGGAAATGTAATAACTAGATCTCAAAATGATTTCACATCAAAAGAAGCTTTTGCAAACCTACCATAATCATCATGTAATAACTCATCACAAAGGCTCATAATATCATGATGTAATATAGAAGGCAATGAAGCATGAATATTGCCTACATGTGAGGCTAATGGAATATCATCAATATGTATGCCATTATCATGGGAAGTATCGCAATCTGCAAAGCTATCATAAATATCCATAGGGTGCACATGAGTGAAGAAGAATGATCATGAAACACACCGTCATATATAAAAGAAGGTAGCATGTCAAAAGAATGATCATGACATGTAGAAGGAATTCCATCATAAGGTGCAACAATGTCATAAGGAGGTAGGGAAGATTTACCTTCACAAATGTATCATTCATAGAAATAGAAAGTAAAGGTGTGGCATGAATTTTCTCCACAATAGATGTATCATGAATTGAATCATGTGAAGGGAAGATACTCGAAGTACTGTACAATTTAAGATTAAGCACACTACTATCACTCTCAATAGAAGAAGTATGCAGCATATGAGAAGGATGAGTGTAGTAAGACTGTAAGAGTATCCAATAGAGAAGGAAACATAAAAATTAGATCTCTAAAGAGAAGGTACAAATATGATGATAAAATGCTTCTAAGGACAAAGTAACCTCATTTTTGTGATAGAATGTCATAAGTAAATCAAAGACAAATGGATCACATGTCACAAACTATATAACATGTCATAATCAGTAATAGAAGCATGAATAGATGCAAGGATAGAGGTCCATATGAATCCATAATGTAAAGATAAGGATCTATCCAAGGGTGAGAGGTGTAGGGTTCACAAAACTATGCAACAAAAGCTTAAAACCCTAATAGGTGTAAACAAGTGAGGTGAGATTTGTTATAAATCAGAATATTAGTATTAACTCAGATCTGAAATAGGTGTAATATGTAAACCCTAATGCCAAAATAAGGGTGGGTAGGGTGGTTGAAAGATAAAATATGTAAATAAGCATTCTAAACCCTAGATTAAGGATGTGTCAATGAAGCACAAGAATGAAAAGAGAATCAGATCTGGAAATAAGATGTAAAAATCAGAAAATTTCAAATTTGAAACCCTAATATTTTTGAGAAACGCTTGTGGGAAACTAGGTCATGTAAGAGCAAACAGATTCACCAAAAATGTAAGGAAAATAACCTTTTCTTATGCTTAATCCAATAATATGCATATACATAACCATAAATTAACCTAGATCGGTTAATTAATAGTTGTAGGTAAGAATAATTTAGGATTCAGTGGTAAATTAGGAAAGTATAGAAAGTAAATGCAATAAACGAAAATACTTAGCTCTATGCTAGAGGAAGGAGAATAATCTTATATCGCATTGAATCTTTGATGTTTTGGGGTTGAAAACTTATCCTTTGTTTGCACTTGCCTCAAAAATTTGAAGATGCACTCTATGAGGGGACAAGTCCCTTGGTCTGGGTCTTTTCCATGCACATGGATTTGTCCTACTACACAGATCTGATCTCCTTGATTCTATCCTCTTTTTCTCTATTTTACCAAGTCCACCTTTGTCTACTCTGCTCTAAAGATTGGTAGTATTGAGAAATACCTGTAGAGAATTGCATGTATGTCACCTAGGGACATGCTCTTCTAGATCAATCTTGTTTAAAGGATCAAAGGTAACAAGCTTCAGCCATGCAAATGCTTCCTAGGATGAACATACAAATCTAGTTTCATTTTAGTGCACCAATTCAAAATGTTCTTCTTGAATTGCTCCTTAGGATGAGAGATGTATGAATGTGAGGATTATAAATGAATTCATTTGAATGCTTATAAATACAAAGGACATAGCAACAAATCAGTCAGCTCATAATGGCTAGTGAAAAGGGATAGGAACTTTGGAATTTGAATTTGAATTTTGCAATTCGACGGTCAAATTTGTGGGTGCAAGATTAATGCCATGGCTGTGGAATTGACCTAGGACAAAAAGGTGCAAGAATCAAGGTGAGGATGGAATATGATTATATTTGGGAATAAACACATGGATTGGTGTAATAAATGGCTAGTGTATAAGAATATGTATGGATATAGATAGGATAAGGTGAAATGTGTGGAACAGTGGAAGTATGTGTAAATGGGGATGAAGAAAGGACAGTGGAATGAGCCCAACTTCACACTAGATTGTGTCATTTGTCAATATGTAATTATATAAAGACATTTTGCATTCTTCCAAATGAACATAACTAAATGGGAAATAACATGGGTATGCAAATTCCACAATTACAAATATATAAAATATCTTGTGTGTCTATAAGCAGCAAGAATTTCCATAACGAATACTTTCAACATCTCATCCTAGGTCAAGAATTTCTTACCTTGAACTTAAGGAAATTGAGATTTAACAGATATTGACTTCCATTGAACTAGATATGTTATGTTTGATCAACTTGCTTACAATTAGAAATTTTTAATTACTTTGCACGTAAACTTTATTTATTAAATGATGGATTGTGGCAAGAGGCTTCATGTAAAGTTCATGTCAAAAAATGAAAACATGTATTGTAAGGAAACAAACTGCAAATATTAATCATCTTTGAATTGCACATGTTTGATGTATGTACATCTTAATTAACAATGTGTCATTTATCTTCATGATTTGTACAAATTATTCTACTCCATGCTCATCCTTCTTAAGCTTAGAGCTTCCATGTTTTGTGTTACATTATTTTCTTTAATTCTAGTTCATTTATTGTTTATTTTGAAGGTTATTAGCAATGATGAGTTATATCATGGAGAATCATCCTACACTGCAGAACTTGCGGCCATTTCTAATGTTTTAGTTCAAAAAATCATAGACACCTTAAATCAAGCACCCAACTCAGTAATTTTCTTCCTTCCCTTCCTTTGCTGGTTGTATTATTGTTGAAATTCATAAGTCTCTGACTGAAAAAACACTGTATTCTTTGGTCTTTGCAGTATGCACGAGCAAATCAAGCACTAGATACATGCAACTCCTTACTCATTTCCTTCAAGGTAGTAGATTTGTTTTTCCTTTCCAAGGTATTAGTAGATTTGTCATTGTACTTCTTACTAAATGCATCTGATTTAGTTATAATTTTGCATTGCTATACTTTTGTATTGACTTAATCTTGCAAATAAGATAACATGTGCATTTGAACTTAAATGCTTTGCAGGCCAATAGTGAAGTTGTGGAATCTTGTGCAAATTTGATTAAAATTGCTGAATCGTCAACACAAGCAAATACCAGATATTTACACTTGACCACAGATTTTTTAAATAAATGTACACACTTCCAAAAGTGAAGACAATATATTCATTCGACTGTGAGATAGCATAAAGTTAGATTACCTGATGGAAATTCCAATCACCATAGATTTTTTTTGTTGAAAAAATAGATTTATTTCAAGATCTATACTGTGATGATACCCTAAACATCATTGTTATCTCTACTTTTGGAAGTGAAGCAGCTTGAACATAACTTTGTTAACTTTGGCAAAAAGTAAAAATGGCATTAATCTAATATATTTTGTTCCACACAAAGTCGTAGGTTTAGGGATTTTGTGAAAGGTATATGATTCCTAACAACATTGTCCAATCAACTTCTTGACCTCTTATTCATGCTTGTAAATATTTTTCTTAGTTCCTTTTACTTTATTAACATTTACAAAAATTAATAGCATAGTAGTGCAGTTGAATGGAGTTTTGACCTTGAAAAAAGAGAGAGAGAAATAGTGTTGTTGGTACCCTATGAAACTTAACTTTTGTGTTCCCTTTGTCAAGGTTTGTTTCCTGTTGATCATCCTTGGTTTGTCAATTCATTTCATTTTTGTTTCTTCCCAGTCAGTTTGTAAAGGTTGGTCCTGTCTGAGTTCTTTCTCTTCGTAACTTTTGCAGGCATAAATGATCTCCACAAACCAAATAAACAAGAAATAGTGATGATATTCAAAAGGAGATTGGAGAAGAAAAACAGATCAGTGACATGTAGGAACAACAAACAGGGCAGAAATACAAAGAATATTTCAGTCATCATCAAAGAGGAGTTAAAATCAAGTGATGGTAAAACAGCTTACGAAGGTGCACCAATGGTGGAGCACATGTAGTCAAAAGGTGGTGCCATTTGATGGTGGAAAGCCAACGAAAAATTGTGCCCAAAGATGGCAGGGACAAGGGTAAAGCGTTCCTAAGTGGAAGGAGGAATCAACCATAAGTGGAGCCATTTCATGGTGGCAATGCCAATACAAAATTTTTCCAAAGTTCCTTGAGGTGGCAAATGCGTAAGACAATACCAGTTATCTGAAATAGCACTTGTGAAATCAGGTTAGGTGTACCTTCTTTGTGGTAAAACCATTTAGGAGTTTTGCCAGATAGCAAGGAAATGTGGTGAAGAGTTGATGAATCTTTGCTTGAGGAAAAAAGTGTTTTAAGTTATCAAGACTATGGCATGCTTTTAAGGTGTCATGGACATCATAAAATTGCTTTTAAGGCAGAAAGGAAAAGCAATTAAGTATTAGGCACTATTTTATGTCATCAAAGCTACCTATATCTTCCACTAGCAAGTAGCATGTGTTGGGAATTGTTGTCATTGATGTCAAAGAGCATTTCATGGCATAATTAATGAAGAATCAGCTTGTGCCAAATTAATGGCACTATGATCGAGTTATCATTGGCAATTAATTATCCTTTTTGTTATGGCCGACCCCCCTCTTGGGCCGACCCATTTAAGGAAATAAAAAAATACATTTAACACTATGCTAAAGAGGACGACCCCTAAAAGCGGTGTGCCCTAGTTTGGATGACATTTAAATTAAATAAAAATGTTTATCATGGCCGACCCCCTTGGTTTTAGCACCCACCTTGGGAAAAGGAATTAAAACAATAAAATAATTATATTCATGCCTCATGGCCGACCACCCTGGAGAGGCATATCTTTGGTGAAAAGGTGCATAGTGGAGGGTATAAATAGAAGTTATTTTGAGGATATTAAATCAAGCTTTTCATGGAACTATCATTCTGATTTTAAGGCAGATTTGAGCAGATGTTACAGCAGATATTGAAAAACAATCAAGCTTGATGATGACACAATCACTATGAATGATATTGAAAAAGACTCCCTTAGATCCATGGTCGCAATTTCCATTGATCTTTTTTTGTTGACTAATGACTAATATGATGAACATGAAGAGGCAATATTAACAAAATGGTCCAATGCAACAATAATAAGTGAATTGTTGACATTTCATGCCTCCTATGGCCCATCAAAAAAAACCAATTTGAGAGATCTTATATGGGCCATCATGCATGAACTAAAGCCTTAGAAACCCAAAAATGGTTGTGTTAAAGTTCGTACTTTCGGGCTTTCAATTGTCTGCATACTTGCATACCATTTCTATCACTCCCAAGTTCCTACCTCTTCAACCCTTCTTTCCATCACTTGCTCAAGTATAAGTGTTTCAGGTTTTGGTCATCGGTCTTAACCCTTAACCTTTATTGCTTTTCTTTCAAAGCCATAAGTCCTCTATCCGATCACTAAAGCACAAGATGTCTTAAGGTTTTGGGCTTCAAGGATCGGTCATCCTCCTTAACCCTTACCTTCATTTCATCTTAAGTCATAAGCTTCCCTTTCAACCCCCAATTCCCCACGTCATAGTCTTTGGTCTTTCAGGAATTGACCATTCTTCTTATCCTTTATCACAATTTTGTGACAGTCTTAAGTCTTTCATTCAATCTCCAATCAAAGATTTCAATGGTTTTGAAAACCTTTTTGGGATTCGAAAGTGGTTTTGAAACCTCATAATAAAGCCACAAATTATCAAAGTTTTGTTGGACCTTTGAAAGGTTTTGAAAACTCTGTCCAGCTCCAACATGGTTGTGGAAACCTTTTTGGTCCCTGACAAAAGGTTTTGAAATTGGGCTCACAGACCTACAAATAAAAAATAAAGATTAGTTTTGTCAAACTTTGAAAGGTTTTGATAACTTTGTTGGACTCTAACATGGTTATGGAAACCTTGTTAGGCCCTAACAAAGGTTTTGAAACTAGGCTTATGTGTCAATGCAAAAAATAAAGAAGAGTTTTGTTTGAACTTCGAAAGGTTTTGAGAACTTTGTCGGACTTGCCCCGACAAAGGTTTTGAAACCGGGCTTATGGATCAACAAATGAAAAATACACTTTGGTTTTTTTAAAACATAAGAGTTTTGTTGAAACTTTCAAAGGTTGTGAGAACTCTATTGGATTTTGACAGAGGCTTCAAAACCACTTTCAGACTCTGACAGAGGTTTTGAAACCACTTTCAAACCCTGATAAGGTTTTTGAAACCAACGATATCTTCGGTCTTCAACGATCAAGTCTTTCTTCTATCTTTGTCTTATTTTTATGATAAGGCATAAGCCTTCCTTCCGATCCCTAATCTCTAATGTCATATTTTCAATTTTCGGCAATCAGGCCCTCTTCTTATCTTTTGTCTTACCTTGCGTTAAGACATAAGTCTTCTTCTCGATACTCGACATCTTCCTTTCCTTCACACTCTTTCATCTTTTCGCCAACCTTTTGGCCTTCACTTTTTCCCTTCCCTTCTTCCAACATGTGGTGGACCTAATGTTCGATGTATGACAAAAGCTATCTTTCGAGGATCACAATTTTAGTGTTCATCATACAGTATGTAGTGGGCTTGATGTTTGACAAGGGTTTTTTCTCTTCGAGGTTTCTAATGAGCACACAATTATACCGAAAGGGGGAGGGGGAGAGGGAGGGGGAGGCGGGGGGAGCGAGGGGGTGAATCTGTATAATACAATCTTTCAATTTAAAACTTAATCAACCACAATAATAACAACCATGCAAGATCTAACAATTATGCAACACAAGAGGAACACACAATTTACGTGGAAACCCTTATGGGAGAAAACCACGATAAAATATTGCTTTTATATAAATCTCTTTTACAAACTTGTTTCTACAAATTTTATAGGCCCCAACCTAGTAGAGGCATCAACCCCTAAGAAATTCCAATTTCACCATTTTGTAGGCACCAACCTACTAGAGGCACCAACTTCCAAAGTAGACAAAATATTTCCCCTTCTTAAATTGCTCTTTCAACAAATGATATACATATAATATCTTCACAACTCTACTCTATCCTTCTAAAATTTTATACAAACTCTTCACTTATCACACATTGTCTTCTTCAATGAATGGCAAACTCTTTATATTCCTTCTTAAAGATCTCGATGATGATATATTCTCCACAAATTCAATATAACTATTCTTATATATCTTCCTTCTTAAATCTGCATATACCCCTTGTCAAATTTGCTCATATACTCTTCATGGATCTGTTGTTATACTAAAAAATTTACTTTTACAAGGTTTGATTTCTCATAATAATCTTTTGTTTGTGTTCAAAAGACATTCTCTTATCCACCACAAAATTTGATCTTGAATTGTTGTAGATATCTTCTCAATTCTCATTTCACCCACTCGCCTTCCTCTCAAATTTCAATCTCCTTTTATATGCATTATGCCTTCAATGAAGAGAGGCAATGCTTCATAAAGGATGCATCACAATCCAAGGGAGGCATCCTTTAAATGCATATTTTTGTTAAAGCTAATAATTTTTGAATTTATCAACATAATCGATGCCTTTTTACTTTATCCTATCAATGCCTTTTAACAATGATATAAACCCCTTAATGGATTGTTGCATTCATGCAACTAATCGCTCCACCTTTTTCCAATATTAATCACTACTTTCTTTAGTTAAGAATCATCAATGTCTTTTGCTTTAATATATATTATCATTAATTCATAGTCAGCCTTTAGACTTATTTCCAATCATTGCCTTAATTATTCTCTTTTTAATGCTCCTTTATTCGCTACATCTACTATTTCATCTTATGTGACTTTTGTCTTATATGACTGTCTTTTTCTTAATTTTCATTGTTGTTTATTATTTTTAAATGCTTCTCTTTTAATAAGGATTGTTGCCTTATTAACATTTCTTTTTGTCTTTTGTCGTAGTGTCTGCTCTATAATGGAATTAGATATCAAAGAGAAGTATTACGCACTGGCATTCCTTCGAGTGCATGTTTCGCACCCAGTAAGCAATGGTTTGTAGCTAGATTTACAGCTTAGGGTAAATTCACCTACTCGTGGTCTAGACTATGCACAAAACGTACACAACCAACCTACAAGTAGTTCTCGAGTGAATACAACATAGTCAATGCAAGATTGGCCTCACGTATGCAATTTCCTAGAGCATCCGTTGGAGGAAGAGGGGTGTTTGAAAGAGGTTTTCAACTGGTAGAGGAACTGGAACTGCAAGATGAAAATTTAGTACATGGGGATTCTATGAAAGAGTAATTTCAGTATTTTGTGGGATTTTTTTATTTAAAACATAGGGTATATATTGTGTTTTGTAAAGGGGTTAAATATGATAGTCTCAGGGTTTTTTGTAAGGGATCTAATATGATAGTCTCAGGGTAGAAATATGGTTAGTTTTTTGAATCTAGAAGTGGTTGTATGAAGTTAGTTAAAGTAGATGAACTAGAAATAGAATGTTGAATTTTGAAATATTAGCATGTTTAGCATAAACTTTGAAAATGGACTCTGCAAATATGTAATTTTTATCCTATTTGACCTACAACTGGAGGTTTTCTTTCTGGTTCTTTCCTACCTGTATGCCCTTCGGAACCAGATTTTGTATTATTTTATTTATATATATATAATATATTATAGTCGCTTGCCACTTTTGCCAAAAAAAAAAACACTTCTTTTTGTCTTATTTATTTTTTCTTATATGATGACTTTGTCTTATTACACTTAATAATTCCTTCGCAAATTCTTAAGTGTTGCCTTCACCTTATAAATTGTTGTCTTCATAACATTAATTTGTTAATCTTTGATATAGTAATCACTACACATTAATTATATTTGTTGCTCTTCATTATCGTCTTTTTCTAACATAGGCAATTAGCAATCATTTATATATTCTTTAAACTTGGGTAATCATAATGTGAATATGGACATTACTTTATGAATTCATACTTGTAATCTGATTTTGCTTCATCTTGCATATTGCCAACCTATCCATTGATTAGTGGCCTAAGGCTTTTTATGATTTCCTTGAGAGTACTTTGACATAGATCTTATTTGATATCAATGACAACTTCCAATAATCTCCTACTTTGTCATTGATGGCAACATAATTCTCTCTTTTCTAACTTCCCCCCATTCTATATCTCTCCCCCTTTGACATCAATGGAAAATGGATGATGAGAAACATCTAATCATATTATTTAATACTTACATCCAATGTAATAGTGATATACTTCTCCCCCTGTTGGAGATTCTCTAATGCTCCCCCTTGCTCTAATATTACTCTTTCTCTAGCTCTCCACCATTTGTTTCTATGTTGTTTGGGTAACAAATTTTGATCTTAAATTTAACAAATCAAGAGTATTTTTAGCTATCTCATTTTTCTCTATACATATTGTTGTACCCAAAATAATTTTTTGCTTCAAAGAGACATTTTTGTTAAAATGATCTAGATCATGTAAAAATGTTGTCAAAAGTATGTTTTAGGTCAAACCAAACATAGGCTTTTTGTGGGTTTGTGTCAAGGAACATATGTGCAAAATTTTTAAAAAAATAAAATTAGGGTTTTGTACCCCTATTTTTAGGGAAACCCCTTAAAATAGGACCTCTCCAGAATTGATTGAAAATGATTTTGATAGAATGAATTGACTTCACGATCACACTAGTCAAGTCAAAATCACCAAAAAGTTAGTTTTACTCTGGTGTGTCTATTTTCATTTTTCAGGAAGAAAGTTAGGACCTTTGTAGCCATTAATGGCAGATTGGCCAGTACCAAGTGTTGAAAGCTAAGCTTCAAAAGCTTCAACGAGAAAACCATGGCGGAAATACTCCAAAAAGATGCTATCTCATAGAGGGGATTCTCAAAACTAAAAAATGCCAAAACTTGAGTAACTCTAGAGAAAGTACACCTTACTACCAAGGTAGTTATGCAATCAACATGAGAAAAGGCACCCCAGTTGACCAAAGGTACCCTTGAACAAGAGGATCCAGATGTCAATTTTTGAGAAAGTTTACCTTCAAATGATCTCTCCAGCATCAGCTCAGCCTTGCAATGAACCTGTTAGCCAACCTGCGAGACACATCAAACGACAACAATGGTTGATCGATCTGACATGCAAAATCAGTGGAAAATCAATGCATATCATGACAAAAGTGCCCCTGCTGATCAGGGGCGCTCTTGAATCTTAGCCACCTAATGAAGTTTTCAACAACTACTTTCTACAAGGCATCGGCTCAACTCTCTCTTAGCGTCACAATCAATCCAGCCGCACGTCCACAGGACCTATCAAGCAATCAAAGGCAGAGATCAAGCAGAAGACACCTAACGGTGAAAGCTAAAGGAAGAATATCAAGAAATTGGCTAAGTGTTAAGGAAAAGTGCCCTTGTTGAGAAAAGGCGCCCATCTTTTTGGGCAGTCAGATGTCTGCAAGCTTGGTGACCTCCAGCGTGACCTCCATTTCAATCAATCTCAATGACACCGTCAGCGAAGACAACAAATAAATCAGACATCTGACGACAGAGATCAAACTAAGACCATTCTTGAAGGTTTGCAACATGAAAATCATGAGTAAAAAAAAAGCCAAAAGCGCCCCTACTGGCCAGGGGCACCCATGCTTTTGAAGGACTTAAACTAACTTTTAGGATCTGTGAAACTAGTCATCCTTTCCAAGATTGAGTTGGTTATCCATCCCAGGTTTCAGTGAGACCATCAGACTCATTAGTCAGTGGTGATCTCAGATCAGAACATGGAGGGTCAAAATGGAGAAATTGAAGAACAGTCAAGAAATTGACTAAGTCTGATTCCAAAAGCACCCCTACTGGGAAAAGGCGCCCTTGAATTAGGGGCATCAGATTCAGTTTTTGAGCTTTGCAGCTCCTAGGCACACTTAATCAAGGTTGTTCCATCTCAGCAATGGATCCATCAAAAACATCTCAGGAGCAACTAAGCAAAGGGGATTGAAGATCAAACAGAGGCACTTCACCATGAAAAAGAATGAAAATAACTTCAACTCCTCAAAAGGGACGCCCAAAATTCAAAGCAAGATCTGTTGACTGAAGTTAGATGTTTTGAAGGCCTTTCATGTCTAAAACATTACACAATCAGTGGAAATCACTCCTGGGAACTCCAGATCAAGCCAAACCAGTCGTCAATCAAGAGTTGGCACCCAAACTTGATGCATTCAAGCTTCAATCATTATATATCAAGTTTAGGCATCCCATTTCATTATTTCTCTTTGTAGGTTGAAGGAAAAAACAACAATTTGTTCTCCAAGACGTCTTTTCAAGATCTGACAGAGGGTTTTGACCGTTCTTCATATTTTCTAACGATTAGTTGCACAGAAGGATATTTTCTCAGAGGTTGCATCCAGAATCATATTTTTACAGAAGGGCAGCAAATAACTTACAATCTTCTTCTTGTCGTCTTCCTCTCTTCTATCTTAAACTTCTTGCATGTCACAAAAAATAGTAGGCTATCACAGATCTGACCAACTGGGTATGATCAACACAATTTTTCAGCAAAACCCATCTCTTGAAATTTTCTAGAAACAGCAAACTTGTTGCCCCTATTTTTAGGGATTTTTCCGAAAAAGTCATAGATTCAAAAATCCAACGAATAGGGTTTGTTCAGCATTGAAGCACGAACAAACCCATGTGTTAGATTTTTTCAAAAAAAATACTTTTCCGTAGGTGCTATTTTTAAGGGTCTTTAGAAGTTGTCTGAACAGGGTCGTGTGCACAGTTGACCTTTAAGTTTTTCAAGATGCGGTTCTCCCAAGTACATTACAAGACCAAAACGGTCTTGTACCATGATTTCCTAAAAACAATAGACACAAACTTGCATCAAGTGCACCCAGAGGTCAACTCAGAAGATTTGGAGGGCATGGACCAGATCATGTTACAAAACATCAAGCAATCTGGATTGCTTGAGGTTGCATCAATCCCCATCACATTACAGAACATGGAGGTTGTAATTGCTTGCATTAAGTATTACAACCCTACCACACGAGAAATTTGATCAGTAGACAAGCGGGTGATTTTCAGCCTTAAACCAAAGGATGTCGAAAGGTGTTTTGCTATTTAATCATGTCCGACCAATGTGATCATATCTGTGAGAGAATGTGAAAGAGCATTCAAAGTGACAAAGGATAAGTGTCAACAGAGAATGGCAGAAAAATGGCTAAAAGTGAAAAAGGCCAACTTGCCCAAGAATGTTAGGCAAGGAGAGTTCCAAGACGAGTATGCAGTGATGATCACTCTACTCAATCGGATCACTAGACAGGGAGATGGGAACCAATTTCAGTCATGGATGTACTACATCATTGCTAAGATTGTAAGAAACGGAGAGCATTACGATTGGCCCACCCTCATCAGTGATACACTCCACCAGCAAATGACTGGGTTCTTAGAGGCCCACAGGTTCCACATGTGCTCCTATCTTGTATACCTAATTGACTTCCAAGGCCAGTTCAGAGCATTAAACACTATGGGAACCTTAGGTGTGTAGAAGGTCCACGAACATTTTCCACGACTTGAATTTACACAAGTAGAACAACATTTCAAGCAGATAAATGATCTTTTCATTATGCACACCGTAAGGGACCTCGACCATGAGATGCATGTATGTATATCATCGGCAGCCAAGGAGGCAATGGTGAACTAGGAAAATTGGTTCATCTAATTCCCCACCTTCACCTATATACGCGTATATGGATACAATGGTCATCCTGCCATGTTACCCCGCTACCCTTCAGATAGGGTAGTCTTCATGGAGTTCTTGCGGTAGTTGGCCGAAGTTCATTCTCATCTATGCCTCAAAAAGAAGACAGTTGTGAGCTTTCCTATCTAGATGGGACTTTATAGGTGTAAAACAACGGTTGATGCCAAAGTGATGTGCCAAGAGACGGCGAGACTTAATCTCAAATATCTCATTGAGAGGCGGTCATATGATCCAAGAGGCCTTTATGCAGCACACCTTGAGCAGCACTCATCACACGAGTCTTCCATAAAAGACTATTGGGTCAATTGTGATGATGAATTTGATGTATGAAGATGTAACTACAGTCGTTTTAGACTCCTGCAAATTGTTGTTTTCATGACAGAAGATGTGGGAGGCCTATCTAATGATGATGGGGAAGTCATTCTCCCCTCATTCTTCGTGGATCAAGTAGACTCATAACCACTTGGAAAAGTGGATTGGTGTGCAAAGGTGAACACATCTATAGAGGAAAGAACAAGTAGGGTTGTCAGAAATAGTCAACTCTACTTGGACAGTAAGAAGACAAGGAAGGTAGTAATTCCCCATACAAAGCCGCCATCGGTTCATCCTTCACTACCTTCCACATCAAGGAAGAAGCCCAAACAAAAGCAATGGGGTAACCCTCCCAAAGGAATGTGAATGTTAGGGTACACCAGGGGAAGAGAACAAGAGGTACATGTGGAGACAGCCACAAACATACCTGAGATAGTCATGGAAACCGCTATAGTTGAGCCATTGATTGAGATAATCACAGCCGAGACAGAGCCCATAATGGAAGCAGTTGCAGCGGATACAGTGCTTGTGATAGAGACAAAACCTCCTACTTCACCACCATCATAGCAGTCACAAGTCCCCATTGACTTGGACTCTCCACCATGATACATCACTACAACACAATCTCATTCATGAGGCATTTAGGGGCCTAACATTCCTCCTTCGAGTGAGGCTAGTCAAGATTCAATCTGGCTTGAGGGTCTCCTAGGAAGGAAGAGAGAAAGGCCATCCTACCAGCTTGACTTCACATAGTTTGATCATGTCCCTCAAGACATGCCAGCGAAGAAATTGAAGAAGAAGGTTCATGTAGGAAAGAATGCGGATAATGAATTTGTTATAGAGACAGCTGCCCCACCTGAGGACAAAAATATACACGAGGTAGAGGTTGAGGACTTCACATTGTCAAAGGTCAACCTCGGTAAGACCACTCGTCAAGTGGAAGCGGGTCTTCTTGGAATTTCCTCGGTGAGTGTTCAAGAAAGAATGGCTAAAGACGGAAGAGACAAAGCAACCTTAAAGGCTAAAAACCAACAACTAAGGTTTTACATATCTAGCTTGATGCACGGTACTCCAAATGTCTCTACTGTGCCACGAGAATTGCTAGACCTCCCCGCAAAGAAAAACCATCACCAGTTGATTTCATATGGAAAACACTTGAGAAATCAAGTGGAGGGATTTTTTGTCAGAGGACGGTGTATATTGGCAGAACTATACCAGTTGAGGAATAGAGCTCATGAACTCCATGCAGAGATCCAGCAGTCAAAGCTAAATACAGCAGAGAAGAGGCCTGGGGACAAGATCACAGTCACTGATTTACAATTGGTGTACCAATCAGTTACCACTACAGAGAACAAGCGACATCTTTTCGCTTGGAAAGAACAGCTAGCATACAAGGTGAAAGCCTATGATGCCAATTATGTGGAACTAATCGAGTACCAACAGATCGTGGCAGATATTATCAACTTTGCAAGAACATTGGTAATATCCATCCCTTGCCTTTATCAACACGAGGGAGGTGCGTACATTGAGCTAGGCGTAGTGTAGAAACAGTTCCAAGATGTTTTATGTGGCACATTTTGCGATGTTCCCAATGGTTGCAAATTGAGTAAGGTTGCAGCCATGTCCACCAAGTTGGATGATGCAGCTGCGAAGTGCATAGAATATCAGCAACAACTTGTGAATGGTGAAGAGATGCTAAAACGCCATGTCATCATCTTGCAGAGCATTGATTGTCCTGAGGAAGAAGAAGTCAACAACTAGATAGAAGAACTATTGACGGGAGGTGGTGAGGTGTAAAGCACCCACTAAGGACGTCCTACCCTCCAAAATAGCATTAATGGCGACGTGAGTTAACTTGATGCCTCATTCCAAGTTAACTCCATTTTCCACTAATCATGCATGTTAGATCCCACCAATTATGGATGTCTATCTCAGATCTCCACTAATTGTGGATCTCTATTTTGGAGGCACATTTTGTAATTTAAGTTCACTTTTAGTTTAGTTTCAGTCAACTGAAGTAGACTTCCAGTTGACTATTTGTTTAGTTTCAGTTAACTGAAATAGATTTCCAGTTAACTATTTGCTCACCTACTTTTAGACATAGGAATAAATCTTGTTGATTGGCAAGAACTGATTGCTAACTCAAGGAGATTTTAGAGTTGCCTACTCCTTTGAATTTCTATAAATAAGAGTCTTGGGCTCATTATTTGCAAACCTTTATTTACTACGCAAAATTGTTACGCCATTGTTGCCAACAAGTTTGAAAGTGCAATTTGTTCACTCTTGGATGAGAGTTAATTAGTTTGATGAGCAATTGTGTCTGATTTTGTACCTTTGCATGTCCCAATTCTTTGTAATTCATTGAGCTTGAAGAACGAAATCAAAAGGCACATGCAGTTTGATCTAAAGATTTGAGTTCTTACAACATCTTGTTCTTATCACTTATTGTTTCAATCTCCTCCTTGGACAGGGGTTCCTCCTCCTTGGATATTTTGATGTTAATAGTTATCATTTGATGTTGTGTAATGAGTTGTCTTTCAGCCTACACTTTGGACAAGTGTCGTCACCTCCTCGGGAATCCTGTTAGCCAAATCACCGTAATTTGTTGTTTCTAGTGAGTTGTTTCCCAGCCTATACCTCGGACGGGTTCCTCCTCCTTGGCAAGTCTGAAATCCATCTTACTATAAAGAGTGATTGCTTGCATAAAGCCTTATTCCAGCATAGATCTGAGAGTTCAGAGCCTCGAACTCATTCTAGTGAGACAGTTAGCCCAAGTAATCCAACCATCCATTCCCGCTCCTATGCCCTCATGCTTTGTTTTTCTTGAGGAGATAGGAAAGATTAAAAGCTAGTTTAGTTGTAGTTAAGATCTGCAAAAACTAGAGAAAACCTTAGCTGCAACGCATTGTGTTTATGCACCCTTGTGTCTTGCCGCTGAGTAAAAAAGATAGGAACATTAGTTTACTATACTTTTTACACAAAACATCAGCAAAGAGAGATTTTCCTCTCTATAATTCAAAGGGCAGTTACTAAAACACTTGCAATAGGTGTCAGTTTCCAATAAGCACTCCAGAGGTGCTAATTGAAATGCCAAAACATCTTCAACTCTTCCTTCTCTATCCATGGCTAGTAAATGAAGGTCATTATTTTGACATCAATGGTGTCATTGTCATTTTCCTATAACGCTCTCTTTCTATAACTCTCCCCATTTTACATTATTGGTAAAGGGACTTCTATCCATGTCTTTATGACATTATTACATCAATAAGAACTCCTTGAACATAAGCATCAACACAACCATCCAACATTCCACTCACTTTCTTTTTCTTTTACCAACACATGTTCTAGCAAAATTTGAAGAAAACACACACACACTTATACTGAGAGGGGGGTGAATCAGTATAATACCATTTTTTCTAATTTATAATGGTGGCAACCATAAAGCAATAATCAAGATATCCACACATGCAAGATCTAACAATAGAGAACACAAGATGCAAACATGATTTTACATGGAAACCCTTGTGGGAGAAAACCACGGAAAAATATTGCTTTTATAGGAAGCTTCTTACAACTTTGTAGGAACCAACCCACAGGAGACACCAATCCTCACTGAGCACCAACTCAGCAAGAGACACTAATCTCTTTGAGAAAGAGGTTACAACCTCTGGATCTTGTTGATTAGTAGCCACCAACCTTTAAAATACAAAATAATGATGATGTTATTGGATCTTCCCTAGATCCCTTCAAAAAATGCCCGCTTCTACACACAAATATACCTTGAATCTCTACTTTAAAACCTCCACTCAAATCTGCAATATGATCTTCAATAATATGCTCACAAATTTGATCACAAAGATGCACTACTTCCACAAATATTTCTGCTCATAAGTCTGCAATAATACACTTCAAAATCTGCTCATATTCTTTGATAATTTCTGCTCATAATGTCTACAATAATTTTCATTAATATCTACTCATTTTATGCTCCTTAGATCTGCTCCCAAGTCTGCTCATTAATTTCTTGAATGGGAATGATATTCAATGAATTACTTGATGATTTGAACCTCAACAAACTTCTTTATATACCCCTCAAATATGCCTCTTCATCCAACAATCACCTCCTTTCAAAACAGGTCGGCCCAAACCAAAAATAATTTGCATTTATTTTATTTTGCCTCCACTAACTTGGACGCACCTTCCTAGAAGGGGGTCGGCCCACTTAAAAATTAAAATTGATTTATTTTGAATTTTACAAAATCCAAATTTAGGGCAGATCAAAGGGGGTCACCCTCATAGAAATTTTGTTTTTATTTTATTTTCTTCAACGCCTTACAATATTTAATTTAATTTGCTTTTTTTCTCTTGCATTGGATAGCAATAGGACATCATGGAGAAACTCTTTTGACATCAATGACAACAATAATTCTAGCAATCTCCTCCATGGTCATTGATGGTGACCCTGCAAAGAAATTATCTTGAAATGCAACAGGATTGTACTTTCCCCTTGACAGAAATGCTCCCCCCAACTGAAATTCTCCCCTAACTCTACTCTCCCCCTTTGACATCAATGGAAAAGGGTATCCAAGGTTAATTGAATAAGACAATGAATAGCTCCCCCTAAACACATGCTTCACTTGAAAAAACTTAGTGAATGGATGAGAGTGACATCACTCCCAATTTATCCCTCAAGTACTCAAAAGTCTTTTTTGGAAGGTACTTCATGAAAATATTTGCAATTTGGTCCTTTGTAGCAACATACTCCAACTTTACTTGTTGCTCAAGTACTTACTCCCTTTAGAAATGATACTTAATCATAATATGTTTTTTTCCTAGAGTGCATAATTGGATTCTTTGATATGTTGATAGCACTCATATTATCAAAGAGTATGGGAATGGGATGCTCATATTCAACCCTAACATCTTTCAAAGTTTGTTTCATCCATAAAACCTATGTGCAACAAGTTGTTGCAGCAATATATTCTGCCTCTACTGTAGATAGGGAAACTGAGGCTTGTTTCTTTTTTAACCAAGATACAAGGCAATTTCCGAGAAAGAATGCTCCTCCACTAGTGCTCTTTCTATCATCAAGACTGCCTGCCCACTCTGCATCCATATAGGCTTTAAGAGTGAAATCTTCACCCCTTGGATACCACAATCCAATATCCATAGTCCTCTTCAAATATTTCAATATTCTCTTGACAACATTTACATGGATTTCTTTTGGGGTTGCCTGAAACCGTGCTACCAAACCAATAACTTGCATAATATCAGGTCTTGTAACTATGAGGTATAGCAAACTACCAATCAGGGATCTATACATAATCTGATTTGTTGCACGAGATTCATCATCTTCGCTCAATTTACTTACTGGATTACAATCTTCCATCTTGGATTTCTTTAACATACTTGGTTTGGGAAATGAAGATCCCTTTATCTGACAAAGATTTTCAGACCAAGAAAGATAGCTCACCTAGCATAAACATTTCAAATTCCTTTTGCATGTTTGAGACAAAGTCTTGGCACATCATCACTGTCACTCACCCCCAAAAGTGATTTCATCGACATATACCACAACAATTAACAACTTATCTCCTTCATTCTTGATATACAGGTTGCTATTTGCTATTCCTCTTTTGCAGCCTTGTCCTTGGAGGTACTTGTCTAACCTTGAATACCAAACCCTTGGGGCCTGTTTTAGTCCATAAAGGGCCTTCTTCAATCTACACACATAATCTTCTTTCTCTGATAAGATGAATCCTTTAGGTTGCTCAATATACACTTCCTCTTCAAGATTTCCATTGAGAAAAGTTGATTTGGCATTCATCTGATAAACTTTGAAATTCTTGAAACTTGCAAGAGCTAAGAACATTCTAACAACCTCTAATCTTTCAATAAGGGAAAATGTCTCTTCGAAATCTATTTCTTCAACTTGTGCATAGCCTTTGCACACAAGCTTTTCTTTATTCCTTGTGACTTCCCATCTTCATTTACCTCTTTTTTAAACACCCACTTGGTTCCAATGGCGTTATTGTCCTTAGGTATTGGGACAAGCTCCCAAGTTTCATTCTTCTCTATTTGATCCAATTCTTTCTACATAGCCTTGATCTGGTATTTTGTTTTCACTTGCTTCTGAAAAGTTCTTTGGTTCAACTTTGGAAAGCAAACACAAATTTGCATGTTTTGTTGTATTTGCATGTCTTCTTCTTGTCTGAATTATGTGTCTTTGTCTCCAATAATTAGATCTTCAGGATGGTTCTTTTGAACAAATATAGATGGTGTCTTGGGTGGTACCTTTGATGGAGTCTTCATATTTCCTTGCTCAACTTCTCAATTTTCAATTTCTTCTTTTATTTCTTCTTATTTGTAACATTCTTCCTTTTGATAATCAATTTCTTGAACTATCTTCTTTGGATGTCTTTCTTCATCAACCCTCACATTTGCACTCTCAACAACTTTGTGCAATCTCTTGTTATAGCATTTATAAGCTTTACTCCTTGTGGAATATCCAAGCAAGTGTTGGACTCAAGGAACACTGAGAGGGGGGGGTGAATCAGTGTTCAACAATATTTAAATTTCAATTCAGATCTTAAACCATTTACAACATTTCACTAGAAGTAAAGATGCAAGCACAATAAGGAAACAATCAAAACACCATAACACCAAGATTTTTACGTGGAAACCCTGTTAGGGGAAAAACCACAGTGGAGGTTAATCTACAGTTTATACTCTGTTAAAAGTATGAAGAAAAAGGGGAATGCACATGCATTCAAGCACATTGCCTAGAGCTCACTACTCAAAATTAGGAAGGCCCACTACCTTACAAAATGTTTGGATTACAACAAAGAGTTGAATTGAGAAAGTTGCATCTACAAATGCCTGGTATCAGTCCCAGTGAGGCTCATAGATCAGATTCTGGACCTTCTATTTGATTTTGCACTTTGCTCTGCTCTCCCTTAATTCTCTTCACAAAAATCCTCTTCTGCACAAACAAAATTTGCTCAACTGATCTTCTGGTATTCGCACACACATCTGCTCTGCTCTTCACACCCATCCATACATCAAAATGAATTACCCGAACTCACATATATATCCACTATCAAGAATTCAATCGCTATATGTTGGCTTCAGCACAATAAAAAATAATTTCCTAATAGTTGGCTCAATCCAAATTAAATATTTGATGTGTACCCATCAAGTTCGGCTAATGCTATGTTGTGGCCCAAAATCAAAATGCTCGAACATAGAAATATTTAAACAATTACTCCTTATACATCTGTGACATGTCATATTCACCGAGTCAGCCACCATGAGCTAATAAATAGAAAATCATTATGTCGGATCTCCTAACTTAACCACCGATTGATGCAACATCACAAAACTTAACAATAAGATAAAATAGATATTTAACAACTTTCCCCAAGATCCACAACTCAAAATGATAATCCGGTGAAGCATACAGATTGACATACTGACCGGATACCCTGTTCTTCATTTTCACTTATGGTAAAACTCTGTTCTTTACTCTGCCTTCTGGTATGAACAAATCCTAGTCTACAGACCAGAATAATGACTTAGGTTGCCATCAATGACAACACTAGAAGCCATATGCCAACAGTAAGATACCCTCATCACTTCTTGAATCAAATTTTCCCAAATCTTCCTCGTCTCTTCTTATATAGCATTTTCTTTCAAAAACCTTGAAGTACTTTACTGATGCAGGCCTTCCCTTCCAAAGTTCATTTGGAGTTTTTTTGTTGTTCACCCTTATTTGTGATCGGTTTGAAATGTATATGGTTGTATGAACTGCTTCTTTCCAAAAAGTATAAGCTATCTTGGATTCATTGAGCATAGGTCTTGCCATACCTTGAATGGTTTAATTCTTTCTATTAACTACTCTATTTTGTTGTGGAGTTCTTATAGTTGAATATTGTCTCCTTATCCCATGCCTTTCACAATATTCTTCAAATTCGTTTGAGGTAAATTCTCCTCCTTTGTCTGATTTAAGGCACTTGATCTTCAACCCTATTTCATTCTCCACTAAGGCTTTAAATGCCTTAAACTTCTCTATTGCTTCAAATTTTTCTTTAAGAAAAGTTACCCAAGTCATCCTGGAATAATCATCAATCACCAACATGAAATAACTCTTACTTTGCAAGCTTTTCATCCTCGTTGGCCCACACAAATCAGTGTGAAAAAGTTGCAAAGGCTTTGTCATAGAATATTTCTTAGATTTGAAGCTTGACCTTGTTTGTTTGCTTTATTGACACTGTTTGCAAATATCATTTGAGGGATTTTCTATCTTTGACATGTCCCTTACTGCTTTCTTTTTGTTGATATTTACAATGTTGTCAAAATTCAGGTGTCCCATCCTTTTGTGCCACAAGCAACTCTCATCTTCTTGTCCCATATAAAAAATTTCACTTTTGACTTTATTGAGAATGTATAGATTACCATCTATTCTATAAGCATCTACTATCAATTTTCCATCTTTCATGATTGTACGTCCTTTAGAATGATCTTTCATGATTGTACATCTATTGCTTCAATTTTTTCTTGAAATTGGTCTTTCAACTTTGAATTTTGCTTCTTGAGTCTTTTAATTTTGTCTATGGCAATAGTAAGTTCTTCCTCAAGATCTGCTATAGTATCTTTCTTGCTTTCGACCTCTTCATCCCTTTGTCTTCACACCTTGGAGCTTGTTCTTCTTTTGTTTCCAAGGCCATGAAGAGAATTTCTTCTCTATCACTTTCCTCGGATGAACTATTTCTTCCTTGAACATAAAGTCTCTTCTTATGTCTTCAAAAAATCTTCTTCTTTTTGGATTTCCTTTGAGTGGACTTCTTGTTAGAATGACTTTTCTTGCATTTTTGCTTGACATAATATACTTCTTCACTACTATCACTTCCAACCTATGGACATTTGGCAAAAAAGTGACCTATATTACCACAATTAAACTATTTAAGAGTATACTTACCTTTTCATTTGATAGTTCCTTTATTGAATTTCTTCCCAAAGTTAGCCTCTTCCTCATCGCTTGAACTTTCACTTGATATGGTTCCTTTGTTCTTCATCCATCTTGATGCTTTAAATGTGGCTTTCACATTTTGATGATGTTCCTTTCTTAGTCCTCATTTTGTAAGTGATAAATATGTCATGTAACTCATCCATCTTCAAAGTTCTTAGATCCTTCAATTCTTGAATGGTGGAAACTTTTGCATCAAATCTCATGGGTAGAGATCTTAAAACATTTTGCACAACAACCTCATCCTCAATCTTTTCTCCAAGACCACAAATGGTATTTATGACGTCATCCACACAGAGAAAGTAGGCAGCAACATTCTCATCGTCCTTCATCTTCAATCTCTCAAATTGTCTCCTGTGGGTTTGGAGCTTTTCCTTTTTCACTTTGTCATCTCCCTCGTAAGTCCTTTGAAGATTATCCCACATATCTTTTTCCGATGTGCATTGCATAACTTTGACAGATTTTAATTCAGTTAGACCACTTAGAATTGTATTCATAGCTTTAGCATTGTTCTCACTAGCCCTCTTTTCAGCTTGATCCGTTGGTCAAGTAGCAGGTGCCACATAACCATCCACAATAGATAGTCATATATCAAATCCATGGACCATCAAATAAATATGCATCCTCATACTCCAAAAAGCATAGTTGCTCCCATCAAACAATTGTGCTCAGCTGGAGGAAAACCCTTCTTAACCTTCCATGTGTGTTCTTAAGATCTTTTTGTCAAGTGGTTAGGATTTTTCAAAGGAACCTGCTATGAAACCAATTGACGAAAACACACACACTTATACTGAGAGGGGGAGTGAATCAGTATAATACAAACTTTTTTTATTTATAGCTTTGGCAATCATAAAGAAATAATCAAGATATCCACACATGCAAGACATAACAATAGAGAGCACAAGATCCACACATGATTTTATGTGGAAACCCTTGCAGGAGAAAACCATGGCAAAATATTGTTTTTATAGGAAACTTCTTACAACTTTGTAGGCACCAACCCATAGGAGACACCAATTGCCTCCACTGAGCACCAACTCAACAAGAGACATTGATCTCTTTGAGAAAGAGGCTAGAACCTCTAAATCTTGTTGTTTAGAAGGTACCAACCTTAAAAATAAAAAATAATGATGATGTTATTGGATTGTCCTATATCCCTTGAAAAATCTGCCCGCTTTTGCACAAATTTTTTTTGGCAAGAGACACTACACGTGTTTTATGGTGTTGTCATTTATGGCAACCCTTGTCAGCTAGTCGATCCGCACATTGCATTTTTCTCATACCAGCAGACAGATTGAAGATCGGTGTTTATTTAAGTTAGAACAAAGCATCTGATAACTTCGTGTTCTTCGATTCATATGCAGATTTAATGTTGTTATTTTGTGTTGTGGATCTCAAGGGAGTATTGCCTGATGCATAATCTGTGTTATCTAAAAATCTTGGTGCCTCGTATCGATTTGGGTGAAAGCTAGGAGGTCCAGTTGTCTAATTTTATGTTCGCCAGTGTTTGAAGGACAACTTGGTGAATATGGTGTGTCGCGGATATATGGAGTTATTGTTTAAATGTTTTTGTGTTCGAGCATCTTAATTTGGGTCGTCACTATGTTGTGGCTAACTCTTGTGGATTCACATTGAATGTTTTGATGATTTAAAGTCGACAGTTCATGAATATTTCTTGTTTTGTTGAAGCCAACCTAAAGTGTTCAAATCTCTTGTAGCGGATATATATATAAGTGATCCATTATATAATTTTGGTGTGTGTTCGATGTGAGTTGATGTATGTTGCAAATATCAGAAGTTCAGGAAAGCGATTAAGCACAGTTTCACTTGCACATTAAGGATTTTTGTGAAGAAAATTAAGGCAGAGTAGAGTGAAGAGAAGAATCAGTCTGAAGGAGCAGAATATTATTGTTGAGCTTAACCAGAATTGTAACCAAGAATTTGTAGATGCTACTTTCTCAATTCAAATCCTTGGAAGTATTCCAAAATTTTGTAAGGCAGTGAGCCTTTCTTATTTTGAGCAGTGAACTCTAGGCAGTGTGCCTGAATGCAAGTGCATTCCCATTTTGTAATCATTCCTTTTGAGTATACTCAAATTATATTGTGGATTGGCCATCCACCATGGTTTTTCCCCTAACAGGGTTTCCACATAAAAATCCTTGTGTTATGGTGTTGTGGTTGCTTACTTTATGTTTATGCATATTTCTTTTGGTTGAATGTTATTAGTACTTTTTTTATCAGATTAATAAAGCTAAAAATTGCACAACACTGATTCACCCCCCTCTCAGTGTTGCTTGATTCCAACAATTGGTATCAGAGCTCTAGTCCTCAAAAGAAGTTTAACAGCTTGGGGAATATCTTGGAAAGTGTTTCAATGGATTCAAGCAGTCTTCAACAACAACTTATGGTGTCCCTAGATGATCTTGATCAATCAAAATATGATGTCCGAGAATTGAAAGAAAATCTTCTGAATGTTGAGAGATTCATTGAGTCATTGAAAGATAAAATCAATAAGTCCAAGGAGAAGACAAGGGAAATCTATGATTAGATCAAGCAGGATGATAGTAAGCGCATTGAAGATGAACAACTGAGTCAAGCCCTGAAGGAAAAGATAGAAGAATGTGAAAAAATTTCTAGAGAAAATACAGTTCTGAAGCATGAGATGGAATCTATTATGATGAGAATGACTAAGGAGATTGAAGATAGAAAGAAGAATGAAGAAAAGCTTGCCCAATCCCTGAAAGAGAAATCTAAAGAATGCAGTCGAATTGTTGATGGATTCATTCAGTTGGAACAGGAGTTAGAACAAACCAAACACAATGAGGAAGAACTTGAAAAGCACATTGTTGATCTCAGAGATGAACTTGCTACTATAAATGAGTACAAGTAGAAGTTTAAGGTTAGCTCAGCTAAGCTTGATGAATTGATTAAAGGTCAGAGGACTGATGGTGACAAGCGAGGTCTTGGATATGAGGAAGGTGAAAGCTCTGGTTCTAGACAAAGGAGATTCAAATAGGGAAATCAGATGAACAACACTAGAAGGTATCTGGTAAGACAACCTAATGCTCAGAGGTTTAATGGTTATTGTTATACTTGCAATAAATTTGGTCATATGGTAGCTCAATGCAGAAGTAGAATGAATTCAAATGGTCCATCATTCTCTGGTCAGTGCTTTAACTATAACAAGTATGGTCATAAGTCGAATGAATGTAGAAATGTGGTGAAAAAATTTCATAGAGATGTCAAATGTTATACATGCAATAGATTTGGCCATATTGCTAATCAATGCATATTGAGAGAAAATAAGTGGAACAACTAGTCTGGACAAAGAAATGTGGTGTGCTACAATTGTAACAAAATCGGTCATATTGCTAGATTCTGCAAAGGAGGTCTGGTAAATCAAAGAAGAAACATGCAGAAGGATGTAAAAGGGAAAGGGCAGGCTACTACAGATCAAATCAGAAAGCAGATGAAGAGAACTTGGGTAAAGAAGAGTCCCTTTGTTGCAAAAAATGAGGCAGCACCAGAATCAGCTTCTGGTAATTCCTCCGGGAATTAGTTTTTAGGCTTTTAGCCTAGGGGGATCTGTCAAGAAAATATTTCAAACCCCCTACCTGCAATTGACACCGAGATGTGGATGAGTTCAGTTATTGCATTGGTGATCCACAGATGTTGTTGAACAATTGGAGAGAGTATTTATGCAGAATTGAAGGTTCGTAGAAGAGTTATCTTTCACAGTGTATGAAGACTAGGTATCCAAATGAGTTAGGGAAAAAGCATTTATTATGTTGAAAAGTTAGGTATGTGAGTGATGAAAAGGTCATTTCTATCTTTCATTTGTCACTTTGCACTTTGAGAAAAAGAATTTTTTGAGCTCTGAAGAGAACTTTGGTGAAATTTGGGAGAATTCAAGTGTGAAGGTGATTCGAAGCTCAAACCCTACTTCAGCAAAAAGGTATTTATTGAGAAATCTTGTAAACCTGTGAATTTATTGAAATGGCTACTCCATTGGTGGTTGAAGTGAAGGATAGACCCCGTCCAAAATTTAAATGGCACCCTTTCAAGTCTGTTGAGACTGAACCCTTAGGTGCATTTTTGTATGTGTCGTACAGAGTTTTACACATTGAAGATATTAGGGCATATGTTCATGCTAATATTGAGGAGCTAGAAAGCTCGCAGTTGTTGAATCTATATTCCAAACACATTGTTGGAGAAGATTTCTATGTCAAGCCCAAATTCAAAATCCTAGAGGAGAAGAAATTCACGCAGTTTGTGAAATTACTCGTGTTCGATGAAAGCGAATGGGTTTGGTATATCTTGAGTCAAGTCCATGCATAATTTATGTGGTTGAATCAACCTTTCAAGATAACGAAAGAACATATAAGAGCTGTTACAAGTCTAAATTATTCTGGTGGTTTGCCTATTTTGAAGTCGGTAAAGAATTAGATAGTCACAAATGCGACTAGTTCGACATTTGATAGAAGAGCAATGACAATTGATAACATCACCAATGTGGATGTCAAATTTTCCTCGATGGTCATTGGTTATAAGATATATCACTCCAGTAGAGAAAAATTTGTATCTGGTACTACCATTTATGCAGCTTATCAGATGGTTAGGGAGAATGCAGAGTATGACTTGTGTGAATTGCTTCGAAGTCAGCTTATGGAGAATCTTGCGAAGATAAAGAAAGAAAAGAAGAATTCTTTTAAATACAGTAATCTGCTACTGTGTTTATTCTTTTATTTCATGAATGAAGTTCCGGGAGTTGGGAAAGTGGTCTGGAAAAGAGGTGATAAGCATGTTGGTGTTCAAATTAGAGATATGTTATTCAATTTTGGTGATAGTCAAGCTAGAAAAACTGCAATTTGGGGATATCTCAAGAACTTTTAGAATGAAATGCAAGCAAGGGAAAGGATTCCTACTTCTATTTTTGAGAAGTACAAGGACACAATTTTTTTTATGGTGGATATTGATCAATGCTTAATGGAAGTAGTTGATCCCATAACCATTTGGATTATGCCAATGGGATATGAAGTCGAGGAAGGAATCTTGGAGCTATATGTGCATCATCTGTTGAGTAAACCTTTAGATCCTTCTAAAGAAAGGTTTGGAACTTATGCAGAAAAGAGCATGCAAGTCCATAAGCAATTAAAGAAGCCAAAGATAGTCAAAAGAGTAAGGAAAGAATTGGAAGTCTTTGCAGAAAGTATGGGAATATCTATAGAAGCAGTAAGAGAAGCCAGAAGGAAGAGAGAACAAGTAGATGTTGAAAAATGGAAATAACCTAAAACTAAATCTGCTAGTCCGGCATCATCCTCTACCCGAACTAGAACAACAAGGAGTTATGTACCCCTATCTGGTCATACAGAGAAGTTAGCCCCTGCAAAAGCTCAAGACAAGACTTCTAGTAAGAGGAAGAAGAATGAGAGCATAAGAACCTATGAAGTCATCTCAGAAGATGAGGAGACTGAGTCAGATGAAGGTGTGAAATAAATAAAGGCTACCGACACTCAGGCTACAAAGGTAACCAAGAGCAAATCTTCCAGTGAAGAAGAAAAGGAAAAGAAGAAGGAAAAATTTGACAAACCAGGTATGACAGTTGAAGAAGTTGAGAATTTTGTTGTCAAGGATGGAAACCTCAATCCCCTCTGCAAATGGTATGAATTTTTTGATGAATCAAGACAAAGAATTCTTGAGGAGGCAACAATAAAACATTTGAATATTTTCAATAAAGTTCTTGTTGAAATTATGTCTAGTTTACCTAAGAGTCTGTATGAGGTTTTGGAGATGAGAAGAGTAAGTGTTAGGACAGAAGAAGAGCATATGAGAAAGAGAATTTTTGCAGACTTATGTCCGGAAATTTCTATTGAGGAGATGAAGTCACTCCTGAACAAAGCCAAGAAGGAATTTAAAAGCAAAACAAGGGTGAACAAATTTATGATCGGTGAAACTGATGTTGTTGATGAAACCAAGAAAATCCTGGAAGCATTTCTGTCAAAGAACAAGATCAATGTTGAAGAAGTGAATGTTGAAGATATTGTATCTGATTCGATAAATGAGGAGGTGAATGAAGATACTAAGGATATTCAAATTCCTCCTAATGTGGATAATACAAAAGTACCTATGGAGACTAAAGTTCCTAAGGTTGTATTAGTTGAAGGAATGGAGATGCCAAATGAAGAAGTTGAAGCTCCTAAAGGCAATCAAGAAACAGTTACTGAAGAACCAGAAGTTGAAGAAAAGAAGGTTGAAGTCAAGGAGATTCCAGTGGAAGCAAGAGACACTATAGAGGCAATGAAGATATTTTTGGATGAGCAAAAAGAAGATTTTGATCTTGAGTTGGGAGATGCCCCTATTCATTTATCTACTTTGTCCCCAATTCATCAAATGAAAGTTGCATCGTTTGCACAAGCTAAGGCTAGGGAAGAAATTCTAAAATCCCACATTGAGGACAGTGAATTGTTGAATCTTGCATTTGGTATTCTGGAGAGGATCGAACTCATTTCAAGGATCAATCTGGTTCCTCCTCTGGTGAGCTTAAGAGACTTATAAATTCGGTAAGTACTCATTTTGAGTCACTTGAGAAGTCAGCTTTGGTCAAAGTTTAGAAGGAGTTTGATGTCGAAAGGTTCAGTAGTCTGAAAGGTATGATAGCTAGAGATAAATCTATGTTAGCTACTTGTGTGAAGAATTTTCATAATTCTCTATCTGAAGGTGGAAAAGTTTATAAGTCATGCTTGTCTTTTTCAAAACTTATTGAGGAAAATGAGAAGAAGGTTAAGGATCATGAGAAAGAGTTAGATGCTATTTCTGATGGTTTTGATCCTTTAACTATTTCTGTTAGAACGCAAGAAGGTCAAGTTATCTCTTGACAAAATAAAGAGTCTGAAGCATGAAAATGATAGAATTATGGGAAGACCCTGTGAACTCAAAGGTTTAACTGGTCCAAAAATGGAAACTATGTTGAGTGCTTTGAAGGAAGCACAAGATGCTTTGGCGGTGAGTGACCCTGCAAACATGGAAACTACTGAGATGCAATCTTATTTGCTTTGTGGTAATATAACTTTTCTGGAGTCTTAAGAAGTGTTGGGACTCAAGCTTGCACTTGTTGAAAACAAATTTTGCAGACATTTTCAAATTTGTCTAAATTGTTGTACTCATGTAGCCTGAATTTTTTGTTGAGTTTTTGTATGTGGATTCCCTATCTTTTCCATTGATGTCAAAGGGGGAGAGTAGAAGTGTGAAAAATGTATATTCATCTAAGGGGGAGCTGTAGTTTTGAAGATCTTTTTGAAGTTTTGGTTGGTAGTGTATTTTTGTTGGTACTGATCCAACACTTAGTCATTTTTCACTAAGTGTTGCCATCAATGCCAAAGGGGGAGATTGTTGACAAGAGACATTGCACGTGCTTTATGGTGTTGTCATTGATGGAAACCCTTGTCAACTAGTCAATCCGCACATTGCATTTCGCTCATACCGACAAACAGATTGAAGATCAATGTTTATCTAAATTAGAACAGAGCATCCAGTAACTTCGTGTTCTTTGATTCATACATGTAGATTTTTTGTTGTTATTTTGTGTTGTGGATCTCAAGGGAGTATTGCTCAATGCATAATCTGTGTTATCTAAAAATCTTGGTGTGTTGTATCAATTTGGGTGAAAGCTAGGAGGTCCGGTTGTCTAATTTTATGTTTGTTAGTGTTTGAAGGTCGACCTGGTGAATATGGTGTGTCACGGATATATGAGGAGTTATTTTTTAAATGTTTTTGTGTTTGAGCATCTTAATTTGGGTCATCACTATGTTGTGGCTGACTCTTGTGGATTCTCATTGAATGTTTTGATGATTTAAAGCCAATAGTTCATGAATATTTCTTGTTTTGTTGAAGCCAACCTAAAGCGTTCAAATTTCTTGTAGCGGATATATATAAGTGATCTATTATATCATTTTGGTGTGTGTTCAATGTGAGTTGATGTATGTTGCAAATATCATAAGATCAGGAAATAGATTAAGCGCAGTTTCACTTGTGCATTAAGGATTTTTGTGAAGCAAATTAAGGCAGAGTAGAGCGAAGAGCAGAATCAATCTAAAGGAGCAGAATCAATCTAAAGGAGCAGAATCCGATTGTTGAGCTTAACTAGAACTGTAACCAAGCATTTTTATATGCTACTTTCTTAGTTCAAATCCTTGGAAGTATTCCAAACTTTTGTAAGGAAGTGTGCCTTTCTTATTTTGAGCAGTGAGCTCTAGGCAGTGTGCCTGAATGCAAGTGCATTCCCATTTTGTAATCATTCCTTTTGAGTATACTCAGATTATATTGTGGATTGGCCATCCACCATGGTTTATCCCCTAACAGGGTTTCCACGTAAAAATTCTTGTGTTATGGTGTTGTGGTTATTTACTTTATGTTTATGCATATTTCTTTTGGTTGAATGTTATCAGTACTTTGTTGATCAGATTAATAAAGCTTAAAATTGCATAGCACTGATTCACCCCCCTCTCAGTGTTGCTTGATTCCAACAAATTTTCCTTGAATATCTACTCTAAAACCTCCACTCAGATCTGCAATATCATCTTCAATAATAAGCTTGCAAATCCGACCACAAAGATGCACTACTTCAACAAATATTTCTGCCCATAGGTCTACAATAATACACTTCAAAATCTGCTCATATTCTTTGATAATTTCTGCTCATAATGTCTACAATAATCTTCATTAATATATGCTTGTTTTATGCTCCTTAGATCTGCTCTCAAGTTTGCTCATTAATTGCTTGAATGGGATGATATTCAATTAATTACTTGATGGTTTGAACCTCAACAAACTTCATTATATACCCCTCAAATATGCCTCTTCATCCAACAATCACCTCCTTTCAAAACAGTTCACCCAAACCAAAAATAATTTTCATTTATTTTATTTTTCCTCCACTAACTTTGGTGCACCTTCCTAGAAGGGGGTCGGCCCACTTAAAAATTAAAATTGATTTATTTTGAATTTACAAAATCTAAATTTGGGGTGGATCAAAGGGGTTCAACTTCATAGACATTTTGTTTTTATTTTATTTTCTTTAGTACCTTATGGTATTTAATTTAATTTAATTTTTCTCCTTGGTTGGCCAGCAATAGGACATCATGGAGAAACTCCTTTGACATGAATGACAACAATAATTCTAACAAAATTGTCAAATGAAAATATACAAGCATACTCTTTAGGCAAAGAATTATTTGGATCATTTTCATCCTTCTATCAGGTTCTTGGAAATTTCTCTCATCAAGCTTCATCTTACAAACATCTATATCATTATTTCTTTCTTTTCTCATTGTCTTAAGTCTTCTAAGCTCTTTATCATCTTGCCATTAATTCTCATTCACTTCATTACGTGGCAACTTTCTAATGTGTAGTCTACTACTACCATATCATTCTCTTTTCTTGTTTTCATGGTATAATCAATCAAAAATTCTTTCACTATTGCTACCATAGCATTCTCATTCTTCTCCCCAACCATATCTTCTCTTTCTCTAATATTATGTGAGATTTCATCCTTTGAGATGTCTTCTCTATGGAGTTGAAAGATAATGGAATGATTAGCTCCCTCTGATTTTGTGCTTCTTTTGACTCAATAAAATTTATTTCTTAACTTTTGTGTAGACTAATACCACTTGTACAACTCTGCATGCAACCACCTACATATTTATCTTTGTTTCTTCAAAGTAAAATCCTTCTTAAATGATTTGTATTCATCCTGTCTTTTATAACCTTTGTTTATGTGTAACTTAGGTGACATGCTTCTTTTTTATTTTCCAAAGTTCTTTGAAACATCTTCTCTCATCTACCTTGCTTGTTGACTCCTACTTTGATTGCATTGCATGTGAAGCACATTGGGTTGAATCCCTCTTACCTTCATTTCATTTTTAATTTTAAAACACTTCAATTTTTCCTTCCTTCATGAACCCAAAAATAAATGTTGTATAATTAAATTCATTGACCATCTAACCAACCTCTCATGCTTGCAATGAGCATGAATCGCGGTACTACAAGTATTAGCATCCAATGTAAATGTTCCATAAGTATCCTTTATTTTATGCATAAATTGTAGTTTGCATAGATTCCTCCTTTTGACTATCTTGGTCTTTCTTTCTTCTCCAAAATTTAGTAGGTTCTTTCCTTTGCTTACCCACAGTTTCCTTCTTGCTCAATTTAGGTTCTATAAGAAAACTTCTACAAAATATTGCTTTATGGCCAAAATGATTACATGAAAAGCAATAGTCATAAAAGGAACTTTTGAACCTGGTCATATGAGGTTGTCTAGAAGGGAAAGATCTTATAAATGTATTAGTTTCCTTTTTGTCTTTGTGAGGAGTGTTTGTTTCCTATGGAGTTTGACTCACTTTCTTCTTGTTGCTTCCACTTTTGATAGTTCTTTTTAGGGATTCAACATACCTCTTTGATTCTTCTTCATTTGACTTCTTTGGTACCTATTTGGAGTCTTCTTTATTTGTCATATGATTTTATCTATATCCAAGAGCTATCTTGTTAAATAGTGACCTTTTTCATTAATGATATCATCTAGGATCGTGGTAATCCTCTCAAATTTTAGGCTTTTGTTCAAGTTAATAGTTGTCTTCTCTAGTTCCATCTTCAAGGAAACTATCTCAGACTCTAACCTTTCACAATCTTCTTCCTTTGATTTAAATTGAATTCTTACTTCTTCATTCATTTTCCTTTCTTCAATTTGAACTTTCAAATCTATGTCTACCTTTTTGGATTCCTCAAGTATTTTGGCCTTTGATTTACATTCTTCTTGAAACAATAGCTTATACTTTGAATTCTTCTTTCTAAGTCTCTCAATTTATTCTATAGCATGATAGAGTTCTTCCTCAAAGTTATCTTTATCATCATCTTCATTATCAAATTTAGTCTTCTCTTCCTCATGTGAGTGCTCATTTTCTTTATCATTATTTCCAATGATATTGTCTTTTGTTTCAAATGTCATAAAAAGAATCTCTTCTCTATAGTTGTCCCAATCACTTTCATTGGATGAGTTATCATCTCTATAAGAATAGAGACTCTTCTTCTAATCATAGGATTTCTTCTTATTTGTTTTATCATGATTGTGACCATTTTTGTTTCCTTCCTTTGTATAATGCTCTTCTTCTTGATCACTATCACTTCCTTTCAAATATGGGCATTTCTTAACAAATTTTCCTACTTTTCCACAATTGAAACGTTTAAATCATAATTTTCCCTTGTTGTTTCTATTTTTTAACTTTCATACAAAATAAGCTTCCTCCTTTTCTGTTTCTTCCTCGAAACTCTCACTTGGCATAGGTTTTAAGTTCTTTTTTGACATTTTGTGGCTTTGAAGGTTGCTTCCTTTTTAGATGTATTTTCCTTTTCATTCCTTATCTCATATGCAATTAGGATTCCATGTAGCTCATCCATGGTTAATTTATCCAAGTCCTTTATCTATTTTGTAGTAAAAAATTTAGCATTGAATCTTAAGGAAAGAGATCTTAAAAAAAATTGTACTATTGTTGATTCTTCTATATTTTCACCAAGACCCTTTAGGGTATTGATTATCTCATCTACTTGAAGTGGATAGGCAACAATAATTTATTCATCCAAAATCTTTATGTTGAGCACACAGTGGTACTAAGGGGGAGGGGATGAATCAATATCTAAAAAAATAATAATTTTTAAAACTTAACCAATCACAATGAAACCATTCAAGTAAGATCTAGCAATTAGGAACACAATGAGAACACATGATTTATGTGGAAACATTTTCAAGAGAAAACCACATCACAATATTGCATATATATATATATATATATATATATATATATATATATATTATAATTTAATATTTTGCTTCTTGTAGGCTCCAACCTACTTTCAAAGTCTCAAATCTAATATAAACTGATCTTCAACTCAACAAGAGGCTCCAATCTCAACTTGATAGGCTCCAAACTATGGAGGCTCCAACCTCCACACACAAACTGAGCTCCAACCCAACAAGTTGTTGAGCATACACTGGAATACAGAGAGGGGAGTGAATCGGTATTCAACCAAATCTCAAACCCTCCAAAGAAAATTGAAACTTGATATTTGCAGCATTAACAAAAACATGAAAGAAGAACACAATGCACAACACCACACAAAACTAGATGTACATGGAAAACCCCAAAGGGGAAAAAGCACGGTGAGAAATGTTGCTAGGGGCTACTGTCCTAATCTAGCCTCACAAATTTGATAAACAGATACAAATTTGATTTAGGGATACAACACAAGGAAGCTACTACTCCTTGTAGAAAGGTTTTAGGGTCACTCCCAAGGAAGCTACAACTCCTTGCAAACTTTTTTTTAGGGCTTCAACCCAAGGAAGCAACTACTCCCTGAATTGAGAATAAACTAAGAAAATGTCACAACATGACAGTCCTTCTATTGTCTAAATTTGACAATGAAGCTTAGTCCTTTTGATGATTGCAATTCTGCTTTGAAAAATCCTCTACAACTTCCTCAAATGTCTTCTATGCAGCTTACTAGCTCATTTCTTCATCCTTCAAGAAGTTTTCCTTTGGCTCATTGCCTCCAGAAATCAGTTAGGCACACTCTTTTCTTCCTTTCTATCTCAAAGATATGATCAAATTGAATCTGGATAGGATTTACAACTTTTTCTTTTTCTCTTTCAGTCACTTACATATACATCATAATGCATTACGCACCCTTATTCAACTTCTTACTCCCACTAACCACCTAGATCAACTAGGTTTATAATTTATACATGATATTACATTTATTACATTACATGTCGAAAAAGAACAAGAATATTACAATTATAAACCGGCCAAAGATCAAACAACAACATGAAACGTGTAGAGAGAAAGCCAGGGAAAACTTTAGTGGCGAATCTTCGCCAATTGGCGAATTCTAGGAATTGGCCAAGTCGAAATTGGCGAATTCTCGCTTCGAACAGGGTGTCCAAATCACTCGAATTTTACGAAGTATAGGTCCAATGCATGTCCATTTTCCAATGAGTTTTTTTATGAGGCATATTTAAGCAAAAAATTCGCCATTGTCAAACTACGCATTTCAATTGGACCGACTAATATTTTCGCCTAGAATTCTGAAAGCATTTAATAAAACACCTACATATTCACCAATACTATTAAAACAACATTGTATCAAGACCCATTTCACCAATTAAAATTTACAAATAGTTTTTTGTGAAGACCCATTTTGCAAATTAAAATTTATAAAAAGTTGCTCATGAGGACCTATTTCGACAATAACATTAAAAAATAATTACATTTGAGGACACATTTCGCCTTGAAAATTACAATGTATTGTTGTATAAGCACGCGGGATTCGCCAAATTTTTAATATACCATTTAATAATCCTACAGAATTTTCCAAATATGGAATCATGGATTGATATAATTACAATCGAAAGTATCATTTATTCTTACACATTTTGTTCGGTTCTGAGGTTCTACTTCTCCATTCAGAAGTCAGCGAAAGCCAAAAACGTAGACTTAAAAGGTGAGTGATCATTTCTTCATAGTGTTATTAGTTATAATAATAAGTTTTCTTTATCTCTTTTTCATTATTGCTTCAACAAAGTGAACCTTAGAAGTTAGAACCAAACTCTGAAGTTTCAAATTTTTTGAAACCTCTGACCCACCGAGTAGAAAGATGACCAAGAAAGACTTACAACTCAACAAAGTGAACCATCAACCAAGTCGGGGAATCGTGTAGTTATGAAAATTTAGAAATCTGCGACAAGGTTATATAACTCTGAGGACTAGCGACCAAGTTTAGGAAAAGCCTATATTGTATTCCATGGTATTGAATTTGATATGTGATTTATTATTAATCCATTCCATGAATAAAAATAAATACAATCGAAATTGTCATTTATTCAGAAGTCAGCCAAAGCTGAAAACGTAGACTTAAAGGTGAGTGATCATTTCTTCATAGTGTTATTAGTTATAATAATAAGTTTTCTTTATAATCTCTTTTCCATTTTTGCTTCAGTCTTAAAGATGATATTGAGTAGGTAATGGGATCTATATTATTATTTTTTTTCCTTAAACAAGAAGACATTTTTTCCAATTTTTATTCGAAGTGAGATGAATAAGTCGAGCGAATCAGAGATCAATATGTCGAGCGACTCGAGTAGCAAGGGTAAGGCTCCTGCTGCTCCTCAGGGTGGTGAAGAGACTCCTGCCGCTTCTCAGACTCCTGCTCCTCAGGGTGGTAAGGCTCCTACCGCTCCTTAGGGTGGTGAAGAGACTCTTGTCGCTCCTCAGGCTCCTCGGGGTGGTGAAGAGACTCATGTCGCTCCTCAAGCTAGTGAAGAGACTGGGAGGCCATCAAAACACCCAAAACTTAGACGTACCATACAGTCTTACTTTGCAATTTCCAAAGCTTCTGATCCATCAAGTCAAGATGGAGCTACATCATCAATTGTTCCACCAAATATTGGTAGCATTCCCAATACCTCACCGCCACTGAAAGGTCAAGTTGAGATTGTCATTGATTTAAATCAAAATGTATCAAATCAAGATAGCAATACCACATAAGATGTTCCAAGTGATACCCTAGGCCCAGTTAGCCAGAATGAGATAATTGACTTGGATGAGGATGATGATGTTAGTAGCAAGAAAAGGAAAAATAAACCAAAAAGGGGGTGCGAGTGGAAAATGATATGGAGTTTTCAACTTGGTTGGTTGTCAAAATACCCTTCATGGTACCCGTGGGGATTGTCAATGCAAACGATATTGAAAAGGAAACATTGGCCAAATGTAAGATTTATAGTTGGAAATGTGGAAGATCCAAGACGTTGCAGCTAAAGATTAACACTATAGAAAAGCATATCGGTAAAGTTTATGAAAAATAAATCATAGACAGAAAGGAAGAATTAGTCATACGATGGAAATCAAAGGAAGAATGTCTTCATGTTAAGTATGCCATGGATTATGAAGAGAATGAAAAAAGAATGTTGAACATTGCTGCATGTAAAGGTACACTTGAGGCTCAATTTGGAAAAACAATGGAAGGAGCAAATCTGTCAAAAATTGTTCAGATGAGTGTTGTTTTTCATATTTTTTCCAGAGGGCGTCCTATGACAGACTACCCAAAATATTTTGGTTTATTATCTTATTTGAATGTTCCTCACTATCCCTTGTCACATTGGTCAGTAAACGCTGAATGGGATTGGGCAAACTATCTTGCTACAGTGGAAAAGGAAGATTTAAAGGATAAAGTAAAAGAGTCAAATTTCATTGCATTATCTTTAGATGAAGTTACTGTGGTAGACATTACTTCTTGGGTCTGCATGCATTTGTATATTGTACAACATGTTCACCAAGCTCATCTTCTCTATGTTCATAAAATGAAGAAAAGTTCAACAACGCAAAATATATTTGAACTAGTCAAAAAAGCTTTGAATGAAATTGCAAGTATGGATGAGTTGACAATTGCGAAAAAGTTGGTGTGTGTAGGAGCTGATGGAGCTGCAGTGATGCAAGGTCAAAGGACCGGTGTTTGCAAAAATTTACAAACTACTTGTGCACCATACATGCTTGGCATTCATTGCATGGCCCACAGAATGAATTTAGCATTCAAAATTGTTAGCAAGTTTCCTACAGTATCAAAAGTCAAAAATCTAGTCCACAAGATCCACACATACTTTTGTCGAAGTCCTAAACGTTTCACATAATTTCAAAATTTTGTTGAGGGAATAACACCAGGAAATAAGCTTCTCAAGGATGTCGATACCAGATGGATCTCCCTGCTGCATGGACCAGTGCAACGAGTTCTTTCATAATATCAATCTTTGATTGGAGTGATGTATGAGCATCGCAGCATAGTAGAGAAAGCTCCTGACCTCTTACATAGGTTAAGCGATAGAGAGACACTCTTGACTTTAACTAGGCTTCTCCCCATGTTGGATGTGATGAACGAGATTGTGAAAAAATCCCAAGACAGAACTATGTATATTAATGAATATGCCAATATACGTAAAATTACATGCTTGGCCCTCGATCATCTATATCTAGATCTAACACAAGATGGCCCAAATTATTTCATGTGGCAGAAAATTAATGATTTGAATGATCCTGATAATTATTTACAGTTTAATGCAAGCGAGAAATTATGCATCTGTGTATGTGGATATGAGATACAAATGTACCAATGTAAGACAGCCAGGCGCTCTAACAGAGAAGTAGTTGTTAACTGGGAATATTTTCAAGGCATTGTTAAATCTGTTGGTGATAATTTGAAGGAAATTGCAAAATATCTTTCCTTAGAGATTCGTGAAATATTCCCTCAACATGAAATACTTGAAGCCATGAGTATTGTGTATCCTCAATTTTGGGAAAACCGAGATAACCCCACATTTTTTCATGCTTAGGTAAAAATCTTGATCGAACAATTTTTAAAAATTGTAACATACAATGAGCAGAAAATAGAAGGAATTTTAGATGAAGCTAAGCTTAGAAAACAATGTGGGAGTTTTGCAACATCTATGAGGGACCAATATAAATCCATGGGCAAGGACAAGGCCTTTGAACCAAGATCAATAAAAAAGGTTTGGACAAGCTTAGGTCAGAGTGAAATATTGCATGGTTCGATATCAGAACATTTCAAACAATGATATTGGGGTCGATGGAGGATGAGAGAGTTTTTAGTACATTGGGGTTTTTGAAATCAAAGTTAAGAAACAAACTAGACAAGAATTTGGAAAATTGCTTGAGGATGAAAGGAACTGCGTATAATGTCATAAATTTTCCTTTTGAAAGGGCACTCACAATCTAGAGGTCCACATGTGAAAGAAGAGGGGACGTATTATGCAACACTCCAATTCCAAAGGCTGGTACTGGTGGCACTGGTAGTGGCAATGGGACTCAGACAACTGACATTGACAAAAATGACACAATGAATGTTGAATTTGAGACACAATCCAAAGAAAATGAAGAGCAGACTTGGAATCAAATTCAAGATGACTCTTTTACTTTATCTGATGATGAACAACAGATTGAGGGCCCCTAGTCCATTTGGAAATTGAAGAGATTCAAGAGAATTAGCAGCTTTTAGGTATTTATATTGCACTTCATGGATCCCAAGATCATATTCCATTATTCCATACTGTAGTTGATGATATTTTATATTGTATTCAATGAAATTTTGAATCATTACACTTCATGATATTTTATTTTATATTGCACTTCATGAATCATATTCCAAAGTCAAACTGTAGTTGGTGATATTTTATGTTGTATTCCATGAAATTGTGATATTTTATATTTTATATTGTATTTTATATTTTACATTAGTCCGTACATAGCATGCTTTTTGAAATTCTTGAAAAGACAACTCAAGTTTAGTCCCTACATAGCATTCAATGAGATGTCAGAAGATGGCGCCTTCGAAAGGCAAGATAAGTCCATAATGTTGTGTGGTCGCTGAAACTTGGAACCTTAGAACCAAAGTCTGAAGTTTCAAAGTTTTCCAAACCTCTGACCCACCGACTAGAAAGATGACCAAGAAAGACTTGCAACTCAAAAAAGTGAACCATCAACCATGTCGGGGAATAGGGGAGTTATGAAAATTTAGAGCTCGGTGACAAGGTTATAAAACTTTGAGGGCTAGCAACTAAGGTTAGGAAAAGCACCAAAACCACTCTCTTCACCAAAACTTAGTAGCAATGAAACTAACCAAAAATCCATCATTCCAATTCCAATAATAGATAATCCACGGCCTAAATTCATATAAATTTTTAGTGGATATGCTAAGTAGTCATGGAGATTGAGTATTGATGTGTGAATTGTAATGAAATTTCACTAAGATTATGGATGCCTGGAATTAAAATCACCTTATAGTTCATATTTTAATTGTGTTAAAAGTAAAACTTGAGCATCTACTTAGTGATTCATCACTCAAATCAATGCTAATTAGATTAATAACATATTAACAATAGTATTAGTAGCATATACAACAATGAACATAATAACAAGTGTATCTAGAAGTTGAAACCACTACCAGACTTTTTCTTCAAATGATATAATAAATAATACAGATAATTGAACATCAACACATTATTGAAGTCTGAATTTGAGCTTTTAAATTGATTATCACTATATCACATGAAGGAATACATAGAGACATTGGCAATGCAAAATCTTGCTCAAAGACAACTCTGCATAGAGCTGAGTTGGAACTTGGAAACTCATATTATCAAAAGTTAAATCACTGCATCACCTTTTCTAGCAACTTCCACTCTTCAGGTGTTGGAATTGTCATTTGTTCTAACTGATGTTGTTTTACTTGAAGATTTGTTAACAATTCATGATTCAAATTGGAACCTATCTTGGATTCTTCAATCAATTTTGCATTCAAGGTTAGCAATGGTTTGATGGAATCCAAATAGGTCACCACATCTGGGTTCTAAGGAAACTGGTCCAAATCAATCTTCCTTGCATCCTCCATCTTCTTTCTGAAATCATTCCATCCAACGAATCGCTCATTTGTGTCAAAAGCCTCTGGTAAACCAAGCTCTATGAAGTTCCTTAACTTTTCATCCACCTTCTTCATCTTGTCTGCAGCCAAATGCAAATATTTCTCTATTTCACACATTCTCAAACACTTTTCAATGACAGATGACAACGCCATTGATGTAGAGCGCCAATTAGTAATCCCTTTTGATTTCAAAACATTGTCATTGGCTTTGTAGACCGTTTGTTGAATTTGATTTTTTGATTTCTCTAATGCCAACACATTTTTGTTCTCCATTAAATATTTGTTGAGCTTCTTATGATGTTTTCTGATAGCATCAATCAATTGAAACATGTCACACAAATTATCAATCCCCTACAATATTTCATCCCAAATCTTTTGTTTCATATGCCTCATTGTTTCTCTACAAAATGAAGATAACTTATTTTGACAAGACTTAATTTCATTTTTTGCTTCCATTAGCTCTACCTCCAATCTTTCATTTCTTTTTCTCTCCTCCAATTTTTGTTCCAACTGTGCATTTCCATTTGCAATGCTTAGTCTTAATTTTTTTGAAGTGGATTTTTCCTCATCATATTTTTTGTTGCTCTCATCTAGTCTTTTCTTCAGTTCATTCACTATAGTCTCAATCTCATTCTGCTTATCCTCTTTGTTTGTTAATGTAGAGGAAAAAAATTTAATTCTTTTTTCTAATTCATTTCTCTTGTTATCTTATGCTTTCCTCTTTGCTTTCTCATTTGCTAGGTCTGCCTGTAACTTTTCAATTTGAGTCTGCAACCTTTTTTTCTCTCTATCTTGCTTCAGCAATGATGTGTACACCAATTCATTGTTCTTCTTTGATACATTAATTTTGTCAGTATTTCTGAGTCTAGAAAAATCCAATTGAAAATTGTTCACCTGGAATTTAGATGGAGCCATCTGATTTGTTGGTCTGTTTTGAACTGTGGGAACAAGAAATGTGTACTCCATGATTTCTTTACTTGTGTCAAATGTGGGTAATACCATGGTTGTTGCAGGCTCTAAAGTTAGAGTAGACACACTCTCCATCAGTTGCTTCTTTTCTTTTTTATTCAATTCTGATTTTTTTTTAAACTCTTCAATGTAATCAAAACTCGGGGATGCAGGAACAATGGAATGCTTGAATGGTGAAGGAATAGGAGTACTTGCAGTTGCTAATGATGTCGCAGCTAGACTAACTGGCATTGGGTGAGTGCCTAGAAATAACTCCTTTGTGGTGGATCCACTGGTAGTGTGACTTGGAGTTGGACCTGTCAAAATCCTTTGCCTCTTCTATATGCTTTGATCGCTTGGTGTTTTTGTGGTATATTGTGTTGTCCTCTTGTGTGTAATTTGCTATTGTAGCACATGTTGACCACTACTAGTACTACTACCCATACCATCGCCACCAGAGGAAGTGCATATTGCACTAATCCCTCCACCATGGGCATGTCCTAGTTGTGATTGTGTCTAACCATGAGGATGAGGATTTGAACTTGAAGCTCTAACAAATTGACCTGTATACCTTAGGTCTACTTTTTCACCTCCAAACCCAAGGACAGATTTATCAACTGGTTTTCTATGCTTTACATCTATTACCATCCAAGGGCCTTGTGTTTGGGACCCCAAAGGACCACCTTCATAACCCATTTTTTCAGCTATGGCTGCTCCTGTAGTAAATGCTTCTTTTGTGGCCTCACTTAAACCAAGTTTGAAATTGACATGGCTTTCTTCTTGCCTATCATCATCACTTTCTTCATCTTCTTGTTCATTTGGATGCTCTATATTCCATAATTTGCTAAACTCAAGATCTTCTTCATTATCTCCATACTCTACAAGAGCTCTTAGATCACCTAGGTCCTTCCTCATAGACCAAAAGGCAATAATTTTTTATCGTGACCAATTTCTTTTTGTAACTTCCTTCTCTAGATAATCTGGCATTTTTACTCTACTAGATGGTTTATGAATTTTTTCATAAAAATTGTTGTACCTCCTAATTGTCTTTTGATGCAATGCCATAATTTATGCTTACAATTGTTCAAAAGAAATACCATTCTCAGCATCACTTTTCTCCATTGCTACTTTGACCTCATCCCAAGAATCCTTGTTTCTCAAGTTTTCAAGCAAGGGTTTACTTTGATGTTGAATTCTACTTCCAGCATTCTTATTGAGCACAATAATTGATTTAATGGTGTCACATGGATCATACTACCAGTGACAGATAGCATCAAAACAAAAAAAAAACAAAAGATCATGTGCCACACTAAATGCTTTTCTCTTGAATGTCATCCCTCCACATGAAAAAGGTAACGAAGGAATAAGGTCTTCTTCCCCTAACTAGTAAAGTGTCTTTCATCAGTACTCTACATCTGCCTTACATATTCCAAAGCAAAATCCCTTTTTGTCACATGTATTGGAAGTTTGTATGGTTGTACTTCTGATCCATAAAATCTTAGCATAGTATATTCTTCCAATAAGCACCAATCAGCCAATTGTATTTTTTTTCCTAGTTGAATACAGTTTCTACATGACATAGGCAATTTAGGCATTGGAGTATTTGTAATTGCTTGATGCAACGGAGCCAAAAAGTAGCCTACAAAATGACTGTAGTTCCTTTGAGAATCATGAAACCTTATAACAGTGGTCCATTCATATATTGGAGCCATTTTATTTTGCTCAGGATTACTATTACCATAGGGCTGAATCTAAAGCTTGTTGGTCTGAAACATTCCTCTAAATTTGAATAGAAAAATATAGCACAAGTAGGTTGTGAACCTAAAGGTCTTGGTGGAACCTCCTTTAATCATTAAAAAAAAATTATGCATGGATTCTACAATGTGCTCAATAAAATTATACTTGGCATCTGGAACACCATAATGGATATTATACACCATTTCAAGGAGGCATGCACCCACTTCCAAATTGCTATCCAGTCCGAGGAAAAATGGTAGCATGGAAATAGTATCCTGAACCCATGGTTTAAAAATATCCAAATCATAAGGAGGCTTATGATCACTTTTCAATTTGTTTCTATCCCGAACTATTCTATTTAAAAAATATTTTTTCTCCTTTTCATCCATTGCTTCATAATCACTAGCAAGCTTTTCTAGGTCAATGTGGACATTTCCAAATTCTTCGGTTGTAAACCCCAAGGCCAACACTTTTCCAAGTTCTTCTACATTAATGGCTAACAATTCTTCTTTGCTATCTTTATTAACAATTTCTCTTTTGTTATCATCATAATTTAGGGCACAAACCATGATAAATTTTGGGCAAGGGAAAACCTCATGTAACATCATGCGCCCTAATCCAGTTACCCATGGTGCATTGATACTATTAACTTGCATTTGCTCTGCAACCTTATTCTCAGATGAAAATCTAAGTTCTGAGGTACACCTACCATAGGTTTCGGGATCATAAATATCATGGTATTCATTAGTGAAACCTGGGGTTTCAAGCAATTTTGCATAATGTATTTTTTTATCCAACATTGCTCTAGTGGTATTGGTGGTAGACATGCTGATACAATCAACAATATGAAATTTTTGAATTCCCTATTATTCCTTAATTTTTCTTAATTCTTAAGCCTCTTAACCCTAAACCTAAGCTTCAAAGTTTGACAAAATAAGATTTTAAGAAACGTCAACTTCAAGCGATGAAACGTAGCCACAGGAATTCTTTAACTTACCCATATTTTGAATTTTGATTTTTGAAGTTGAAACTACGTTGAAGCTTGAAACTGGGTTACTAGAATGGCTTTGTTAGAAGTGGAACTGTGGAACCCAGAACAAGGTGGTGCACTGCAATGAGTAAACTGAATGACACTGAAACGTCTACTCATTACTTATGGACTACTCAATGCACAATTAGGTAGTACAATGTGCATGGCTGACAACATTTAAAACAAGCCATTAAAAACAATAATTTACTCTTGCATTGACAGCAAATTCTAAATCGTTGATCTCTGTTAATCTAACGGTTATAGGGTGATTCCAGAGGTTTAAGTTCGCAAGCATAGCGCTCTGTGCATTTCATTCCGGAATACAACTACAACCATACATCAAATGTTCATCAAACGGTTGAGTAATTTATGATATAAGTAATAAGCATAAAAAATGTGTTTTAAATTTTCTTTAAAGTTTAATGTGCTAGGATTGACATCAAGGCCAAGGGGCCGGAAACTTAACATTTCAAAGGCCTTAATAAAATGAATTACAATGTCACATTAATAGCACATTGCACAACCATTAATAGCACTTAACTTGCAAAGGACTTAATAAAATGAATTACAATGTCACATTAATAGCACAACCATTTATTTTATTACAACTGAATTACAATGTCACATTATTGCATAGTACAAATACAAATGTAAGCGCAAGTTCCAAGCTTTTGTTGGACCGCTGGTGAAAATTTGAAAACGTAAATGCGATACATGTATCTTTGAAAATAAATGGAACTTGTCGGGTCAACCATGAGCTTTGAAAATAAACACATGGGACTTGTCGAGTCAGCCATACCCTCGTCGCTCTAAAAAATAAATGCATGGGGAAAGGGGGCCAAATCAAACTGGGGAAATGGGAGTCATGAAGATACAAAATGTACTTAGCCCCTTTCAGAACCAGACTGATGCAAAAGATGAGGGATTGTAAAATTGCTCCCACGCAGAAGATGAGCACTAAAAATAAATGCATGTGGCTTGCCGAGTAGGCCATGGTGTCTAAAAATAAATGCAAGGAACTTGCCTGGCCAACCATGCTGGGGAAATGGGAGCTATGAAGATACAAAATGTGCTTATCCCCTTTGAGAATCAGAGTCATGCAGATGATGAGTGGTAGTAAAACTCTCCCCATCTTCTACTTGTAGCCTCCATGCATTGGGATAGCACTTATGTCCATCAGAGCTCCTCATCCTGGTTCAAAACCTGTCTGAGAAGTTAGGTGAACCAAATCAACTTCTTTCCAATTCCACTCATTCTAAACTTGAAGGAAATTGCTCTTTTACTCTGTAACTACATAACTAGAGGCAGGAGAATTTAGAGCATCCCCAATAATACTGCATCATCTTCTTCCCGAATCCTTATTAAGTTATTAACCCTACAAAATGAAAACCCTTATGACAATTAAACGAATGATTTTAGTTGTGCTCACTATCCTTATTTATGGGCCAAAAGTGTCGCCAAAAGTAACACTACCAGTCTGGTACCTTGTACACCTCACATGTTTCATGTGTGAGATCTGAGGTTGTGTATAATTACTACTGACTACGTAGTAATAATTGTGATTCGTGCAGCCGCAAACCAAAATTCCAACTTAATCAGTACCTCAAGCTAGCTACATGCAAAGTTGCAAATTGTAGCTCAAGCTGTCAATTGTCAAAATCAGCAGTGCCACGCAAGCTGTCGATTGTCAAAATCACTGGATTATTGACATCATCATCTATGATTCTACAGTACATCGTGCAGTTTTCAATATAAAGCTATCCAATCAATCACTCAGGCTATTCATATGGTATTAATCTATGCTGCCACCCAGTACCATAGCCAAATTGAGAATTTTAATAGAATAAATGAAAGGTAGAGTACTTCGATGCATTGAAAAGAGAGAATTAAATGTCTCATTTTACCTTAATGATTATCAATGTCCTAGCTAATAAGTCACAATAAATTTCACTCACTTATGATTGGAACTATATGTTGATTTCTAAAACCAATCATTAATAAAATCTCAACCATTGATTTCTGAAAATCTAATGGGTCTACTGTTATTCCGAAGGTTTCAGTTCGCAAGTCTAGTACTTCAAGTATTTACTTCTGGAATGCATCTATAGTCGTCCATCGAAAATTCATTGAACGGTCCCTCTTTTAAAACAAACTTTATGCACGTGCATTATTGAAAATGGGGTCATCGCTAGGTTGACGAGACTCAACCCTCAGGATTAAAGAGTTAAGATTTAAGGCTTTGTCATAAAATATTTTGGTCTGACTTAGGCAATATAAAACGGTAAACAAGAGCAGGATGACCGACAGACCTAAATAATTAATAAAATTTCAACCATTGATTTCTGAAAATCTAACGATTCTAGTGTAATTCTGGAGGTTTCAATTCGCATATCTAGTGCTTGAGAGATATACTTCCAGAATGCAACTATAGTCGTCCATCAAAAATTCATCGAACGATCATGGTCCATAATGTCGCGTGGTCGCTAAAACTTGGAACCTTAGAACCAAAGTCTGAATTTCAAAGTTTTTGAAACCTCCGACCCACCGACTACAAAGATGACCAAGAAAGACTTGCAACTAAGGTTAGGAAAATTTGCACTGACACTTCGCCACTGCATTTTTTTTTAGTTTGATATTATGCTTAAATCGCCAATGTTTTTTTCTTAATCATTTGAAAATAGATTTAATTCGCCAATGAATTTTATTTTTTAGTTTGAAAAAAGTTTTAATCGCCAACAAAAATATTTTTTCTGGTTTGAAAACAGGTTTAATTTGCCAATCGAAATATTTTATTGGTTTGAAAATAGATTTTAATCACCAATGGAAAAAATTTAGTGGTTTTAAAAATTGCATTTCACTAGGATTTTCCACAAAATTCTAGCAATTAGAAAAGATTTTCCAATGGATTTTTTTTTTCACGAAAACCAAAAATATTTGCCACTATAATTAATATTTTTATCAGGAAGTATACAAGATTTTCCAGGATTTTACACCTTCGCCAAGGGGGGGATTTCTTAAATTTTTCCCTAGAGAAAGCCCCAAAATGAACTACATACAACACTAGGAAGAGAACACACCTTGTGGATTCCAACACATGCTTAACCTAGTCCTAAACACTCTTCACAATATTAGTCTTTAAGGAACAAGATTCGCACGCTTCGCACATTTGAAATAGGTTGGCCTTAAGCAAGCAAACATGAAACTTGTAGCATGTCAGCCATTACAACATTGGTGATACTCATGAAAGATTAAAAATTACTTGCACTTCTCCTAGATGAGTTGACATGACCCATACAACATCTTGAAACACTTCATAGACTCTGAAAAAACTTCAACACATGTCGTGCGCCTTCAACATATCTCAGTCGGCCAGGAAAAAGCATAACCTAACAACACCCTCACTCTGGACCACAGACTATTTCGAAGAGAAAAAAAACATCATGTGGAGAAACATAAAACATCACAAGATCTTTAGGAACACTCTGATACATCCATTTCACATCTTCATGCAACAATAAGTTGGTGCAAGCCAACATACATTGAAACTAGCCATCAAACAACATAGTCTTGCATACTGTCATTTACAGATTTCTTTATGGAAGGTAAAATGATATGAAAATTTGGATATAGAACCTTCACAAAAAATTGAACTTAACTTTTGAAACACATGACCATATCTACAAACATGGAAGAATGCAGAGCCAAACATTGCACCTTTGTGAGCATCCTTGCAGAAACCACACTATTTTCAAACTATCATTTGCAAAACACCTTTCATGTAATCCAAACAACATGAAACTTGGATCACACATTCCTTGAAAAAATATGAGGCTAACTTCCAAACCATAGGAGCACAACATCACCAATGGAGAAATGTGGAGCATCTCTCAAAGACTTTGGCAACCAAATAGCTAGACTACAACACAAACAACCTAGCTACAACCAACTTCTGACATCAAGGACAACCAAACTTACACAACTTACACTTTACTTATTCTTTTGATATCAATGACAACCAGACTTACACAACTTACACTTTACTTATAATTTTTATATCAATGACAACCAGATTGCAATAATATCCCCCTTTGGCATTGATGGCAAAACCAATTTGTCATGCACTCTTCTCCCCCTTTGACATCAAGGGAAAAGGGAAATTTTTCCTTTCCCTTTTTAAGAACAATTTCTCCTCTTCAACCTTCTCCCCTTTTATGTACATACTCTCCTTGAAACATCTTACAAGCTCCCCCTGTCAGCAACCACCACTATTAGCTCCCCCTGAGAGGTAGCCACCATTAGTCTAAGAATAAGGATATGACATGAATTACTCCCCCCTAGACAGATGCACTGAATATGCATATAGCAAGTAGAATGAAATGAAATTACCCCTAACTTCTGTAGGAGATACTCAAAAGTATCCTTTACAAGAGCCTTTGTGAAAAATATCTACAATCTGATCCTTTGTTGAAATATATTCCAACTTCACTTCTTTATGTGCAACCTTTTCTATCAAAAAGTGATACCTGATGGATATATGCTTGGTTCTAGAATCCATCACTATATTATTGGAAATATTGATAGCACTTGTATTATTACACAAAATAGGAATAGGCTCATCATACTGTGTCTTTATATCCTTCAATGTTTGCTTCATCCACAATATTTGTGTACAACAAGATGTTGCAGCAATATACCCTACCTCTGTAGTTGACAAGGATACTTAATCTTGTTTCTTACTATGCCATGAAACCAATATACTTCCTAAAAAGAAAGCATTGCCACTTGTACTTCGATCATCCACACATCCAACCCAATCAACATCAGTGTAAGCACTCAGATCAAATTCATTACCTTTTGGCCATAATCTGAAGTACTCTTCAAATATCTGAAGATTCTTTTGACTTCCTTCACATGATTTTCTTTAGGATTAGCTTGAAATATTGCAACTAAACATACCACATGCATGATATTAGGTCTTGAAGTAATTAAATACAATAGGCCTCTAATCATAGATCTGTATAGCTTCTGATCAACCAAGGGAAACTCATCATCTTTGCTCAAATGAAAACCAGTAACCATGGGAATACTAACTGGTTTACAATCTTGCATCCCAAAGTTCTTCAAACATATCCTTGACATAATTTTCTTGAGAAATAAATATACCACCATTCAACTAAGAAATTTGAAGACCAATAATAGACATTTCAAATTCTTTCTACATTTCTTTAGCAAACTTCTTGCACATTTCATCATTTCCACCAAAGATTAATATCAACATACACAACAACTAACAAAATTATCTCATCCTCAATCTTGAAGTAAAGATTAATATCTGTGGTACCATTCTTGAATCCTTGTCGAAGCAAGTACTTATCCAACCTTGCACACCAACCTCTAGGAACTTGTTTGAGACCATTCAATGCCTTCTTGAGTCTGCACACCATGTGTGGTTCTTCTAACAATTGGAATCCATTAGGATGCTCTATGTACACTTCTTCCAAATCTCCATTTAGGATGGCTAACTTGACATCCATCTATAGTAGGTATAATTTTTCCATAGTCCATGAAAATAGTTTTGAGAGCTTCTAGATTCAACTGTGTATTTTTATTTAGATCAACGTTTTGAATCACACTTAGTGATCCATCATTAGGAAGAGGAATCACTCCTCTTTTTGATGATGAATCATTGAGTGTGATTCAAAATGTTGATCTAAATAAAAATACATAGTTGAATCTAGAATCTCTCAAAACTATTGACATCCATCTAATAAACCTTGAAGTCCTTGTAGGAAGAAAAAGAAAGAAACATTATGATAGCTTCCATCTTTGTAGCCAGAGAAAAAGTCTCCTCAAAATCAATACCTTCTACCTTTGAATAGCCTTTACAAACCAATCTTGCTTTATTTCTTACAGCTTCACCATCTTCATTCAACTTATTCTTGAAGGCCCACTTAGTTCCTATAACATTCTTTTTCATAGGCCTTGGAACCAATTCCCAAGTATGATTCTTCTCAATATGATTCAAATATTATTCCATTGCTTGCAACCATCCTTCATCCTTTTTGGCATCAAAAAAAAAATTAGGTTCTACATTTGATAACAAATAAAAGTTAACTTGTTCACTTGTCTTTGCAAGCCTCCTTCTAGTTAGCACTCCTTCATTCTTGTCACCAATGATCTAATATTCTAAATGATTTATTTGAACATACTTTGCAGGATTCTTGTTGAGCTTTTCTAGTGTTTCTTCTTTCTCTTCAACTTCTTCTTCTTCTTCATCATCTAAACAAGGGGGTGCATTAGATCCACAGTCCTCAATTTCATTCATATTCTGATGTAGATCTTCATCAACCTTCATATTAGTGTTTTCAACTATCCTTCACAACCATTTGTTGTAACATCTATATTATTTGCTTTCAGATGAATATCACAAAAAGATACTTCATTATCCCTTGAATAAAACATTCCCAAGACATCTTCATATCTTTTTATGTAGCATTTACTTCCAAAAACTCTAAAATACTTGATAGTTGCAGGTCTTCAATACCACGACTCATATGGAGTCTTAGTGTTCAATATCAACAATCCTCTATTCTGAACATCTAATGCAGTATGAATTGATTCTCTCCAGTAGACATCAGGCATATTTTCTCCCATCAACATGGTCCTTGTCATCTCTTGAACAGTCTTATTTTTCCTTTCCACTACCTTATTCTGCTAAGGAGTTCTAGCAATAGATAAATGCCTCTTTATTCCATGTTCTTCACAAAATTCATTGAACTCACCTCCTCTATCAAACCTCAAAATTTGATCTTTGCATTTAATTCATTCTCAACCATTGATTTGAAAATATTGAATCTATTAAAAGCATCAGATTTATCTTTCAAGAATGTAACCCATGCCATCCTAGAGAAATCATCAATAAAAAGCATGAAATACCTTTCTCCTTTTAGAATTTTTTTTTTGGTAGGTCCACACAAATCAATATATATCAACTCCAAAGGTCTATAAGAAAAATATTCTTTAGACTTGAAACTTATCCTTGTCTACTTACCAAACTGACATTCCTTGCACATTATACTTGTAGGATTGACTATCTTAGGCATATCTTTTACTTCATGCAATGAGCTAATCTTCACAAGCTTGTTAAAGTTAATGCATCTCACTCTTTTATGCCACATCCAACATTCACTTGCTTGTCCTAGAAGACAAGTTCTCCCATTGACATCCCTTAGACTATATATATCACCACTTGTTCTAGATCCTTTATCAACCAATTTTCCAAACTTTTCTTTTCTGATTTCACATCCACTTTTGTTGAGTAGGAGATTATAACCATTTCTACACACTTGACTCACACTAAGAAGATTATGCTAGAGACCTTTGGCATAAAGATATCTTATGTCCTACTTTTTCCATCAATATTGATAGAACATTTTCCATAGATCTGCACATAAGTGTCATCACCAAGCTTGACTATGTCACCATTCCACTTCACAAGTTTCATAAAATTTCTCTTATCTCCTGTTATGTGGTTGGAACAACCTCTATCAATCACCCATGAATTAGCCTCATTTTTTGCATGAAAATAAGTACACACCATACTTGGATCTTTAGTTGTATCTTCATCCTTCTTAGTAGCCAAAAATAAGACTTCATCTTCATTATCCAGACCACTAGATTCATCATCCTTTGTAGAGCATAAATCTTCCATGTAGTAGAGACTCTTCTTCACCTTATTTTTCTAGGCTCTTTACTTCTCTTATCAAAATATTTCAAGGGAAATTTTGAAGCAAAATGACCAACCTCTCCACACTTGAAACATTTGAAAGGTATCTTACCTTTTTACTTTTCGGTACCTCTCTTCAACTTACAAATTTTTCTTCCTCTTCATCAGTGTAACTATTCAGATCAAATTTTTCATATGTTTATTTCTTACTTGCTTTGAATGTTGCTTCCTTCATAGGACCTTCTTTGTCAAACTCTCTCATTTCAAATTCAATAAGGGCACCATACAATTGATCCATTGAAAGTGTATCCAGATCTATAGCTTCCTCAATAGAAGATACTTTGGAACTATAAGATTTAGGAAGAGATCTCAATACCTTTTTGACCACCACAGATTCTTCAAGATCTTCACCAAGACCTCTAATTGTGTTGATCACTTCATCAAGCTGGAGCACATAATCTACAATATCTTCATTCTCTGACATCTTCAAGTTCTCAAAATTTCCTTTGTATATGTGCAACTTAGCTTTCTTTACTTTGACATCTCCTTCATAGATGCCACCCAGCTTATCCCAGAATTCCTTTCCTGACTAGGTCAAAATCTAATAGCCCACTCAAGATAGCATTCTTTTCCTTTCCATTGTTCTCATAGGCTCTTATCTCAGTTGGAACAATTGGAGGAGTAGCAAGAACAACATAACCATCTTTAATAGATTTCCAAACGCCAAACCCCAAAGAGGATAGATTGGTTTCCATCTGGTATCTCCAGAAAGTGAAATTTGTTCCATCAAATCTAGGCACCTTTTGAGATCCTTATTTTTCCATCCCGGATCTTCCTCAATCTATTAAAATTATTTTTAAGGAACTAGGCTTTGATACCAATTTTTGAACATACATCAGAATACTAAGACGAGGGGTGAATCAATATTCAACCAAATCTCAAAACCTCTGAAGCAAACTGAAACTTAACTAGCCTTGCAAATGATAAATATTGCAACTTTGCTTTAGGGCTACAACCCAAGGAAGATACTACTTACTATATAAAGGTTTTAGGGTCACTCCCAAGGAAGCTACAACTCTTGCAGACTTTGTTTTAGGACTTCAACCCAAGAAAGCAACTACTCCCTGAACTGAGAACAAACTAAGAAATTATTATAGCATGGAAATCCTTATACTATTTGAATTTGACAATGAAGCTCAATCCTTTTGATGATTGTAATTTTGCTTTGATAACTCCTCTGCAACTTCCTCAAATGTCTTTTATGCAGATTATTGTCTCACTTCTTTTAGCCTTCAAAAAAATTTCCTTTGGCTCACTACCTCCAAAAATTATTTTGGCACACTCTTTGCTTCCCTTCTATCTCAAAGATATGATCAAGCTGAATCCAGACATGATTTACAACTTCTGCTCTTTCTCTTTCAAATGCTTACATATACATCATATGCATTACACATCCCTATTCGACTTCTTGCTCTCACACACCACCTAGATAAACTAGGTTTACAATTTTATTACATTACATGTTAGCCAAGAACAACAAGAATATTACAATTACAAGTCAACCAAAGATCGAACAACAACATGAAACGTGTAGAGGGAAAGCCCCAAAATGAATTGCATGCAACACTAGGAAGAGAAACACACCTCGTATATTTCAAAACATGCTTAACTTGGTCCTAAAAACTCTTCACAACATCATTCTTTAAGGAACAACATCCACACGCTTCACACATTTGAAATAGGTTAGTCTTAAGCAAGAAAACATGAAACTTGTAGCATGTCAACCATTACAACATTGGTGGTACTCATGAAAGATTAAATATTACTTGTGCTTCTCTTGGATGAGTCAGCATAACCCATGCAACATCTTCAAACACTTCATAGACTCCGAACAAACTTCAATACATGTTGTATGTCATCAACATATCTCAGTCGTCCAAGCAAAAGCATAACCCAGCAACACCTTCATTCTAAACCACAGCCTATTCCAAAGAGAATGGAAAACATCATGTGGAGAAACATAAAACATCACAAAATCTTCAGGAACAGTCTCATACATCCATTTTGCATCTTCATGCAATAAGTTGGTGCAAGCCAACAAACATTGAAACAGTCACTGGACAATACAGTCCTACACACTGTCATTTACAAATTTATCTATGGAAGAGAAAATGATATGAAACTTTGAATATAGAACATGTAGTGTAGGAAAAATTATCCCTTTTCACACTTAATTTGAGAATAATTAATAAATAAATGAGCTTAATGATGCCTTAATTTAGTGTTGTAATATGTTTTTCATATTCACATTAAGTTTAGGGACCTTTTAAATTAAATGGACTTAATTGTGCCTTGTTTTGGTGTTGTAAGGTGTACCTTTACACTTTCACATTAATCTAAGGCTTTATTAATTGATTGAGGTTAATTTTCCTTAATTGTCCCCTTTAATTCAAATCCAAGCCTAATTAAATGCAAATTTTGAGGAATAAAACTTGACATTCATAAATTCCACTTCACAACACTTAACTTTAGAAGATGTGTGTCCTAGGTAAGTGACCTAGGACCTATTCTCCATAGGTTGAATGGGTCCTCACTTAGTCCTATGACCCTGATTTTGCATAACATTTAACCTTGCCTAATGTGTGTCTTAGGTAAGTGGCCTAGGACCCATTCGCCCTTGGACCCCTCTTTGGAACATGGTTTTGGTCCTCACTTAGACCTACTACCCCTCTTTATAACATGGTTTTTGTGGTATTTTAATGATTTGAAATACATAATTCAATGTCGGCTTGTGATATTTGAATTTTGGGAATTAATGTTAAGATATGTATAAATAAAAGGTCATTTCACTAAGTTCATCCTATATTTTTTATGCAAGCATCCTAATAGAAAACTTATGATCAAGAAAGCATTCAAGATCATTTCTTAAGCATTCAAAGGCAGATTTGAAGAAGATTATTGCAGCAATCAATATTTCACTGTCATATCAAATATGTATTACATCATGCATGTTGTTTGAGCTCATATGTTGATGTATTGCTCAAGATCAATTCAAGTATATCAAAGGCATTATCTCTAATCAAGTTTCATGATCAAGATCTACGCTCATTGAGGCCACTTCATGCAAGTTTGCAAATTTGTACTCCAAGGTTTCAATTAAGGTTTGGTGAATTGTTACACATTGTTGCTCATTCATCATTCCTTCATGAGTTTATTCATTTCAAGGTTTAATTACCAAAATGAGGTTTGACCAAGGCAAACCCCCATTCCCTAACAAACAAATTTTTTCTCTCTTGGATGTGTGATTACAAATTTTAGGTTTAAGATCATTTGGAGAGAAAAATTGAAGAAATTTGCAAAGTTGTCAAAGTTGCAAGAAAAGTTGTCAAATCACATAAATTGAGCTCCAAATTTTATTTCTGGCTTTTCGATAGTGACCAACTAGAATCTGGGAGTGCAAACATAGAAGAACAGAACCCAAAAATTGATTTTCAGGAGCCCTAGCTAGGACTCATTCCGCATAGGGCGAATGAGTCCTTAGTGAGGACTAAAAAAGAACTTTTGGTGAAAGGTACATAGCATTTTACCCTTTCCAGATCTACCTTTTAACTATTAGTTGGGTTGGATTTGGTTATTGTTTCTCATTTTCATATTATAGTACATATTTTGAATGAAATAAGGAAAATAGGTGCATCATACTTGATCCATTTTTACCCTCACCCTATTTTTCATCATTTCAAAACCTTCACAACACACTGAACTTAACTTATGAACCGCATGACCATATCTACAAATGTGAAGGAATGTAGATCCAAACATTGTACCTTTATGAGCATCCTCACAAAAATTGCACTTTCTTCAAATTTACATTTGCAAAACACCTTTCATGTAATCCAAACAACACGGAACTTAGATCACACATGGCCTGATAACATATGAGGCTAACTTCCAAACTGCATGAGTACATCACTAGCGAAGAAATGTGGAGCATCTCTCAAAGACTCTAGAAACTAAATAGCTAGACTACAACACAGGAAACCAAATACAACCAACTTCTAACATTAGGGATAACCAAACTTAAACAACCTACACTTTATGTTTGACATCAATGAAAACTAGACTTGCACACTTACACTTTACTTATACTTTTGGCATCAATGATAGCCAGACTACAACACAAGTGGCTCCAACCTATTAGAGGCTTCAACCCGCACAAATTTGATTCAAATCATGTAATCTCTCCTTTCATAAATCAAATCCAAACTCCAATATTAACCTTTCTTTCAACTTTAATCACTATTTTGCACAATATCTCTCACAAATCTAATTCAACCCATGCACCGATTATTTTCACACAATTGATCATAATATATTCACATATTTTTTTGCCTTACTATCTGCTCAAAATCACTTCACAATTTTCTCTTACTCTTCATATATATTCATTAGATATAGTTGCATTTATTATTCAAACATGGGCTACATATGCACTCAAAATAAATGAGTTACACTTCATTTTTCTGCCATTTTTTCTCTTTGTAATCTTCTATTTTCTTCATAAATAAATCATTTAATTTCTTACATATTTTACTCAATCCACCACCTATTTATACCTTCCATAAGGCACCTCTTCACCAAAAGTTACAACTACTCAACAAGGTCGACCAACAATAGTATATATTTTTTATTATTTTATTTGCTTGGCCAAAGATGGGCACCCATTCCCATGAATTCATCCCACTTTGGGTCACACCAATTAATTTAATTTCCCTTAAAAAAGGGTGGCACTAAAGGAGGTCAACCCCATAGTAATTATTTATCTATATTAACCTTTCTTTAATGGGGTCATCCTTATGGATTTTGGATGTAGTCACTACCTCCTTTTTGTATTTATTTACTACTTGTCTTCACCTTAATTACCATTGCTACTCTTTAGACACTTTTAATAAAGATCACTACATCTTTTACAATTATTAATATTAATCATTTCCTTTAACGTAAAGTTTTCCAACTGCCATATCTTGAATAATAGTCACTGCCTTCTCAAATACTTTAATTTATGCCTCTTCTTAATAATCATCATTGCTCATGGGGAAACATATTTGGTGCCTTACATCATTTTTTATCCATCATTGATCATTGGAAATTATAGAAAAAAAAAATTCTCTTTTGATTCCTCTTATATACTTTAATTTTAGTTTTCTGATATGATTCAACCACAAAAAAAAATCTTTTAAATCTTTAATTTAAACTTTAAGATCATTGTTCATCAGCTATGGCTACAATAGGGAAGTGACATAAAATGGCGGTGATAAATGACCTTTATCATCAGACAAGTAACTCCTTTGATATCAATGATGTTCTTGTCTTCTCACTTAGACATTAATGATAACATTCTTTTTCACCTTTGACATCAATGAAAATATTTCCAACACTTTAGACTCTCAAATTTCCATCAATAAGTTTGAAGTTTTGATTTCTTTACTTTGATGTCTCCTTCATTAATATTTTTTTTAGTTATCCCGCATATCCTTAGGAGATTTGCAATGCATTAATTTCACTATTTTTTATTCCGTTAATCCACATGAGATTGCATTCTTCGCTTTAGCATTGTTTCCACTTGCCTTCTTTCCTACTGAATTCGTTGGAGGAGTTAATGGAGATTTATATCCATTTACCACTAATTGAAAAATATCAAATCCAAGAGAATTTAAATAAGTTTCCATCCTTAAGCTCCAAAAGGCATAATTTTTCCCATCAAACAATGGAGCCTTATTCTAAGAGAGTCCTTTTCCACCCATGTGTGCTCTTTAGATCTACCTTCTAGTTTGTTAGACTAGTTCTAAAGGAACCAACTCTGATACCAATTGATGAGCACAATGACTATACTAAGAGGGGGGTGAGTTTAGTATAGTACAATATTTTCAATTTAAAACTTAATTAACCACAATAATAATAACCATGCAAGATATAACAATTATGCAACACAAGAGGAATGCAATTTACATGGAAACTCTTACAAGAGAAAACCATTAAAAAATATTGCTTTTATATAAATCTCTTTTACAAACTTCTTTCTACAAATTTTGTAGGGACCAACCTACTAGAGGCACCAACCCCTAAGAAACTCTAATTTCACCAATTTTAGGCACCAACCTACTAGAGGCACCTATTGAACACATGTTGTCAATTATTTCAAAGGAGTGTTGTTATTATTGTCAAAAGTGCTTAGTGATGTCAAAGGAGTAATGTCAACGGTTTAGTGAGAATTAAATGTAATCGTACTTGAATATCAGAGCATTTTGAGAACAACAAAGAAGAGTACATGTAGTATGCTTGCAATATAATGCTTGTATCTGTTCATATTGATAGAAGGAATCCAAATGTCTAATCCAAAATGTTTGAGATTGGTTACCTAGGCAGAGAGATTTTTTTGGCAATAGGTTCATGATATGTATTTCTTCCTGGATGCGAGTTTTGGTCTGTCATTTTAAAGGAGAATATTTCTACACTTTTTCTATCTTATTCCAATTTTTTTGGAATTTATGTTCACTAGGAAAAAATATTGAAGTGATAGAAGGGTCACTATGTAGGTTAATTAACCAGATGATTTTCCAAAACTATGCGGTAACAACTTGTAGCGTGTCACCTCCAGAGGTAGAATGAGATGATGAAATAGGTCTTGGTTAAGGTTCTTGAAGTATGTACACGACATCATATGATTTTGGTGGAAAAAAATATTATTTAGGACCTACCTGCTACACATTTCATATAAATTTAAATTTAGGTCCACCTTAGCTAACCTGACTATTTGTGGATGGTGTTAAGGAACTCCTGGCCAACATGAAATAATGTTAATGTAATGAGATGTATATAATCATCATAGTTTTACATCTCACTTGATTTGTGTAGTGTGAGTGTGTGAGTGTATTGTGCAAGCAATAGTAATTTAATGAGAGTTGCATCTCAATCATTGTGTGTCATCATCAAAAGATCATAGACTATGTGGGAGAGTGTCTGAAGGATCATATTTTATGTAAGTTGTTTAATCAGCATTGAAGTTTTGTAAGATTTATCTTTATAATCTAGTAGGATTGGTGTCTTACGTGTTGAGTTGGTGATCATATCTTTGTATTGGGGATTAGTGTCTCTAATAGCTTGGTGCCTACAAATACAATATGAGATTGGTGTATCTGGTAGGTTGGTGCCTACTTCATGGTTGTAACTTATTCGTTATTTCTATGAGCTTGGATTTGGACAATAGCTCAAAGCATCTCTTCTCACCATGGTTTTTCCCATTTTGTGTTTCCACGTGTACCCAATGTTCATTGTGCGAATGTGTTCATTGGCTTTGCTTGATTGACAATAATTAGTTTGATTCATGTTTGAGGATACATGTTGAAATAAAGAGTTTTAAATAGATTTGATATATTGATTCACCCCCCCTCTCAGTATATTATGTGCCCTTCAACACCAACCTCCAAAGTAGACAAAATGTTTCCCTTTCTTAAATGCTATTTCAAAAAATGATATACATATAATATCTTCATAAAATCTTCACAACTCTGCCCTATCCTTCTCAAAATTTATACAAATTATTCACCTATCACACACTATGTCTTCTTCAATGAATGAAAAAATATTTTTATTTCTTCATAAAGATCTTCTCAATGATGATATATTCCTCACAAGTTCAATGTAATTATTTTTATATATATTCCTTCTTAAATCTGCATATACCCCTTGTCAAATCTACTCATATACTCTTCATGGATCTATTGTTATACTCAAAAGTCTAATTTTACAAGGTCTAATTTCTCATGATAATATTGTGTTTGTGTTCAAAGGATATTATCTTATTCCACCACAAAATTTGATCTTGAACTATTGTAGATATCTTCTAAATTCTCATTTCACCCACTCACCTACCTCTCAAATTCCATTCTCCTTTTATATGTATTATTCCTTCAATGAAGAGAGGCAATGCTTCACAAAGGATTCATCACAATCCAAGGGAGGCACCCTTTAAATACATGTATTTTGTTAAAGCTAATAATTTTTGAATTTATTAACATAATCACTACGTTTTTACTTTATCCTATCACTCCCTTTTAACAATGATATATACCCCTTAATGGATTGGTGCATTTATACAACTAATCACTCCACCTATTTTCAATATTAATTGTTGCTTTCTTTAGTTAAGAATCATTACTGACTTTTTCTTTAAAATATATTATCATTAATTCAGAGTCAACCTTTAGACTTATTTCCAATCGTTGCCTTAATTATTCTCTTTTTAATTGCTCCTTTACATAGACTGTAGCAGGGTGTTTGGTTGGGAGTTCAAGTTGTAAATCTAGTTGATGACACTAGTGAACTAGCACCAGTGGATCTTGTTAAAGAAATTCCAATTCATGTGGATTACCTCAACCCTGTTGATCCGAGACCAAAACCTTCAGTGGGGGTTGGGACAGAGACTAAGTCGAAAGAAGCACCAATGTGAACATAGGTAACATAAATAGAGATAGTAGCTACTAGGGCATAGTTAGTTCCATTCACAGATCCAAGATCCTAATCTGAGTAATGATGATCTATGAGCACATGTAAAATTCCTAAAGTGGGCATAAACCACCTGCTATTCAAACTTCTTGCAGAACCCTATGATTATCCCCTACCCAGCCCCTACTATCTCCTAGCCAACCCTAATTTTGCTACATCTTTTTCTATTTTGTCTTATGTGATCTTTTATCTTACATGACTTTGTCGTTTTCTTAATTTTCATCAATGTTGTTTATTCTTTTTAAATGCTTCTCTTTAAATAAGGATTTTTTCCTTATTAATACTTATTTTTGTCTTATTTAATTTTTTTCTTATATGACTTTTGTCATATATGAATTTGTCTTATTACACTTAACAATTCCTTCACAAATTATTAAGCACTCCCTTCACATTATAGATTTTTGTCTTCATAACAATAATTTGATTCTCTTTTTATATAGTAATCACTGCACAGTAATTCTATTCGTTGCTCTTTACTATTATCTTTTTCTAACATAGGAAATTAGAAATCATTTATATATTCTTTGAACTTGGGAAATCATATTGTGAATATGGACATTACTTTATTAATTCATACTTGTAATCTAATTTTTCTTAGTCTTCTATATTGCCAACATGTCCATCGATCAATGGTCTATGGATTTTTATGATTTCCTTGAGAGTACTTTGGCATAGATCTTATTTGATATTAATGACAATATGTCTTCACACCTTTGACATGAATGACAACTTCCAATAGTTTCTATATTATGGATGATCTTCTTTCCAACTTCTTTGACAAGCATTCCTTGCAAGCTTGAAGCCTGATGTCCGATGGAGGTGTCTTTTCAGAGTTGTGAACCATTTAATGTTTAATCTAATGGTTGGTTTAGGCCTAAAACTTCAGCGATATTCCTAAGATGCATGTTTTATCTCGTAAATTCCATTAATGCCCATCGACTATACTCAAACATTCAATCTTAGTTTCTAAGGTGGGGGATAGAGCATTTAATTCTTTGAGTGAAAATTTTGGAAAGGATTGTGGCTCCCATGCTTCATTTATGATCTATATGTGTCCTTTCTATCGATTTTCCATGCTTAGATCACATTTTTTATGGGTGATCTCATCCTTCTACATGTATATTTAGAAATCACCAATATAACGACATGGTGGAGGAAGAGTGTTGGACACTCTTTCGAGGAACACATTTTTTTAGTTTCTCTCTTGTATATAGGGTGCTTTTGTGCTCATTGTAAAGGGTCCTTCCTAGGTTCCTTCCTTGGTTCCTCTTTTAGATACATGTATACTCTAATTTTTGCAATTGTAACACTGGCCTAATATGACTCTTTATCAATACAAATTGCTATCTTTCCTTCTCTCACCTTGGATGTGTTGTGCAAAATCTTCTTGCTTCCATATCTAAATGAATGTTCTTTTGTTTTCTAAGGTTGAATATTTTGTTAAAAAATTTAGTAGAATCTAATTGTGGAGAAATATATTTCCCTCTTAGTGAGCGTTAAACCCTAATCTTCATATAATTTTTTAGGAAGTGGTATAATAGAGGGTTTTGTAAATTTATCTAGTAATTTTGTTGGTATTCTATATAATTGCAAGAAGGAAGAAACATTTCTAATCTTGGTGTATGACCTCCCCTTTCCTTTTTATGCAATTATTTTTCCCCCTTTTCCTAAATGAGCTGATAAAATAGGATTAGTAATAGGATTTCATATGTTGGGTTGGACTAGTATTGTTGCACCTGTTTTAGATAGGAAGTTGGCCTTCTCCAAATATTTGACCTCACAAGGTCCCACACCTTGAGGTCATTTCTATTGTGTCATTGTAATGTTGATCCATATGTTCAGCAAGGTGTGATTTTATGTGACAATAGTTTTTGGCACACCTGGTGAGATAGGTTTAATGAGCCTTAATTCATTGTGCTAAGAAGATTGATATTTTTCTCAGTAGTTGCAATCATTGGACAATCATATAAGCACTTGGAAACTCTGTAATTTTTATTTTGAGTGACTTTGTTGGTATGTACCAATTATCTCTACATGAGTAGACCTTTGCTCTTATTTTAAATCATTGCAAAAAACTTATCTCTCTGTACGCTCAAATATGTCAAGATATAATGCACAGATTGTACCAACTCCTTAATTTCATGAAAATGCAGATTTTACACCTCCCTATTAGCAATATCAAGCTAGAAATGCCACTACTTTTGCTTCACAGAGCCCTAGTGCATTAGGCTATCAATACTTTCCAGATGCTTGTCTCCCACCAACCCCTTCTCAGTCTTATTGGAAGCCTATACCTTCTTACTAGCAACCCCAAGAGACTCATTATTGTGCAAATTGGCATTGTTTCCCCACTAGTCAGCCTCAAAATGTTGATAGTGTGGTGATGAGTGAAATCAAAAGCATGTTGTTAGACTTATACAAGTAGTTGGGTGATATCAAGAGTAATTTGCAGGAGGAGGAGTTGGATTACCAATCCTACTATGGGGAGAAAGATTATTTTTCATAGCAAAAAGAGCTTGTCCATCAAACTCATTTTCAACAACAAGAGATGGAGGCTCTATGGAGATATGAGCAACCAATGGAGGTCTAAAAAATATAGTTTGAGATTTATCTTGCAAAGCATATTATTGTTCAAGAGGAGCACATGGAACTATTTCTTTCTCAAGCACAAACGTATGAAATCCAATCAGCCTCTTACACCCTAGGCCAACATATGAAGGAGGAGGATCATAAGTTCAAATTTTTAAGTTTCAAGAAATATGAACCTCTTGAACCTTCCAATAGGCCTCTCAATCATAAAGAAAATCTCTTATGATGGAGATTCCAAGTTTTAAGAGCCTTCAATCCCTCACAAGAGATTGTACATGTGCTAGCTCAAACTATTGTTCCTAATGAACAACCACCTCTAGAATCCTAACAAGCTTTTCAAAGGCTTTTTGTTCACTTTTCTTTGCTTGATATTATTTCACTTTATAAAGGTGGACCTATTGCTTGGTGGTCTATCTAGTCAAAAGAACAAAAGATGGAGATGTTCCAAGCTAATAAAGAGCAACTTGTCATTTGTGAGCCTTCATATGCTCCAAAGAATGAATTTTTTGACCTACTACAAGAAAAATTTGAAGATGACTAGTTGTAGAATAAAAACACTAAAAAAAGTGAGGAATGATGATAATGAAGAGGAGGAACTTATCCTCCCATTTTATGAGCTCCCTTATGTCACTGATTGTGAGGAGGAGAGCTTACACATGCCTACATCAATAGAAATCTCAAAACAATAAGGGTTCATCTTGATGAGTTGGAGTGAGGATGACTCCAATGATTTAGAGCAACAAGATTTCTTATTTATTGTTGTAGAAGGTGAGAGTCCCTAGACTATTGAATCTTGCAATTCCTTGGAAGAGGAGATCATAAAGAGTGAGGTTATTGTAGCAATATACATGGTGGACAAATTATGCCATGGGCTTGAGGTTGTTGTAACTAGTCGCTAAGAAAAAGAAGAGGAAATAAACATAGAGAGACAACTTGAATAATTTAGTTCTTCATCTGAAGTGTCTCACAAACTCAAGGTATGTGTTGATGAGATGTGAATCAATACATGTAATTATGATCATGTTGGTTCTCTACTATCCTTGATTAGGATAATGTTGTATATGACGTCTTCATAAAAGATGAAGATGCGATCTTTTATATTGGTGATAACGTGATTGAGTTAGAATGTTTCACATGGCACCAACATACTAAAAAATCCATCATTGAGTAACAACACATTTGTCAAGAGAGTAGTTCTCTCATTTCTCAAAATGATAGCATTTCTAAGCTTCAAAGTTTTTCATTTGAAGTGCATGAGGAGGGGCTTTCCCATGCAAATCAACAAATAAGCTTGGCATATTTTGAATCACCATGTGAGTTGCAAACTTTCTCATTTTGTTTTAGTTCACACCTTGAGGAGGTCAATAGTTATGGCAGTGTCTTAACCTTGTGTGAGGGGAGTTCCTTTTCCTCTGCAAGAAATTCTCTCCTATATGTTGACCTATTTTCAGAAAGGTTCACTCACCTAAGGCACCATTGTTAGAGGATTTTGACACTTACATTATATGGCTGCCCTATAATGACAAAGTTTATAGTGAAGTGATCTTTCACCATACAAGTATTATGTGTAGTTCCTTGCATACAAACAGATGTTTTCAATGGTTGCAAATGGGTGAAGAATGCAACTATGGTCTGAGGGAGATCAACTCCTTCCAAAGGTTTTTCTTTGACAAAGGAAGATTTTTGTAATTTTCATTTTGTTAGTCATGTACAAATTAGCTTAGTTGTTGCTTTCCAAGAACTATAGCTACACACCTTGCATTCTCCTTAAGGGAATGTATGATCCTAGGTGTTTTGTTCTTTCTTCCAAGTGTAAGCCTACACATGTTTTATTGCGTTTCTCTAAGGAAGTCTCATTGTTGTAGTTCCCCTTATGAATTTGTGCCCAATGGACTGATAAGGCCTCTAGATTCCATGATTAGTAAGAAACCATCCCACAGAGGTCACAAAAATATTGGCATTTCATGCCCCCTATACAACCCATCAAAATAACCAATCTAAGAGATCTTATGCGGGTCATCTATGGTTGCATGTACAGATGGATGTAATTTGAAATGAAAGATATGTGATGGATGTGGTTGAAATGTGAAATGACTGTTAGAAAAGTGATATGGGTGCTTACAGTAATAGGTCCCTTCTAAGAGTTTGTCTCCTTCAGGCGTTATGCTACAGGTCCCTACTACTTCTTTGACTATTCCAGAAAATAAATGTTATCATTTGTCACATGTGTTGTCTGTACATTTAAAAGAGGTGGTGGAATTATACTTGTGAAACATTAGTTGGTGAGTTATGTAGCTCATCCACTGATTCATTTGTAGAACTTATATTCTCTACTGTTGAATTGTCAATTGTAGGTTCAAACTATTGAATTAATGAAAGAAGGAAATCATCCTTTTGTAATGGCTTTTTGTAAAGCTTCAATTTTTGTCCATTAACTAGTAATGAGAACTTGATATCATTGATTGTATGCATTTGTACTACATTTGGAAACACTTGTTTTATCTAATATGGACCAAGCCATCTAGTTTGTAATTTCCCTTTGTAGTATTTGTATCTTGAGTCATAAAGGAGAGCCTAATTGCCTGCACTGAATTCTTTTGTAGTATTTGTATCTTGAGTCATAAAATTTGGGTGCCAGTGCTAAATAGAATTTACTCAAACAATGTGATACTTTCCCCTAACCGTCTGCTTGACAGTTTCTAAGCCTTTACAACACATCTTTGTGTGCATATCGCGTGCAGTAATAGGTAAATGCCTTGAACCTAGGATTACCAAGCCGATTTCTCCTCTTTGCGTAGATCTCTTGTGTGTATGACTATGTTTCTTGTTAGAAATCGATGAATCTCCTTTCTTATGGATATTTGATACCTGTACATGGCGACCTTCCCTGCATTTTGCATGCCTAGACTTTGTATTGTGTGGGGATTTTGATGGTTCATATAACTAGGTGTAGTTTAATACTTGACTTCTTTATAGTTTGTACCGCCGCCCTCTTATCCGATGCAATCTGTTTAATGTGATTGGGCGTCGCCTCTACCTTGGAGTTTTCAACATGAGATTTTTCTTGTAGTCGTAACTCTTCAATCGATATCATACAGTGATTTTTCATCTTTCCTTGTCGTTGGAAACCAATCTCAACCAGTGGAGAGGCAAAAATGAAATTCCCCTATTTTACCACCTAGTTAGTGTGTAATGTGGGTTATTATGGGTTCGAAGAGATCATCGTCATGGAATCACTGGCCATAATTAAGGCCACATTTTCTTATTAAGAATTTTAAAAAAATTCAACATACTCTTTCCACCTATTTTGCTTGAACTTAGGCCTAGATGGATGTATGTTCAAATGACAGTAAAGCATAGCACAGAGACCATTAGTAACTATATTATGAATATACAGTACTCTATTTTAGCTCTCTTTCTCCATTACCCTGGACATGTTGAATGAGGTTTCAAACAACATTTGGAATAATTTAGTGATTTATGAGTCTAACATTTACTATATTTTTGGCTACAAAAGTGTACGTTAATTACTTGGGTCCCATTGGATCAATTCTTTGCAAAATAATCTTCCAAATCATTGAGACTATTCAGGTCATTTCCAAAAGTTTGTTGCATGCATTGAGCTTGTTTTAATATAAAAATTACCATATTTACCATAGCATGTATCTTATTATCTGTTAAGTTCATGGTTATCTCAACTCTTAGGATCAGGTATTCAAAATATCTCTCTTTCCTCCCTACTTTTCTTATATAGTTGGGTTTTCTAATAGGCCATCCTCATGGGAAACATAGATGCACTCGTTTTATGTTCCATCAGAGAGTATCTAGAAGTAACATCTCTGTTTTATAGAATAAATGATTATATATGCTTGTTGAGAAAAGTTTCGTGTTAAAAATACATCATCTTGATGAAGCTCGAGAGTGATTATTATTCAGTGCTTATATTTTTTGTTACCTTGTTTTTGGAATTATTTTGTAATAGCATCACATAATCTTAACTGTCCATGATTGAAACTTGTTGCTCTTACGGGTAAGTGGCAAGGAATAAGTATGTTGGCTATAAATTTAATATATGTATTGATATGTGTTATATTTAAAACAACACACACATGCGCACACGCACACACACACATAACACACACACACACACACACACACACACACACACACACACACACACACACACACACACACACACATATATATGATTATGTATTCTTATTTATATATGTATGTAGAATTAGGTTGCCATATTATGACTTAAAAAATTGTGTTGGAAATGGTATTTTGAAAATAAGTGACCCTATATAGGTATTTACATATATTAGTGATACCGTAGAAGAATATTTATACCTTCTTAATTGAATATGTTTGATAAAAGAATTAGGAAATTAAATAGAGAACTTAGACTTCATAAGAGAATTAGAAAATTAAATAGAGAACTTAGACTTATTTATACAAGTGATAATTGAAAGAATTGATTAAAGGAATATGATTATGAGTGAAAGATTAGATTAATTACATTTAATTAAAAGAGGGAATTGTTCAATATAGAATTAGACTATTTCTTTGGCAATCTTAAATATTGCATGTTTTGTTAATTGTGTGTATCCTTGACATAAAACCACCATGTGCCTCTTGATCGTGTTAGTGAATTGGTTGTTATGTGAAGTACATGTGAAGGTTATATGGAATAATGGTTTATTCTTGGTTTAAGATGAATGCGTAGAAAAAGTAATAGTTGCTTTGTTAAATTTATCTTCTATTCCTTGATTATATCATCGAATTTGAGTATTGTATGAAGTGAAGTTATTAAATAGTGAAAATGGGACGTTTGTGAGTTATAATTCAAATGTTTTGGGTCATCTAGTTGGTAGGGATGTTTGTTTTGTTAATAAAGTATATATCTTAAAGATTGTTATTTGGATTACATGATCTATTGATTGAACCAAGTGGTGGTTGTTTTGATTGATTATTGTATTGAATTGTTGTGTTGCTTATTGGATTGGGGGTGAAGTTGATAATCATTTTAAAGTGGGTGTTATTGTGTAGGCTAAATTCTTGGTTGAAATGTTTATTGTTGCTCATCTAGTTGAGGTGTTGATTTCTAGTGAAAATGTGAAGTGTTTGATCTTGAGATTGAATTTGAATTTGAGATCATGTTCTTGTTGTCATTTTGATGGGGGAACCATTGTGTTAGTGGGTTTAGACTTTGAGAGGCTAGGGAGAATTGTATTTCTAATGGAATTCTTTATTATCCTTTGAGATGATTGTTTGTGATTAAAAGAGTATGTGATGGTCATCAACCTTGCACAGTGTATTCACCTATGTGATTAGAACTTTTGGAAACTAATGAGCGGGAAGGGTTTTTCCTTGCCTTGTTGTATATGTTAATGAGATTTTGTGATTGTGCAAGTTGGATTTTCTCTTTTGATTTCATTGGGTCTCCTAGTTGTTAGTAGGGGAGTGGCTCTCAATGGGGGTCTGACACACAAAGTGGTAGGTCCATGGCAACTCATTGAGAGTTTAATCAAGTGATAACCTAAAATAAACTAGGGGGGTTGGGTAGTTCACATTAATCAAGATAACACCTCACTCATGGCCCAAGTGCTTGTTTAGGCTTGAGGTGAGTGGGAAGGCCTAGAATGGCAAGGTCAATTACCTGGTCCGACTAAAAGGAATGTTGATCCCACATGAGTTTGTATGGGGGTCTGGCAGTTGGTAGAGGTGGCCAGGAGGTCTGGTAGTCTAGGAAAGTTACGCCAAGGTAACTCATAGCAAACTACGTGATGACACTCCTCTTATGACAACCTAGTATTCCCTTGTCTCTGTTTCCCTCGATGTCATGTGCCTCTAAAAGTGGTGTTACTATCATGTGTTTTTGTACCGTACTTATTCATTGGAGTCATGTTGGCCTATGTGTTGTATTTTCTCTCTTGGTTGTTGTGGTGGGACCTTAATGCTATCTCCTAGCATAGGGGGGTGGACCTTATGGCTCCACATGGTTGGGTGGAACATGCTTTGCACTCCATTGGGTTCCCTCACTTGTTCATGTTTGTGATTCCTTCTCTTGAATTCAAAGACTTTTACACTTGTCCCAATTCATGTGGATTATCTTTCATGTACTTGTATTATACCATAATTCTATTGTATCATGCATTTACTTCTGATGTACTCTCCTTGTTCATTCAAGGATATATTGATGTAATGATCTATTATTGTAATCGGGTATGTGCAGGATCATGATGGGCCAAAAAGTGGCAATATGATGGGTATGTGGTTGACGACTATTTTTTTACCCAAAATTGATGAAACGAAAAGTGTTTTCAAAGGAGATTTTCAACTTTCCACCGATATAAATTATTCTTTACTTTGAATTTAATAAGTAATTATTATTCATTTTCTATTAAAATTACGACTAAAGTCCTGATTGATAGGTTGATTGAAAAACATTTATAGCTTTCAAATGGTATCACATTTTTTGAATCCAAAACATTCATCACATTCTATTCTTTGCATACTATAGGATTAAAAAAAAAATAATGAATTTCATGAAGTTTTGACCAAGTTAACGTGGTTAGACATACAAGTTTTTTTTTTTAAAGTTGTAATAAAAAATTCATAATTAATTATTTACTTGGAAAAAAATACAAAAAATATGCATCACTTCGTGGCATGATTCCTCTACTTATATCTAAAATATTATAAAAAAATATTATCATTTTATTGTGGTTAGGGTGGTCAAACAGACACCTACTTCTTTTTTTTCCCTGAAATTTAAGTATCACTACATTGAAATTTCAAATTTTCACCAAATAGATTTTATTTTTTTAAAACAAACCTAGTAGTTTAGAAACTACATTCAATTTTCTATAGATTCTATTCTTACATATTTTTGAAATAATATAGATAACTTATTCAATTTTTTACGTCAAGTTTCCTAACTCTAATTTTTCTAAATTTTTGCCACTTAAGGGCCTGTTTTTTCCATGATGATCCTGCACATACCCAATCCAATTGTATACTCTCTATTTTAATGGTAAATGCAATGGATGTTACTATCAATTTAATGAGCTTGGATGTTATGGATAATTCATAATGGTTGAACTTGTAAATGTGATGACTTAATGTAATTTCATATTGTGGATGGAATTTAATTATATGTAATGACTTTCAGTTATTGCTAGTTTAGTTGATGGGAATTTAGTAGCCCAGTCGCGGACCTTAGAGGACTTAATTTAGATTTGGAGTTAATGTTTCCTTTATAATCATGTGAGCATTTCTCTTTCAAAAAAAAAATTGTTTCATTTTTTTTGTTAGTGTGTTGTTCTCTAAGGTTTCGTGGCGGGGTGTTACACCTCATACTCTTGAACCAATTTTCTTATCAGCTTTGATGTAAACTGGGGTCCTTGGTCTATGAAAATGTCTCTTGGAACTCCATATCTTGTGAATATGTCCTCAGAGAGAAATTTTGCCACATTACCATCTCTTGCAAATTGTAGAGCCTTAACCTTCACCCACTTTGTAAGGTAATCTATGTATTAGTATGTACTCTTTGTTGTTTTATGCTGGTGATATGGGTCCAATAAATTATAATTCCCATTTGTCAAATGGTGCCAAAGCTAACTATGGATGCAATGGTATTTCATCTCTTTTTGTTGGCCTTCCCATTATTTGACACCTATCACAACCCATAGTGAACTTCACTGCATCTTTATGAAGCTTTGGCCAATAATAGCCAATATTGAGAATCTTAAGAGTTATCCTCTTTGCTGCAAATTTTCCCCCACAAGGTTCATCATGGCATGCTCTGAGGATATCATATACTTCATCTTCTTTTATGCATCTCCTCATTATGTTGTCTGGGCCTATGTAGAATAAGTATCCAACTATCTAGGAGTAATGAAAACTCTTATGAACCAATTTCCTCTTTTATCTTGGTGATAAATGGGGTGGTGTCTGTCCTACTACAAGATAGCTAGCAATATATGCATAGCAAGGTGTATGCAGAGATAGAGAAAATAAATGATCATCTAGGAAAGAATCATCAACAACATCTTATTTTGATTTGGTTGGTAGTCTAGATAGAAAATGTGCCACTACATTTTCTTTACCTAGCTTATCCACAATGGTAATGTCATATTCTTGAAGCAACAATAACCACCTAACAATTCTGTCACCAATCATTGGTTTTTTCTTTAGATATCTTATTATTGTATGGTTAGTATGTATAAAAATTGGATATCCTACAATATAATGCCTAAATTTGTTTATGGCATATACTACTTCCAACATCTCCTTCTTTATCACTATATAATTGAGTTCTACCCCTTGTATATTTTTACTGATGTAATATATGACATACTCTTCATTGCCTTCCTTCTATCCAAGTACAACTCCTATAACAAAATCAGAAGCATCTATATGGATATGGAAAGCTAAGTTCCAATTTGGTCTTCTCAAAATAGGGGTTTTAGTCAATTCTTCCTTGAGTGCTTCAAAAGAGTGTTGAAAATAAGTTGTCCACTCAAATTCTACATCTTTGGATAGTAAAACGAATAATGGAGCTGCAAGTTTTCTAAAGTCTAGAATGAATCTCCTATAATACCTAGCATGTCCTAGAAAAATTCTAACATTTTTTTGTCTTTGAGGCATAGGGAGTGTTGAGATCACTTCAATTTTGTTTGGGTCCACTTGAATTCCTTCATTTGACACAAAATTTCCTAATACAATCCCTTTTGTCATCATCATGAAACATTTTTCATAACTCGGGGATAAGTTATGTTCTTGAAACCTTTTTAGCACCTTCTCTAGATTGCCAAGTGCTTCATCATATGTATTCCCATAATTTGAGAAATCATCCATGTAAACCTCCATTGAATCATGTGCAAATTATGAGAATATACTCAGTACTACCCTTTGGAAGGTGGTTGGTGCATTACATAGCCCAAATGGTAGGACAAAATAAGTAAATGTGCCCCAAGGTCATGTGAAAGTTATTTTTTCTTGATCTTCTAGGGAAATCTTTATTTGGCTATAGCCACTAAATCCATCTAGAAAGGAAAATTACTTCTTGCCTAATAATGAATCAAGTACTTGGTCAATGAAGGGGAGTGGAAAGTGGTCCTTCCTAGTTGTAGCATTCAGTTCTCGGTAATCTACACACACTCTCCACTTTCCTCCTTTCTTTGGAACAATTACTAAAGGTTAAACTCATTGACTATCAAAGATAGGATAGAAAAATCTTGCATCAAACATTTGTTCACTTTTGATTTAACTATATCTCTAACTGCAGGGTTCATTCTCCTTTGGGGTTTCCTTATGGGTTTAAAACCATCATTGATATAAATCCTACACATACACAAGTCCAGGTATATCCCCTTCATGTCATGATAATCCCATGCAAAGGTCATTGTGTGTGCTTATAGCATGTCCATCAGTGAGGTTTGTTGTATATCAATCAATTGACTATTAGCATTCAATGATTTACTCAACATTATCTTTAAAGTCTTGGATGTTGTTTGAACTAATGAGATGTCAAGTGCTGCTATGTTTGGAACACATTGGTGTGGTAACAAGGTATGGAATATTTGGGAAATTGACTCAGATGAGCTATCAAGAATCACATTTTGTAGAGGATCCTACAAACATGTTACAGTCCTAATGTTGTGGGTCCCTACCATAGTTATTTTGCATGTTGTTTACTATTAATTCATCTTCATCTTAGTTTTATAACAAAGGATTGTGTTCAATAGTCACCAGGTTTTGCAAGGAATGTTGATCCTCCTCATCTAGGGTAGGACAAATGGTTTGTTCTAGGTCTACATGTGGTTGGTTTGGTGGATAAAGGACCAATTTCTTAGTCACATTTCCATTAGAGATAATCATATTTCCAAACCTGCAACCTATAAAGGAATTTGTTGTTGCCAACCAAGGTCTTCCTAAAATGAGGGGGTATCCTGCAAGATTAGCTTTAGGATATAATACAATAAATTTAGTAGGGTACTCCCATGAATCTAGTGTTATTACCAAGTCTTCCATTATACCCTCAAGTTTAACTATGGACCTACTTGTCAATTGTAGAACAATAGGTGTAGGTCTAAGTTCTATTAGCTATAACAACTTCATGGTCTCTTTTTTCATTACATTAATAGCTTCTCCCAAGTCAATTAAGGTGTTTTTAATGAGAGTACCATTTATCTTTACATCAACTATAGGACTCCTAGGGTCTACATACTTGGGGACAATTATATTTCCCAACATAATGTTTGCAAGTTGTCCTAGGACAGGTACAGTCTAAGGGTCTTTCCCCTTCTTGCTTGGATTTTTAAGGCATAGTTCTCTCATTGTTTTAGTATAGGTAGGAACCTCCTTAATGTCTTGGATAAGGGGTATCTTGATGCAAACATTCTTAAGTTGTCCCAACAGGTTAGTTTCAACTTGTGTTTGATGCCTTTAGATTACTAATCTTTCATGGAATAGAGACTCTAGACTTTGATTGGTTTGGTTAACCTAATTTGACTCAGGCTTCTTAGATTGGTTATCCAAGGTCTCTATTGGGGTTCCTCATCAACCAATTCAGGGATTCGAGGGGATGAAGGCCCAACCAATATTTTCCTTGATTTGAGGTGGAAATCACTCACCTCTACCCCATAATTAGGGTATTAAACAGCTTCATTAGCATAAGCTTGCTAAGCAGACTTGTTATTGGGTTAGGTGTAGGTTGGGTTGGCAGGTGAGGTGCTCTAGGTAGTTGTGGTGTTAGATTTGTTAGGTTTTGTATAATGGCATGTTGTTGTGGCTACAAGGGCTATTGTGGCTACTAATAATTCATGTTTTGATTTTTTTATTGCTGACCTCTTTACCATTGAGGTTGTAATTAGTTTTTTTATGGTGGACATTGGGAATTATAGTTAGATCATTAGTAATTTTGTGGTGGCCACATGTTTTGTTGCTGATTCTAATTGGTTTGAGGCATTGACCATTGTTGATTTTTTATTGTAGAGGAGGGGGACTGACTGCTCAGGACCCCAGGTCATGGGAGGGTCTAGAACAATAGGTTGTCCTAATCTACCTCAAGCTAATGGAATTGTTTCGGGAAAGTTTAGAGTTTAGAGGCTGAAAGGAAGAACAACCAAGTTTTTTTTGTCCTTTAACAAGCTTGAATGTTTCAGGAAGTCAAGTGAGCAAGTTTCTAGACTCCAGACTATGACTTAGGCAAGTCACTACTGAAGGACTACAACATGGGACACAGACGATGGCGCGACACGTTGGGATCTCAGTGGGGGCACTGACATCCATACAGATAGAAAGTGTAAAGTATACTCAAAGACTAAGGGAGACTTACTAATGACCTAACAAGTATGGTTTGTTGTAATGATAGAAATAGAAAGGAACAAAATGACAGTGTAATAAGAAGAATACTTTAACTAAGTCTAACTATGAATTGACAAAGAAGGGTGAGGAAAGTGCACCTTCCTACCTCACAAGTTGATATCTTCAATATCTTCACTTGAAGAACAACCTACACACACAAGAAAGAGAAAATGTTGGTGTTGTGTTTAGAGGACCATCATACTCAGTCCCAACAACAAAGAGAAGGAGTGAGCTTGCAAGCCTTCAAAAGCCAACATTGTCACAACAACAAAGAGAAAGAACTAACAAAGTATCAACTTGCAGCTTTAATGGAGGTGGTAGATCTTGAGAATGCTATGAAAAGAGTGAAGAGAGTAGTCTCAAGTGTGTGAATGATCAAGAAGCATCAAAGAATGAATGATATATGCATTTGAAGATGAAATTGGAGGAAAAAGAGTCGTTTGAGGTAAGTCAAGGGAGTAGAGATGTTACTCTTTGTTGCCAATGGAGAATTGTAATGCCTCTGCAGATTCTAGAGGTAGGAATCTTGTTAGGATGGTAGTGTGTCGCGTAGATGTCCACACGCCATGCTAGCATCCTAGATAGAATATCATCCACTGACAAAAAAATAGCTACCAAGTGGATGGGAAGCAAATAAAGGACGTGGAATTGCATTATCGGACTTAATTATCTAAGGTAAGAGGTACATAAATGTGGAATTTGCAAGGGGTGAAAATTCATGCCATTACATTTTTCCCCCACTTGAGTGAGAATAAGTAACAATGAATGCACAGTAAAGTAGAGTGAAAGCTGAGAAATGTATACATGAACTGTTGAAGAAGCAAACCACAATCTGACACACTCGAATGCACAAGAAGAGGAGATTGCTCCACAGGTACTTGGTCCTGAGGAGAGTTGAATGAATGCACCACAAGCCCTCAAACCTATGGAAGATGAACAAAAGGCTCTACAAGTGCTCAATCCTATAGAGGAGGCACTACAAGTGCTCGGTCCTGAGGGAGGCCAGATGTGAAAGGCTCCACAGAGTCTGATAGGCCCTTATAGGTTCTTGGTCCTGCAAAGTTAGCTCGAGGTGCTTAGTCCTATAAAGCAACATTCTAATACAGATAAAAAACATGTTAGATAGCAAAAAGCCACACAGGTAAGCAGAAAGTCATGTAGACATTCAACAATTGAAGGAGAAGCTTTCGAAGGGGTCCCTCGAGAACCCTTCAAAAGAGAGGGGTCTGCTCAAGGGATGTTTCATTTGAAAGGTGATGATATTTTTGCAAATGATTCTAGCATCAAGGAATCCTTCAGAAAGATCTCTTTCATCAAGGAATTTGAAAGGAATAATACTCCCTCACAAGGGAAAGTTTTTAGACTTCATCAAAAAAGTACTCCCTTCTCAAAGGAAAGTTTTCATATTATTTCTCTACTAATCTGTTTTGAAAGAAAATTTCTACTAGGGGTCCTTGTTGAAGAATACAATTTTTGAAAAATAAGGATTTTCAACAAGGGATTCATTGGCCACCGAATACACATTTTTGAAAATTGAAGCAGTATGATAGCCCTCCTTAAGATGGTGTGTCTTGAACATAAAGGCACATGACATCCTAAGGAGAGAGAAGAAAGTGATTTTGTGGCCAGCGATACATGATGAGATGTAATCGTGGAAATTTTATCACACACACGAGGGACAACACATAGGCACTACAACATCATGAAGAAAGAAAAGAAAAGAGAAAGATAAAAAGGAAACATAGGCAAAGACGAAGAAATCAAGAGATAGGGGGATCTAATATTTCGGGGTCAGAACTACTCATAGATATAAATAGATAGATATAATATAATAATATATATTAATAATCATCAATCCCCTACTATACCATTTCATGAAGAAGGGTACGTGAAGATAAAAAAAAAATTGGGTCAACATGGAAGGGAGGCCTAAATGCCCCCAACACTTTGCATCATCCCCAATTTTTGAAAATCAAGGGACAACAAAGAGAAGAATGATGTAACAAATAGAAGAAGTTTATGACACAAAACACTCTTGTATCCAAGCACCTATAAGGGTGACAAGGGTCCTCCAGGAACACATAAAACAAGCACGAAGGAAACACAACACACACACACAAATCTAATTTGCAAATAAAGAAGAGGTTCCCTCCTAGTCCTCATCAACCAAGAGGTTATCATTCTTCAAATCTAGATCATTATAAGGGGAAGGTGGATGAGCTTGCTAGGGCGAGATAGCAAGGGGAGCACCCTCCGACTCTCCTGAAGCAAGAGCCAAGGAAGAGGGCCCCTTGAGGTCTTCTTCACTCAACTCCTATGAGGTAAACATTACTGATTTTACAAAAATCACTAACAGAGCCAGGACATCATCCACTAAGTTGAACATGCACTTGACAGGAGTGTTGTGTGTTAATTGAGTGAGAAAAAATAGAGGCGCCCAAGATCCACTACTGACCTCATTAAAAGACTCGAGGACAGTGACAAACTTAGGGGACGTCGAGGAAGCCTCCATCACTAAGATGATGCAAGGAAAAGTAGAAACAGCTTCCAAAGAGGGTGATCCCTTCTTCTAACCCCCATTAGAAGTGGGTTCATCCTCCAATGTGTGCTTCATCGAGGGATGCAAGATCCCCACAGAAGAAGCGAAAGACAAGGAAGAAGGGGATAAAACCATAGCAGACACCACCATGGTATTCGACATATCCACAAGCTTAGGAAAAGGTGGGATGTTCGGAAAGGGACATCAAGAGAGGAGGCCTAACTGAGGGAGAAATGAACACTTGCACCCTTTTAGGATGAGGGTCATCCACACTCGTGGGGGGATCCAAAATCACAATCGAGGCAATGGAAACTGAAGCAGAAGGTGTGAAAGAGGAGGGCACAATAGGAGACACTGAAACAGGAGCTTCCAACCCCCTTCCTCCTTCTACAAAGTAGCCTACTCAGCAGCCAAAGCCTTCCTCTGATGCGTACGCTCACGTGCAAGGTGATTTCTTTGGCTTTGAGAGCTAGAAGTTGTAGCTTGAGGAGGAGAAGGAGGCTCCTATTCTGCCATGGGAGTTTCCATCATAGCTATTACTAGTAGAAGTGACTCCTAGATAGAAATAGGAGGAAGAGATACAAGAATGGAAACAACAATCGACGAAGAAGCAGACTCAAGCGCCTCGATGGCGAGCCTCTTCCCATTCACCACCCTATGGGTAGAGAATAGTAGGAGGGTGATGAGGCCAAGATGTAGAGGCGACTCCATGAGGGCCTTTCCCCTTACTGTACAAGATGGGTCGAGGCACCATGGGCAAGACAGGAAGGTCAAACACATGATGCTTGGCCTTCCGCTAAGCAGGCACCATCAGACTCCCCAAGAGACACAAGGGGGGAAAAGATAAAGGTGTTATGGCGAGCCAAGAGGCAAAAGCAGTTGGAATTACAAAGGAAGAGGAAGGAGGATTTTGAGCATGAGTAGACTTCCCCTTCCCCTATTGAGAGGAAGAATCAGCCTATTGTTGCACTATCAAGGAATCCTTAACTGAAATAGCATAAGGGGAAGGAGGATATTTCACTTTCGATGTTATGCCCCCATTCTTGTATTTTACGTAAGTTTGATACAATAGGTCCATCCTTGGAGGAAACAAACCAATAAGGACAGGCCAAAAGTGATCTAATGAATAGGCCCCACATGACACCAAGGGTTTGTACCTAGTGTCATGCACAACATGCACTGAGCCCACATGAGAGAACTTCATACATTTATGGATCACTAAAGGGACTAGGTATGGAAACTAGTCAAGGAATGCCTAGCTTCACTCTAAACAAGTCAGACTCGGATAATATCGAAAAGGGAATTCACAATCCTAGGCTATACCAAGAATAAAAAGGTGATGGAACCAATGGGAGAGATGGAAATCCCATCATGCATACATATCATGCTCTTAGATTCATTGTATGCATCCTTATGTAGAAATTTTATTAGCATAATCTCCTCTGTAATAACATTAACTTTCTGCGTTGGATCAAAGAGAACACCGGTCATGGTATTCTCATTGACACAAGCATAAATATATAGAGGAGAGGGTTCTTTATTAGCATTCATAGGAAATTCCTATGATGTAAAGGTCATATTAGGAGACCCATTCACAAGCTACATAGAAGGGATGGGAAGATGCATGAAAGAAGACATCTTCTACGTACACTAAAAAGGACTTTCCTAGAAGCCCCCAAGTGTTTAACAATAAGATAATGACCTATTCTAGAGTTCTCTTCACAACATTTAGGGATTGTTTTAACTACACCACTAGGGATCATAGGTTGGTTGCAAGGCTACGCACCCTGCACCACACACACCTAGAACACGAGAGAAGATTCCTTCAACACTACAAAATGGAACTAAAATAGTTCACATTAGGTTCACCAAAATGTAGAGGAGGGGGGTCGACTACTCAGGATCCCAAGTCATGGGAGGGTCTAGAACAATAGGCTTCCTTGATCTACCCCAAGCTAATGGAATTGTTTCAGGAGAGTTTAAAGTTTAGAGGATGAAAGGAAGAACAACTAGGTTGTTGTTGTCCTTTAACAAGATCAAATGTTTTAGGAAGTCAGGTGAGCAAGTTTCTAGAGTTTGTACTATAACTTAGGAAACTCACTACCAAAGGAATACTATGTGGAACATGTACAATAGCGTGATGCATTGTCATCTCAGTGGGGGCGTTGGTGTTCATATGAACAAAAATCATACATTATAGTCAAAGACTAAGGGATACTTACTAATGACCTAACATGTATGGTTTGTTGTAATGAAAAAATAGAAAGAAACAAAATGATAATGTAACAAGAAGAATACTTTAACTAATTCTAACTACAAATTGACAAAGAAGGGTGAGGAAATCACACCTTCCTACCTCACGAGTTGATATCTTCAAGGTATTCACTCAACGAATAGCCTACACACACAAGAACAAGAAAATTTTGGGCTTTTGTTTAGAGGATTGCCTCAGTCAATCCTAATAGATTCGGCGAGAAGCAAGAACCGAGCCAAGATTTGATGTCAGTTGTAGATCACATGCAACTTCACTCAACAGATGATTGAACATCAAAATAGTAGAATGAAGAGAAATCTAAAATGAGAGAAAAATAGAGACAAGGCAAGAGAAATTGCAAAATACTCTCAATACTCCCACTGAGTATCACCGAACTAGTCGAACTAGTGAAGGTGAGAAGAGAGTGCTCAATATATAGAAAAATAAGGGAAAATACATCCAAGATGTGCATTAGCTCCTACTACCCATAAAAGGTGGGAGGTTATACCTACTTGGTAAATGACAAAAAATGTGGTATAACCTCCTTAGATGAAGACAAAAAGGTGGCACATAAAGCCAAAAGAGGGTGAGAAACCCAACTACCCCATAATCTACCTAGGTAAAAACAAAATAGTGGTTATGAGAGGTGGCACAACAAGCGAAAAGAGGATGTGTAACTCAACTACCCATGTTTGGGAGAGAGTGACACATGTAGCCGATGTATTTTTCCATGTGTCCTCATATTAACCAAACCTAATAAACCTAAGCAAGCTTAAATAATATGTGTAGGAAAAAAGAAATACCCATAACATAAGGAAAATAAAAAAAATACACTAACACCCCCCTTAAGGGTAGCTTAGGTGGGTGAAAAGATGGGTCCCGACAAATGAAGTCTTGTTAGGTACCCATGTACATAGAGACCCCCCCATAAGAAGAAGCCCCCCAATAAGAGGAATAACCCTCCCCCCCCAAAAAAAAATAGAGAGAGAAAAATGAAGGACTAAGAAGCCTCTCCTGAAGTAGACACCTGTCGCACCCCAAGCAAAGCTCGTAGATGAAGGAACTTGCTTTTTGTGAAGGGTTTGGTGAAGATTTTCACAGTTTGCTCCAATGTAGAACAATACTTAAGATCAATGATGCCTTCCTGAATTAGCTCTCAAATGTAGTGCATATGAATCTCAATCTGTTTCATCCTCTGATGATGAATTGGATTCCTTGAGATTTGTATTGCACTATGATTATCACAAAATATGACTGTAGGATTTCTAACTGAAATACCAAACTCAATGAGAATATTTTGAATCCAAATAGTCTCAGTGGTGGCATTAACTACCCCATGATACTCAGCCTCTATAGATGAAAGAGCAATTGTAGATTGCTTCTTGCTCAACCAACAAACTAGACTGAAACCAAGTGAGAAGCAATACCCTAAAGTAGACTTGCGATCTTGAGAATCGCCTGCCTAATTTGAATCTGTGTGTCCCACCAAGTCAATATCCATGCTTGTTGTGTACTAAATCCCATAATAGTGAGTACGTTGAATGCAGTGAAGAATCCACTTAGTTGCTTTCCAATGCAACTCATGTGTCTCCTACATGAATCGAGAGACCATGCCCACAACATATGAAATTCTGAGTCTCATATGAGTCAAGTAGATGAGATTCCCAACAAGTTGTCAGTACAAAGTTCCATCAACCAAGAGTGAATAAAACTTAGCCTCAAGTTTGACCCTTGATAGAAATGAAGTCAGTGCAAGCCTACAGTTAGCCATGCAAAATCTAGAGAGCATATCAAGTGCATACTTGGGTTGTCCAAGGAAGATTCCTAAAGATGATTGAGTTATCTAAATTCCTAATAAGTAATGCAAAAGACCTAAGTTAGACATCAAAAATCTGCCATGTAGAGCAGTTTTCACCGCCTTGATCGTGGACGAGTGACTCCTTGTGATCAATAATTCATCAACATAGAGAACTAAGAATGTGAGAGTTTCATCCTACTATAGAATGTATAGTTTGGATCAAAATGGAATTGTTTGAACCCAACTATCAGAGGGAAGGAGTCCATCTTGGCATACCAAGATCGAGGAGCCTATTTGAGGCCATAGAGAGACTTTCGAAGTCTGCACACAAGTGAAGGATCTTGCACAAACCCTTGTGGCTACTCCATGTATATTTCCTCCTAAAGGTCACCATGAAGAAAGGCACTCTTCACATCCATCTGATGAACTTCCCAGCAATGTGTTATAGCTATAGCAAGGACAATTTGGATGGAATTCATCTTAGCAACTGGTGCAAAAGTTTCAAAGTAGTCAATCTCAGGAACTTGGGAGAATCGTTTTGCTACCAAGTGAGCCTTGTGCTTGTCATCTGACCCATCTACTATAAATTTAGTCTGATAGATCCACTCGCATCAAAAAAAAATCTTCCCTTATGAAGAGGAACTAAATCCCATGTGTGATTCCTCTCTAAGGAATTGAACTCTTCTTGCATTGCAACATCCCACTTAGGAATACTAGAAGCTTCTTGAAAATACTATGGATCATAAGCTTTAAAAGCAATGAAGAGATGTGGACCTTGTTGAAATTATTACCATGTTCTTGTGTTTGATGGATCACCAACCTAATCACTTGTTGACTCCAATTTCTATCGAGCCCAAAGAGGTGTTGAGGTTGGAGAATCTGGAAGAGAATCATCAACCTCTGAATGATGACTAGAAGAGGAATATGAATCCTCATCATCACTATCACCATATGAAGTGGAGGGAGAAGAATCCTTATCAATATTAGGAGGATTACGATCCTCTAAAGAATTGTCATCATGATGCAAATTCTCCAATATGATAGTGGATAGAGAAGTGGTAGGAGAAGAATTGGAAGAGCTCTCCTCAAAACAAACACTCCTCTCAATAAACAGCTCAGGAGTGGTGAGATGGATAAACCTATAACCTTTGACATCATCTGGATACCCAAAAAATATGCAAGGCTTGCTCTGCAGATCCATAGCCTTGTGTTTCTCTCCTGGTATATGGGCCCGTGCAAGAGAACCAAACACTCAAAAGTGCTTAACTGTGGGTTTCCAACCATCTCAAGCTTGAAAAGGAGTTACCCCCTTCACAGCTTTGTGAGGAACTCAATTCTGGATGTAACACACACAGTTGATGGCCTTTGCCCAGTACTGAGGTTTCAAAGATTTGGAGTGAATCAAACAATTGTCCATCTCCTTCAAGGATCTGTTATTGCATTTTGTGATACCATTTTGTTGAGGACTATATGGAACTGTGTGTTGCATGTTGATTCCTTTTGAAGCAAAAAACTATTCAAACTAATTGTTAACATATTCTCCCCCATTATTTGTAAACAGAATCTTGATGAACTTCCCATATTGTTTCTCTACAAAAGCTTTGAAATCCATAAAATGATCAAAGACCTTAGACTTTTTTTTGAGAAAATAACCCAAGTGTATCTAGAAAATTCATCAATAAATGTCAAGACATATCTAGCCGCTGAAAGATGGTTGTAGAAATGGTCCTGTCAAGTCACTATGTACCAACTCCAATAGATTTGTAGCTCTCCATGCTTTTCCTTTATCATATTTCTCCTCAGGATGCTTACCAAGAATGCATCCCTAGCAAACTCCATTAGAAAATCAAATAGAAGGAAACCCTACAACCATGTCATGTTGACTAAGCTACTACAAGTAATGGTAGTTCAAGTGGCCAAACCATTGATGCCATAAACAAATCACCTCATCAACATGATTGAGTAAGACTGACAAAGGAGAGTCAAGAATAAAGTGAGAAAATTGATATATTCTGGACTAGTGATCTACTTTTTCCACAACAACTATAGACCCATTATGCATTTCATTGATTACCATTGTATCTGGATTGAACTCAACTCGCTTTCCAGAAACAGTGTGAGTGATCTAATAAACATATAGGAGATTAGTCGACAAAGATAGAACACAAATAACATCCTCAAATTTCCCTTCACCCACATCAACAGACCCTCTCCCATGCACTTCAACAAGAGTGTCATCACCCATAAGTATGGTAGGAATAGAACATGGCTCCAAAGAGGTAAAATTATCATCTAATGAGGCCATGTGCTGCAAAGCACCTGAGTCAATGATCCAAGACTCTAGTTGTGAAGCAACAACAACTAGGGCCTTACCCTTTCCCTTCCCCTTACTTTTGTTTGTGTCCTTAGAAGAACCCTCTGATGAACTTTGTTTGACTAAATTAGGCACCTTGATATTATTCTTTTCTAGAAGATATGAAAGGTGGTCAATTTGTTTCTTTAAACATTTATGTTCATCATGGCCAAGACTTTTACAGTAAGAACACTTGACCTTATCCTTCTTAGGTTGTTTACCTTTTGATGAAGAGGTCTGACTATCTACTTTTGAAGTAGCAGATTTTTTATCTTTCTTCTTCTCTCCTTGGTTCTTTTGTTTCTTATCTTGCTTATTAGACCCTTCTTGTTCTATTGTGCCCTAATTAATAGTCAAGGTATGTGACTTAGAGGGTTTAATTGTACCCATTAGTACCATTTTTTCCTGCTCCCTATTGAGTTCTACAACAAAATCATCTAGAGAAGGAATTTTATATGTGGAACCTAGGGCACATTTTGTAGTATAGAAGGTAGAAACAAGTACAAAATAGTTAGGACCAAGCTTAGAAAGAATACTCAAGATTAGTTTCTTATCATCATCTTTGATTCCACATTGTTCCAATTGCAATATAATTTCTTTAAATTTTGTGAAGTCTCGTATGGTGTCAAAATTAGGACTCAACCCTATGAGTTCATTCTCCAATTGATGACCTCTTAACTCATCTTTCTTACCAAAGAGGGTTTTCAAAGTTGTCCACACTTCATTCAGTGTTTTAGCAAACTCAATATGAAAGAGTAGGTCTGGAGATACTGATATACACAAAGTACCAAAAGCTTCATCACATTTGTTAAACCATTTAATATTTTTTGCATCATCTTATGGTTTAGTTTCAAGTCCCACTATTACACGATGATATCCATGTCTTTTCAGATATATTATCATATTAGATTTCCATTCAAAATAATTATATGGAGTTAAAACTAGAACTATAGATGCATCCATGAGGGCAGAAAAGAATATTCCAAAGAAGGAAAAGGGAAAAGTGGCCTAAATTACAATATTTGATATAAATTAATTTTCAAATAAAAATCTGAAAAAATAACCTTGTAGTTATTTTTTACTCTTCAATATCTTTCTAACACCTTTTTTGTTTTTGAAAAATGGATTACAAAAGTGAAAGATGTGACTTATTGAAGATAAAAAAATGCAGTAGATTCAACCTGTAATATCTGATTGAAAAAAGGTATAAATTTTTACTAAAACCTTCGTGGATGGAAAGTGCTCATTTCTAACTTGTTGTCAAGTATTCGTTTGCGAAAATATGAAACTCAAGGCAAAAGTTATGCACTTTTGAAGAAAAATGCAAAATATGCTTGTGATGAACGAATCACACCTTCTTTTGATTTGATTTCTGCAAAATTTATCAACTGTATCCAAAAATTAATGAATACTTAGATGGTTTTTTGACCCTGAGAAAAAAACCCAAAAATCATTTTTCTAAAAAATGAGTGAAAGCTAGATTTTTTAAGCCAAAATGAAAACGGCTCCAATAAAAAATTAAAGTTTTTAACTCTAATTTTTTTTACAGTGTCCTCCAATCTCTGATTTTGGTGAAATAAAAGTCAATTTTGACTTTCTCAAACCTTCTAGACTCCCTGGAAATGCTGAAAAGGCCTCCAATATTACCAAAAAGTTGCAAATCACCCAGATCTCACAGGAACAGATGTATGTATACCAGATGATATATATGATTATTTTCCTCTTTTGTTCTAATTCTTCAAGTCATACAATGATGCAGGAGAAGAACATACTTAGCTTTTGAGAAAAATATTAGCTCTTTATTAGTTCCAAATCTCTCAAAAACTTGGAAAAACAATGAGCTATACTAGGCAACACGACTTTGATACCATGTTGAATTCTACGAGAAGCGAGAATCGAGCTAGGATCTAATTTCGGTCGTAGATCACATGCAACTTCACTCAACAAATGATTGAAGATCAAAATGGCAGAATGGATAGAAATCTGAAATGAGAGAAAAATAGAGACAAGGCAAGAGAAATTGCAAAATACTCTCAATACTCCCATTGAGCGATCATCGAACTAGCCGAACTAGTTAAGGTGAGACGAGAGTGCTCAATATATACAAAAATAAGGACAAATACATCCAAGAGGTGCATTAACTCCTACTACCCGTAAAAGGTGGGAGGTTATACCTACTTGGTAAATGAAAAAACATGTTGCATAACCTCCTTAGGTGAAGACGAAAAGGAGGTGGCACATAAAGCCAAAAGAGGGTGAGAAACCCAACTACCCCATAACCTACCTAGGTAAAAATAGAATAGTGGTTATGAGAGGTGGTACAACAAGCCAAAAGAGGATGTGTAACTCAACTACCCATGTGTGGGAGAGAGTGACACATGTAGCTGATGTATTTCACCATGTGTCCTCATATTAACCACACCTAATAAACCTAAGAAAGCTTAAATAATATGTGTAGGAAAAAATAAATAACCCTAACATATGGAAAATAAAAAACCTACACTAACAAGTCCTCTGCTTTGGTGTTTCCACCTCCATAGACAACCAATATAGCAATGATAGGAGAGATATGATAAGGAAAGATATTGAAATGAAAGTACTAAGCACTGTGCTAAACAACAATATGCTACAAAAACAATATGATAATGCTAAGTGAATGGAAGATGGAATAATAACACCTTCAACCACATGCACTCAAGGAAAATGGGAGGAGTGAGCTTACAAGCCTTCAAAATCCAACGTTGTCGCAACAACAAAGAGAACGCACAAGCAAAGTATCAATTTGCAACTTCAATGAAGGAGGTAGAGCTTGAGAATGCTATGAAAAGAGTAAAGAGAGTAGTCTCAAGTGTGTGAATGATCAAGCAACATCAAAGAATGAATGAGATAGGCATTTGAAGATGAAATTTGAGGCAAAAGAGTTGTTTGAGGTCGGTCAAGGGAGTAGAGACGTTATTCTTCGTTGCCAATGGAGAATTGTAATGCCTCTGTGGATTATAGAGGTAGGAATCCTATTAGGATGATAGCGTACTACGTAGACATTTGTGCATCGTGCTAGCATCCCAGATAGAATGTCCTCCACCAACATAAAAAAAATAGCTGCCAAGTGGATGGGAAGCAAATTAAGGACATGGAATTGCATTATCAGACTTAATTCTCTAAGGTAGGAGGTACGTAAATGTGGAATTTGCAAGGGGTGCAAATTCACGCCATTACATGCATATTGGCCCAAGACTAAGGGTTCCAACTAGGAAGATTTGCATTATTACAAGACAATGACATGTTATAATTCAAAGGGTCTTAGGGAATACCTTTTCTTGGCTTCCATTGTTTCCTTTGAGCTATGTAGAATACTTGTCCATCTTCACCTTCAAATGTATGAAAGTTTGATGTACCTTGCTTATCTTTAGAGATACTTTCCACCTTGCATCTGCAATTAGTCTTCCTTTGTCTACAATGTGGGCAATATTTTGTAAGAGATTCTTCCTCCTCTTCTTGCTTCTTTTTGATATGGATTGTGTCTAACTAAGTACCAAGATGGTTGATAATATCCTCCTTCATATTTGATAGAAGATTACTCAAATCAACTCTAGAGACTTCGTTGGATGGTTTATTGATGGAAGATGGCATGTCTCCTCTAACCTTCTTAGTGAAAGACCTTGAGTAATTCTTGCATGCTTTGTATATTTCCTCAAATGGTGCCTAAGAAATATCTCCTACCCTAATGAGGCTAAGTGCATCCATGTAATCATCATTAATCCCCCTCAAGAATATCAATTTTAAAAACTCATTAAAGAGTTTGTTCTAGTGGGATTTCTTAAGGAAAAACTAAAACCTTTCCATATAGTCTTCTAAAGATTCATCTTCCTTTTGTGACATCCTAAAGATGTCATCCCTCTTTCTCTCTATGCCTCCACAGTAATGGACCAGTGCCTTTTTAGGAACTTTTTCTACATGGAATTCCAATTTGGAACAACATCTCTTCCTAAATCCATAAACCATCTCAAAGCAACATCCTTCAATGTTGTTGGGAATAGTTTGAGCCTATGTGCATCTGTAGTATAATCATAACTTCTACATAGCACATCAAACTCAAAAAGTAAGGTATCTGGATCCCTTGTAACCAACCCATAAAATACAAGTAATGCTCAAGGTTGTATGTTCTTCAAGGCAGCTTCTCTCTCCAAATTGGAAATGGGGAAATCAAAAGTCACATGCTCTAGTGGGTCTTCCATGATAGCATCACCCATGTTGATGATTTGTATATGGGAAGTCTCCTCTATATCTGATGTGGATATTGATGTGAGGTATGATTATTCTTCAAGAATACCCTCACTTTGCTCACTTTGATCGCCATTATCCTCTAAAGCTTCATGTTTTGAGGGGATAAATCTTCCTAGAGCATCTCTCTACATCCACATACAATAGTTATAACTCTTTGGATCATATGCTCCTACACATTGTTAGTAAAAAAAATTATGTTGAAGGATTAAAACCTAATTATCCTAATGCTAAAATCAAAACATGTAAACTATGAAAGCTTGAAATTACAGAAGAGAACCTTGAATGTAGCACCATCCTCATCAATAGTTGCAAAAATTTAAGGCCTTTCGAATGCTCAATAAACTTGGTGCTAGACACACAATTCATAGGAGTTCCTAGCTGAATAGTTCACTAGAACCTCACAAAGACTTCATTTAATTATCAACCAGGGATTTGTAAGCTTTTGATTATGTTGGCATTGTATGTGCATTCACATATTTTATATGGCATATATCAATGAGTATAGGTGGTTTACACACGTATAGGAAAATAGTAAAGGTTGGAAAAGTAAATAAATTGTTAACTTGCAAAATAGGGGAAACAACTTAATCTGTTACTAATGTTATGGCTACCTTTAGCTTAACATTGTAACTATTAACTGCTAAACCTGAACTCTGTAATTCACTAACACTATTGAATCTTACTTCTAGCTTCTTGACTTCTCTAGAGAATGACTCAAAGACACATTACAAAGCATAATTCATAATACATGATATGGTTAATGTACATGTAATTAAGAATCTACTTGAAATGAATGCAACAATGAAATTTTCTAATCTAATAACAAAAATTAAGGTGGGTGAATAGTTCCTTGAGTGGCCCTTGCTTGAGTTGTTGTACCCACGGGAGAAATCAAATATATGCTACTGGAATCAACTAATCATAATAGTAAACTAGAACATATTTATTGCATATAACTGAACTCTCACAACATGACAAGAATCTTCACAAATCTCTCATTCATGAGTGCATATCCATTATAACTGAATAACAAAAAGCTAACAATGAAGTATTATCTATGAAATTGTGAATATGGAAAGTTAGGAAGATCAAAATTACAATTGAAATAAACCAAGTAAAAAAATAAATGATCTAACAAGCCATATTCCAATGAAATTTTTGCAAATATTAACTACTTAATGTCATTAAAACATGAAATGATCAAACAATTCCAAATGAAATCCTAAAGTAATAAAAGAAAACCTAATCCCATTGGGGTTGGGGGATTAGGGTTGAATTGATGTGGAATACTTAACAAGCCTAATCCATTATTGGTGATGCAAAGATTCATTGGTGAATTGATGCAAAAGGATGGGGTTGATTTGTGAAAAATGCTCTCAAATGATGAAGGTAAGTAGGAATTTCTGCATAATATGGTTGCTCAAATGATTTGTGAATGCAATTCTCATGAAAATGAGAACTATTTATAGGATTTTTGGAGAAATGAATGGCTAAGATCAAATTAGATAATCAAAGGTTAGAAATGAATGAGAGGAAATGACATGGATCAAAGATCAAATCAAAGTATGAAATTGAATAATGACATGGATCAATGATATTAATTAAGGGCTCAAATTGCTTGAGGCAATTACAATCCCTTAATTTTAGGAAGATGGAGAAGATATTTCCATGTGGAGGGAAATGTTTGAATTCAAATTGGAGGAATATTCCATGATAATATTATTTCAATGATTGGAAGAAATAGAAGAAATTAGTCAATTAAATAATTAAGAAATTATTTAATTCTGCAAGTGGAGAGAATTCAAGGATTTAATTAAACAATTAGAATCATTTAATCAAAGTGAGATTTTGGACCTTTAATTAAATAATTTGGATTATTTAATCAAATGAGATGAAAATTAGTCTGAAAGGGGTGAACTAATCAAATAATATTAATTATCCAATTAATAGAAGAAAAAATGATGAATTTAATTAAACAATTGGCATTATTTAATTAAATAGGTGAAAATGAGTGAATCTAGATAGAAATGGTATTAATAATTGAAATCAAATGTGCGATATTGATCAAGACATTTTTAGATGTTTACATTTTTCCCCTCTTTGAAGTGAGGCACCTGCTATATTGCTTTGAAGAACTGATGTTGCTTATGCTGACATTGTTGCTTAGATCAAAATTAGAATTTCCCACTTTTTTGGATGTCACACTGTGCCCTAGTGGAAGAATGAATGCTGATATTTTTCCCCCTTGAGAGATTGAGTAGAAAATTTGACTTTCAATTCGAGTTCACGACAAGATACATGAATGGTTTAGTTGAAAACAAGGTGAAGAATAAGTCCTAGGACCCTGATAAAACGACTATGACATGATGTGAAACTCAAAAATAGATATAGGGCTGAAACCCTAGGTTTGGCAATGCATATATATGAATTTGGATGAATTAGGAGCTCATTTGCAAAGTTTTATTTTGAGAATTTGAGAGATCTTAGAGATATTTCGCGAGAGTTCTAGTAGAGCACCTAACAGAATGGCTAACCATGCGCTCCCCACACACCACGCAGATTGAGTCTGGAACTTCCAATGGCTAGCAAATGCAGGATCACCAGTATGTACCCCGAAGAACTTCTCTTGCATGTCTTTAAAAATAACAAAATGTAGGCTATATTAGGGAAAACAAAGGTGTTATTTCAGTGACGCTTTTGTAACAGACGGTGATGCACTTTCCAAATACACTGATGCTCCCCTGCATGCACGTTAGAATTTTAGAAACATTGATTCTTTTTCCTTATGCTAATGCAGATGCATGAAAAATGGTGACGCTTCTACAAAATTGTAGAGTGTCACTTTTGTTGAGTGACACTAAAATGACAACTCTTTTACATTATAGCCACACTTATGCATTTTGGTGACGCAATTACAAAATAGTAATGTAGTTGCTTTCTGATAGAGTGACACCTTTGCATTAAAGGCTCGCTTTTTCATTTTAGGAATCTGGACTTAGAAATTTCTATCAATTTTTTTGCAAATTGACGTGGTGTTGTGTGTGCATGAGGTTTTCCATCTGTTGCTTTCCTGTGAGAAGAGACCAATGATCCTTGACCGGATTGGTGGGTAGGATGAGTGTGAAGTTATGTTCCTTGGAATAGCCGACCTCTACCACATTTACATTACTGTGAACATGATCATGAAGTAAGGTAAACATGATTGAATTACAAGATTTAACTAATTAAGCGGTGTTTCCAATGAAATTCTTGAAAACATTAAACTAAGAAGTCATTAAAACATCAAAGATCAATGAAATGGTTAAAGGAAACCTAATTTAATACATCATACCTCATCCCATTAGGGGATTGGTGCTTAGTTGTTGTGGAATATCAACCCTTTCCCAATCCCTTGATTGAAACAATCTTGGAGATGAATGTAATTGATGGAAAATGGATGCAAGATTAGCTAAAATGAATGAAAATGGATGAAATACTTATAAAGATTGCTATGAAAATGACTATAATGCAAATGCTCTCAATGAATGTGGATGAATTGCTCAAGAAATGAAGGCTATTTATAGGAAAAATAGGTGAATCAATGGTCAAGATCAATTTGTTTAGTCAATGGATGCAAATTAAGGAGATGAATTGGCATGGATCAAGAATTCAATCCAAGGAGGAGATTGAAAGTTGACATGGATTGATCAATTTAATAAATGGATGAAATTTATTTGAAGAAACATAAATCCTAAAATGTAGAAGGAATGTGCGAGATACTTCCATTTAAGAGGGAAATTGTTTGAATTTGAAATGGAGGAATATTGTATGGGAATATTCCTTTGCAAGTGGAATTGGAGGGATGAAAGAAATTAGTCAATTAAATAATTAGAATATTATTTAATTGTGCATGATGAATGAATTTAGAAATTTAATTAAACAATTAGCTCATTTAATTAAAAAGGGAAATTAATGACATTTATTTAAATAGTTTAGATTGTTCAATCAAATGAGAGGACTTAGAGAATTTAATTAAATAATTTACATTATTTAATTAAATAGGATAAAATTTAGTATGAAAAGGGTGAATTGACCTAATAATGTTGATTATTGGATTAATAGAGGAAAATAGTAAATTTAATAAAACAATTATGATTATTTAATTAAATAGGCGAAAAGGGTTGAATTGGGATGAAACAGTGTTAGTAATTGATTTCAAATGCATAATATCAATCAGGAAAATTTTAAGTGTCTACAATTACATATAGGAGGTCAGGTTACACTTGGCTATGATGACAACACTTGTGGAGCGATGGCATTCAAAGACCTTCTTCCACCTTCCTACTAGGGAGGCGATGGTTACCCTAGAGGACGTCTAGAGGTTCTTAGGGTTTTGATCCATGGTGAGAGGATAGTCTATGATTTAGACCTCAACCTCAAGGCCATGTTCCAAGTATTGGGAGTTGACGAGCTAGAGGCAGAGAGAAACTAGATCAATCTACGGAGGCACACTATATGTACCAGCAACCTGACATTGATTATAGTGGGACTCATCATGGGAGTCGTAGTTCCCAACTGGAGGAGAAAAGGATTTAGTGTTGGTTGGGGTTTGGTTCTACATAGGATTATAGAGGATGTCTGCATATATGCATGGTTTCCATGCATTCTAGCCACCTTGTACCATGACATGCATTAGGTAGTGTATATGAAGGGTACCAACCTATCTGTTGGGGCAACTTTACTACACATTTTGGCTTGGGAGCACATTGTAGTGCTCAGACATGTGATTGTATTATAAGATATTAATGAGGAGGATCCAATTGCATACATGTACACTAGTATGACTACACTTCACCACACAGGGTCAGAAGAATTGGAGGAGGATCATCAATGATATGACTACATTCAAATGGAGATGCTAGTTGTGGCCCAAGCTTGGGATGATGATCAGGATCACTTGTTCTATTCTCAACAGACACACTGGCTTATGGGTCTCCAGACTCATATTATTGAGAGATATCTTCTAGATCATGTATCTAGGAAATTTGAGGAGCAATAGGATGCTCTTGGGGTTGATTATAGAGCCATATACATACAAACCTACAAGGAGATTGCAGATTGGGAACCTTAGATGGTTCCACAGGTGGCCATTGATGATTTTGTACATCTTGTTCCATTACCTTGGGTTACATAGATGGGTATGATGATCCCGTCATGACCCTCGAATAGGATGGATGGTTTGCACAACATCGACCTCTTAGATTGACAAACCCAATAGGGGTAGATAGAGGAGGTCGAGGTACAGATAGAGGTAGAGGGAGAGGACAAGTTTAGGGGTAGTTCTAGGGATAGGTAGCCTAAAAGAATAAATTTTCTAGCAAATATATGTCAATTTAGACAGAAATATTTTTCTCAGTAGCAATTTTTTACAATTTGTTCATATTGTTCGTTTTCGTTTGTGAATTTTTTCACAATTAAAAAATTGTGGCTGAAAAAAGTATTATATGTTACATGATAAACTTTCCATTGTGTGATGAATGTAGATCAACAACTTGAGTTCTATTTTAGGCCCAAGTTCTAACAAAGTAAACTTTGAGCCTAAATTTTTCAAAATAGGTCTCCTTAAGAGACAAGTGTCAAAAAAGTTTTCAATGAGTGGATAATTATAGTCAATTTGTCAACTTCATTAAATTGACCACCTAAATTTTGGGACTCCACAAACCTTTTAAAAGGAACATACTTGTAGTTTTGTAAACTTCAACTAGAGTCATTAGATTAAAATGGAAATCAACAAAAATAAATGGAAGTCTCACTCAAAACGAAAATAGCTCTAAAAGTAGTAGTTTATAAATAATGATAAAATCTCTTGAAAAAATATAATATTAATAACAAATATGATTAAGATTTGTGATTATATTATAAACTAAACTTAGATAATATATAATATTATAATTTTTTTTAAATAAAAGGTGCAAGCACTTGTAATTTTATTAATTATAAGATTCCAAAGATACAAAATAGAATGGTAAAAAGTAAACCGAAGGAATGCCAAGAACAGGCATTGCAGAGTAAGCCAAAATTATACAAAATTAAAGTGACCAAAAGGAAATACCTGAGAGATGTGAAGATGAGAGAGCATTAATACGACCATGAGGAAGCGTAAAGAAGAAGGTGGAGGAAAAATTTAGAGAAGACGTTTAGTTTCTGTCGGAGGTTGATTCTTCAAAGTGCAGACCATTATTTTGTTTTGTACAAGGACAGTAACATTCCCTATATTAATGCCAAATGTTGCGGAGCTGAGTGGTTGAGGAGGCAGTGGAGGGCATTAAACATATCAGCAATTTCCCCACATTTTCAAAAGATCAAAAGCCGCATCTAGCACCAATTTACAATTGTAGAATAAGCCTTTTGAGAACGTCGAATGGACGTAGTTGAGGATAGCAGAGCTAGGAATGAGAGACCACCTAGAGTATATATCCCTTTAGACGAATCACTGGCTATATCCTCCTAGAGGACAAGAAGCATTGGAGAGGACAATTGAAGAGGCTTGCTAGCTCAAGGAGTTGATCACCCTCCACCACAAACCAATTGAATTTGAAGACTTGGTGCAGTTTCTCAGGGGCGAAGGGCCCATCTACATGTTGCCAACAAGCCCTCCTAGTCTCACTCGATTATTCAACATTCTCGAGGAGGTGAAATGTGCAAAGCACCAAGGGGCCGGTATCTCTAGACCAACAACGGACAGGCACAAGTGAGAACAAGAAACAAGATGGCAAGGATTTAAAGCCACAGCCAAGAGGCAACATTAAAGTAGCAAAAGTGGCACGTATGCCAGAATTAAATGTCATAAATGAAAAATATCCCCAATATATTTAACAGCAGTGAGGACGGCTTGAGGGACAGCCATGACAGTACGAAGGGATAAAATCAATAAAACTCCTATCCTATACACATTCATATAGAAAAACATGGCATTAGAAAGTAATCATTTTTTGCAAATGCCAACTAATATAGGAAGATGGGAGTGCCAACTTTAGGGGAGACAAAATTGCCATCAAACTAGAAGGATGGCATGACAATCTAACTGAGAAGATAGCGAAAGAGAATCAGTCCCTTAAATTTCCATCTAAAGAGAACATTATAAATCAATATAGTTGAAAGCCTCCTAATTGAACTCTAAGATGTTGATATTGTTGACTATAGTCATGTTTGCCACACTGTTGCAAGAGTGTTTTGCTTCCATATAACTATGCATCACTTCAATACCTTTCATGTGTTATCTCTTATCACAATATCTGCTCTTGCTTTTTCAAGATTGTCTTTAGAAGCACCATCAAAATTTAGTTTGATGATAAAAAAGGGGTTGTAGGAAAATTCATCGCCAGCAATTCATCGACGGAAAATTCACCGAAGGAAAATTCACCGCCAAGTAAAATTCACCACCAGCAATTCACGTGGCGATTTTATTAAAAATATTACTGCGTATAATTTTCTGCTGCGGTGAATTGCTAGCAATGAATTTTACTTGGCAGTGAATTTTCCTTCGGTGAATTTTCCGCCACTGGTGGTGAATTTTCCGTCAGTGAATTGTTGACAGTGAATCTGTCTGTCATATGCCTAAAAATGCCTAATCTCAATGAAGCATGTGTGCATCAAAATGAAAACCATAATAACATAAATAAAATTAATCTAATCTACTTTACCTCCATCAAAAATGCATAGCATTACTCCATTGTAAAGTATAAAATTATGATATGATGACTATATGTGGATTGCTCATAAAACCTTAGCACAACCTTGTTAAGCAAAAGCAAGACAAAAATGAGTATAGTTTGGTACAAGTTGTAGACACCTAAAAATGTCTAACATTGCATTCTTCTAAATTCTTCATTTCCTGTCATCGTCACTCATAACCCCTTTCATCACTATTAATTAAATAATTTTCAATTATTTGATTAAACTAACTCATTTCTCACTTATATTATATTATAAACTAAACCTAAGTAACTAATTTATAATTATTTAATATTATAATATTATAATATATAATTGTGAATAGGAATAAATCAATGATCAATGGATTCAATGAAATAGAAGACAATAGCAATAATCAAGAATCCAATTCAATGGTCAAAAATACCTAACCTCAATGAAGTGTGTGCACATCAAATAAAAACCGTAATAACGTAAATGAAACTAATCTAATCTACTTTACCTCCACCAAAAAAAACTAGCCTTACTCCATTGTGAAGTATAAAATTATGTTATGATGATGATATTTAGATTGCTCATAAAACCTTAAGCATAACCTTGTTAAGAAAAAGTAAGATTGAAAATTAGTATAGTTAGGTTGTTGTAGACACCTAAAAATATCTAACACATTCTTCTAAATTCATCATTCCCCATCATCATCACTCATCACCCCTTTCAACACTACTAATTAAATAATTTTCAATTATTTGATTAAACTAACCCATTTTCCACTTATATTGTATTATAAACTAAACCTAAGTAACTAATTTATAATTGTATTATATAATAATATTATAATGTGTATAATTGTGAATAGGAATAAATTCATGATCATGAATTCAATGAAATGAGAGACAATAGCAATAATCAAGAAGCTAATTCAATGATCAAAAAGACCTAATCTCAAGGAAGCGCATGCACTTAAAAATGAAAACCATAATAACATAAATGAAACTAATATAATCTACTTTACCTCCACTGAAAATTTCTAGCCTTACTCCATTATGAAGTATAAAATTATGCTATAATGATGATATGTAGATTGTTCATAAAACCTTAGCATAACCTTGCTAAGCAAAAGCAAGATTAAAAATGAGTATAGTTTGGTTGTTGTAGACACCTAAAAATGTCTAACACATTCTTCTAAATTCATCATTTCTCTTCATTGTCACTCATCATCCCTTTCATCACTATTAATTAAATATTTTTTAATTATTTGAGTAAACTAACTCATTTCCCACTTTAATTAAATAATTATTAATAATTTAATTATCTCATCATTTTCATTCATCACCTTTGATTAGATATTTTTTAATTATTTAATTAATTGATCATTTTCTCTCATCCACTTTAATTAAATAATTTTTAATTATTTAATTAATTTTCAATTATTCTTCCATCTCCATAGTTAAATATTTTTTAATTATGTAAATAAATTTTGCATTATCCATATATCCACATAATTAAATCATGCATTTCCCCCATCTCATATAATTAGTGATCATTGCTAAAATTAGTGAGTTAACTAAACTTCAACCCGAGTTCACTCTCACTCACTCCACTTCATCTCTCCATGTAGCCTCATGCATGTTCCCCATGATCTCTTAGCAATCCTCATCCATTGATATCATTGTCATATCTCACACCATTGATCCAATATCTTGAAATTATAAATCATCCATCCTTTGATCATTCATTCTCTCCTCGAATCAGCAAATAAACTTATACTCAATTTTTATCACACTTTTGCTTAGTAAGGTTATGCTAAGGTTTTATGAGCAACCCACAATATCATTATAAGAGAATAATTTTATATTTTACAATGGAGTAAGTCTATGTGATTTTTAATGGAGGTAAAGTAGATTAGATTATATTATATTTTAGGTTATTTATTTTCTTTCATTTTGATGTGTATACACTCTATTGAGATTAGGTAATTTTGATTGTTTGAGTTGGGTTTATTGGATATTACAATCATTTTTATATTATTTGAATTCAGTTGATCATAATTTCTTTTTACCTATTCACATTTTGGCATGTCCGGTGGGACTCACCTCCTTGATTTAATGTTTCAATTGAGTTTCTTGAATTTTTCAAGTTACATGTTACAGTCACATGATTGAACTCAGATCAACACACTTGATATGCAGAACAATGCAATTGAAGTTATAATGTTGCATTTGATGTTACAAGATCACATCTAAATTTTTATGTTTTCTTTGTTAATAGGCACAATTTTCTATAGAGTGATGTGTCTAATACTACAGTGATGCAATAGATTGTGGATCAATGATTTTGAAACCTATAGTGATGCATCTAAAATCCTTAGCAACACATTTGACAGGTAAATTGATGCAATTGAAGGTATATTAATGCAATTAAAGGTATATCAATGCAATTGAAGGTATATCGATGCATTTGAAATTCATAGGACACATTTAAAAATTACAATGATGCATTTGATTCAATTATTTTGTTTTTCTAACTCTAACGTTTTCTCAAGTTTTTGGAATTAACATATCTTTTTCAGTTTGGAAAATGTTGGGAGAAGACTTGTAAAAACATACTGTTGATGAATCTGATGCAGGGCACAAAAATTAATTGCTTTGATTTCTAACATAGTTCACACTTCATTTGGGATAATTAATAAATTTTATGTCATGTTTGGTGAACCTATAGGGTGTATGCTCTATCCTTACACTCCGTGCAATCCTAGAGATCAAAAGCATTCTTAGTTTACACATGTCAATTACACCCAAGGAGTACTAGTAAAATATTCTCTTCTTGTGTGTTTTGTGCGAGCCTGAGAATCAGAAATGCTAGTATCTTCTTTTTAATTTCAGTAAGAGGCTTTCTTGGGGATTTCATCACCCCAAGGGCAACCTCAACCACATTTACCAATGGGGTATATAAAGATAGGAAATAAAAGTTATACCTATAGGTGTGCCCAGTGTTGTTTAAGCCAAGCCACAAGGCCCTCAATCTGTCGAGACTTGTTTGGTGAGAAGAAGAGGGGAGACCCCCTTCATCTCGGGCACTATCAAATGGGCTCACAGTTCTTGGAACCACTATGAACCTTGTTATTTAGATACCTAAGACCGACAACCATTAATCTAGTTATGGTGCAAGGTACACAGTATCATGCCTAAAGTTACTTAATATGTATCATCTTGAGGAGAGATAGAATTTATTTGGAGGTGTAAAAACCTACAAGGGAAGGAGGAAGGTGATCCCTTGTGCTTCTAGAGACCTAGTTATTCCCTCTTGAGAGTGGAGCATCCATGCACAATCCTACTATATTTTATGATTGGTCCTACACTAGTGTGATACACCTTTAATACTAGCTAGGTTGTACTTCTTGGCATGTTTTTTATTGTGAAGACCTGAGAATACCAATCATACCATTACCTTGGTGTTAGTTTTCTACTATTCTCTACTATTTTTATCTCTTGTAAATTAAAACAAGTAAAAATTAGTTCAATAACTTGTCAAAATTAGTCAGTTGCACTTATTAAATTTTAGTTACAATCACATAATTGTACATATGGCAGCTACTATGATGCATTTGTTGTTATATGTGGTGTATCTAATTATTTTTCAGTGTATATTATTATCCTTTATCGCATCTAATGGTAATGAATTGCATTTCATATGCACAGTGGTGCATCTGATCTACAAATTGACACATTTGATAGTATTTCGACGCATCTATTCTAAGACATTCTAAACTTGTTCTATTAGTCTAAAACTTGATTTTTCACACAATGATGTATTTGATAGTATAGTGACACCTTTTAAACACGTTGTGATGTATTTGAAATACACAATAACATATTTGACATCAATTTGCCACATTTGAAATCTCTTGTGGCATATTTGAAACCCACGGTAACACCTTTGAAACCTATAGTGATGCTTTGACTATGTAAACATTTTCAAGAATACTCTAATTTTTAGTTTCTAGAATTACTAAGCACACAGACTCAGTATCTGAGACTTGTAGTACAATTTAGACTTGCAACTAGCATTCATCATTTGATAGCAAACCAAATTTTCACATCCATTTCAATCCATTTCTTCTTGTAATTTTATCATAGCTTTGGAAAAACAACATCATCATCATTTAAAAAAATATAAACCCATAAACAAACAATATCAATCATAATCTTGTTTAGATCTTCAATCTTATCTCTATTTTATCTTCCATCTTATCTCTAGTTTAGCTTTTTGCTTGGAAGTCAACCTTTTCAAGTAGCTAGTTATATAAGCATCAATATTCATGAGCGAATTAGCTTAGTGGTCTTGACTACTTCTAATTTTGTGAACTCACCATCATCCTTTTTCTTGGAATCATCAGCCTAGTACAAGTGAAAACCATCATTAGCATTTATTCTAACAAAGATATAGGTTAACTTTGAATTTTAGAGGTTTTTATCTTCCATCAATCAAACAACATCAACATCACTTTTTGTCCAGATCTACCCAGCATATCTCTCATAGTCCATATTGAAACAACACTCATTCATATCACACCACCAACCTTCACTTACATCCATATTTCATAAGGTCATCAAAATTGTATGCCTATTACAAGGTCACAACACAAGAAATTCGTGGAGTCTAATCCTAGTAGTTCAAATATAACCACACCCATGGAGATTTATGAACCAAAGTTTGGAATGCATCATCATTTATTCAATCCTAATGAATACCAAACTCCACAACCACAATCTCAATATCCACCAATTATCATAGAAGGCATCATAAATAGATCTATGGAATACAAGGAATTGAATGAAGAGAAAAATTTAGAAATGCAACAAGATCCCTCATTAGCTAGAGCACTTGATGTCCTCATTGTTAAGGATCCCAACACATACTTTCTTATACTTTCACAAAATGGTGTTAAGCTACCTTCAAATTACAACATTGCTAGACTTAGGGAACAAGCCCTCACACATGTCATGTCATCTAATATACCATCAAATGAGAATGTTCCTATTATTCAAGCTATTAACAAAACTATGCCACAACCTTCAATGACAAACACACCTAGTCAACCATCTATACCATCTTATGATATATTGATACTATTTTCCAAACAATACATAAATCCACTTTATCAAAATCCAAATATAACCAATAAAATAATCGCACATATCCCAAATCCACCAAACACAAAAATTTCCCATGCATCACCGCACATAACCAACCAAACAAACACACATATCCCAAATCCACCAATTTCTTCATCTATACCCCATAACAGTAACATTCCTCATACATCACCACAAAACATGAAAAATTACACCAACAATCCTTTCACAGCCCAAGCCGCCACATCTTATGTGCCTCCCAACATTACATATGCTAAACAAGTATCAAACATGACAATGAGCATATATAATTCTAATCATTCATACCAAGCCCCTATTTCAAAAATTCCATTACTTAGCATTTCAAAACAAACTTCTACATCCAACATACCCAAACTTCCATTTATGTCCCACATCCTTCACAAAAATCCACATCTAACATACCTGCAAACATAAACATCACCCAACAATAATTCATTCCATAAAAAACAATATCAATCCATTCCATTCACTATACATACACACACACGTCCCTCAAACTCAAAACAATTCATCCCAAAACAACAATTCATTCCTAAACAACAATTCATACCACAAAATAAAAACTCCTCATACAATTCATATAACATCCCTCAAAACATCCCCCAAACCAAAATGTGGCATATAATTCTTCATCCAATGCAACATCAAATGTACACTCCATCTAATTAACCACCAAACAACCTAAACGATGGCTTGGCATTGCAAATTCAAAGCTTACACCAAAATAATACCAACATGCAATTAGGACAAACAAAGAAAAGCTACACTCTTGAAGATATCCGTCCTTACCCATTTGATAGAGCAATAACTATGATACCCTTCCCTCATAACTTTTGTGTAAGGGGGAAATCGAGATAGCGTGAGATAATCAATGTTAAGGGAATTAAACAAAATCTAATTCAAAACAAGGATTTAGATTTATACCCATTACTCGTGAAATGAAGTTTTAAGCTATTGAAATCAACTAACAAAATCCTAAGATAACATAATGAATTCAAAATCAAAGAAAACTTTACCATCCCATGTCGAAGTGTATTCGCAATGATGTTGGATTGTTGTTGTATCAATGTGAAGCCTCCATTTGTGTGTAGCAAAAAAGCTTCAAAGTTGTGTGATGTTGATTGAAGATGTATGTAAAAGCTTCCAAGAAATCAATGATTATTTTGGCATTACTTCATTGTGTAAAAGATATCAATTCTCCAATCGTTTTTGAGAAGAAATGAGGTTGTTATATATATTTTTTGTTTCAAAATGAATGATCGAGATTGCGTAGTGGAATATCCTGATCAACGGTTCAAAACCGTTGAGAGGAATTAGATGGGAAGAATCGGTGGATTTTGATTATGTAATTGATGTAATTGATGAAATCAATTTGAGTGTTCAATGGGATTGAGGAAATATATTGAGCCTTCAGTGGGATTGAAGAACAAATGAATCAGTCGGGAAATAGATGGATCAATCAGCCAATCAGAGTGAGCAATCGAGGGATCGTAATTTGCTCAATCATGAAAGTGGGTGAGGATAATTGATTAATTAATCCTTTTGAGTGGAACGTGCAAGTCATGTTTGAATTTTACAAACAAAATTGTATTTATTTGTTTTTGACCTTTTTGAGTTATGTTTGAATAATTAATTTAATTATTCATGTTTAAGGGAAAGTGATTTAATTAAACTATTAAGTATTAATAATTTAATTGATTTAAGGGAATAGGGTAAATTAGCAACATAATTTTTTTTTTAAAGAGGGGTAAACGTTTTTGATCCGGAGCTATGAACCGGTGAGGTCACAAACGGGGGACCTCATCCCCAATACAGAATCTCAACAATTACACCCCAATGGGGTTTGAACCTTGATGGCAAGAATAGCAACACAATAACTCAACCATCACACCATGCCACTATTGGCCAATAAATTAGCGACATAATTAAATAATTGATGTTATTTAATTAATTAGAAGGAATAAAGTTAGATTAGGACTTTATTAAATAAATGAAATTTATTTAATTAGTAAAAAATGATGAAATAGTGAATTAATTAAATAATGTAATATTATTCAATTAATAGAGGAAATTAGGGTTTTTGATATAATGGATGCGAAATGCAATGATATTAGGTGATAATGATGTCGATGATGAGAAAATGTCATTTAGGATGTGAGATAAGTGTTAGGTCATTTTTATGTGTCTACATTTTGCCCCTCTTTGAGAAAAAGTATTGGTTGCTCTATTTCAAAGAATTTGATGTTAAGATCAAGATTTGAAAAAATTTATATGCCCCATTGTGCCTTGGTGGTTAGCGGAAAGATGGTAGGACTTTGGGCTGCCCCCTCAAGAGGTTGGCTGGAAATATCAATTTTTGGGTCAGGCTCGCAACAATGTTTATTTTCGTTTAGATTCATAGAGGACAAAAAATTAAGCTTATAGGACCTTTGTTGATAGTTCAAATGTTCCCGGGAGCTCCTAATTTCAACCTAGGAAGGTTTCGTAGGTAAAAAGTTAGGGTTTGGGGGTTAAAATAGGTAATTAGGGTTTAATTTTCCTAATTTGCATTCTAAGCCTATAGTAATTTCTTGTCTCTGGATTTCTTGATTTGTCAATTATCAATGTGCTATGGCGAGGATTCGAGAAGCCCCACATCACACGGATGCATTTCGTGAGTTCAGGTGGCCTGTAGGCGTTGGTGCCCCAGTATGTACCCTTTCCTTTCCTATTTTTGTCTTGTCATTTTTTTGTAATTAATGCATGAAATTTTTTTAGGCATAAGTGGTAGCTTTGTGAATTTCATGCTTTTGCATCGAAATGACCACTATTGATGTTTATATCTATGTTGCTTTGAAGTTTCTTTGCCACATTTGACATAAATGTTCGCTTTTGACCTAAATGTTTGCCTTTGTTTTCACATTTGCTTAAAAGTTTCACTTTTAAATTTTTGTTTAGTAATGGTTTCCTTTGTCAAAATTGTTCACTTTTGAAAAATATATTTTCTTTTGACAATTTTATTGCTTTTAAATTTATTTACTACTCTCGACAAAATAGTGACCACTTTTGGCTAGTTTTACCACTTTTATCAACAAAGTCACCACTTTTGATATCTTTGGAAGTTTGAGCTAATCTATTTGCAATCATAGGTTTGTTTCATTTATTCATAGAAAATTGTTGATGTCGTGGGTTGAATGGTTGCAAGCGGTTCTCAAACTATTGTATTCGAGAGAGTGACGACCACGCCAATTGTTTGATGTGATCGTTGGGTTCTGCAAGTTGGAGTGAGATGTTCTAAATGTTGTGGGATTACAACATATTTGCTACATGCCCATGATCAAATGCCATAGAGCTATGATGATCACCCTCATGGAGTGATGTCATTCTTAGACATCATCCTTTCACTTACCTACAAGCGAGGCCACTGTCACCTTAGAGGATGTATGGAGGATCCTTTGTGTATCGATTCATGGAGAGATAGTGACTTATTTTGTACAACAAGGTACACGTGCTATGTGTCGAGTCCTTGGTATCAAGCGTCTTTGGGTTCATGAGTCAGAGATAGACATGTCTCTATTCGTGGGAAGTGTGGATCTTGTTTCATTAGTTTTATGTGCTTTGGTCTCAGGGCTCATCATTCTTGATCAGCGAGGTAGACAGTTCCTATTGGTTGGGGTGTATGCATCAAGCAAATGTTCGAGCATGGTACCAAATATGCATGGGGCCTATGTCTCCTTGCTCATCTTTATAAAGGCATTCATTAGGTCACCTATCGAGGAGGTAGTTTTATTTTTGTTGGTGTGTTGCTACTTCACATATGGGCATGGGAGCATATCCCAATTACTAGGCCCGATGGAATTTTGGATCGGGATCTAGAGGATCCTTATTCGTATAGATATGGTGATTTTTTGTATTATACTTGGCCCGAACAACTACCTTACTAGCATCACATGATAGATGACATGACTGGTTTTTTTTGGAGACCATGGTTGGACTGTGATGCCTGGCATGACAACCAGGAGCAAATCCCATTTTGTAGATAGACACAGTGGTTTATCGGTCGTGTTCGTTCTATGCTTGAGCGGTATTTACCTAATTGAGTGCTTCTCCAATTTGGTGAGAGAGAGTTGTTTTTCCAATGATTACCAGGCTCATTTTGGTGGGACTACTCAAGACGTCCAAGTGTTGGGATTGCAGGCAGATCGTGATGCAGTAGTAGCATATTTTAGAGCACTTGTCCCATTCGAATGGGGGTGGCCAGTTGGACATGCAGATCCTGGGACTACCCCAGATTATGATCAGTGATGGGCTCAACAAATTTTTCTTATGTTTATAGATCCTACTAGTGTTGTGCCAACAATTGGTAGAGTAGGTATCACTGGTCACCATGGGGAGAGACCGTGAGTTAGGATTTCTATGGAGCAATTTGACAAAGCCTGACAGGATGGGCAGCAGGATGGACATGATGATCCCATGCAGTAGGATCAGGCACAGATTCTGGGTCCTCCTCCATCACCTAGTGATGCAACGATGATAGCGCAGATAGTATAATTGACGACTACTAGAGATGTGGAGGTAGTGCGACAATAGGCTGCAGAGGCTCAGGTTATTACTTTGACTGCAAAGAGAGACACCGCGAGGCAAGAGAGGGACAAATTGAGGGCAGAGTGGGACACTGAGAGCGGGTGACGTCATGCTACTGAGGCACAATTATAGGTCATTACAACTAAGAGGGATATCCTTAGGTCATAGCATGATGCTCTCAGAGCAAAGCGGGACCAGTATATGAGGGAGGCCACTTATTATCATACTCTTTATGAGGTTTCCATCCCCAAAGCACATAGACATCCTAGGTTTGGTGAGCCTAGTATAGGTACCATTGCAACCGATTCCGGTGATCAGTTAGTGAGATAGCCTTATTAGCCTATAGTTATGCCACAACCCTCTCCACACTAGAGCCATGACCATTAGAGATCTCCACCTCCAGTTGGGTAGTAGGAGTTATTTGTACTTTGATCATTATGATGTATATTGTTCAGAGACTTATATTGTAGACATGATTTTGTATATACATTCATCGACCCAACTAAGGCCTTGTATATATATGTATTTTTTTGTATTATGATGTCACACATATTTATATGATGTACCTGACACTATCATTTTTTATGATGATATATATGAGGTATACATACTTCAATTAAACTTCATTATGTTTATGTGATGATTATGGATGACGATGTATGCTTATACATGTTTTTTGTTCTTTTTTGATGTATGCATATGATGTCGATGGATGGATGATCCATATATTGTTATGATATATGATGGTTTATTATGTATATGATGGATGTTTGATATATGATGGATAATGTTCATGATATCCTATCTTTGGGATGTATGATTATACATGATACATGATGTTTTTATTGCTTTATTATCATCATGATATGTATTGACAAATTGTGGATGCAGGATAGATATCGTACTAATGATATTGTGATACATGATAGAGTTGTTAGTTAGAAGACATGGTGGATGATGTATAGAAATTTGATGTTAATTACTGATGAGTTTTTCTTTTTCTTTGCATAGAGGCTTTGTATCTTTAACAATCTTTTTTTATGTAGAAAACATATACGATGAACTAGGGTATTAATAACCAATGTGCCTTTGTATCCATTGTGTGGACTTGAGTCGGAATACAAAGAATATGCTTGCTCATACCAGACATACGGAAACCTTGTTAGGATATATGGTTGAGTTGCGTTAAAAAAAAATTGGACCAGTTACACAGAGAGGTATGAAATACCTATCATGCAATAGTTACACAAATTGTCTCAAAATAAATTACATACACCAAACAAAGCAAGTATTCACCATGGTATTATCACAAAAACATCTTACGAACAGAACTAAAAAAATCAACTGTTAATACTGTTACCAATTTTTCACCTACAACTCAAATTGGTAGAGATGAAACAGTTTCATTATATTAAAGGTGAAAATATTTTAACACATTGTTGTTATGCTTAACCATTGCATATTTTAAAGTGCTTGAAAAAAGGATTGAATTCAGTTTTGTTGTTCAGAATTTTGCAACATAAAGGAAAGTACATAAAGAACAAAAGACATTGCTTTCATTCAATTCTATAATGATTCATTCATTTCACAATGTTTCATTCATTTTGCAAATGAAATATACACAAAATTGCACAAGTGTTTCATTTATATTCATTGGAAAGAAAGGAGTAATCAAATGTCCCACACAAGCCACGGGAGTAGATGAACTAACACAACATAGAAGATATGTTATACATCTGAAGACTAAATAATAGAAAGACATAAGAAAGGAAACATATCCATCATTGCATGTGGTGATTTTGTGTTGGTCTTAATTGTTTCCTACTCCTCCTTGCTCCTAATCTTCAAGTGAACTTGCAGATGATTAAGAAATATTGTTAGAGCTTCGGATATGAGTCTCATCATATGCCCCATCAACAAAAATATAGCACATGTTTATGATGCATTAGGTCAACAAATACCAAATGTATGCAAGAGAGCCTGAAAAATAAAATATCACAGGAGCATTGAACTTCACTGTTCACTATACAGGTATAGGTGAAATCATGTTGCTAATTCATGTGGTGAAAAATGGGCTCCCAAAAGGGTTGAGCCCAGCATGTTGACCCTAATTTTCAAAAAGGGGAATGAAATAGGAATGCACATTCATATTGCTCAAATCAAAGCATTTTTCAGTTGAAGGAGTATTTCATAAAGTGAATGAAAAAGTAATAGATTCATTTCTCATTCATGACAATCAATTCAAAAGTGCAATGAAGTTAAAATCATAAATGAACAAGGAACTTATTTGAATGCTTAAGAAATATGCAGAATAGAATTTAAATGCATCATTTCTTCATTGAAGGAGTCTTGTTTGCAAGCAAGTTTCATCTTGTTTCATATGTTTTATTGCTGCTTCACATCATATTTTATGTTTTTTATGTGTTTGGAGTATATACATGGGAGGTACAACCATCAAAAGTCAAGGAATGATGACAAACAGTACTCACATTGAAGGGGCAGCAAAGGATGTTCTCGTTTGAAACTTCCAATAGGGAGCAATCGTCAGGTATTTATTGCATGAGTAGAAGGATTAATAGGACAACATCATTAAAGCAAGATAAAGGCATGTTAATCATGATTCATTGTTTCATTATCTTGACATGGTTCAACCAAGAAAGAAAACATTTATAAGAAGAGGGCTGCAATTATATGATTGATGCTCCCAAAGAAACAAGGTAATGATAAGAAGTATTGTTTCATGCAAATTTTTAGAGCTCAGAATGTGCTTCGAAATGCAAATCCAAAATGGAATAAGGGATGCTTTTTAGAAGAATGAACAGTTCTATCTCTTTACTGTCATATTCAGAAGCAAAAAGTGCATTTCCCAAAAGCAACACAATGAACATTGTAAAACTAGGGTCAAGTACAATGGAGGCCATGAAGTTTCAAAAGGCCACATCTTCTATCTGCATGATATGAAGTAATGTACAGAAAATGAAAAAAATGGAGTTTTGGGAGGCTGCAACCTACAATTAAAGAGAAAGCTTCAAGTGAAGTTTGAAACCCAGGAAAATGTTACATCTGAGGATAAAACCTGAGTTCTATAAAAGGAAGAAAGAGGCCACGAGCTAGCGTTTTTTAACCCATTTTTGTTGTAGAATCAAATGGAGAATTTTTTAACACATAAAATGTAGGAGTAGTCGAGCTCATTCAAATATTGAAAACACCCAGAAACTCAAGAGGGCACGGCCTAAAAGTACAAAGATGTTTCTCTTTTTTTGCTTAATCAATGAAACCCATAAAATCTAGTGTGTAGAATGCATGGAAGAAGCAAAATATTCACTGTCGTTATGCTTATTAAGCTTGAATGAGCATATTTTTGTAAAAGAAAAGGAAACAATGCGAGGTTCAGTAGTGGTAGAAGCTTACCTCATTTTGTTGTAGAAAAATACATTCAAACTCTGCAGGTTTTTTCCCACAAAATTCCTCCAAATGTTCAATCAAAGGCTCTCCAATGGCAACCTCAAAACAATGAGAAGGTTGACAGAATGTAAGGAGAAAAGAATACACCAAAAAATACAATGATGGTCACGGTTGAAAGAGCCAAAACATGCTTCCAAAATGGAGAATACAAAAATCATCATTGGTTTTGAAACAAGAATACTTACCCAAGTTGTTTCTTGCAAGATTTCTCATGAAAAGAGCTTCAGAAATTCCATGGAAAGGCTCAAACCCTAACTGCATGGCGGTAGTGTGCAGAGCCAGGTTATTCAAAAAAATTCAAAAGTGCAAATGAATGGCGAAAAAGGTGGAGGCCAAATTTTTGTTCTAGGTTTTTTCATTTCCCTAAGTTCGGTCTTTTCTTTTTATCACATTGATTTAAAAAAAAAATACATGCCATCACTAATACCTTCATAGTATTATGTTTTCCTTTGCATCTATGTTGTACCTAGGTTTTGTACATTAGGTTTATTTTATGACTTTGGAGGAAAAAATCAAGGCTAGATACCTTAGGAGTTTTATGATTTTTTGTAAAATCAAATGCCTTGAGCACCTTAACGTGCCTTGATTATTATGATTTTTGAAGAAAATCATTATGAGCATATACCTTAGTTTTCTGATTTTTGTAAAATCAAATGCCTAATATTGTATACTTGGAAACTTTTTATCGAAATCAATAGTTGCCTTGTATTATTGTAGAAATCGAAAATTAAAGCCAAGTAAGGTGAAATCAAGACTCAAGTCTTTTAGCCCTTCTTTTTGTAAAGTGGAAACTGTAAAGTTATAAAACATTATTAAAAGCAATATTCCTATAAATTGTTGTAATAATTGTTATCTAAATGCAGTGGAATAAAGTGGGGTTAAGTGGGAACTTTCTTTTCTAAGTTTGAGTCTTTTGGGTGACGTAGAAAAAAACTAGGCAAACTGAAGTTTCTATTTCAGTTTTCAGTCAGTTCTGGCTCAGTTTTTGAGTCTTTTTGGGTCATCTCACTTGAGATAGAAACTTTCCATCTTTTCCATCTAGTTCTAAGGTAGTTTGGGCACTATTTTGGAGGCTTTTCTTTTGAGCTCAAAGATCACATTGAAGTTTCTATTCTAGAGATTAGTTCAGTCATATTTTTCCATTCTTACTATTGGAGACAATTGGCAGGCATATATTGGAAAAAAACTTAGTTATTCTCAATTCATATTAGCTTCTTACTCTCTTGTTCACTTGCAGAGAGCTTTGTACTCCATTGTTTGTACTTAGATTTTGATATTTGCATACTCCTTCAGTTTCAATAAAAATAGCAGAGAATTCCTATCTCATGTTTTTGTGTCATATTTGCAGTGTTGATTCAATGTTTCATTGTGATCATAAAAATTGGATCCTTTGTTATGTCTCATTATTGTGAATCTATGTGCAAGAATTTCATATGATTTAGGTTGTGTGTTGTGTTTAGTTTTCGAGCCTTCATGCAAATCATTGTCGAGTTGTATGTTTTAGGTGAGAGTGTGAAAGTTAATATTTTGAGAAATTGATTGTGAGTGAATTCATTAAAATAAGTTAAAGTTCTGGTGCATCACCCCTTAAAATTTTAGGATTTTCATTTTCAGTTATCCTTTTAAACCATTTTCCTCAGAAAATTATGTAGTTTAGGTGATCTGCCAGGGGAACCAACCCTATTTGGAGATTCATTCTCACCATAGGTCACCCTCAACCTGAGAGTGTTTCCATGTTTCAACGGGATAGTTGAGTCAATCTTAGCTATGGTATATGCAGTAGTGTTTCCAGCCTTTAGAGGTTTTAAGTTTATCCCTGGAGACTCTGTTATTTGGTTGTGCATGCAGATCTAGTGTAACCAGCGTATGAGAAGAGTGTAGACCAGATCAAGTCTTGCTCCATTCTAGTATTTTTAGTTATCTCCACCAAGAAGGAGGGGTAGGACATTAAGAAGAATTTTGACTCACCAAGGAGGTCAAAATCCACACCTCCAAATCTCAACCCTACAATTTTAGTGCAAAAAAACCCAGTACATGTAGCACAAGCACCTGTAATGGTGAGGTAGTTTGCATTTGTACTATTTAATGGGGGCAACCCATTATTTCTTGCTAAGCATGATGGCATTCCTATTGCAGCCCTCAAAAGTTTTCCATTTTCAACGAAGAAGATCAGACCACTCATGTTGAGCACATTCGATATGTGGCTAGTTTATGCTCAGTTCATAATGTTACTGAAGAGAACGTAGCACTAAGGATTTTACCTCCATCATTGAAGGGAAAATCCTTGCATTGGTTTAGAGGCCTTCTAGTGAACTCAATTGCAACATGGGATCAATTGGGGGATGGCTTGCATCGACAATTTGAGGAAAAATCTGAGCATTTGTCTTTGCTGGAGCAATTAAGTACCATCAAGAGAGCTCATCAAGAGCACATGTTAGATTTTAACTATCATTTCCAAAGGACTTGGGATAGGATTCCCATGACGGTAAAGCCTTCATCGCAACATGCATTTTTATTCTTCCTTGAGGCTTTAAATGGTGAATTTTTTGTAATGATTCAGTCTATGGGTGGGTTTACTCTTCCTGATGCTTATGATATAGCTATTAGAGCATAAAACTTCTATATACAAGCTACTAAAATAGCCCCAAGGCCTCCTATGCCAATTTTTCATGAAGTTCAGCCACTTATTCCTATGTCACTTACCCCTTTTGTTGTTGTTTTTCCTGCTCCTGCAATAGGATATCAAGTTGCAGCCCAAGAGACTATTGTTCCAAACCCATCCCAAGAGATTCAAGAGCTAAAAGGCATGTTGCAATCCTTTAGCAAGATTGTTAGTAACAAATTTTTTCACCTCAAGAAGCAAGTTGGTCAAGAGCATAGGCCCTATCAAGCTCCATATCAACCTAACCAACCAAGTAGGCCACCTTTTCAAGCCGATTCTCAAGGACAAAGGAGAAATTTCAATCCTAGACCCTTTTAGCCTTTTAATCCTAGTGTTGCCATCTCTTCAAAGGAGCTTGTTCCTACACAGAACAATATGGCACAAGAGTGTGATTGGTGTTATCCATGCAACCAGCCCCACAATCAAGTTGCATGCATGAATGGAATGATGAACCAAGCTTTAATGGTCCAGAATACTTATGCTAAATTCGGAAAGTGTGTCAAAAGGAAAACCAGAGTAGCAGGGTGCACAAACTCAACAAGGTAACCCTGATGTTTCCTTCATGAATTGGAAAGAGGGTGAATTTTTTGGAATAAATCAATTGCAAGGACAAAATCAGCTTGATTCATCTATTGCAGCAAACACTATATCAAAGAAAAGGGTTGATGACTTGGGATAGCAAGCTGTCTCAAAGGGCAACAAGTTGGAAATGTACAACAACAACCAGATAAAGGTAAATTTCAATCTCCTACTACTCAACTAGTTCCCACAATTTATCAAAAAGCGTGGATTCTGCAAAGAGGTCAAGCTTTACCTAGCAAGGATCAGCCTAAGGTGCAATCACGACCTTTGCAAAATGAAAATGATGTTATTGTCTCTAAGGCACAACAAAAGGTTAATGCTCCTTCATTTAATGTTGTTGACCATATGAAGAAGGCTGCAATTAGCATCCCAATGTTTGATGCATTACTCATTCCTAGGCAAAAAGATATGGTGCAAGATGCTTTGGCTAAAATTTCAATTTTTGATACTTCTAACCAAGATCAATCCAAATTTGTGCTTGCAAACAGCCCTGAAATCAAAAGTGATCAGCCAACTCAAGAGGTAAAGCCACCTCCATTTTTTGTAAGTTTGATTATTGGTGACAAGATAGTTCACAACTGCATGATAGATTCAGGTTCAAGCAGTTCAGTAATTCCTAAGGTCCTAGTTGATAAATTAGGGGTAACATATGAGCCTCTTTCAAAGAGAATAACCCAATTGGATGGTTTTGTTGTTCAAACAACTAGGGTTGTAAAAAAATTAGCTCTTACCTTGCATTCATACCCAAATTTTTCAATTCCTCAAGATATATATGTTATTGACCTGCCATCCCACTTTGCCATTTTCCTTTCTAGGGACTTTACTGCTAAGTTGGGTGGGTTTCTATCATTTGATTGGTCACATTTGTTCTTCAGAGCAATAAATGGCGCTAAAGTGACCATAAAATCAGAACCACAAGCCAAAGTTCATATTGAATCTTATGTCCCCAACCCTGTAAATTCTAACCTCTACATCACCCATGAGCAGGAGGATCAATCCATGACCCTAGATCCCAACACACCTATTGAGGGTATCCTTGATATAAAACTAGGTGAGTGGGCAACTCAGAATCACAAAGTTGACCCTTTTAGTCACATGGGTGGGATAGGATTACGCATTTAAATGATTCAGGAACATGAGGTTTCTATCCCAAACTTTCTGAAAAGGGTTGATCATGAGGAGGTCAAAAATGATTTGTTTCAAGATGAGATTGATCTCTTTTGTTCACAATTAGATAAAGGCCCAATACCTTTGGGAGATGAGATCTCTGTGCAGGAAAAGGTGGAAGTTACCATATATCCAAGTGAGTCACTGTAAATGGAGTATCCTAGTCAACAAGATGAAAAAAAACATTCTCAACAACAATATGGAGAGGTTAAAGAGTGGTGCAGGGGCACCATGAAGGGTTGAATTTGCAAGTTTGTGAAGTAAGGTCTTTTGGGTACACTTTGGTTTGTTAAGTTTTGTGATCATTCCAATAAGGTCATTTAGACCATTTTTTTATGTAATGAGTCTTGTCTAGAGGTCTTTAGGTGGTCCAATTTGAAACATTGGCAAATATTGCAAAAATGTAAAAATTGCAAAAATTGAAAAGTTGTCAATGTGAAAAAGTGCAAAATTGTAAACTTGAAGAATCCCAACGGTCGTGGGAATTCAAAGGGAAGTTAGAGACATTTTAATAGGTTGGTTAAGGTATATATATGTGAAAAAGTAGATGAAGGAAGGTTGTTGAGGATTTTTTCAAAGAATTGATCAATAAAACTTTTGTTCTCATTAAAGTTCTGTGTTATTTTCATTCTCAGTGTTGTTGTCGAGATTTTATATAGTCCGTATAGCGTCCATCTAGCCCAAATTTCATTGAATCTAAGAGACATATGTATTAACATCCTTTTAGCTTTTGTGGGACTGAAATCCAACAGGTATTAAGAGTTTGGTGTTTGATTCTCTGACTGTGGGTCTGAAATTTCTGTGTTAAGGGTTTTGAAGACTTTAAAATGTAATAATTGGTCATTCCACCTATTGTATTTGTTGTGGCTTGGTGGAATGGGCCTAATTAGGTAGGATTAGATATTTAAATGTTTCTTGTGAGTAGGGGAGGTCGTATGGGGTTCTGGGCATGATGCCCTAGTTGGCAAATCCAAGAGTTTTGGGTGAAATTGAGTGGTTTGAGAGTGGAAATTGTTGAAATCTTTTGGGGCAGTAGTTTGTGAGGATTTTTAAGCATGTGCAGGCTTGTTTCGGTGAGTTAGAAGCACTGGAAAAGAGAGAAAAGGTTTTGAGTGGTGTTTTTCAATAAACCCTCCTTGGAAAGGTTTGAATTGAGGGTTTTGTGATTAGTGATGTTAGAGGGCTTTTCATTGGCAAAGAGCGGTGGATTGTGATTGTTTGTAGGATATTTTAAGACTATACAAGGTATTTTTGGTTTGGAAGTGAGTTTAGAATAGGGATGCTTTGTAAAAATGGGCTAATTGGAGCCCTGAACAACGTACCAATCCATTTTAGGGGTTGATGTTCCAAAATAAGTGCATGAGATTTTGAAGTATGTTAAAGTGGAGGAAAATGGGTATTTGAAAATCCAATTGAGAAGTGAGTTTATTGAGTATTTTGGTATTTGTGGTCAAGAAACCCTTGTTGAAGACCTACAAGGGAATAGGAAGAGTTGTTTGAGAAAACACCCTAGTTAGGGTTTTGGAGATTAAAGGCCTGTTGAAACCAGTTGAATTTGTGTTGGTTGATTGATTGCTTCCATGCTCTGCATCAATTGGTACCATGGCTTAGGGATTAGATCTGTGGAAGGTGAAAAGTTGTAGATTCAAGAAGAGAAAGGTAGAAGTTGAAAGGAAAAATGCCTCCAAAGGGGAAAATTGTGGCAAAAGAGATTAGTGAATTGAAATACAAACATGCTAAGGAGATAAGAGAGTTGAGGGAAAGACTTGTTGCTCTAGAGACAAGGAAGAGAAGAGATTTGGATAGAAGTGATGAAATTAATTCTGATGAGGAAGAGGAAGAAGAGTATGAATATGTGGAAGAAGAACTGGATCCTGATGATCAGAGGATGGAAAAGTTGTTAAGGGCAGTTAAGAGTGATAAACATAAGGTGAAGATAGATGTTCCCAAATATGGTGGGAATTTAAATGATGAAGAATTGTTGGATTGGATTGCAGCCTTGGACAATTACTTTGAATGTGAAGACATTCCTAAAGAACAGAGGGTGAAAATTGCAAAGACAAAGCTGAAAGCCCATGCACTTTTGTGGTGGGACTACGAGCAATCAGAGAGAAGAAAGAGAGGAAAATCAAAGATTGTCTCTTGGGACAAGATGGTAGCCAAAATTAAAGGTAAGTTTCTACCTTCTAATTATGCTATTCGGATGTTTAGAAAGCTTCAAGGTTTAAATAAAAAATAAATGGATGTTAAGACATATACTAAGGAATTTTACAAGTTAAGTATTAGGTTTGGTCATAATGAAGATGAGAATGAAAATATTTCTAGATACCTTGGTTGATTGAGATTTAATATTCAAGATGAACTAACCTTGGCAAATCCAAGAACTATTGAAGAATGTTACCAAATGGCAGTAAGGGCTGAAGAGAAAGTGAAAAGAAGGCAAGAAAAGACAAGTAGAGGTAGAGGTAGCACTTCAAGAGGAAGGGGATCCTTTCCTACTTCAAGACAAACAAGTGAAAGCCAAGAAGATTCACACAAAGAACAAGGACAATTTGTTGATCAACGTGGTGGATTCAGAAGCTTTAGAGGAAGATTTGGTGGAGGTAGAATTTCAAACATATTTTTAGGTAGGTGCTATAATTGTAATGAGTTTGGATATCCAGCATACAATTCCCCTAAAAATCAAGGTTCTACTTCAAGTGGTGGTGAAATGAGAAGTGATAAAAGAGTGTAATTGGTTCAAGAAGATGAAAGTGAAGGTGAAAATTCTCCTAGTCATCTTGTTGCTCCATAAGTGGGAGAATCTATAATGGTGAGAAGACAACTACTGAAGACATCCAAGGAGAAGGAATCTACACAAAGGAGGACCTTGTTCAAAACCACATGCAAATGCAAAGGTAAGGTATGCAAAGTTGTAGTAGATTCAGGTTCCACTGATAATATGGTATCAAGTGAAATGGTAGATAAATTGAATTTGGTGAAAGTTCCTCATGAAGCACCCTATAAGGTATCTTGGTTGAATGATGATCAATCCCTTTTAATTAATGAGCAAGCTTTAGTTGAATTTCAAATTGGAGGATATAAAGATAAGGTACTTTGTGATGTTTTACCCATGAGTTGTTGTCATCTATTGCTTGGGAGACCGTGGCAATATGATAGACATGCCATATATGATAGAAGACAAAACACCTATCAGATTGAGAAGGATGGGAATGCTTTTACATTGATTCTATTGGTTGAAGATGTGATCATGATGGGGAAGAAGGAGTTCATAAAGTTTGAGGACAACAAAGACAAAGAGTGTGCAGCTATTGAAGAGGTTAAAGTTGCTAGGACAATAGATGGAGGACACAATGATGTGTTGATATCAAATGCAGGTTTGAAGAATGATGCAATAAAGGAAGGTAAAGGTGGGAAAATGATGACAAGTGCAAGTCAAGAAAAGAACAAGGATGAATTCCTTGAGAAGACCCAAATTGGGTTAGACAAATGTGATGCAATTCTGATTGGGATAGTAGTTTGTCCTGTGATTGTAAAAGAGGTTAAGGGGTAGTTAAATACTGTCAAGACAGTGGTAAATAAGTCTGATAATGTAAAGGTTCTGAGGACAGAGAATCTGGTGCATAATATTAGAGGAAAGGATGAAGTGAGTCAAGTAGAAAGGAAAGGACAAGTGCATGAAGACATGTATGCTACAGGGACAAGGTAGAGGACAATTGGTACAAGTCTATTGATAAACATTCAAGCAAATTTAGCATAATTTCCTAAAGGAAGAACAATCAAACAACAACCATCAAGTGAAGGACAGTCTTTTCAAACAAGGAACCGGTTCAAAGACAGAGATGGTGCAAATTTTCAATTATTGACCCATTAGAAAAGGTCACCAAAAGAAGATGTATGATGGAGAGCCTTCAAGGATCAGAGGCAGCATGTTCTTAGTGTTATACAGTCCTCAAGGTACTTGAGGTCTTCTTATAGGTCGGGTGTATGGTGCAGGGGCACCATGAAGAGTTGAATTTTCAAGTTTGTGAAGTAAGGTCTTTTGGGTACATTTTGGTTTGTTAAGTTTTGTGATCATTCCAATAAGGTCATTTAGACCATTTTTTTATGTAATGAGTCTTGTCTAGAGGTCTTTAGGTGGTCCAATTTGAAACATTGGCAAACATTGCAAAAATGTAAAAATTGCAAAAATTGAAAAGTTGTCAATGTGAAAAAAGTGAAAAATTGTAAACTTGAAGACATTCATGGGCATTCAAAGGGTAGTTAGAGATGTTGTAATAGGTGGGTTAAGGTATATATATGTGAAAAACTAGATGAATGAATGTTTTTGAGGGTTTTGTCAAAGAATTGATCAATAAAACTTTTGTTCTCACTAAAATTATGTGTTATTTTCATTCTCACTGTTGTTGCAAAGGTTTTATGCAATCCGTACAATGCCCATCTAGCCAAAATTGCATTGAATCTAAGAGAAATATGTATTAACATCCTTTTAGATTTTGTGGGATTGAAATCCAACAGGTTTTAAGAGTTTGGTGTTTGATTATCTGACTGCGGGTCTGAGATTTCTGTGTTAAGGGTTTTGAAGACTTTAAAATGTAATAATTGGCCATTCCACCTATTGTATTTGTTGTGGCTTGGTGGAATGGGCCTAATTAGGTAGGATTAGGTGTTTAAATGTTTCTTGTGAGCAGGGGAGGTCGTATGGGGTTCTGGGCATGATGCCCTAGTTGGAAAATCCAAGAGTTTTGGGTGAAATTGAGTGGTTTGAGAGTGGAAATGGCTGAAATCATTTAGGGCAGTAGTTTGTGAGGGATTTTTAAGCATGTACATGCTTTTTTGGTGAGTTAGAAGCACTAGAAAGGAGAGAAAAGGTTTTGGAGTGGTGTTTTTCAATAAACCCTCCTTGGAAAGGCTTGAATTGAGGGTTTTGTGATTAGTGATGTTAGAGGGATTTTCATTGGTAAAGAGTGGTGGATTGTGATTGTTTGTAGGCTGGTTTAAAACTGTCCAAGGTTTTTTGGGTCTAGAAGTGAGTTTAGAATAGGGATGCTTTGTAAAAGTGGGCTAATTAGAGCCTTGAACAACATACCAATCCATTTTGGGGGCTGATGTTCCAAAATAAGTGCATGATATTTTGAAGTATGTTAAAGTGGAGGAAAATGGGTATTTGAAAATCCAATTGAGAAGTGGGTTTGTTGAGTATTTTGGTAGTTGTGGTCAAGAAACCCTTGTTGGGGAAGAGTTGTTTGAGAAAACACCCTAGTTAGGGTTTTGGAGATTAAAGCAGTTGAATTTGTGTTGGTTGATTGATTTCTTCCCTACTCTACATCAAAGAGGTTGAACAAGAAAATAATTTCACAATTTTGTTTTATGAGTTACGTGATTTCATTGAGAATGATGATGAAAACGTTGTTTTTGAGCAGTAGGAAGGTGCCAAAAAATGTGATGAAATTATGTTTGAGGATAATTAGTTTGATAACAGAGCCTTGGGTTAGAAAGAAGACTACAAAAATGAACCTTTTGAAGAGCCTAAAAAGCTTACTGAGAATTGTGATGAGGTATAAGATAGTTCCCTTCCATCCAAAACCCAAGAGGAATGTCAAGAGAATTTGTTTTGGAATGATCTTAAGCTTTTTGTTGCAAACTTAGAAAACATGTTACAAACTGGTGTTGAACCACAGTTTCTAGTTAATTTGTTGAATGAGCTTCCTAATTTTGTGGATGAGATTCAAAGGAGTATGTCCTTATTGGAACCAATGCCAAGTTATGAGCAGAAAAATGATGAAGGCCATTTGGAAAGGCTTATGTTTTATGAATAGATCAATGAGAGAAGCCTTGTTCTGGATATTCAAGAGTTTGAAACACATGCTAGCATTGTGCAAGATAAGCAAGAAAAGGAGCAAGATATTGCTTTTCAAGGTATCAGTTCTGATGTCTCTCTCAGTTCTCTTGGAATCAGTCATGGAGATAACTTGGAACCTATTATGAGTCAAAAGACTAATGTTCAGTTGGATGGAGGTTTAAGCACAAACATGATAGAAGAGTTTTGTGCAAATTTTGATGTCATGTTTCTGAATGATTTTAGTGGAAACAATGATGAAGTTGAAATAGTGAATAGCCAGCAAAAAGTTAGAAATGAGAATTCAGATTTCATCCTTTCAAGAGGATGCCTTATTAGGGATTTGGCCAACAAGGATGCCAATGAGATGCAACAGACTATCAGCACACCCAAGGATGAGATTGTAGCAAGAGAACGATAGACTCTTTCATTTCAAACTAGCAAGTTGTTTCATCAAAATCAAAGGGTGGGAGATTTTGATTATGTTCTTCATAATGCATTGTAGCAGTTTGTGGGATGTACTCCTACTTCTCACATCTTATCAATAGATCATGAACAGGCTAAGCATCCTCTGTTGGTTAGAAAAGGGAGCTATTTTTAAAATTTGGTTAATGGTTTTATTTGAGCTCCACTCCTTTGCTAGTTAAAGTAGGTTTTGCTTTTGAATAAGGTGTTGATACACTAGTGTTCAATAGATTAGTGTTTGTTGTTAATAAGTGCTTAAGGCACATTTATTTTAGTTTTTTTCTTTCCCTAAGTGTTGTAGCACATGTTTTCTGGCCACCTGGGCCTTGTAGTTTGCTTTCAGTTTGGTTGTGTTAAGTTTTCTGCTGCTATTTGGAGTATTTGTAGTTGGGTTTCATAGTTTTCTGAGTTTGAGAAGGGTCAGATTTGACTCCGTGCCCAATGAATTATTTAAGGAAAATGGTCTATATGCTTAGCAGGCAAGCACTTAGCAAAAATCACCAAAAATGTTACCAATTTTTCACCTACATCTCAAATTGGTAGAGCTAAAATAGTTTCATTATATTAAAGGTGAAAAGATTATAACACATTGTTGCTATGCTTAACCATTGCATATTTTAAAGTGCTTGAAAAAGGATTGAATTTAGTTTTTTTGTTCAGAGTTTTGCAACATAAAGGAAAGTACATAAAGAACATAAGACATTGCTTTCATTTAATTCTGTAATGATTCATTCATTTCACAATGTTTCATTCATTTTGCAAATGAAATATACACAGAATTGCAGAAGTGTTACATTTATATTCATTGGAAAGAAAGGAGTAATCAAATATCCCATACAATTCATGGGACTAGCTAAACCAATGAAACATAGAAGATATGCTATGCATCTAAATATTAAATAATAAAAAGACATATGAAAGGAAACATATCCATCATTGTCAGTGGTAGTTTCTTGTTGGTCTTCATTGTTGCCTACTCCTCCTTGCTCCTAATCTTCAAGTGAACCTGCAGATGATTAAGAAATATTGTTAGAGCTCTGGATATGAGTCTTACAATATGCCCTGTCAACAGAAATATAGCACATGTTTATGATGCATTAGGTCAACAAATACTAGATGTATGCAAGAGAGCTTGAAAAATAAAACATCACAAAAGCATTGAGCTTCACTATTTTTTATCTAACATGTTTGTTCATTGTGCAGGATAGGTGAAATCATGTTGTTGATCCATTTCTAAAGACATCATAGCATGTGGTGAAAAATGGGCTCCCACAAGGGTTGAGCCCAGCATGCTGCCCCTAAGTTTCAAAAAGGGGAATGAAATAAGAATGCACATTTATATTGCTCAAATCAAAGCATTTTCAATTGAAGGAGTATTTCATAAAGTGATTGCAAAAGTAACAGATTCATTTCTCATTAATGACAATCAATTAAAAAGTGCAATGAAGTGAAAATCATAAATGAACAAGGAACTTATTTGAATGCTTAAGAAATATGCAGAACAAAATTTAAATGCATCATTTCTTCATTGAAGGAGTCTTGTTTGCAAGCAAGTTTCATCTTGTTTCATATCTTTTATTGTTGCTTCACATCATATTTTGTATTGTTTATGTGTTTGGAGTATATGCATGGAAGGTACAACCATCAAGAGTCAAGGAATGATGACAAACAGTACTCACATTGAAGGGATAGCAAAGGATGTGTTGGTCTGAAAGTGCCAATAGGGAGCAATTGTCAGGCATTTATTGCATGAGTAGAAGGATTAATAGGATAGCATCATTAAAGCAAGATAAAGGCATGTTATTCATGATTCATTGTTTCATTATCTTGACATGGTTCAACCATGAAAGAAAACATTTATAAGAAGAGGGTTGCAATTATATGATTGATGCTCCCAAAGAAACAAGGTAATGATAAGAAGTATTGTTTCATGCAAATTTTCAAAGCTCAGAATGTTCTTTAAAATGCAAATCCAGAATGGAATAATGGATGCCTTTTAGAAGAATGAACAATTCTATCTCTTTCCTATCATATTCAAAAGAAAAAAGTGCATTTCCCAAAATCAACAAAATGAACATTGTAAAGCTAGGGTCAAGTACAATGGAGGCCACAATTTTTCAAAAGGCCACATCTTTTATCTGCATGATATGAAGTAATGTATAGAAAATGGAAAAAATGGAGTTTTGGGAGGCTGCAACCTACAATTAAAGAGAAAGCTTCAAGTGAAGTTTGAAACCCGGGAAAATGTTACATCTGAGGATAAAACCCAAGTTCTATAAAAGGAAGAAAGAGGCCATGAGCTAGGGTTTGTGAACCCATTTTTTCTATAGACTCAAATGGAGAAGTTTTGAACACAGAAAATTTAGTAGTCGAGCTCATTCAAATATTACAAACACCCAAAAACTCAAGAGGGCGCGGCCTAAAAGTACAAAGATGTTTCTCTTTTTTTGCTTAATCAATGAAACCCATAAAGTCTAGTGTGTAGAATGCATGGAAGAAGGAAAATATTCACTGCCCATGTACCTATTGAGCTTGAATGAGCATATTTTTGTAAAACAAAAGGAAACAATGCGAGGTTCAGATAGTTGTAGAAGCTTACCTCATTTTGCTACAGAAAAATACATTCAAACTCCGCAGGTTTTTTCCCACAAAATTCCTCCAAAAGCTCAATTAAAGGCTCTCCAATGGTGACCTCAAAACAATGAGAAGGTCAAAAGAATGTAAGGAGAAAAGAAAACACCAAAAAATACAATGATGGCCACAGCTGAAAGAGACAAAACATGCTTCCAAAATGGAGAATACAAAAATCATTATTGGTTTTGAAACAAGAATACTTACCCAAGTTGTTTCCTGCAAGATTTCTCATGAAAAGAGCTTCAGAAATTCCATGGAAATGCTCTAACCCTAAACGCATGGTAGCGGAGTGTAGAGCCAGGTTCTTCAAAAAAATTCAAAAGTGAAAATGAATGGCAAAAAAAATGGAGGCCAAACTTTTTTTCTAGGTTTTTCCATTGCCCTAAGTTCGGTCTTTGCTTTTTACCACATTGATTTAAAAAAAAATACATGCCATCACTAATACCTTCATAGTATTATGTTTGCCTTTGTATATATGTTGTACCTAGGTTTTGCGCCTTAGGTTTATTTTATGACTTTGGAGGTAAAAATCAAGGCTAGATACCTTAGGAGTTTCATGATTTTTTGTAAAATAAAATGCCTTGAGCACCTTAACATTCCTTGATTATTATGATTTTTGAAGAAAATCATTATGAGCATATACCTTAGTTTTCTGATTTTTGTAAAATCAAATGCCTAATATTGTATACTTGGCAGTTTTTTATTGAAATCAATAGGTGCCTTGTATTATTGTAGAAATCGGAAATTAAAGCCAAGTAAGGTGAAGTCAAGACTCAAGTATTTTAGCCCTTCTTTTTGTAAAGTGGAAACTGCAAAGTTGTAAAACATTATTAAAAGCAATATTCCTATAAATTGCTTTAATAATTGTTATATGAATGTAGTGGAATAAAGCAGGGTTAAGTGGGAACTTTCTTTTCTAAGTTTGAGTCTTTTGGGTGAAATAGAAAAAAAATGGGAAAATTGAGGTTTCTATTTTAGTTTTCAGTCAGTTCTAGCTCAATTTTTGAGTCTTTTTGGGTCGAATCACTTGAGATAGAAACTTTCCATCTTTTCCATCTAGTTCTGATGCAGTTTGGGCACTATTTTGGAGGCTTTTCTTTTGAGCTTGAAAATCACATTGAAGTTTCTATTCTGGAGATCAGTTCAGTCATATTTTTCCATTCTCACTATTGGAGACAATTGGCAAGCATATATTGGAGAAAAGCTTAGTTTTTCTCAGTTCATATTAGCTTCTTACTCTCTTGTTCATTTGTAGAGAGCTTTGTAAGCCATTGTTTGTACTTGTATTTTGATATTTGCATACTCCTTCAGTTTCAATAAAAACAATAGAGAATTCCTATCTCATGTTTTTGTCTCATATTTGTAGTGTTGATTTGAAGTTTCATTGTGATCATAAAAATTGGATCCTTTGTTATGTCTCATTATTGTGAATCTGTGTGCAAGAATTTCATATGATTCAGGTTGTGTGTTGTGTTTAGTTTTTGAGCCTTCATGCAAATCACTATTGAGTTGTATGTTTTAGGTGAGATTGTGAAAGTTAATATTTTGAGAAATTGACTATGAGTGAAGTAATTAAAATAATTTAAAGTTCTAGTGCATCACCCCTTAGGAGTTTAGGATTTTCATTTTCAATTATCTTTCTAAATCCTTTTCCTCAGAAAATTTTGTAGTTTAGGTGATTTGTCAAGGAAACTAGCCCTATCTAGAGATTCATTCTTGCCATAGGTCACCCACAACCTGAGAGTGTTTTCATGTTTCAACAGGATAGTTGAATCAATCTTAGCTATGGTGAAATCCTAATTGACAACAAATACCATCATTCCTTCTTCTATAAATCCTTATGGACATCCCTAAGAGATCCTGGGAATGTAGTATTGTGATAAATTAAAAAGATAAGACTATAAAAAGATAAACAATGTTGCAGTATCACCTGTCATATATGTTTTGAGGTTTCAGGCTATTATCCGGTGTTGATGATGTTTATTGTAGGAACGTTTTATCCATTAAGACATATCTCAGGATGTTGTTGGTGAATTCTCAATAGATAGGTAGTTAACTCTTTGGCATTGTTTTGACTTTATAGTTGTCTAATCGTTTCAATCTTCTCTTTGGAATTTTTTATTTTGATGTTTGTTTTGCTTGTTGTTTGTGTTGTAAAAGGGTGAGTGTGATGATTTTTTAATAATGGATGAAAATTTTATTTCATTTGGTGATGATGGAGGTAAGACCTTTTTGGTTTTATGAGTTTATATGTTGTTTTTGTTGTTTTCAGGGGACTAACCTAGGGCCTTGTGGGTTCATCAAAGATAAGCCTTGCCTATGTTGTACACACAGACGCTCGTAGTTCATGAAAGGAAGACGAGTGAGTGGAAACAACTTCCTACACTAATCTAAGCAGGGGAGAGTTAAAAAAAAAATTAACACCTTATGTTGTTACATTATGAGATACACATAGAGAATAATGGAAATAGAACAACAAGTACACAAATGCAATAACAACAACTATACATGGGGAAAACCCTTTCGAGTAAAAAACCCCACCCTCCAAAAGCACAGTACTTTCTCTATTACTTCAAATAATGAAAACAAGATATCACCAAGTACAAAGCTTCTTCAACAAGTGCTTCAACATGAGCACCTGTCCTAGAGTGATATTGATAACACTTTGTTACCTTCAAAAAAACTATGCATTCTACAACACAAGGCACTTAATAAATACAGTGATACAAGCTTCAAGAAGCATCTAGAAGGTGAGGGGCATCTAAATCCACATGGAAAAATATTCAATGCCTTTGACATGCATTTGGACACATGTTCAATATTTCCTTACACCCTTTACACTTGTCAAACATGCAAATATTTTTCTTCTAAACTTGGGCACCTAGAATATGTTAAAAATAGCTTATAAAAGATGCCTTACAACTATCATATAATATGTCATAAATCTACCATAGAATCTATCATAGGATCCATAAGAGAATCTATCATAATTGGCTAAAAATAGTTGATTCTCTTACATCCTGACATAACCCATCTTGGGTTCCAATTTTCTCCATACATTCAAAGATGTCTTATGACACATCATAGAATATGTCATATGTCATAGATTCCAAATTGGGACTCCTATGTCCACCTGGGATGATGATGTGTCATCCAGTCACCTCCAACGAGGATGCCACCCAACTAGTGGGTCCCAATTAATGACATGACACCATAGGCAATAAAATAATACATATAAATACATTAATTACACCAATTAAAAAGTATTAGGACTCTAAGGTTGAGACACCTTAATCCCAACATTCTCCCACTCATCGAAGACCTATTGAGAGTCATACAGAATCATCTGCTCAGGGCCCCAAGGCCCATGGAATCGGAACACCATTTGAACTTCTTTGTGCTCACTGGTTTTGTTAATGCATCTGCAACATTCACCAAAGTGTCAACATTTTCCAGTTTCACCTTTCCATCCTCTGCCATATCATGAACAAAATGATACTGAACATCAATGTGCTTTGTTCTAGCATGGAAGGTAGGATTATTTGCTAGAAAAATCGCACTTTGACTGTCAAAACAAACACTAATATATCTTGCATCTAAACCAATATCAGAACAAAATCTCTTAATCCAAATGGCTTCCTTACAAGTATGATTGGCTTCCATATACTCTACCTCTATCGTGGACAATGCAACTATAGCTTGCCACTTACTCATCCAACTGAGAGCACCACCAAACATCATAAACAAATAACCACTGGTGGATCTTCTGCTATCAATGTCACCTTCCCAATCTGAATCCACATATCCTCAAATTCTCACAGAATGTTGAGGTCCAGTAGGATAACCATGAAAACACAAGGCATACTTGTAAGTACCTCGTAAATATCTGAACACTCTCTTAACTGCATCCCAATGCACCCATCCAAGATTAGCCATAAAATGGCTAAGGACTCCCATTTCCTGGGAAATGTCTAGTCTCATACACACCATTGCATACATCAGACTGCCAATTGCACTTGCATATGGTACTTTGGTCATGTCCTCCATCTCAATAGGAGACTTTGGACAATCATTCATAGAAAGGCTTCATCCCTTACATCATAGGAACAACTAACTTTATGTAATCTACCATGTTGAATCTCTCCAACACTGAGTTCACATACTTGCTCTAACTTAACCAAAGCTTTATGTTAGCTCTATCTTTCATGATTTCCATTCCCAGAATGTACCTAGCTGCACCTAGGTCTTTCATCTCAAACTGTGTTAACAACTGAAACTTCAAATCTGAAATCATACTTTTACCATTCCCAATAAACAACATATCATCTACATATAGGATAATAATGAGAATGCGACCATTATCATTCTTAAAGTGCACACAATGGTCAGATTTATATCTTTGAAATCCCAATGACAACACATAGGTATCAAATTTTTGATACCACATTCTAGGAGACTGTTTCAAACCATAAAGAGACTTCTTCAGTTTGCAAACTAAATTTTATTTACCTTTTTCAATGAAATGCTTTGGTTGTGACATGTACAAATCTCTTCCTCCAAATCACCATGAAGGAATTTTGTCTTCACATCCATCTATTCCACTTTTAAGTCATATGCAATTGAAAGTGACAATAGAAGCTGGATAGATGTTAGCTTCGCTGCAGGAAAGAAAATATCCCCATAATCAATTCCCTCCACCTGAGAAAACCCCTTAGTGACCAATTGTGCCTTATACTTCTCAACACTGCCATTAGGACCACATTTTTTCTTGAAAACCTATTTACAACCAACAGGTTTATATCCAGCAGGCAAAGGTACCCGATCCCAAGTCTTATTTTTCTTTAAAGAAGTCATCTCTTTGTCCATGGCTTGCATCCAAGAATTTGAATCATTCATAACCAATGCCTCTCTAACCATCCTAGGCTCATTAGTATTAGTAATCAAGGAAAATATGCAACTAGAATCCAATAATGAATATACAAACCTTTTCAATTGTCACCTAACTCATCTAGATTGCCTCAAAGGCTAAGGTTGAGGTTCTTCTTCTTCTTCGGAGCTTTTAGAGCTACTTGTGCTCTCCTCATCACAGGTCCAACAAGAGTAATTGGTTATTCTTTCTTCAAAGTAGGTGGAATCTGAACTGCCTCCTTATTTTGTTTCTCCTCTTTCTCTGGTTGCAATTCAACAGAGGAAGGTTTCATCTCTCTGAAAATCACACTTCTATTGTAGAGAACCTTCTAAGCTTCTGGATTCCAAAGCTTGTATCATTTCACACTAACACCATATCCAATAAAGATACACTTAACAACCTTGTTCTCTAACTTTGACCTCTTCTCAATCAGAACATAAGCATAAGCTTCACAACCAAACACTCTGAGATGTCTCATCAAAGGCTTTTTACCAAACCACGCCTCCATGGGTATCTTTCCAACAAGTGATGATGTAGAAGATCTATTGATCAAATAACATGTAGTGGCTACCACTTCAGCCTAAATTTTTTTTTCAAGGCTAGCACCACTCAACATACTCCCAGCCCTCTCCATAAATGTTTTGTTCATCCTTTTTGCAACTCCATTTTGTTGTGGAGTGTAGGGAGTTGTCTTATGTCTCTCAATCCCATGCTCTTTACAGAACTTTTCAAACTCTATGGAACAAAACTCACCACCATTATCAGTCCTCAAACACTTAATCTTTTTGCTAGTCTAATTTTCTACCAAGGCCTCAAACTCCTTAAACCAACTAAAGACTTCAACTTTACTTCTAAGGAAATAAACAAATTTCCTACTACAATCATCTATGAATGAAACAAAATATATAGATTTTGATAACAAAGGAACATTTACAAGACCAAAAACATTTGAATGTACATAATCCAATACTTTAGAAGACTTGTGAGAACTAGAGTAAAAAGAAACACGGTGTAGTTTTCCATATACACAGTGTTCACAAAATTCAAACTCAAGATTATAATCATCAAGGCCTTCAACAAGGCTCTTATTTTTCAAGGTTCTAAGACCCTTCTCACCAATGTGACCAAGTCGTTGGTGCCATAACATTGTCTTCTTTGTAGGAAGCTTCATTCCATAGAATGAGCAACCTTAGGTACCCAAAATGCATGACTATCAGATGTATCTACAACATGCTTCTTCTCTTCACAATCTGATGGTGAGGATGAAGAATCCAAAGGTATCTTATTTGGTACATTAGAAGAACTATTGCATTGTACAGTGCATGCATCAAGCTAAATCAAAGTGCCAATACGAACATCCTTAGCCAACACCATAGCTCCTCTTGTCATCTTGTATCCTCCACTAGAGAAAACAACTTGCACTCCCAAATCATTCAGTTTACTTATAGAAAGTAGGTTTTGTGCCAAACCCAAGATATGCAAGACACCATCAATCCCCTTCACTCTTTCATCAAGAAATCTGATTTTGACTCTTCCATGGCCAACAATCTTTAGGTGAGAGTCATCACCCAAGTACACTTCTCCACCAATGTACTCCTCATACTTGGAGAACCATTCTCTATGAGAATTCATGTGAAAGGATGCACCTGAATCTATCAACCACACATTATCCAATGCATGGGCTGCCAAGGCTAAAATAAAAGCTTCTCCATCATCTTGAGATGATTTCTCAGATTCAGAATCAAAGAAAGACTTGTTTTTCTTCTTCTTCTCCTTCTTGTAATATTTTTGAATGTGACCAAATTCACCACAATTCCAACATTTTTCCTTGGAATTCTTACAAGGAGACTTTGATCTCCCCAGAGATTGTGACTTAGTTTTCTTGTCTTTCTTTTTACTCTCTTTTGGTCTGCCACGGACCTCCTTGGCCATCTCAAAATAATTCCTTCCCATCTCTTCAGATAATAATGAGGCATCAACCTCGTCCATCTTAAAGGTTGAAGTAGTGCCTCCAATAGCCATTTCTAGGTGATCCCAAGATTCCGACAACGAACACAAAAGGAGCATGCAACAATCTTCTTCATCAATATTTTCTCCAACAAAATCCAGTTGTGCAACCAACATGTTAAATGCATTTAGATGATCTGCTATAGACCCTCCATCTTCCATTTTCAGATAATACATCTTCTTTCTTAGGAAAATCTTGTTTACCAAGGATTTAGCCTGGTAGACATCACCAAGCTTCTTCCACAGAGAAGCAAAATTTTTCTCTCCATGGACATTCAGGAGGACAAAATCATCCAAACAGAGTCTAATAAGACCCTTGGCTTTCCTATCCATGAGATCTCAATCTTCTTGTTTCATGACTTACAGTTTGGTTCCAAAAATAGCAGCCCATAGGTCACAATCTACAAGAATGTCTTTCATTCTGAGCTTCCAAAGCTCAAAGTTACCACCATTAAACTTTTCCATCTCAATCCTCCCAGATGTTCCTACCATCTCTTTCCTACAACAAGGTAATGAAACACACACTTCTACAAAACTCCCATTGAAATAGAGATTAGCTCAAAAAACCCTTTTACCCAACAAAGGAACCAAGGTTGGCCAGGCTCTGATACCAACTAAAAGGAAGCCAAATGAGTGGAAATAGCTTCCTACACTAATCTAAGCATGGGAGAGCTACAAAAAAATTATTTTAACACCTTATGTTGTTACAATATGAGATACACGTAGAGAATAATGGAAATAAAATAAGTACATAAATGCAATAATAACATATATACTGGGAAAACCCTTTCAGGTGAAAAACCCCACCCTCCAAAAGCACAGTACTTTTTCTATTACTTCAAATAATGAATACAAGATATCACCAAGTACAAAGCTTCTTCAACAAGTGCTTCAACATGAACACCTGTTATGGAGTGATACCAACAACACTTCGTTACTTGCAAACAAACTATGCATTATACAACACAAGACACTCAATAAATAGAGTGATACAAGCTTCAAGAAGCATCTAGAAGGTGAGGGGCGTCCAAATCCACATGGCACAATATTCAACGCCTTGGACATGCATTTAGACACATGTTCAATATTCCCTTACACCCTTTACACTTGTCAAACATACAAATATTCTTCTTCCACGCTTGGGTTCCTAGAATCTACTAAAAATAGCTTATGATAGATGCCTTACAACTGTCATAGAATATTTCATTAATCTACCATATAATTTGTCGTAGGATCCGTAAGAGAATCTATCATAACTAGCTAAAAATAGTTGATTCTCTTACATCTTGTCATAACCCATCTTGGGTGCCAACTTTCTCCATGCATTCAAAGATTCCTTATGATGCGTCATAGAATCTATCATATGTCATAGATTCCAAAGTGTGATGCATATTTCCACTTGGGATGATGATGTGTCATCGAGTCACCTCCAATAGGGATGCCACCCAGCCGGTGGGTCCCAATTAATGACATGACACCATAGGCAATAAAATAATACAAATAAATACATTAATTACATCAATTAAACAATATTAGGACTCTAAGGTTGAGATACCTTAATCCCAATAGTTCGCTTGGTTTGATAAGAACATTTTTTTGACCTTTTCTGTTGTTTTGAATTTTTTTTGGATTTTGAATTTTTTGACTAATTTGAAAGAAAGCATGATAGACACCTAAGGGGACTAACCTAAGGCCTCAGGGGCTGATAGTCCTTTCCTACGTTGTACACGTAGAGACCACATATTTTGATTGTTGTTGACTCAAAAGCATAACATGTTTTTGGTATTTTGATTTTTTACAACTTTATTTTTTATTTTGTTGGTTTTTTTGATGTTTTTTTAATTTTTTTAGTTTTTGACCATGATGGGATGTACAAGGATCCAATCCACTAATATTTAAGGAAGTTTCCCCTAGTTTAAGTCAATATTACCTTCACTAGGAGAGACAGATGTTGATGGTGCAACAAGGTTCAACACTTTGATCAATTATCAAGCCATGGTTGGACACACGTCTTATTATGGGACGAACGGGTGGATGGTTCAGATAGTGCTAATAGATAATTATGTTGGTTTTATTCAAACGTATCGCCTATTTTCCAGGTTTTCAGTATGGTATCTATCCTAGAAGCACCACAATGTTGTTTTAACTTAAAGAACGTTTTATTTCTCTTTACCGTTTTTCTTCATTTTTTCTTCTTTTTTAAATTTTTGATTTTTTTGGATTTTTACCCTTTTTCATGGGGTATTCTGACATGTTTCAAGTATAGAAATTTTTGAGATGGTTGTTGTTCAGTGGTTCGGCTAAAGTTTCCCCTTCAGGAGTAGCTAGTTGATAGGCTCCAGAGCCATAGCATGTTGTGATGATGAACAGACCTAACCAGTTGGGTTCAAACTTACCTTTGCCATCTTGATTCAATTGTACCTTCCAATTCTCTTTGAGTACCAAGTCACCAATCTGAAAGTTTATGTTTTGGATCTTTTTATTATAGCTTTGTTTGAGCAAATTCTAATAAACCTGAAGATGGTTTAACATGCTCAAATTCCTTTCATCTAGGAGTTCCAACTCATTCAATCTGGACACTTGATACTCTTCATTGCTGACCATGCCTTTTAGTGATATTCGTAGCGAGGGAATTTCAACTTCGATAGGTAAGACAACTTCAAATCTATAGACCAAGGAAAAAGGTGTGGCCCCTATAGGTGTACGAATACAAGTCCGGTAAGCCCGTAAGGCTAGGTTCAGTTGTAGATGTTAATCACAGTCGACATCATTAACAAAAAAAATTAGTATCTTCAGGATGGTTTTGTTAGATGCTTCAGCTTGATCCTTTCCTTGGGGATAGTAGGGCATGGAGAATCTATAAAGAATAGAGAACTTGGAACATTTAGCTCTTTGACATCTTGGTTCTTGAATGGGGTCACATTGTCTATTATGATGGTTTGGGGAATTCCATATTGACATATTAGATCATTCAAGATGGAATTGGATATTTGTTTACCGATGATGTAGGTTAATGGAATTGCTTCTATCCACTTCGTGAAGTATTTAGTTGCAGTAATATTGAACTTATTTCCATTTGAGGAAGCAGGAGAAATCTTACTACCAAGTCTAATTCCATTGTGAAAAAGGTCATGGTGTCATGATAGGTCTTAGCTCCTATGCTAGTGTGTGAATGAGGTCACTATGTTGCTGAAATTGGTGACATTTTCTTGTGTAGGCAATAGCTTCTCGCTCCAAAGAGGGCCAATAGCATCATGTTCTTAGTAACTTTTGTGCTAGGTTAGGTCCACTAGAGTGGGACACACAAACGCCTTCATGTACCTCTTGTAGGGTGGTTTTCTCTCCTTCTATATCAAGACATCAGAGTAAAGTACCCTCTAAACTTTGACAATATAAGGTGTTTCCTAGGATTGTGAATCGGGAAGTCCTACAGTCAAAGGTTTTATTTTGGGTGGTTTTCAAGTGATAGGGTATGATACCATGTTGGATATAGTCAAATTTATCATGGTACCATGGCAAGTTAGGACCAACAACAACACACACTAGTTCTGATTCTGGGATATCGAATGTCAGTATTAAGAGTTGCTCCACAAGGAATTCATACTTAGAAATGTTTTGTGGGATATCGAGGAGTGAGCCTATCGTTTCCATAGCATCGGTTGCTCTGTTGTTGATCTATGGAATCTGTTCAAAGGTGATGGTGAAAAAATATTGTTTGAAACTTTCCAGCATTCTTTTATATGGCATCAACTTGTCATCCTTTGTTTGATACTCATCATTTACTTTCCTGATTACCAGTTCATAGTCTACATAGACCTGTAGTTCTTTTATCATCCATTCGATGACCATCTTTAGTCCTGTGATTAGTGCTTCATACTCCAAGATGTTATTTGTACATGGGAAAGAAATTATATAAACCTTAGGTATACTATCTCCCTGTGGTGTGAGAAATAAGATACCTACTCTAAAGTCGTGTTGAGTGTGGGACCCATCAAAGTACAAGGTCCAACGACTTGTTTGTTCTGTTAGCAATATGATTTTATCTGGGAAGTCTATTGTGAGAGGCTGGTGATCTTCCATTGGTGCTTCTGCTATTTTATTTGCTATGATCTATCCTTTGATGGCTTTCTTGTCTACATACTCTATCAAAATTGCCCAATCATCACCCATTTAGCAATCCCTTTTAGAGATGCTTTTTCTAATAGGTACTTTAGTGGATCTACTTTTGAGATTAGCTTTACTTGTCTATTCAAGATATAGTGTCTTAACTTCTATGCCATAAAGATAACAAAGAGACATGCTCTTTCTATGGGTGAATAATTCAATTTGTATCCCATTAGTGTTTAGTTGATGTAGTAGACCGCTCTTTCCTTGTTATTATCATCTAGTTTTGATAGGAGAGCTCATAATGCTACTTGCATTGTAGACACATAGAGTATCATTGCTTTATCTTGAATAGGTGGCATTAATACTGGAAGAGTGAGTAGATACTCCTTGACTTGTCGGAATGCTTGATCACATCTACCATCCCACTTGAATGTGATGTCTTTGTGTAGTAGATGGGTAAAAGGATGACACTTGTCTGCCAATTGTGCGATGAATCGCCTAATGGACTGGAGCTTCCCTTATAGACTTTTGAGCTTCTTTAATTCCTTTGGAGGGGGCATCTCATGTATAGCTTTTACTTTTGCAAGGTCTATTTCAATGCCTCCTCTTGATACTATGCACCCTATTATTTTTCTAGATGTTACTTTGAATACACACTTTTTTGGATTGAGCCCCATGTTATACTGTTTGAGCCTATCAAACACTTTTGCAAGGTTGGTCAAATGGTCTTCTCTTTTGATGGAATTTTCTATTATTTCATCCACATAATCTTCCATAGTTGTATGCAGCATATCATGAAATATTGTAGTCATTGCTCGTTGATAGATCACTTATGCATTCTTTAATCGAATGGCATGACATTCCAACAGAAGGTCCCCCATGCACAAGTGAATGTTGTTTTATGTTGATCATCAGGGGGTATCTTAATCTAATTATATCCAGAGAATCCATCCATTAGTGACAACATTTCATGTCATGTAATTAGGTCCACGATCATATCAATGCTCAGAACAGGGAAGTCACCTTTTGGGAAAGCCTTGTTTAGATCTCAGAAGTCCATGTAGATTCTTATGCCCCTAGTGGGATTTGATACTAGTACTACATTCGAGATCCATTCTAAATAATCAATTGGTCTAATGAAGCCTACATCTAGTAGTTTCTTCAGTTCTACTTTTACCAAAAGTGTTATCGAGGGATGCATCTTTCATAGCTTCTACTTGATAGGTTTAGCTCCAACAAATACGGCTAGGTGGTGTACAACCAATGCTGGATCTAGCCCTGGCATGTCTGCATATTGTCCAGGTGAATTTTATCTTCCTTTCATTGATAAATACTAAGAAGCTCACCTTTTCTTTAGGATCCAATGACGATGCATGGTATGGAATTTTGGGTGTTTCTATTGTTCCCACATTGATTGGTTCAGCTTCTTCAACTAGGAGGTTGACTTCTCTTGATATTTAGAAATAGGGAGATTGAATCCTCCATCTCTGGGCGCCTCAGAGAGGTTTTCACCCTTAGATTTGTCCTTTATTTTTCTCTTTTCAGGATCCAATAGAACACATCATGGTTCTCCGTAGGGGATCTCATTTTGAATTTTACATTATCTTTTCCACTTTTGCGACTAAAGGACACAATATCCCCTCTGAAATATGCTTATTGTTCGAGTTCCATGACAAACCCTACTTTACGATCTCCTAATGGTATATCAGCTCAAAGTCCCATAAACTCTGTAATGGCTTCATCATTTTGGAATTGATCCAAAACAGGTGTATGGTGGTGTTGGTTCCAATCTATTAACTGTGGGTAGCAAAGGGGTAGGTTGTCATCGTTATCTATAAATCTTACAGAATTTTTTGAAATGGTCAATATAGCTCTAGCATCATTCTCCCATTGGGTATCTAGGTCATCATTACTAGAGGTGACAAAGGAAGGAGAATCCCATTCATACTCGTTAGAGTTTGTTTCATAAGTATAGTCTTTGAATGTAGGTTTGCTAGGTTAGGTAGGTAATATACTTATGCTAAAGCTTTCAAATAAGTCATCAATGGGTAAATCGTTGTCTATAAGATGGTATATATCCGATGTCTTAATGTGAGTAGAAGGAGCTCCTTTCTTAAAAGAGATATCTCCAGTGTTTGGAGTTACCACATCTACCAAACCATAGCCTAATCCCATGTTCTTCTTTTTGTGTTCCACTATAATAGGTTCCCATTTGCCTTGTTTTTGTCACTCAAGTCCACCTTTTCTAGTGTATCACATTTGTTTAGCTGGTTGATACCCTTTACTGCTAGGACCAATTAGAAGGGGTTGTAGTTGTTCTAGTTCTTCTTGGTCTTCTTTGTAGATCATTGATGAAAGGTCCTCTTTGAATATTTCCTCATCCTTCATATCTCCCCACTTGGTAAAGATTGTGGGTTTGACTACCATTGTTACTGCTTGAACATGTTTGATCTCCTTAGGCCCTCCATAAACCTTTGGTGTTGGGTGAAGCATTCCAATTCAAAAAGCTTGATTGAAATGATAGTTCCCATTACCTTTGTCAAGTACTTGAATCTTGGAATTAGATTTTGGTTTCTCACTTGATAGGGGTTTAGTTGAGGTTGATGGTAGTGTTGATGGTTCAACATATGAGGACTGAAATGATATATCATTACTAGGTATACGTTGAATTTTTTTGTATTTATCCTCCAATTTTGCACAGTAGTGGAAGGGTTCAGGATTGACGTATAATGTAACCTCCTTTCCTTCGTGGGGAAATTTTAGACACTAGTGGAATGTTGAAGGAACCGCTTGTAGTGTGTGAATCCATGGTCATCCTAAAAGAATATTATATGGTAGCTCAAGGTCCAGTACTTGACATGTTGTTTTTGTTGTTGTCGATCCTATCTGTACAGGTAGCCTGATTGTCCCTTCTAAATTTCTTTATAGGTCATCATAAACCCTTATAGTGATGCTTTTGCCTTTGTAAATTACATCATCAAAATACCCCAACTATTTAACAAATTTCAAGGTACAAAGTTTAAACCTGCACCATTATCTATCAATACTCTTTTGACCATATGTTTATGGACACCAACCTCTATATAGAGGGCTTGGTTGTGGAATGACTTCTATGGAAGATCTTTCTTGAAAATGACTAAATTATGATTTTTGGTGATTTTACCAACCATGGCTTGAACCTGATCAGGATTGAGATCATTAGGGACCGATGCTTCCAAAGCTTTCTCTAGTATTTCCTTATGCGCAGGTGATAATTCTCTAGGATGGAGATCAAAGTAGGAGTCTTCTTCAATTGTTCCACAATACTATAGTCATTGGATGACTTATTTGTGGGTTTAGGTAGGGCTCCTTGTATTGTGACTTTCCCTTGACAGGTAGTTACATTACATTCGGGGTCTCTTCCTTGTATAGTTAACACATTGACCCTAGTGTCATCTGCTTGGGAGAGGGCACCTCAGATGGTGTCACCATAGGTGTAGTTGGCGTTGTGATAGTCTTTTTCTTTCCCTTTGTCATTTTTCTTAACATGGTTAGGAATTGGATTCGTGTAGATTTGGAGGTCTTTGTTTCCAAGATGGCATTCAATATCAACTTCTCCCTTGTTGATTAAGTCTTGTATTATATGTTTAAGTCTCATGCAGTTATTCGTTGTATGTCCCTTGATCTTGTGGAACTCACATAAGTCTTTTTCATTGTACCATGGTGTTTTAAAACTTGGCTCTTCATGGTTTGGGTGCTCGTTGACTTTGATGAGGTTTTGTTGAACTAATTTGTGCATGATTGTCTCAAGTGTTTCTCCTAATTGAGTAAATTTCCTCCTTGTTTGGTTATATTGTCTTTGTTGTCCTCCTGATTTTACTGTTGGTTATCCAATTGATTATTTTGGGATAGCTAAGTTGATTGTTTTAAATTTTGTTGGAAGCATAGCTCATTTGTGCAACTTGGGGTTTTTTTTGTGGTCCATTGGGATCTACACGTTCCATATAGCTCTAGCATCAACTACTCCATCATTGGTAAAAAAAATTATCTTGGCCCAAATCTTAGGTTTGTCATTCAAACTAGAAGGGTTGTCTTCTTAGTTTTTTAGCTTAATAACTCCCCTTGCTATAAGAGTTCTTTCAATGTGTAGTCTCTTTTCAATAGTCTCTTTGAAGTTATTAGGGCACAACATGGTGAGTTGGTAATTGATTTTCTCTTGAACATTGGAAACAAAGATATCCACTAGTTCTTTATCAGGAATAGGCCACTTGCACCTACTAGCTTTATGTATCCATCTTTTTAGGTAGGATGTAAAGGATTCTCCTTGGCTTTGTTTAATCTTGTAGAGGTCAGTGATGGTGACATCCTATTCTATTTTGAACAAGAAGTGGTTCACAAACTTTTTAGTCAATTCATCAAAACTCCTAATACCTAGTGGTAGATGGGAGAACCATTCCATAGCATGACCAATAAGACTACATGGAAAAAGTCTCATTAGGTAAGAATCATTGTTTTGCATTTCCATGCAAGCTACCAATAAATCTAGCACATGTTCTACCAGATTGCCCTTTCCCTTGTACTTATCAAATTTTAGTATTTCAAAAATTTTAGGGTAGGGAAGCACAGTAATAGAGAGATCAAAAGGGAATTGACATATATCCTATAGAGTGTAGGTCTTCTTTGGTTTTCCAATTTGGATGTCCAATATCTTTTGATTTAGGGCTTGTAGCTGCACGCCTACCTCTGTGTTTGGTACATTTATTTGTGGACCCTATGCATAATAACCTTGTTGTCCCAAAATGCTTGTTTGGTCATAGGTTGGATATTGTGGAGGTATAGAACCTTGGTAACCATGTTGGGTGGAAGGAGGGTTAAGTCCTTGTTGTATGAAAGGAGGATTAAGTCATTGTTGAATGTAAGGAGGGTTAGGTCCTTGTTGTGTGAAAGGAGGATTAGGTCCTTGTTGATTGTAAGGAGGGTTAGGTCCTTGTTGTATGTAAGGAGGGTTAATTCCTTGCTGTACAGAAGGAGGGTTAAGTCCATTTTGTATGAAAGAAGGATTAAGTCCCTATTGATTCTATTGAAGAGGGGTACCTTGATTGTGCATTGGCGGTACACCTTGTTGTGGTTGGTTCTATTGAAGGGTACCCTAGTAGTAGTGTGTTGGTGGTACACCTTGTTGAAGGGACAAATTTTTTTGAAGGTTACCCTGATAGTGTGTTGGTAGTACACCTTGTTATTGGGATGAATTGTATTGAAGGTTACCCTGATAGTGTGTTGTGGTAGACCTTGTTGTTGGGACAAACTATATTGAAGGTTACCTTGATAGTGTGTTGGCAGTACACCTTATTATTGGGATGAATTATTTTGAATGTTACCCTGATAGTGCATTGGTGGTACACCTTATTGTTGGGATGAATTGTTTTGAAGATTACCCTAATACTATGTTGGTGATACACCTTGTTGGATTGGTATCTTGGTTGAAGGATCAATATATGATGCATTATGTGGCATGTATTGTCCTTGTGGAGGGTTGTTACCTAGAAATTTTCCCATGTTTTGCATATTGTTGTTTTGTGCTATGTATTGAGATGGACCTCCTTTATTTTGTTGAGCCACTGCTACTTACTCGATTTAGGATGGTTTCCTAAACAAAGGGTTGTTCATTGGTTGTTGTTTAGGTTAAATGTTTCTTAATGAGAAGATTGGTGGCATGTTCAGAATCTTCACTAGTTTGGTTATATTTCTCACAATTGAGTTATCCCCTAAGGGGATGAGGTGGGGATCCTTAAGACCTTCCACATTAAATTCTATAGGCAACTTAGCACCGCTTTGTGCTAATTTGAAGAAGTATGTGTTTGGATTTTTTCTTAGCAGTTTTTCCATCAGTTTAAGTACCTTGGGATTATTGGAGTGTTGAAAGAATTCTTCCTCATCTATTTTGTCCTCACTATCCACTTCTATGACCATTTCCTTTGGATTTTGGTTTGACCTATCTATCATTTCTTGTTGTTTACAGATTACTTCCTCCTCACTTGGTGGTTGGTTTGGTGTTTCCTTGAATGTTGGTTCCTTTTGAGGGGTTATAAGGTCACTGGGTCTATAACCCCATGGGTCACTTCTCTCATTTTTGGTGTTTGTTGGGGGCATACTAGAACTACTTTTTTTGCTTCCATATTTTTTCTTTATTGAGATCACATGGTTGTCATAAACATGCATCAATATTTTGTGGAAGTTGGTGATTTCTAACTATAAAAGAATGTTTTTTTTTATATTTTCTATTTTTTGAGTGTTTTGGGATTTTCTATTTTTTGGGTGTTTTGAGATTTATGTTTTTAAAAGGATGGTATCTACTGCCACATAGGTGGTAATACGAATCTTTCAACCGCAAGATTCACTTTGCATTCCTCTTTGTCTAAGATATTAGTTGTGCTTCTCCATTGGGTTGGTGTTTCATTTCTCTCAAATATGAAACTTCTCAAGCTGTTGATAATGTATGTTTGTTCACCTTCAATTTGTGTGAGACTTGGTTGTATGATAGGTGTCATAAGATTTGGTTGTTGAACTGGGGAAATTGGATGCCAAATGGTCATAAAGTGAGTGATTTTTGGTAAATGATGCTATTTTTGGGACTCACAAATGTTGAATTACTTGGATCGATATTTCACTTTGTTTCTCTAGAGGATATGTTGTGAAGAATCTACTTGAACTAGCCTTGAGGTTCAAGCAAATGTTGATATCTTAGAAGTTTGAGTGAAGGAATGATCCAAGTTGTTTGTTTTGATTTTGAATCCTAAAAGTAGGTTGGAGTGTTTGTTTTTGCAAAATGGATGATAGACTGATATAAATTATGATGTGTTTTGGGAATCTAACTATTTTTGTTCTCACAAGATTTAACCAGTTTAAGATGAGATTCTAATTTTCACCAGGAAGTAGACAAACAGCAACAATCTTAGGGAAATAGCGGTAATATCTGTCAAAAGCGGCCAGTTTCAAGTCGATTATGGCCAATTCTAGAAAGCAACTATGGTTGGATATCTCAAAAGTGGATTTTGTTTGTAAATTTTCTAGTTGGTGAATAATGTAGGAAAAAGTGGTTGTTCTTATCAAAAGCAGTCAGTTTTGAATCAACTATGGCTAAGAAAATATGTTAAATGCGGTAGGATTAAGATCAACTATAGTAATTTTGAGTTCGACTACGTTCAGTCTTGCAAAAGTGGCAGGTTTTGGTACTGACTATCAAAATCCAGAGAGTAAAAGTGGCAAGTTTTTGGTTGAATGCGGCTAGTTTTTGGTCAATAGCAACATAAACAGAAGCAATAGTGGTTTTTTGTGCAAGTTTTTTTTCCAATTTTTGTGTTGGCAGCAGCTTGGATATTGTAGATTTGATGTCTCATTTTGATCTAATTTGAGAATTTTGGCAAGTGATACGATACAACATAGAAATCAAAAACTATTGGACCCTAAATCTCTATAACTTTAAGCATATTTCTTTCCTCAAAAGCTCAAAGTTTGTGGAAGGCGAAATGCTAAATCCATAGTTTCCAATGTTGACTTTGTTTTTAATGCAACTTGAAATGTAAGCCTAAATATTCTTAAACCTTTAGAGATATTGGTTTAAGATATCCTTAAGGAGTGCAAATATAGGGCTCTTTTCAAAGTATTCACACTAAGTCCAAAGGGTTTGATGTTTGATAACCATGTTGAATGCTTATTTCAATGTGTTCATTTTAATTCAAGAAAATTTTGTATGTCCAAAGTAACAGAGAAGATTTGGAAATTTTATGAAAATAGTTAACACCCTAGGGATAGGCACATTCTTTTAGGTGGGCTTCTCATATCCTAAAGGGATGATTTTACATGCAACTAATGGAGAGTGTTTTAATCTCAACCATAAGTCAGACTTGGTAAGTAACTTCTTAGTAAATTCTGATGCACCACTTCAAAGAATGTTTTTGGCTAAAAAGGTGGCTTATACTACATTGGTTCTTAGTAATTCTCAAGGGATCCAACGCTTTGCTAGCATCCAACAAGCTACTTAAGGCTTTAACCAACTTACTCAAGGCCCTATATACACAAGGTACCTCCCCTTTCATGAATGGCACTAACGACAAAGTAATCGCTGATGCAAGTTGTTTGGAATTTATCCTTGACCATTTATATAGCAGTCAGAGTGAAATACCGCTTTGAGTCACCTTTGATTTCTCCAACATGGGATGTGTCCCAAAAGGCAGACCCTCTAAATGTAATGTTTTGAATTAAAACAAATGTGAAACTCAAAATGCTTTTGGTCACCCAAGATCACCAAAAGACGCAAGAGGAGAGGATAGACACTCAGTTTTCCAAACACGAAAGACACAGCATATACTTCATTGCAATATTCTTTTTAAGCCCCTCAAGCAGTGTTATCCAAAAAAAAAAGGAAATGAAATGTGTACAAGATAGAAATTTATTTTTTTTATGTGCACCAAAGTGAAGTATTTTGGATTTCAAGCAAGAAGATAGCAGTATGCAAATCAGAATATATTTGTCTAGTTTTAAGCACCAAAAACTGAGTGTTTCTAACAATCCTTGTCTTAATGTGGTCAACAAAATAGACTCATTCATTTCATCAACATATTGAAAGCGTTGGTCAAAAAATAGGATTCCCTTTTATGAGCACCAAAATTGAAGTGTTGTTCTAATCTATGAAATCTTTTGAAAATTCTTTTTAGAACACCAAATCGAAAGCGTGTAAGTTTGCGGTGTTCATTTTTATAGCGCCAATTTCAAAGTGTTCTAAACTATAAAAAATATTGAACATTCTCTTTAGAGCACCAAATTGAAATCTTTTTCTAAGATAGAAAGCTTTTTGAAAGATTCTTTTTAAGTACCAAATCAAAAAAAAATTATAAACTAGAAAAATTCTTGAAAGATTCTTTTTTTAAAGCACCAAATCAAAAGCGTGTGAGTTGTGGGGTTCATTTGTTAAGCACCAAATTAAAAAAAAAATCTAATCTAGAAAGCTTGTGAAAGTTTTGACTTGGATCGTTCGCCTTCTCTGCAATAAAATTGTTAGTTTTTTCTTGGATAAACACATGCCATGCTCCTACAACTTCTGCAATAAAAAATGCTAGCACCTTTCAAACATTCAAACCAAGCAACCGTTAGCGTTAGAAATCAAAATACTACTTGCATATTTTCAAATAAAAAATAACAGAGCAAAAGTGTAAATTTTAAGCAATAGCGGCCCTGTTATTTTTGTCAAATGCGATTAGAAAAATCAAAAGTGCCCATGTTATGAGCGATTGTGGTCGCCTTTTTCAAAAGAGGCCCTATTTCTGAAGCAAAAGCAGCCAAAAAAGTCAAAAGTAGTTAGAAAAAGGGCAACTATGGTAGGAACAAAAGAGTGACCATGTGAGTTTTATGTAGCTTCTGCGTGAAAAATTTTCAAGTATATTTTCGGAACCTACAACTATTCAAAACTCACTAAAGGAAATGTTAGTGTTAAGGACCATGGTCCCACTGGGTATGCCAGAATGTGTAAGGGGGAAATCGCGATAGCGTGAGATAATCAATGTTAAGTGAATTAAACAAAATCTAATTCAAAACAAAGATTTAGATTCATACCCATTACTCATGAAATAAAGTTTTAAGCTATTGAAATCAACTAACGAAATCCTAAGATAACATAATGAATTCAAAAACAAAGAAAATTTTACCATCCCATGTTGAAGTGTATTCGTAATGATGTTGGACCATTGTTGTACCAATGTGAAGCCTCCATTTGTGCATAGTGAAAAATATTCAAAGTTGTGTGATGTTGATCAAAGATGTATGTAAAAGCTTCCAAGAAATTAATGATTAATTTAACATTACTTCATTGTGTAAAGATGTCAATTCTCATATCATTTTTTAGAAGAAATGAGGTTGTTATATAGATTTTGTGTTTTGAAATGAACAATCCAGATCATGTAGTAGAATATCTTGATCAACAGTTCAAAACCGTTGAGAGGAATTAGATGGGAAGAATCAGTGGATTTTGATTATGTAATCAGTTTAATTGATAAAATCAATTTGAGTGTTTAGTGGGATTGAGGAAATAGATTGATCCTTTAGTGGGATTAAAGAACAGATGAATCAGTCAAGAAATAGATGGATCAATCAGCCAATCAGAGTGAGCAATCAGGGGATCGTAATTTGCTCAATCATGAAAGTGGGTGAGGATAATTAATTAATTAATCCTTTTGAGTTGAATGTGCAAGTCATGTTTGATTTTTACAAAGTTGTATTTGTTTGTTTTTTACCTTTTTGAACGATGTTTGAATAATTAATTTAATTTTTCATGTTTATGGCAAAGTGATTTAATTAAACTATTAAGTATTAATAATATAATTGATTTAGGGAATAGGCTAAATTAGCGACATAATTAAATAATTGATGTTATTTAATTAATTAGGAGGAATAAAGTTAGATTAGGACTTTATTAATTTAATGAAATTTATTTAATTAGTCAAAAATGATGAAAAAGTGAATTAATTAAATAATGTAATATTATTCAAGTAATAGAGGAAAATAGGTTTTTTGATGTAATGGATGTGAAATGTAGTGATATTAGGTGATAATGATGTTGATGATGAGAAAATGTCATTTAGGATGTGCGATAACTGTTAGGCCATTTTTACATGTCTACAACTTTGAAATGCCTAAATTTGACAAATACAAGGGAAGAGGAGATCCACGATAGTATGTATGATAATTTTACACAACATGCCTAGATATTGCCTACAATGACACATATTTAATGTGCCTCTTTCATATAAGTTTAGGAGGACAAGCAATAAAATGGTTCTCCCATCTACCACATGACATTAAAACATTCCATGAACTTTTTGAAAATTTAATTGATCACTTCTCTTACGACATAGAACATGAAGTTACCATGACGAATTTATGTAACACACAACAAATAATGGAAGATACATTCACTTCATTCCTACAACATTGGAGAAATAAGGCTAGAAAATGCAAATGTCCTATTATTGAAAAATAACTCTTGGATATCTTTATTTAAAATATTAACACTGAAATTGGATTTCACTTAACCATACAATGTTCCAACACCTTTGAAGAAATCATAGAAAAAAGGATCACCATTGAGAAGGCTCTTATTGCTAGGAACTTGTTAAGATTTATAAGGACAACAAAGATCATAAGTCAAACTCTAATGACAACCTCACCTATGGGCTAAGAAAAATAATGTTATCAATGATGGTGTTGTGGATGCAAAGTGTGTACAAAACATACAACCCCTATCAAAAAATAAACAAAAAAATTAAAATGTGAACCCTCCAAAGGAACCACCATGACTTAACAACACCACTAGATGAAAGTATACTCCCTTAGGGGACCCAATTGAGGCAATATTGAACAAGTTAATTCAAATCAATCTTATCAAGCTTCCAAATCTTAGACAATGTGATGAACCCCAATTTAAACCATCTTGGCATAATGATAATACAATAGGATAAAGGGTCATAAAACACAAAATTGCATAAAACTAAAGAATCTCATACAATACTTGTCGAATGCACAAGACAACTGAGAGGGGGTGAATTAGTTGTACCTGAAAAATTCAAAAACCCTTACTAACATTTAGATCCACATCAAATCAATTACCCATAATTTGTTAGAATGATTTAACATGAAAGCAAATAACAGAAACTGAAACACATCAACACCATGCAAAAGGAACACCAAATTTATGTGGAAAATCCAAGATGGGAAAAACCACTATGAGGTTTAACTCACAATATAAAGTAATATCAACACCGAATATAATAGGGCTCACTGTCGAAGGGCTCACTGCCCAAAAGAAAGAAAGGCTCACTACAAAAATAGAAGAGAAGATAAAGAAGAATGTTACAATGAAAAATCCATCTCAAAGCAACAGAAAATTCCACCACAACATCACCAACACCTTCAAATCCTTTCTAAAGAATTGTAGACACCTTCTACTCATTGTATTCAATAATCTAACACATGAACTTAGCTAGCAATACACTACACAAATTCGCACCCTACAACTCTGCACTTTGCATCATACTCATCTATCTTATCATCCCTCAACAACTCAACTCATATTTATATCATCTTCAACCTTGAAAATATTCTCCAAGGTTGGCTATGCACCTCAACCATGCAAATTCAAATTAGATTAGCACCAAAACATTCCCGCAGTGGAAAGGAATGAAGGTGGACCACAACACACTTTAGCTAGCACCTAAATCTACTCATACACGTCACACCACACTTCCACAAACATCAAAGCAACTTTGAAAGTAGTGTAAACATCCAAGGTCAATCAAACCTGTCTAAAAACCATTAACACTTAAGTACGCACTTCCTCAAATCCAAAGAAGACTCGTAGACACCACATATCATTTGAATACAATCTAGAATATTCCACAAATTCCTTGAAATCCAACAAGTTCCTTCGAAACAACTTTCACTTGAAGAATGTACACACCCAATGCATTCAGACAAATTCTCCATACACTATAACTCAAGAAAGTGACTTCCAAAGCACCAAACCATGAGCAACTTCATCTAAAGAAATATACATACACTATCAACACTCTTCTAAATCTGCAAGACCTTAAGCCACTCTGCGAAGAAATGTGGAGCAATAACATTTCTCCCAGACACCTCTGCAATATACAGTTCACACACTGGTGAACACACCTTCCTCTACACAACGATCCAGTACACCAAATTCTAAATGCAACACCTTTGAACACCTATTTTTAACATATCCAAATTGCACAAGTAGATCTTCAACCTAAAAGAAATGCGGAGTCAAACTAGAACACTATTTTGTAACACAAAATACCACTGCAACATACTGTTTCCTCTTTTTATTCAATTTTCTCAAAATCACTTGGAAAGCAGCCACCAAAAACATATCACCAACATCTTTAGTACTTCCTCATCACCATCAAGCCAACTACAATATAATAACTCAACCATACATCCATAAACAAAATCTTATCAAAGCAACACTAGAGGTTGACACCAATAGCTTACTAATGACACCATAATGTAACTAATCAAAGCATCAGAAACAACACCAACTCAATACCGACTACACATGTAATGAACCGAACCAATTTTTTCCCAATTTTTTCAATGAACAATTCAACTCAATCACAATAGTCACCCATTAAGGTTAGCCCAAAACTAACTCTGCTGGAAAGTAACTCTACGCCAAGAATGCACACAAAACTCTGGATGAGATTGGTGTTGACATATGGTGTCGAGGGTCGTTAGAAGCAACTGAAGGAAATACAATGCTGAAGGAAAGCTCAACACCAAGTATGTGCACTCCTAACCCAAGGTGGGAAAGGCGCTACCATATGGCGGAGATTCTATTAACAATGATGCTATGCAAGTAAAATAATCTCAATGCCAAGCATGTGCATTCCTAACTCGAAGTGGGAAAGGCGCTATCATATGGCGGAGAAATAGAAAGCAAATACAATGTAGACTGAGCAAGGGCCAGTCTCATCCACAACCGTGGGAATGAAAGTAATTAAACTGAAAGTAAACTAGGCGGCATAGCCATCCTCTTCCACTAAAGTGGGGATACAAAATGTAAAGTGCAGAAAGTAAAAGAGTTGATCAGTTCTACTGATTCAGCATTACAATATGATGAACAATTTGCAAATACAATGAGATATAGATAACCAATGATCTCCAAGATGTTAGGAAATGAACTCCAAACAAGTACAAACTATCCAACATATGAAATATAGCAAAAGGGACTAAAATATGAGGTCTGATATAAAATTGCAACAATCAGAAAATTCATACCAACAAGCCCTAGAATCACCAAAATGCTAATAACTTTGTCAAAACACCTCCAAATGATGTGGAACTGAATGCAAATGAGAGCTAGGAGTTGAGCGACCAAGACCAAGCCAAGAAACTCCTCAAAATAGCAGTGATTTATTTATGCACGCTTTCCAATGCAACCTCAAAGAAGGTACGACCTCCAGAAGTGTTCTACCAGCAAGATAAAATCTGAGACACCTCCAAACAATCTGAAAACTTGCAAGGAGGGGCGCCCAAGGTAGACTAAAGCATAGGGCCAATACCCAGAACCACCAAAAAATTGTGCATGGACTTATGAGCAGATTTCTATTTCAGCAAAACCCTAACCAGCAAATGCAAAACTAAAAAATCTCTAAAATCTTCAACCTTGATGCTCTTTCTGCTAGTCTGGATGAGAAGCAGTCTTTGTAAACTCAGCTAGGTTCTATCTTTCAAGCACGAAACCAAGAGAAATAACTAGGAGGTATGCATTCCTCGAAGCAAGCTCTGAAAGCATTTCAGCAGCATAACAGTATGATAAGCAACAATAGATATCCATGAAGAGCCCAACACTCTTATTTATAACTTTTTTCTCTCCCAAATTCAAATCTTCTTTTCCCTCCAATTAGGGCACCTATCTCAAATTCACATTCATCTTCAATAATTTGCAATTTGAATTTCATTTAGCCTCTTCTCCAATAATGAAATATACTTTATCAAAAATGCTAATAAAGTATAATGTGGCGTCCCAAAAGTATTAAAGTGCAATACTTTACAAAATAACATATCTCTTCAAATAGCTGTCCAAATATGATTAAGTGAAATATTTTATAATTTGCAAATATTCTTTCAAACTAGGCGTCCATTTTGCCTAAGTTAATATTTCACTTAAAACATTATCATTTTCTAAATAAAGCCTCCAAAATGTTTAATTAATAAACATTATAAAAATCACTTATCTCTCCAAATCGTCCTCCATGCCTTAGCCAAATATTTTTCACTTGAAACATTATTTTTCATCAAATATCAAACTTGCCAAAATAATCACCTCAAATGTTGGAGACCACTGCTCAAGCTAACCTACCAGAAATAGCCATTGCACTGAATTGTTGAATTGCTTCTAAAAATAGCACTGCTAGAAATAGTACTTACTAAAAATAGCATACTGCTAAAAATAGTAAGTTGTTCCAAACTCATTTTCTCCACATTTTGAGTAGCTGTCGCAACTTACTAAAAATAGTAAGTCTGGAAAAGTTGTCTGATTCAATTGCATGTCACACCATCGCAAAGCTCTCTGAAAACCCAGAAGGAATCCAGAATCCAAACTAGAAAAATCCAACATGCAAGCCTCCAAAAGCAGCCGAGAATGCAAGTCAATAACCTATCATGCATGTTACCTCATCGCAAAGCTCTCCAAAAACCCAGAAAGCTTCACCAGACATGCGTTAGAAACTCTCGCATGCAAGACCTCAAAACCTCCTCTGAAAGTGGAAACCCTAATTTTCATTTTAGCTTTAGCCTACGAGTTTTCAGAAATAGGCTAAATCCAAACGAAGAGTGTAGGACTAAATTGGGGACATTACAACACATCCTTGCAACAAACTCCTTCTCATACACTTGACACCAATGACAACACCAAATCTTGTTGACATCAATGACAACACCAAATACTCATACTTGCAACAATCCCCCCCTTTGTCATTGATGTCAACACATGATGTGAAAAACCTTCAAAACACAACACCTCTGATCCTTAATACTTTGGTCCATACCAACTCATTATCTCTTTCTTTCTCCCCCTTGCACATTACTCTCCTTCATCTTCTTTCATTATTTTCTTAGTTACACTATTCTCTCCCCCTTTCTCTCTCTCCCCCTTTGACATCAATGGAAAAGGACAAAATATTTGCATCATTCATTCTCCCTTTAACATTAATCATATTGTTTACCACTACTCTGCATACTCCCCCTTAGGAGCACACACCAAGTTGCATCAATCAACAACTTATGCACAATGACAACACTCGCTCATTCTGACTACAACAATCAATAATGCAACTACCTACTCCCCCTGAGAGGTAGCCCCCAACATCAGTCCAAACCAAAGAATGACTCTTGATATCCATTGGACTTATGCATTTCCTTATGCATCTAATTTAAAGGAGGGGAAATAACCCCCAACTTCTCTCAAAGATACTCAAAAGAATCCTTAGGAAGAGCCTTAGAAAATATGTTAGCAACCTAATCCTTTGTAGGAACATATTCAAACTTCACTTCATTCTCTACAAACTTCTCTCTCAAAAAGTGATACCGGATTGAGATATTATTTTTCCTTAAATGCATTACCCAATTTTTTGAAATATTGATAGCACTTATATCATCATAGAAGATAGAAATTGGTTCATCATATACCACTATGATATCTTTTAATTTTTACCTCATCCACAACACTTGTGTGCAACAAGATGTTGTTGCAATGTATTTTTCCTCTGCATTAGATAAAGGCACTAAATCTTGTTTCTTACTTAGCCATGACACCAATTTGCATCCAAGAAAGAATGCACCACCACTTGTACTTTTTCGATCATCTACACAACCAACCCAATATGTATCTATGTAAGTACTTAGAGTAAATTAAGTATCCTTTGGATACCATAAGTCATGATCTAGAGTGCCCTTCAAGTATATGAATATCATCTTCATTGTTGCTACATGTGACTCTCTAGGGTCTTCTTGATATCTAGCCACAAGATAAACTGTATGCATGATATTCAGTCTACTAGCAGTTAGATATAGTAGTCCTCCAATCATTGATCAATACTTGCTTTGATCAACCTTAGGAGATTCGTCATTCTTTCTCAACTTGCAACTAGTAACCATAGGGGTACAAACCGATTTAGAATCTTCCATTCAAAACTTCTTCAACATTTCCTTGATATAATTTGATTGTAAAATAAAAATACCTTTATCTTTTTGATTGATTTGTAGCCCAAGGAAGAAATCCATCTCTCCAAACATTGACATCTCAAATTCTTCCTGCATCTCTTCTGCAAACTTTTTACACATAGCTTCATTTCCTCAAAAAATTATGTCATCAACATACACAACCACAATCAAGATTTGATATTTTTCAACTTTGAAGTAGAGATTGCTATATGTGTTACCTTTCTTGAATCCTTGTTGTAACAAGTACTTGTTTAACCTTTCATACCAAGATCAAGGAGCTTGCTTAAATCCATATAATGCCTTCTTCAATCTATAGACCATATCTAGTTTATCTGATAATTGAAATCCTTTCGATTGTTTTATGTGTACTTCTTCCAATTCACCATTCAAGAAAACAAACTTCACATCCATTTGATAAACTTTGAAATCCTTATGTTCTACAAAATCCAAAAACATCCTGATAGCTTCCATTCTTTCCACTAGAGAAAATGTCTCCTCAAAGTCTATTCCTTCTACTTGTTAGTAGCCTTTACACACAAGACTTGCCTTGTTTCTTACCAATTCTCCATTCTCATTTAATTTTTTTTTAAATACCCACTTAATTCCAATTACTTTCTTGTTTGCCAATCTTGGGACAAGTTCCCAAGTTTGATTCTTCTCAATCTACATCAATATTCTTCCATATCCTTGATCCCATACTCATCCTTGCATGCTTCAATCACTATTTTGGGTTTAACTTTAGAAAGTAAACATAGATTTACCTATTCTTCAACATATTTCCTTCTTGTCAGTACACCTTTTTTCTTATCATCAATGATCTATTCTTTAGAATGATTCTTCTACACATACTTAGGAGTTCTAGGAACCTTTTATGGAGCTTCTTCCTCTTCAATCTACACTTCATTTTCCTTAGCTTTTTTCTTCTTATTTTCAAGTACACTCATCTTATTCATATCCTTTTATTACCATTGAATTCTTTTGTGGGTCTTCATCAACTTCGACACTTGCAGTCTTGATTTGGAGGATCTTCGTCAAAATTTGAAGTTTCTCATTTGTCTCCAGAATCAGCATCACCAAGAAGAGCTTGGAATCTTGTCTCCAACGCAACTCGAACGGAGTCAAACAGAGCTACAGAGCTCGAATTATGCTTGATCAACTATTGGTCAACTCAGGGGCACAAACCAAAAAAAGGTCAAAATTCAACATCATCAAAAGTGGTCAAAGTTGACATCAATGCCAAGAGCTCATCGAGAACTTTCCAACGGCATTCGTTTCGCGCAAATTGGAGTCTGTATGAAGGAATTATAGGCAGTCAAAGTTTTGGTCAAAATGATGACGTGGCATCACCAAAACTTGACACTTGGTGGGACACATGGCAGGAGTAGTGAGTTGGCATAAATAAGGATTAAACCATAATTATTAGAAGAAGAAAAACAAACAAACAAACAAACGTATGGTTTAAAAATAAAAAAATAATGAGGATTTAGTGGGATTCGATCCCTTAATCCATGCCTTAAAATCCTCTTTCCTTCCCACTCTTCATGAAAAGGAAAATCCCTCCGTATACATAAATCTTTAAATAAGATTTAATTCTCCAAAATATAATAATCCCTCTAAATGAGGATTTTAATCCTTTTAAAATTTTAGAAGCTCATTACATGATAGTTAAGGAGACTTAAAATAAATTAATGGCTTTAAAATTATATTGGCATCGGTTGGTTTTGATAAAAGTCGAAAAGCGAAATCTCTTATTTTTAAATTTTCACCCAAATATTTAAAATTTGTAATCCTCCAATTTGTTAAAGAGGTTGAAATAAAACCTCTAAGGCCCGAGAATAATATGTTAAAGGGCTTTAACAAATTATTCAAGATTTGAGGATTATTTTAAGGGGGGGATTATTGTTTTCATATGTAAAAAAAGGGAGATTATGGGAGATTTGTACTTGTATGGGTAATATTGTAAAATCAATTGGTTAATAACCAATTGGGGTAATACTGGTGTATAAAAAGGGGTAGAAGGGTAGGATGGAAGCTAAGTGATGGGAGAAGAAAATTCCTTGGAGAAATTTTTCTCGATTTTCGTGCTATTCAAGAGGTTGCTCTTGCACACTTTGAAGGAGGGTTTTTCAAATTTCTTTGTAAACCAAGGGGAGATTATGCCGACATGTTGTACTCATTTTCTGGAGAAGTAATTGGATCAGTCCACTCATTGGAGACGAGCCCGAAGACGTAGTCATTTTTACGACGAACTTTGTTATCAACTTTGTTTGCATCTCTCTCTCTTTATCTCATTTTTTTTCATCACTTTGTTATTTCCATTATTTTTATTTATGTTCGTGTGATAATTCTATTGAATCAAGTTGGATTTAAAATTGTAATCATTAAGCATTCTTAAAACAATTGTCATAGATCCGTAAAATAGATCAAGTTTGGTATCAGAGCTTTGTGTGACTAGTATTACAGAATTGGATGCTTCTATGATCTAGTTAGCCACTCTCCAGTTGGGAGGTACAGCTCTCACCTAGTGGGAGAGTAGGACTCGAGAGGAAATTGCTTGCCATGGTAAGGTCAATATGACTTGGATGGAATTTGTTGCTGCCCTTAAAAAATAGTTTCATCCTTTAGGTTATATGCAGAAATTAACAATAAATTGGCAAACCTTTAGGCAAGGTAAGGGTCAGTCTATCCAAGATTACACCCATGAGTTTAGAAAATGGGCTATTACTTTAAATGTGTCATCGTATACTCAAGATACACTACTTAAGTACATAGGTGGTTTGCATTCTTACCTAAGACATACAATTCTAATGTTGAGTCCTAATAATCTGGATGAAGTGTCAGTCCAAGCTACTCATTTAGAGTCAAGGGGTAAGAACACTTTCAGTGATAATTTCTCAAAGAAACCATCTAAGTCTTAGGGGAAGTCTAAGAGTAAAGAAAAAGACAAAGATAAAGATAAAGATAAAGGCAAAGGGAAGAAGACAGCTATAGTTAAGAAGGAGGGTGATAATCCCACATGCTCCCATTGCAAGAAACAGGGGCATGATGATTTGTAGTGTTGGAAGCTACATCCCGAATTAAGGCCGAAAAGATACGAAGGCAATAAAGGCAAGCAAAAGACTGTTGCAGTGATTCAGTAAGATCTTGGATCCGACTCTGGAGATGAAACTCAAATTGTTGTTGTTGGGGTCCAAGGTAAAGGGAAAGGTATAACTCTCTCTTCTAATGCAAATGTTTCTAATGCAAGTACAAGTAAAGTATCTACTCCTCCTAAAGTTGATAAACAACGGAATGAATTGTTTCATATTCGAGTTGTAACTAAGCACACTAAGATTGACACATTGTTTGATACGGGTTCTCAAGTCAACTTAATATCTAAAGAGGTGGTAAAGAAACTTAATCTAGCTACAACACCTCATCCAAAGCCATATACACTTGGATGGGTTTGCAATGATGCTCAACTGTAGGTAACGAAACAGTGTAAATTGAAATTTGCTATCACTGCAAACTTTGTTGATGAGGTAGAGGTAGATGTTGTCCCTTTGGATATTTGTGGGCTTTTGTTAGGAAGTCCTTATCTATATGATAGAAAAGCAATATTTTTATAGGGGGGAGAATAAGTATCATCTCTTTAAGGATGGGATAGAATACATTATACGTGCACACAAATTTAAGACTAATCTTGCACTAGTTAATGTTAGTCAGATGAAAAGATTGGTCAATTCTAGTAAGAACTTTGTATTAATGCTTGTAAAACCCAAAGAGGATGAAAAAGCTAAAGCATTTAAGGGGTGTGATCCAGAGCGTAAAGTTGAGATGGTCAAAATAGTTTATGCTTATAATGACTTATTTTAGGAGCCAAAGGGGTTGCCACCTAAGAGAGAGAGATACAGCATGAAATGCAGTTGCAGCAAGATGTGCCTCTTCCAAACATCAACATGTATTGTTTATCAGTTTTGCAGAATGAGGAAATCAAAAAGTAAGTTCAGGAGTTGGTGGAAAAATGAGTCATCCATCCTAGTACATCTCCTTGTGGTTCTCCAATTGTGTTGGTTCCAAAGAAGGATGGGTCTTGGAGAATGTGCTTTGACTATCAAGCCCTGAACAATATAACGGTAAAGAACAGGTATCCTCTTCCCTGAATTGATGATTTACTTGATCATTTAAAACATGCAGTTTATTTCACTAAGTTAGACTTGCGTAGCGGATATCATCATATAAGAATTGCAAAAGATGACATTTGGAAAACTGCATTTAAGAAAAAATAGGGACTGTTCGAGTGGTTGGTCATGCCCTTCGGGCTTTGTAATGCACCAGCTACATTTATGAGAGTCATGAATGATGTATTTCATCCTTTTATTGATGATTTTGTCATAGTCTATTTAGATGATATTCTTGTATTCAGTCGAACTTGGGAAGATCATGTAATTCATGTAAAGAAATTTTTTGATGTATTGAGAAAAGAAAAACTCTTTGTAAAGATGTCTAAATGCAAATTCGCTAAGACATCCTTAGTGTAATTAGGCTATGTCGTAGGTGGTGGTCAATTGAAAGTAGACCCTATAAAGGTTGAAGTTATTGTAAAATGGCCTAAGCTAAGTACAGTTACTAAAGTTAGAAGTTTCTTAGGTGCAGTTCAGTACTAGAGAAAGTTCATTGCAAAATTCTCTTACATTGCATCACCATTGCACGCATTGACTAGTACGAAGACAACTTTTCAATGGGGAGGTCCACAGTAGAAGGCCTTGAACACTTTGAAGGAAAAGTTGAGCACAACACCAGTTTTGGCTTTACTAGATTTACACCAACCATTTGAGATCGAGATAGATGCAAGTAGATTTTCCATGGGAGCATGTTGGAAAAACAAGGACACACAACTAAGAGGGGGTGAATCAGTTGTGACAGAAACTTCAACTTTTCTAACTTATCTTAACTTTAATCTCAGATCTGATGAATAAGCAAATAACCACAAGCAATTAACACATCAAAGAGACAAATAACACGAAGATTTTTTTTACGTGGAAACCCTATTAGGGGAAAAACCATGATGGATGCTAGTCCACAAGATTATACTCTATTAAAAGTATAAAGAGAAATAAGGGGAATGCACATGCATTCAGGCACACTGCCTACAGCTCACTGCTCAAATACAAAAGAGGACTCACTGTCCAACAATACAAAAATATGGATTAGATCCACAGAGTATGAACTGAAAGAATAGCTTCTACACAAGCCTGATTACAGTTCCAATTAAGCTTAGAAAACCTTCTTCACACTTTCCTCAAACTTCTTCATTCTCTGCTCTGTAATTGAATGATAGAGACACTATTCACACATTTACACTTTCTTTGGCATACATTCACACTTATGCACACACTAACTTGCTCAACCAATCACCCTTATATATTCGCTTCATGGGATTTCATCACATCTTAGTCGACTACACAAATGAAACATATTTTCAATGTCGACCCAAATTGACAAATAAATTTCTAATGCAAAACCACCAAGGTTGGCCACAACATAGTGGGGACCCAAATTAATATCTCCAACACAAAAATACTTTAATTAATTTCGCCACAAGGATCCACAACACGCTACCACCAACATGTCGGCCAAGAACATGAAAAACCGAGCATGCGCAAGAAAATATCTTCAACCACGAGCTCACCAAGTAATGTGGATGTACCACAAAGATAGAGAATGATCTAGAGACATCCAAGAACACCAAGAAACAATAGAGAAGAATCCGCAACAAGTGAGATTACCAGAATCACACAATCTTCATTCAGGAACACTGACAGAGACCACAGAAACACTGTCAGACCACAACACACTCATAACTTCATGCGGACCTCTGAAACTTCTGGTAGATGATCTAGAAACATTCAGCAATAAACCCTTTAATCCACACAAGCTAGTCTTCAACGTATAGAAAAAAAACCTTCATGACCTCCATAGTTCCACTGGGAACCTAGAACACTTCCTTTTACAATTTTCTCAATATCCTTGACATATACAGCATCTGATACACCTAATTCTAATAGTGTTGACATTAATGACAACCACATATCAGCAACCATATCCACAATATCCAACAATCTCCCCCTTTGGCATTGATGGCAACACATCATGTGAAAAATACCATCAACCCAACACACTTACTTCTTTTGCACTTCTCCTCTTGAAAGGATTTTTCACATTACACTTCTCCCCCTTTGACATTAATGGAAAAGGTAACAATTACCTTTTCAAACACACGCTCTGAACCACATATCTACACATCTGACTACTCCCCTTGAGTAGCAACTGCAGAAACATCAATCTGGATCAGAATATAGCAATGAAGTTCACGGATTGATGCAAGCAAATGCATCTTTTAGTTCTTATCAAGAGGGGTGACTACCCCTAGCATTCCTCTAAGATACTCAAAAGTATCCGTAGGCAAAGGCTTAGTAAATATATCTGCAATCTATTCTTTGGTAGGCACATACTCTAGTCTAACTTCTTTCTCATTCACTTTCTCCCTTAAGAAATGAAATTTGATTTATATATGTTTAGTCTTGGAATGCAGCACTGGATTCCTTGAGATATTTATTTCACTTGAGTTGTCACAGTATATGGCAATAGGTTCTTCATAAACCACCCTGATATCTCTCAACATATGTTTCATCCATATCACTTGAGTACAATTATTGGCAGCAACAATGTATTCTGCTTCAACAGTAGATAGAGAAATTGAGTTTTGCTTTTTTCTCAACCAGGACACCAATTTCTTCCCTAGGAAGAAAGCACCACCACTAGTACTTTTTATGTCATCTACATCACCAGCCCAATCTGCATCAATATATGCACACAAAGTGAGATCATCATCCTTTGGATACCAAAGTCCAAAGTCAACTGTTCCTTTCAAATACCTAAAAAATTATCTTCACAGTAGTTACATGTGATTCTTTTGGATCCGCTTGAAATCTAGCAACCATACATACATCATTCATAATGTCTAGTCTAGTCTGAGTCAAGTAAAGCAATCCACTGATCATTGACCTATATCTAGTTTGATTTTCCTTAGGAGAGTCATCATTTTGTGTCAACTTACATCTGGTCACCATGGGAGTACCAACAGGTTTGGAGTCATCCATTTTGAACTTCTTCAACAGTTCTTTCACATATTTGGAATGAGATATGAAAATCCCCTTGTCCAACTAAGTAACTTTCAATCCTAGAAAGAACTTCATCTCTCCAATCATACTCATCTCAAATTCATTCTTCATCTCATCAGCAAACTTCATGCATAGATTATCATCTCCTCCAAAAATGATATCATCAACAAAAAATTCTATAATTAACTCCTTATCATTGTCTAATTTGAAGTATAAGTTGTTGTCAATAGTACCTTTAGTGAATCCAAGCTTCAGTAGGTATTTGTCCAATCTAGCATACCAGGCTTTGGGGGCTTGCTTAAGTCCATACAAAGCTTTCTTCAATCTGCAAACCATATCTTCTTTGTCTGTTAGTTGAAATCCATCTGGTTGTTCAATGTATACTTCTTCTAGTTCTCCATTCAGAAATGCATACTTTACATCCATTTGATAGACCTTATAGTTCTTGTGTGCATCATAAGTAAGAAATAGTCTAACAACTTCAATCCTAGCGATAGGAGAAAAGGTTTCTTCAAAATCAATACCTTCCATTTGAGAATACCCTTTACATACCAGTCTTGCTTTATTCTGGACCACTTCACCTTCTTCATTCAGCTTGTTTCTAAATACCCATTTAGTACCAATCACATTTTTTTTCTTTAGGCCTTGGAACCAGTACCCATGTGTCATTATTTTCAATCTGTGTCAGCTCTTTCTTCATAGCTTCCAACCATTTTTCATCTTGACAAGCTTCAGTGACATTTTTATGCTCAATCTTGGATATCAAACAATATTCTTATGCAATTTTTCTTCTAGTTTGCACTCCTTTACTCTTATCTCCTATAATTTTACTTTCAGAATGATTCAGCTTTACATACCTTGGAGTTTTGGGACATTCTTGAACTTCTGATTCTTCTGATCTTTCTTCTACACTTGCATTTGTTTGTGTCTCATGACTGACTTGATTTACAGAAAACAATTTGAGGTTGCTTCACCGGAACATATGGAATAATCTGAAGTACATTATGTGTCTGAGTATTCTTCCCTTGGGCTATGATGTCTTCATCTGAATCATAACTACAATGTCTTGATGGTTTGATAGAGTTCTCATCAACTCTGACATTTGCACTTTCAACCATCTTTCTCAGTCTTTTGTTATAGCATTGGTAGGCCTTACTTTTAGTGGATTAACCTAGGAAGATTCCTTCATTGCTTCTTGCATCAATTTTTCCTATATCATCATCTCTTTTGATATAACACTTGCTTCCAAAGATCTTGAAGTACTTAACAGTAGGCTTGTGACCAAACCATAACTCATAAGGTGTCTTACCAGAATTGCCATTAACATTTACCCAGTTCAAAGTATACACAGCAGTACTTACTGCTTCACTCCAGTACATCTGAGATACATTTCCTTCCATCATCATTGTTTTGGCAGCATCTAGAATTTTTCTATTCTTTCTCTCTGCAACTCCATTCTGTTGAGGGGTTCGAAGAGCAGATAACTATCTTTTAATTACATTCTCTTCACAAAAAGAATTGAACTCCTTGGAAATAAACTCACCACCTCTGTTAGATCTCAGGCATTTGATTTTCAAACCTTTCTCATTTTCTACCATAGCCTTGAAGCTTTTGAACTTCTCCAATGCTTCACATTTTTCTCTCAAAAAGGAAACCCAAATCATTCTAGAGTAATCATCAATAACCAACATAAAATACATTTCTCCATGAATACTTCTGACTCTAGAGGGACCAAAAAGGTCAGTATGTAGTAGCTCCAGCAAATTATTTGAATGAAATTTTTTGCTCCGAAAAGAGACTCTAGTTTGTTTACCCATCTGACATTCCTTGCGGATTACATTAGCAAGCTTCACTAACTTAGGCAGATCTCTTACTGCTTGAGTAGAACTTATCTTGATAATGTTGTCAGAGTTTACATGACACAACCTCCTATGCCACAACCAACTCTCATCTACTTGAGCAATTAAACAACTTCCATTAGCAGTATTCAGATGAAAAATATTACCTTTTGTTTGTTTGCCTGTCGCAATGATATCCCTGGAACTTCCATGTATCTTGCATCTTCCATCTTTGAACTGAAGATCATACCCCTTATGAACCATTTGTCCAACACTCAACAAGTTGTGCTTTAGGCCTTCAACATAGAGAACATCATCAGTGTTATTCTTACCACCAAGGCAAAAAGATCCTCTGCCATGAATCACACCAGCATTGTTATCTCCAAATCTTACAACCCTGCCATCATACTTCTCTAGACTCACAAATTTTCTTTTATCACTGGTCATATGATGTGAGCATCCACTATCAATCACCCACTCATCCTTTTCTTCAACTTGGGCTACAAGAGTTTTTTCATCTTTAGTAGATTCGGTAGTCACATGATTATCTTCAATGGTAGCAATGAAAGCCCATTCATCTTCTTTTCCATTATCTTTATTAGACTCATCATCAGTCACTACTTCTTCAGCAAAGTAGCATCTCTTTTGGAATCTAGACTTCTTAGGCTTAGATCTAGGAACTCTTTCAAGAAATCTTGATGCAAAATGACCTATTTTACTACATGAAAAACATTTAATAGGCAATACATCTTCATACTTACCTTTTCCTCTGCCTTCTTGCTTAGCAATCAGTGCTTCCAGTTCTTCTACCTCTCTTTATTTATCTTCAAGCTGTTTTAGTTCTTCATCATACTTGGATATCTTTCTGGAACTCTCTCTCGGATTATATCTTTGCCTGTTACTTCCGGATATAGTGGCCTTGAATGCAGACTCATTCTTTGGTGTAGATTCACCAAATTCACTTATTTCAAAAGCAGCAAGCTTCCCGATCAATGTGTCTCTTGTTATCTTTTTTATTGATCTGAACTCTTCAATAGCATGAACCTTCATCTTGTAGGAGGGAGGCAAGGATCTAATTACTTTAGCCACAATTTCATCCTCATCCACAGAACCATCGGCACCTTTAATACCCATCACTATTTCATTTACTCTCTGCATAAAAGAAGTGATATTCTCATCTTCACCCATCTTCAAGTTCTCATACCTTCCTTTCAAGCTCTATATCCTAGCCATCTTCACCTGTGCATCTCCTTCATACAAATTTTTCAGTTTTGTCCAAATCTCATAAGTTGTCTCCAGACCTAACACATTAGCCATCTTCGAATCTGTCAGAGCACTCACCAAAGCTTCAATAGCCCTAACATTATTTTCAGCATCTTTGATCTCATTAGCAGTGGAGGGACCATTCTGAGGAATATTATATGGATCTCTTGTAATCTTCCAGAAAGCTTCACCAATACACTTTAAGTGACATTGCATTCTAACTTTCCACATTGAGTAGTTGGTACCATCAAATTCGGACTATCCTTCTTGAATGTTATTGCCATCTCTGATCACCTCAAGCTTTTAGACCTCTTCAGAGGAACTTGCTTTGATATCAATTGTTGGGGAAAAAAAGGACACACAACTGAGAGGGGGGTGAATCAGTTGTGACAGAAACTTCAACTTTTCTAACTTATCTTCAACCACGAGCTCACCAAGTAATGTGGACGTACCACAAACATAGAGAATGATCTAGAGACATCCAAGAACACCAAGAAACAACAAAGAAGCATTTGTAAAAAATAGGATTACCATAATCACACAATCTTCATTCAGGAACACTGACAGAGACCACAGAAACACTATCAGACCACAACACACTCAAAACTTCACGTGGACCTCTGAAACTTCTAGTAGATGATCTAGAAACATTCAGCAATAAACCCTTTAATCCACACAAGCTAGTATTCAACGTATAGAACAAAACACCTTCATGACCTTCACAGTTCCACTGGGAACCTAGAACACTTCCTTTTACAATTTTCTCAATATCCTTGACATATACAGCATCTAATACACCAAATGCTAATAGTATTGACATCAATGACAACCACATATCAGTAGCCATATCCACAATATCCAACAGAGCAGTGCTAATGAAAGGAGGTAAACCAATCTGCTATCACTCTGAAACTTTTTCAGGTGTAGTTATTAACTATCCTACTTATGATAAGGAACTTTATGCATTAGTTCAAAGTGTTAAAAAATGGAAACACTACTTAATGGGGAAAGAAACTATAATCCACATTGATCACCAGCCACTTCAGTATTTGCATTCGTAATCCAAATTGCAACAAAGTAGGCACTTTAGGTGGATGGGTTTTCTTCAATAGATTCATTTGGTAATTAAGTACAAGAAAGGTGCCCATAATAGATATGTTGTTTAGGCCTCTTATTATGAATGCTTTGATTATCCTTAAAGGTAGTTCCATGGTACATGAAATTTTTTAGGAATAGTATGCTAACGATGAAAACTTTAAGGAAATCTATTCAACTCTAATTGTAGGCAAACATGTAGAAGAGAAAGATTACTATGTGCAGGATAAACTCTTGTATCACTTGGGAAAGTTATGCATTCCAAAAGATGAACAAGCGCAGGTAATCATAGAAGCACATACCTCATTAATTGCAGGACATTTTGGGGTAAGCAAAATAATTACTCAACTGCAAAAGTATTGTTATTGGCCTCATATGCAAGAAACTGTAACTAAGTATATTAGAGGTTGTGTCATGTGTGCAACAAGTAAACCTAGTAACAGAAAATTGGGTTTGTACACACCTCTACCTGTACCATCCCATCCATGGGAAATTGTATCAATGGACTTTGTCGAGGGGTTACCTATGTCTAGGAAGGGACATGATTACTTGTTTGTAGTAGTTGATCGGTTCAGAAAAATGTGTATTTTAATGCCTTGTAAAAAATAGGTCACTGTTGAACTAACAGCTCAGATGTACTTTCAATTTGTATGGGTTCATTTTGGGTTACCTACTTCTATTGTATCGGATCGATATTCTCAATTCCTAGGGGAATTTTGGTCAGTTTTGTGGGGACTGATGGACACCAAACTGAAAAAGAGTATAGCCTTCCATTTGCAAACCGACAGACAGACAAAGGTAGTGAACAGGACAGTTGTGCATCTGCTCAGAGGTTACTGCAGCAAACATCCCAAGTTGTGGGATGAGAGTCTTCATTATGTGCAGCATGCTTACAACCATGTGGCACACTCTTCTACAAAGAGGTCTCCTTTTGATACTTGCTTCGGTTATGTGATTAAAACACTGCTGGATTTTTCTTTTGGGAAATATGATGTTGAAGATGGATGCCATGATTCAGAGAAGGCTTTAAAGTTCATCCAGAAAGTTCAAGCAATTCATCAGGCAATGGAAGCACAGTTGGAGAAGAGTCAAGCCAAATACAAGGCTTGACATGATAAGCATCGTAGTGATCACCATTTTCAGGTTGGAGACAGAATTTGGTTACATATCAGCAAGGAAAGAATGCAAGGCGAAGGAAGGAAGCTCAAGTCGATTTGGTATGGTCCCTTTGAGATCTTGGAAAAGATTGGAACCAACGCCTTCTGCATTAATCTTCCTCCATACATGCACATATATTCAGTTGTCAATGTTGAGAATCTAAATTTGTATGAGCCTCCGATGATACTAGATGAAGACAAAGACATTCAAGGTCCATTAGTTGATAATCTTTCACCGGAGTACATGTCAGAGTTTCCATAGGATGTCGTCTTAGACAAAAAAGATTAGGGATTCACGAACAGGAAAATTTGAGCACCTCAGAGTGGGACTAAAGGGGATGAATCCAAGCAAGGCAAGATGGATGGAGATTGGTAAAGTGGGGGAACTTTACCCTCACTTTTTGAGTAATCAAGCTTTCGGAGGTCCAAAAGCTCTCCAGTGGGGAGGACTGATCTAGAGGATCTTCGTCAAAATTTGAAGTTTCTCATTTGTCTCCAAAATCAACATCACTAGGAAGAGCTCAAAATCTTGACTCCAATACAACTCAAACGGAGTCAAACGGAGCTACGGAGCTTGAGTTATGCTTGGTCAAATGTCGGTCAACTCAGGGGCTCAAACCAGAAAAATGTCAAAATTCAACATCATCAAAAGTGGTCAAAGTTGACATCAATGCAAAGAGCTCATCGAGAGCTTTCCAATGGCGTTCATTTCGTGCAAATTGGAGTTTGTATGAAGGAATTATGGGTAGTCAATTTTTTGGTCAAAATGATGGCGTGGCATCACCAAATCTTGACACTTGGTGGGACACATGGCATCTAACGTGGCAAGAGTAGTGATTTGACATAAATAAGGATTAAACCATAATTATTAGAAGAAGAAAAACAAACAAACAAACGTATGGTTTAAAAATTAAAAAAAAATAATAATAATAAGGAGGATTTAGTGGGATTCGATCCCTTAATCCATGCCTTAAAATCCTCTTTCCTTCCCACTCTTCATGAAAAGGAAAATCCCTCTGTATACATAAATCTTTAAATAAGATTTAATTCTCCTAAATATAATAATCCCTATTAATGAGGATTTTAATCCTTCTAAAATTTTAGAAGCCCGTTACATGATAGTTAAGGAGGCTTAAAATAAATTAATGGCTTTAAAATTATATTGGCATCGATTGGTTTTGATAAAAGCCGAAAAGCGAAATCTCTTATTTTTAAATTTTCACCCAAATATTTAAAATTTGTAATCCTCCAATTTGTTAAAGAGGTTGAAATAAAACCTCTAAGACCTGAGAATAACATGTTAAAGGGCTTTAATGAATTATTCAAGATTTGAGGATTATTTTAATGGGGGGATTATTGTTTTCATATGTAAAAAAAGGGAGATTATGGGAGATTTGTACTTGTATGGGTAATAGTGTAAAATCAATTGGTTAGTAACCAATTGGGGTAATATTGGTGTATAAAAAGGGGTAGAAGGGTAGGATGGAAGCTAAGTGATGGGAGAAGAAAATTCCTTGGAGAAATTTTGCTTTATTTTTGTGCTATTCAAGAGGTTGCTCTTGCTCACTTTGAAGGAGGGCTTGTCAAATTTCTTTGTAAACCAAGGGGATATTATGCCGACATGTTGTACTGATTTTCTGGAGAAGTAATTGGATTGATCCACTCATTGGAGAGGTGCCCGGAGATGTAGTCGTTTTTACGATGAACTTCATTATCAACTTTGTTTGCATCTCTCTCTCTTTCTCTCATTCTGTTTTCATCACTTTGTTATTTCCATTATTTTTATTTATGTTCATGTGATAATTCTATTGAATCAAGTTGGATTTAAAATTGTAATTGTTAAGCATTCTTAAAGCAAGTGTCATAGATCCGTAAAACATATCAAGTCAACAATATTTCTTAGCCTCTTGTTGTAGCACCTGTAAGCTTTGCTATTAGTAGAATATCCAAGGAATATACCTTCATCAGACCTTGCATCAAACTCTCCTAATTTTTCTTCATCCCTTCTAATATAGCATTTGCTTCCAAACACTCTAAAGTATTTAACAGTAGGAATCCTTCCATACCATAACTCATAAGGAGTATTTGTATTATTTTCTCTTTCTTGCACTCTATTAAGTATATAAATAGCAATATGAATTACTTCTCTCTAGTAGACTTCTGGTATATTTGCTTCTTTCATCATTGTTCTTGCAACTTCTTGAATAATCCTATTCTTTCTTTCAACCACTCCATTCTACTAGGGAGTCCTAGGGGCAAATAAATGCCTCTTTATTCCATGATTCTCACAAAAGATATTGAAATTATTGGTGGTGAACTCTCCACCTCCATCATATCTCAAACATTTTATTTTCATATCCATTTCATTCTCAACCATAACTTTGAATGCTTTAAACTTATCTAGAGCTTCTAATTTTTCTTTGAGAAAAGTAACCCATGTCATTCTAGAATAATCATCAATCAATAGCATAAAATACATGTCACCTTGAAGAATTCTTACTCTAGTAGGACCACAAAGATTGTTCTTTTACTTAGAAAATTCTTCTTGCTTGCTTTTCAACTTGGCATTCCTTACATACAACATTGATAGGCTTTGTAATCTTTGGTAGATCTCTCATAGCTTGAACTAAACTTATTCTCACTAGGCTATCAAAATTGATGTGACACATTTTTCTATGCCATATCCAACTCTCATTAATCTAAGTCATGAAACAATAACCATTAGCACCTTTGAGTTGAGAGGCATTTCCATCTGTCCTTCTTCCAACAGTAATCATAGTTCTAGATCCTTTTTTGATCTCACAACCATCATCCTGAAATATAAGATTGTATCCCTTGCTACACATTTTTCCAACACTCAAAAGGTTATTTCTTAAACCCTTAGCATAAAGAACATCATCAATTTTATGCTTTCCATCAAAAATGATTGAACCTTTTCCACATATCTTAGCAAATATATCATCACCAAACCTAAAAATTCCTCCTTCATATTTTTCAATTTTAACAAACTTACTCTTATCACTGGGCATGTGATTAGATCATCCACTATCAATGATCCAATAGTTCTCTTGTCTAGCATGAAAAGTAGACACCAAAGTTCCTTCAGTATTAGCAGCTACTATTGGAGCATTTTCCTTCACACATCTCTCAAAGTTAGCAGAATTAGTTTCATCTTTTAAAGCCATGAACAAGCATTCACTATCCTCATCATCTCCATAATCAGATTCATCATCATATATACTTGCATCTTCTCTATCACAGTAACTTTTCTTAATCATATTACCTTTGTTCTCCCTATTTTTGTTATTCAAAGCTTTGTTTGGACATATAGAAGCATAATGACCTATCTTTCAACAACTGAAACATTTGAAAGGAAATTTACCATTGTACTTCCTAGTACCCTTTTTCATTATTCTCATAAAGTTAGCTTCCACATCATCAAGATCCTCCTAATTTGATTCCACAGTCTTCTCTGATTTTCCAGCCTTAAAAGCAATCTCAACTTTTCCACTACTTGTAACAAATTCTCTCATTTCAAAAGTAGTTAAAGAACCATACAAATGATCTCTGGTATATTGACTCAATTTTTTTAATTCTTCAATATCATAAACTTTATGGCTATAATCTTTAGGAAGATTTTTAAGTACCTTCTTTACCACCTCTTCTTTTAGTTCTCCACCAAGACCTTTGATGTCATTGACAACTTCATCCACCTTCTACAAGTAGCTTGTGATGTTTTCATCTTCAGACATTCATAAGGTCTCAAACATGATCTTCAAATTTTGCATCTTATCTTGCTTGACCTTATCATCTACTTCATAAATTCTTTCTAATTTTACCCAAATTTCTCTAGTAGTTTTTAGATTTATAACTTTCATCAATTTAGAATTAGCAAGACCACTTAAGAGAGCACACTTTTCCTTACCATTATTTTCATAGGCCTTGATCTCATTAGTTGTACATGAACCATTTGCAGGAATAGTATATCCAGTCTCAATAGACTTCCAACTTTCAAATCCAAGACACTCCAAGTAACCTTCCATCCTTGTCTTCTAGAATGCATAGTCTGATCCATCAAATAGGGGAACATCTTTCCTTTGCCCCATCCTATATCTACCTCAAGTTGTTAAGCTTTATTCCAAGGAACCTTGCTTCAATACGAATTGTTGAATGTACAAGACAACTGAGAGGGGTGGTGAATCAGTTGTACCTTAAAACTTCAAAAACCCTCACAAATATTCAGAACCACATCAAATCAATTACCCTTAATTTTTTAGAATGATTTAGCATAAAATAAAATAATAGAAACTGAAACAAATCAACACCATGCACAAAGGAACGCCAGATTTATATAGAAAACTCAAGATGGAAAAAACCAAGGTGAGGATTAACTCACAATATAAAGTAATATCAACATCAAATACATAGGGCTCACTATCGGAGGGCTCGCTACTCAAAAGAAAGAAAGGCTCACTACCAATGGCTCATTTCAAAAATAGAAGAGAAGATAGAGAAGAATGTTACAATGATAAATCCATCTCAAAGCAATAGAGAAGTCCACCACACCATCACCAACACCTTCACAATATTTCTGAAGAATTGTAGATACCTTTTGATCACTGCATTCAGTAATCTAACACATGAAAGCTCACATTGCATTGCACAAATTCACACCCTACAACTCTAAACTTCACATCATTCACATCATACTCATCTATCGTATCATCCTCAACAACTCAACTCATAATTTATATCATCTTCGACCTTGTAAACATTCTCTAAGGTCGGTTATGCACCTCAACCGTGTAAATTCAAATTAGGTTGGCACCAAAATATTCTCGTGTTGGGAAGGAATGAAGGAAAACCATAACACACCTTAGCTAGAACCTAAATCCACTCATACACATCATGCCACACTTCCACAAACATCAAAACAACTTCACAAGTAGTGTAAACACCTAAGGTTGGTCGAACCTGTGTTAACACCATTAACACTTAAGTACACGCTTCCTGAAATCCAAAGACAACTCATGGACACTACATAAAATTTGAATACAATCCAAAATATTCCATAAAAACCCTAAAATCCAACAAGTTCCTTTGCAACAACCTTCACTTGAAGAATGTACACACCCAATACATTCAAACAACTTTGTCATACACTAAAACTCAAGAAACTGACTTCCAAAGCACCAAACCATGAGAAACTTCATCTGAAGAAAGATACACACACTATCAACACTCTTCAAGATTCATAAGACCTAAATCCACTTTGCATAGAAATTTGGAGCAAGAACATTTCTCTCAAACACCCCTGCAATATACAGTTCACATACTAGTGAATGCACCTTCCTCTGTGCAATGATCTAGCACACCAAATTATGAATGCAACACCTTTGAACACCTCTTATCAATATATCCAAACTACACAAGAATATATTCAACCTAAAAGAAAGGTGGAGTCAAACTAGAACACTATTCTGCAACACAAAATACCATGACAACACATTGTTTCATCTTTTTATTCAATTTTCTCAAAAGCACTTGGAAACTAAGCACCAAAAACATATCACCAACATCTTCAGTACTTCCTCATCACCACCAAGACAACTGCAACATAACATCTCAATCATACATCCATAAACATAAGCTTATCAAAGAAACACTAAAGGTTGACACCAATATCTTACTAATGACAACATAATATAACTAATCAAAGCATCATCAAAGACAACACCAACTCAATACAACTGCACACCTTGCAACAAACTCCTTTTCATATAGTTGACACCAATGACAACACCAAATCTTTTTGACATCAATGACAACACTAGCTACTCATACTTGCAACAATACCTCATTGACCAAGGTGATGTCACTGTTGAAGATCATTACAATAATCCATCCAAAAATAATCACATCAACAATCTCCATAGCTCACATAGTGAGAAATTAGGCATATATCAAGATACTTTTCCCAAGCATGGTCAAAATGATCCATCTATTTCTAGCAATGGTTCATCCCACAATAATTGCATTAATAATATTCATTTCCATAATATAATTTCCTCATTTGATTCCATAATAGGTCATCTTAAAAAAGCTTTCCCAATAGAAACCTCCATCTCTCTTTCCAATCCTTCATCCCCTAAACCTTTGCAACATCAATCCACACCATCCCATCAAACAACTCATTCAATCATGACATCTTTCAATATTTTCTCCAAAGGATATCCATGATAGATAATCATAAACTCCAAGCTAATCTAAAAATTGACACAAGTCCAATCTATGATCAAGAAATCCTAGAAAAAATACTATCATTATGTCCATCACCTATCATGCCTACTCTAGATATTTTTATTCAAAATCCATTACCACCATGCCAACATATTTAGGCTATCCAAGAGTCCCTTATTCATATCCCATTATTAAAACTAGATCTATGTCAAGAACACAATCCAAATCATAAAGAAGGAATCTCTAAAATGAATCAAGAGCAAGTTACCTAAATCCTCCAATCTCATCCTCCCATTAGTCAAGATCCTATCTCTCTAGAATTCCATAATGGTCTTATCATACCTTTCCATTCCATTCATGACCCCATCCATTTCCATTTTACCAATTATCCCAAAACTAAAGTTGGCCCCATCCATATTTCAATAACCTCCACTTCCACAAATGAGACACTTGCTTCCATTGGACACATAGATGATATCCCCCTTGTTCATCCAATTAAAATCTTTCTCTATATACATATTTGAAAATGATGAAGTTATAACTTAGTTCACGGGACTCCATGATGATATTCTATTAAATAACCATGAAGAGGATTTTTATATTGACTTTGAGGAAACAACATATTTGAAGAACAATTGAAGTCCCTTACTCCACAAACTCATGTCGAAGATATTGATCAACAAGATATTATGAATCAAATCAACTTCCCACAAAATGATGAAGCAACAAGCACGAAGACAAAGAAAGCACCACTATTCTATCAGCTTAGATCACTCGCTTTTGTCAAAGCAAGATTTATTGATGAGAATATAACCACCATTGACGATTCCTAACAACACAAAGAATATTTAGCATCTTGTTTCTAACACAACACATATCATATTGAAAACATAATTTCTCAATAGATGCAGTATCAAGGAAAGGATTAGGCCTATATGAACAAGGTATTCAAGAGTTGGTACATTTTTTTATAATCCTAAATATCAAGGTCTTGGTTATTCATTGATCAATAAATCTAATGTTGTTAGTGGTACCTCCATGATACTGGGGGAAACTTTATCTAATGCAAACATCAAAATAGGGTCCATGAATAGTCCTTATAATAAGGTTGTTTCCAGAACTCCACCCATCCACATTATAAACCATCATTACCAAATCCTTCAACCCACTAATTGGGACCAAAAAAAGAAAAATATTTATAAAAAAAAAGATCAAAGTCAAGTTTTTGAAGCTAATACATCCAAAAGTCAAAGTGGACACACAAGTCGAAATGGATCCCAAAGAAAATTGGATCATGTAAAAAATCCAATCCAAATCCAATAGTCAATGAAACTATGGAGACACATCAAAAATGTCTTCCATCTATCACAAGTGCCCACCTATTTCAAAAAAGTCTTCAATACCAACATGCAAAGTGTATAAAATGTTGGTCCTAAACACACTCAAAATATCACATCCACATTCCATCATCCACCATCCCAAGTTTGAAAAATAAAAAATCCTACATCCAAACTACCAAATAATTAATCCATGTCTCACATCCCCATCAACATATAGCATCTCATCTAAAATCCAAAAATCCAAAATCCCAAATTCACCGTGTCCTGACAGCAACACTTTATCATAAGAGCTCTAATGGCACTCTATCATGATGTGTGTATTTAGCTAAAGCCAACCCTAGTATCAACAAAGATCACAATAAAATCTTTGGGCTATATACAAGTTCCCTTATCTTTGCAAAGCAACTCCTCAAGATAGGACATTATTGGCACATTATGACAACAACATTTGCACCACCAAATGGCCCCACATAGTTGATGATCATTCAAAAACAAAAAATAAAAATAGAAAAAGTTAAAGATAAAATTATCTTTTGGTGAAAACCACTTTGGCGACACCTTAGGAAAGTACCATGGTGAAAACCTGGCAAACAAGAGTCATGTGTAGTGAAAAAATAAAAAATCAATAAATAAAAAAAGTAAAGAAAAATTTCCTCTAGTGAAAATCATTCTTATGGCGTTTTGGGGAAGTACCATGATGAAAACTCATTTGCAAGGCATCATGTGTAAAATTGATTATCTATGTGTACCATTTCAGTTGGGAGCATCTTATCTCATACATCATGTTATTTTATTCTAACACCACCATCCATCCAATCTATTTCATTTTCATTATCCACCTTGATCTTGACAAAGACTAAAGGTATATACTTCAAAACATTCTTTTGGAAAAGTCTTGACATGGTCATTTCCTTTGACCATATACTATCCCATGACATATCATTGCCTACATAGCAATATCCAAATAGTTAGCCTAGGTAAAACATGTCATCCTATTAAGAGATAGCCCTTGGAAGGAAAATCCCTTATCCTAGATCTATTTGCATGATTCCTATCCTCCCCATCCTTCACATATTCATTTCCATCACACTAGTCAATTCATCCACTCATAATGTTTCATACATTGTCAGACACTAGGAGTAGGTGCCTATATCCTGCTTTGAATAAAACTTGATATATGCCTTCTAGCTCACTTAGTGATCTGGACGCCTTTTGAAAATCCAAAAAAAATAGATATTCCAAAAAACTAAAAACATTTAGATATTAGAAAATCCAAAGACATCCAAATATTGCAAAACCCAAAAAAAAATAGATATTCCAAAACCCAAAAATAATATATATTCCAAAAATAAAATAAAATAAGCCTCAAATATTCCAAAAATCCAAAAAATAATAAATATTCTGAAAATCCAAAAACATTGGATATCCCAAAAAAATTTAAAACAACCTCAAACACCCTAATAAAAAATTTAAAAAATAGATATTTCAAAAATTCAACAAAAACAAATCAATGTAACTTGCTCCTCCACAACAAAATCATCACCCATAATAAACCTATCATCACACTCACCTTTGAAAAAATAAGTAAAAGAAAATATGGCAATCATCGAAACCTAGAACATTCATGAAAAATTGCAAGCATTTATCATTGTTGAAACAAACCCATTGCCTACATACCAATTGCCTAAAACATTTAATTCAACATCTAAAATCACTGCCTTAATGGATATATCGTTCCTACAATAGGCAAAATCACATATAATAATTACAATCTCTTTAGCAAGAGATATGATGGCTTTGATATGTTTTTTCAGTCGATATTTTCTTTTGATTTATCTTTTGTCTCTTTCCATCGCTTGCTCGAAGCCACCTCAATCTCCAATATCTTGGTGTTTCTAAAGGAGCACGAAATGGTGAATAAGCATTGCTTTCATCTGCTATGTTTGTGGGACATTCTTGTAATACTACCATAATGAATACTTTCCTTGTGTGTGTTAATGTAGCTTCAAGCATAACAAATGACCATTGCTTATCAAGTTCTTCATACCTTTTATGCATAGACCTATCTTGCTTTGTGATTTATTCTCTCACACATAAAAATAAGGTTTATGTCTAGTATGATCAAGGATAATCCTTTTATTTGTAGAGCCAAATTCCATGTAATAAATACGACGCCACCCTGGTTCTTCATGCCTCGATGCATAGTGTCTACTCACTATATCAAAATAAGGATTTCTCTTTATATTTTTTAACATAACCAAAAGAAAAAGAAAAATCACTTATCCATACCATTATCACTTGTCCATCCCATATCCCTCATCCACCACATTATATAAAAATTATTATCTATATGTACCATTTAAATTAGGAGCATCTTATCTGATACATCATGTTATTTTATCCTAACACCACTATCCATCCAATCCACTCCATTTTTATCCATTTTCATTATCCACCTTGATCTTGACAAATACTAAAGGTATATACTTCAAAATATTCTTTTGGAAAAATCTTGACATGGTCATTTCCTTTGACCATATACTATCCCATGACATACCATCGCCTACATAGCACTATCTAAACAATTAGCCTGGGTAAAACATGTTATCCTATTATGAGATAGTCCTTGGAAGTAAAATCCCTTATCCTAGATCTATTTGCATGATGCCTATCCTCCCCATCCTTCACATATCCAGTTCCATCACACTAGTCCATTCATCCACTCATAATTTTTCATACATTATTAGACACTAGGTATAGGTGCTTATATCCTGCTTTGAATAAAACTTTATATATGCCTTCTAGCTCACTTAATGATCTAGACACCTTTTGAAAATCCAAAAAGATAAATATTCCAAAAATCTAAAAAAATATAGATATTAGAAAATTTGAAGACATCCAAATATTGCAAAACCCAAAAATATTTAGATATTCCAAAAATTCAAAAAATAAAAGATATTCTAAAAATCCAAAAACATTGGATATCCCAAAAATTTTGAAAACAACCTCAAATACCCTAACAAAAATCCAAAAAAATAGATTTAAAAAATTCAACAAAAATAAATCAATGTAACTCACTCATCGACGATAAAATCATCACGCATAATAAATCTATCATCACACTCACCTTTGACAAATTAAGCAAAATAAAATATGGCCATCATCGAAACCTAGAACATTCATGAAAAATTGCAAGCATTGATCATTGTCGAAACAAACCCACTACCTAAATAGAAATTTCCTAAACATTTAATTCAACATCTAAAATCACTACCTTAATGGAAATACTATTCCTACAATAGGAAAAATCACATATAACAATTACAATCTCATTAGCAAGAGATATGATGGATTTGATATGTTTTGTCAATTGGTCTTTTCTTTTGATTTATCTTTTGACTCTTTCCATCATTTGCTTGAAGCCACCTCAATCTTCAATATATTGGTGTTTCTAAAGGAGCATGGAATGGGGCATAATCATTTCTTTCATTTTTTGTGTTTGTGGTACATTCTTGTAATACTACCATAGTGAATACTTGTCTTGTGTGTGTTAATGTAGCTTCAAACATAACAAATGACCACTGCATATATACCTTTTGTGTATAGACCTATCTTTCTCTACACTTTATTCTCTTGCACATATAAAAAAGGTTTTTGTATGTTTGGTATTGAAACATAAAAAAATGGGGTAGGTTTACTACATATGGTTTTATACTAAATTTGGGATATTTCACCAAACATACTATAAATAGAAAGGTTAAAATGAGTGTAATGATCCCAACTATTCTTCTATTTCATTCAAGAAATGAGATCACCCAAGTCAAGATCCACTTTCAAACCTTAGGTGAGTGAATTTTTTGAGGAATCTTGCAATTTCCCTTTTCATGTAGGATGGGGGTCTAGGTCAAACAACACTTTGGGGAGAAAGATTAAAAATAGCAAATCAACTCCAAAATGCACTCTATAACTTGGATTCAGCAAATTAAACATAAAACTGATGGAACCTACAAAGCTTCTAGAAGATCTGGAAGAGATCAATATTGTGTACCTCTCACAAAAAGGTGTTTTCAGAAGCTGGCTGAGGACTCATTCACCCTATGGTGAATGGGTCCTGGCTAGGTATCTTCAAAAAAAAAAATTGGGTTCTCTACTCCTATGTCTGCACTTCTAGATTCCTGATTCTCACAGTCAAGCATTCGGAAATAAATTTGGGATCTGAATTTTTCGTGAAATGACAAAAAATGTGACAACTTTGACAACTTTTCAATTTTAAACTTTTGAGATCTTTAACTTTTCTTCAACCTGCAAATATGCAACACACAAAGAGAGGGGAAATTTTTTTATTTTTGGTGAATGGGGGTTTGTCTTGGTCAAACCTCGTTTTGGTAATTAAACCTTGTAATGAAATGAAATAGCACGAAAGGGGTGATGAATGAGCAAGGAAAATGTCACAACTCACCAAACCCTTGGATGAACCTTGATAATGGAGATCTGTAACTTGCATGAAATGGCTTCAATGGATGTAGATCTTGAATTTGAATCTTTTCTTGAAATTATACTTTGAATACTTTATTGAATCATAAAACCTACATCAACATATTAGCTCCAAAAATATGCATGACTCCACATAATTTTGACATAATGCTTGGATCTTGATTGCTTCAAAAAATGATAAAGAAATGTTCTCTTGAATACTCTTGACAATATTCTTGGCTCTTGTAATTGATCTCCCAAAAATATAATTAAAATCTAATATTGATGTGATAAAATAACCTTGTATTTATAGTAATTTATCCTTAATTCAAATATCACAAGCCGACATTGAAATATAGATTTGAAAACATTAAAATACCACCAAAAACATAATTTGAATTTAGGTCCTACGTCACTTATCTAGGACACACATTTCTTTTGAGAAGTGTTATGTTATGGCATTAATGAATGTTGGGTTTTCCTCTTCGGAAATTGCAATTAATTAGGCTTGGATTTGAATTAAAGGGGCCAATTAAGAAAATTTAACCTCAATTAATTAATAAAGCCCTAAATGAGTGTGAAAGTGTAAAGGTATACCTTACAACACCATAAATAAGGCACAATAAAGTCCATTTTATTTAATAGGGTCCTAAACTTAATGTATGTATATTACAACACTAAATTAAGGCATCTTTTAGCTCATTTTATTATTAATATTTTCCAAATTAAGTGTGAAAAAGGGATACTTTTTTCCTACACTACAAGTATGAACAAGGATAATCCTTTTATTTGCATATTCAAATTCCATGTAATAAATACGACGCCACCCTGGTTCTTCATACCTTGGTGCATAGTATCTACTCACTATATCAAAATAAAGATTTATCTTTACATTTTTAACATAAGAAAAAGCAAAAGAAAAATCACTTTTCCATCCCATTATCACTTGTCCATCCCATATCCCTCATCCAACCCATTATATACTTATATCTTTCACCATTTAATATTTGATCAACAAAATTCATTCATTCTTCATTATCCTACATTATATCTCATTTCTTCTTCCATACTAACTCATCTTCATCTCAAAAATCTAAATTTTCACTCTTAGCCTTAATCTTCTCCATTTTATTCATTCCATATACCCTTATCCCATTTTCATCATACCCTACCTTTCCCAATATGTTGCTTCATCAACCTAAACCCATTTTTCATGCTCATCTTCATTAAAGTTATCCCATTTACCTATCATGAGCCTGGCCCAAAAATTTGTTTTTTTGGTTGATCTCTTGAGGGGGAAACCTACCATCCAACCATCATCCCTTTGTCTACTAGAGCACAATGGGGCATCTTATCACCAAATTTGTCCACATCAACAGCATGTCTTTGAAACAAGGCAACAAGGCACATTGTCTCAAAGAGGGGCAAAATGTAGACACCTAAAAATGTCTAATGCATAAAAATTCATCATTTCTCATCATCGTCACTCATCACCCTTTTCATCACTATTAATTAAATAATTTTTAATTATTTCATCATTTTCATTCATCACCTTTCATTAAAAAAAGTTAATTATTTAATTAATTGATTATTTTCCTTGTCCACTTTAATTTAATAGTTTTTAATTATTTAATTAATTTCCAATTATTCTTCCATCTCCATAATCAAATAATTTTAAATTATTTAATTAAATTGTATATTGTCCATCTATCCACATAATTAAATCATGCATTCCCCTCATCTAACATAATTAAATAATTTTTAATTATTTAATTAACTAAGTATTCCTCCAAAATTAAATAAATTATTTTAATTTTTTTAGTTTGTACATTCCTCTAAAAATAAATAAAATTGTTATTTTATTTATTTCTTAATAATATCAAATCCTATCTTTATTCTTCAAATCCTAAATTTAGACACCAAAGTTAAATTTAGTGATCATTACTAAAATTAATGAGTTAACTGAACTTTGTTATTTTTGAATCCAGTTGTGCTTGATTCACGGGATAACCCCTACAAAACTTGTTTGTTTTGTAGCCCGTGTACTCTAAGCATGCAAAATGAGGCAAATCTCAATTTTCCCTCGTGCATGCTCCTAAGTCTCAGAATGTCCTTTCAAGTGTCAACCTCCATCAGTTCATCAAAATTCATCTTTTGGTGCAAGTTGTGAATTTCAAGTTTGCATAAGTTAGAATTTTTTTACACTTGCAAGGCTGGGGTTTTCCCCCGACCCTACAAGTAGAAGTTACAAAATAAAAAATATTTGTACGGTCCAGGTTTTTCCTCGACCCTACAAGTCATTCAAATTCCAATTTGTAATGGCATCATAAATTCCCGCACCTACAATCCCAACCTCACACGAGTGCCATTAATGGCATTTTAATGATTTTGATTTCTTGAGTTTAAGTCGACTTTTAATTGCTTTTGTTTTGTTATTTCTTCATTTTATCATCTGGTTATCTTCCTTCCTTCACTGTGAATTCATTTAGAAGCATCTACTTATATCTATGTGTGGGTTCGAGCATGTTTGGTGGGATTTCGACTAGGGTTTTCTTGTTTGAGTTTCCTTCACTTTTTGTTTTCTCGGGTATGTTCATATTTCTTTCTCCCTTCGTTATTCAAGATCAAAGAATATTTTAAATTGATTTTTATTTTCCTAAAAATAGTTTTTTTTAATTTACTTTTCTTCTTCGTTTGGCCTATTAACCTAGGTTTTGAAATCCTGTGTTTGTCATATTGAGCTTTCGTTAGGGTTTTCTAGCTTTAAATTTACACTTTTGTTTTATGTTTACCACTTGGGTATTCACTGATCTACCTTGGATTTGAAATGAAATATTGATTTTCCTTTGTGCATATTAATCTTCCTCGTTTGATCAGTGGTTTTCACTGATCAAATGTCTGAAGCCAATTCCATGAGTTTGATGTCGGCTAGCAAACACATAACAAACTCACCCTTGTATGTGCAGGGTTTTTACTCACGCCTACAAGGAACAAACCTTGTTTCCAACATGTAGGGTTGGGTGTTAAACTCAACCATACATAAACTATGCCATCGTTTGCATTATCGGTAATTTTTTTCAATGATGCAAATGAGCTTAAAAGCCACATTTCCAACTTGTGAGGTTGGGGTTTTTCCTTGACCATACATGAACAATATTTTGTGTTGCATCATTGGAATTTTTTGTTGAAATGCCTATCTTATAGTTGTAAGGTCAGATATTTTCTGTGACAATACAAATTTTCCATGTGTTTCTTTGTAAGTGCATGAAACTAAACTGTGCATACAAATAATAAAGTCATCCCAAATAGCACTTGTATAGTCGGCATTTTTTTCTGAGTTTGTAAGTAAAATTAAAGTATGTCACTTGTAGGGTCAGGGTTTTTCCCCAATCTGACAACAGAAAACCATAGTATCTTTACAAGTTTGTTAAATTTAGCGACTTGGCAAAGTTTGAGTTCTTCCCACATTTGTAGGGTTGGGGTTTTTCCCTGACCCAACAAATAAAAGCAAACATTAACTTGCATAATAGTTAAAATTTAACGATTTGACAAGAAATAAAAGTGCTTCCCAAATTTGTAAAATCGATAATTTTTGCCTACTTAGAAAATTGCAAAGACCTACCCCCTTGTAATATCGATAAATTTTCATGATACTACAACCTTTTGCAAAGACATCTCAATCCACTTGCAGTTTCATCAATTTGCAGCACATACACATTTTTTTCTAAAATTTCTCTAACACTAGAAATTTTCCTGCTTCACTAAGTTAACCCATTACACTCCATTCTTGGTGCCCACCACACTCAAACCCCAATTTTCTACATAATCACTCTATTATCAATTCTTGTTGCTATATCCTAAATGCAAATTTTTTCTAACATCTGCAAAATGCTAATCTTGTTATGTAGTTTCTTTGTGCACACTTTTCGAGATCTCATCTCTACATTCCCGCAAGGCCATTCTTCTATCAATGTTAGATTTGTCTCCTTCCAAGAGGAAAGCTATGAAGTACAAATATCAAGGTGTGCTTCCCCCTACAGTGGTTTCGTTGAATGTGATGAAATCAAGGATACAGAGATTGGTCATGTGGACATGTTCGAGTTCATAGAGAGGACTAAGAAACAACCCTTGGACAATGGGTTGAAATAAATTATTCAGAGTAGCATACACCTTGTCGCCTCTTTCCCGGTAGTAGCTTAGAATCTTGAGTTTGTATTACAAGTTTCCTCTCACTACAATAAGGATGACAAGAAGGTCTGTGATTCAAACGGGAATGTGGTGATGGAATTAGATGCAAATTTCTTTGATAAAGTGTTCATGTGCCCAGGAGCTAACACATATGTAGATATTTCCAAAGAATCCAAATAGGAAAAGTATGATAAAGATCTTGATTCTATCAAAAGGATGATCAACATTAAATGGTTGAAAGCCCCTAGACCAAGTTTCATGATGTGGCCTAAAAATCCTACTCATAGTGATTTCATAAAAGAGGTAAATGACCTCATTACTCTTCTCATTAGAGTACATGGTTTACCAACTTCATCTACCCTCAAGGATTGGATGTCCATGTACATCAAGATTATTCTAAAAGGAAAAAAGTATATCTTTTGGGGTGAGGAAATCAGCAACACTCTTAATGAGCAATTGAACCAAGTGCTTACAACACACAAGTTTTACGTGACTTCATACTTGGTATGTGTTGTAGCATCAATGAGGAATTTTTGAAGTCTAACTACTGAGGGAGATAGGAAGGTTACACAAGTTTACAACTATTTCCCACATATCACTCTCAAGAGAAGTATCAATCATTTTAGAAGAGTAAATGATGCCTTCTTTGCTCCATTTATGTGTTCCTTTGATCCTGAATTGGAGAATAAGAGAGTATATGATGAAGCATGGAAGGTTGTCAACAAATATGGTTGCCTTTATATGCAATTTCCAAGTTTTACTTATTTGAGAGTTGGATGTTTTGTTAGTTATCCATGCTTCATCATTATCCTTGTGATAAGATTATTCTAATGTAATTATGTAGACATATTATTGTGGTGCATAGTAAACAAATGGAATCCCATAAACCCATATTCAAATTCCCATCGAAAGATACTCCATTCAGACTTCACACAAGGCTAAGGTGGTGCAATCAGAAATACAATAGGTAACAATAAAATTGTACAAAGCAAGATTTGATTTTGATTACAGAGGTATGAAGTCTCGAATAAAAATGGATTTATCTCATGTAAATCCAATTGAAGACATATGGGATAACATAAGAATGGAGCAAGAAATTAGGAGAATGAATTATTTCAAATTAACTCTGGATCAAATAAGGGAATTGGATCTCGTTGATGTCCTTAAGGACATAGAGGATGATGACAATATATTGGATCCTGAATGTGAAAGAAATAATATTGTATGATCACCTTTTTCTCTCATCCAATGGTCCCAGAAAGAGGTAATCTTGATCTAAGAAAGGTTTGAGCCCATTTTAGATAACACAAATGTTTGGCTAGAAGAAAGAGGAATACAATTGAAATCTTTCTTCACTGGATCAGAAGGTGAGTCCCAAGGACAAACAGGTAAAAGGTTTGAATTGAGAACCAAGAATAAAAATGATTCTCTAAGTTCCAGTAGACCTTCAAATCCTAGGATCAAGTTTTTTTCAAGGGTGGCAAGAAGAAAAGCAAGGAATCTACTAAGGAGCCATCTACTAAAGCACAAGAGGAGTCTGTGCAGGAAGAGGGAAAAGAAGAGGAAGAAACATATGAGGAATCAGAATTGTCTCTTCACGAGGATATCCCTGAGGATCCTCTTCTTTCCTCTATTCCAATTGTCAATGTTTTATCTATTCTCGCTTCTCCTCCTATGACCTCATTTGTGTCTAGTGTTCTTGTTTATGTTCCTCCCTCAATAACAAGTGGTTTTGCTCATGTTGTGTTAATTCATTCTGTACATTCATCCCCTATCTCGGGATCACCATTTGGAAGTCCTAGGCAAGGTTTAGATAATGTTTATGTATCACTAATTTCAATGCCAAGTTTTTTTTCCCCGTATTTTGATATTGCTTCACATTCAGACCTTGAACAGTTTATGTTTGAGTTTTTCCAAGTATCTAGTGTTGAGATTACCAATATTGTTTTGACTGACACTCCTCCCATCGTGACTACCACCTTTTTGAATGTAGCTACTATATCTCATATGATGGATACACAACCCAAGGATAGCTCACCATTACCACCATGGTTTTCATCACAAATTCCAAAGATTAGGAAAGAGGTCATCTCTCCAAATGAGTTTGACTTTGCATAGCTTACATCTAGCAAGACAAGAACCAAAAAGAAAGAAAAGACTCTTTCTGGGATGTTGTTTAATAAAGATGGTAATAAGTATGCAGAGATAGCTCAGCCTCCCTCTAAAAAAAAATTATGAAGTGGATATCGCATACTACTCTATCACAAGAGTAGAATTGGGCAAGGTAACTCATGAGAGCACAAAGGAAGATGTTCAATCTTCTCTAGAATCTCTCATAGATAAATTTGAAAAGGAGAAGAAGATGAAGGATCACTATAAGGCTAAGATAAAATAGCTTACATTCGTGCTACATAAGATTACCCAATCTTCTAAATCTATCGAGCCTGAGGCAATTGTAGTCGGTGCTAAAAATCCTATCATCCAAAAGGTGGAAAAGGTACATACTAGAGGAAAAGTGGTAAGTGAGTATCTTGACCATTTGATTACATTGAGAACACAAATGTTAGGATTTTCCATGGAGAAGCTGGAAAAGATGGAAGGCATAAAAGAAAAATTGGATGACACTATAAATAATTTCTCTCAAGAGAAAGAGGATACAGAAAACAAAGTGCAGGCTTGGATCAAAATGAGGAAACTCAACTTGGATAACCTGGAAGAACTTGGGATTATTCCCAATCGATACATGTATGTGTAAATTGAAGTCTTTGATTGACCAAGACACTAATCTCACCAACTTACTCAATGATCTACAATCTACACATGAACTTAGTGAAGAACATGATTTGCATATTATTAACAAAATTGAAGAAATTCCATGTAAGCTACAAGATGATAGTTAGAAATTACTTTCCCCAAATAATGTTGTTCAGCAGTTTGTCATCATGATTCAGAAGGAATTTGAAGACTAGGCATGTTCATTACCTCAAATGGATCAAATATTTGATATCCAATTAACTTTGGAGAACCTGAAACAATACCTTGGGCGACATGAAAAATCCTGCAACATTGTTAGAGATTCGGTATCAAGAGCTCATGGCATCATGAAACATACATCACGTCCAAATGAAAATGAAGTGTAGACGATCCTGAAGAAGCATGATGAATTCCTAATGAAGAGTGCTAAAGAAGGTTGAGCATGCCTTAGTTAGATTTCAAGTTTTTGTCATTTACATGTTTTTGTAGTTAGCCGAAGACAATTTACATGTCATTTGTCATTTGTAAAATTGTAAATACATGTAACAAAAATGAAGTCCTCCAATAATTTTGGACTCCAATGTTGAATAAGTCAAAGTAGTTAGACTTTTCCTAGATTAGCCCTTTAGCTCTCATCTATAAAAATGAGAGAGCTCATTTGTAGTTTTTACCTTTAATCTATTGCAATGAAGTGCTACTCAAATTGAGAATCAAATTTGAGACTTTGAGTTCAAATTGAAAATAAATTCCAATTAATAAAGAAGGTAATTTTGGTATCAAACTTTGTGTTGAATAAAATTTGTATGAATAAGGATGTTCTTATGTCATTATTATTGATTTGTTTTGTGTTGATAAGATAAGTGATGTTTCTTTATTAATATTGGAGGACTTTAAAGATAATTTATAAAAACTTTTTGTTATATCATTTACTTGAAATTGTGTATGTTGAAATCGTTTATTGGTGGATAATTATCAAGACTTTGAGCTTGTAATTATTCATTTCATGGATCGGTGGTATTATTATTTGACATACTTTGTGTTGCAACTGGTGATACACTTATTTTAAAATCTTTCTAGAGGATAATTGGAAGACTTTGTGCTTGGGATTACTCTCTTGGTACATGAATCTTGTTGTGAAGTGAGTTGAAATACTTTGTTCTTCAACTTCCATTATTGGTTACTACGAAACTCTTATTCAAGTTAGTGAAAAGACTTTGTGCTTTTGTGTGTCTTCTAGTCACTTATCACATGTTTATACTGGTATTCTTTGATTATTCACACATTTAATCAAGAATATTTGTGATTACTATTTTGGTTAATATTAGAAGTGTAGAAGCATTATTGAATATTACCATGAAACATTGTAAACATCTTTTCTAAAAGGAGAGAAAATGATGAATGTAACACACCCACCACATGGTTAAAGCTAGTGTAAATACCTTTAGCTTAGCATAGTTTCTTTTGTTTCAATAAAAAGTAAGAAGGGAGCCTCCCCTTTTTGAGAGGAGAGATTTATCTCATCATAACTGTGGCTAAAATCACTATTTCATAATCTATAAAGGGATTACAAAACATTCACCCAACAGTTTTTTGGTGACTTCACTAGGGATACGAGCATGCAACCAAAGCCTCATGCTTTCGGTTGAAGTAGACAAGTATTCCAGTGTCTTATTGCAAAGTTTGTGAATATCTTTTATTGTTGATTTTCGTTTGTTTCAAGGACTACATTCTAGCATGCATAAGGTATACTCGCAGTCAACAGGCACAAGTTCAAGTTGATCCTCTCTTTGTTTTGTTGCAATACCATAATATTATCCCTTCTCTTCCATGAGAAAGGTCGCCATTACAACATACAAGAAGTTATCCACCTCAAAGAATCAGATTGTTGCTTCCTAGTGAATCTTCCAATTTTGTGGGAGTTTTTAACTATCACACCAGTTCAGTAGATGTTGTTTAAGGTATTATGGTTGCTCAACCACCTGGTACCCCTTTGCATGAACTTCCTCACGTTTCACACAAGAACATCGCCAAATTCTATTGTGATGGTGAGTAGCATCCTGATGAACATATTGTTGCTTTATATATTGTATGTGGTGTTCTTGGTGTTGATCATGAGGGTGTTTCTGTAAGGTTATTCATTGAGACCTTACAAGGAGTAGTTGTGGAATGGTTGCACACTCTTGCTCTTGGTTCTGTTACCAATTGGGATACTCTCCATACCAAATTTGAAAAATGTTTTAAGCCTGCAGAAGATACGCATGCCTTGTTGGTGTGGATGTAAACCTTAACTAAGCTAAACATGATTGTAATAAGCAATTTAAACTAATGTAATTAACTAAATCAAGTTACATTCCCAATGAAATTCTTGCAAAGTTAGACTAGGAAGCCACTAAAACTTGAAATAAAGATCAAATTGCACAAAGAATCCTAATTAAACTCAATAAAACCTCATCCCATTAGGGGATTGGTGATGCTTCAACTATGGAATTCAGCCCTTTCCCAATCACATTTTGTTGAAATAAGCTTGGATGATATGAGTTGTGTTCCAATCAATTTTATTGAAGAAAACTAATGAAACCGATGAAATGTGTGTGAAGCATGATGCAAAACTAGATTTAAAATGCTAAATGCTAAGATAATTGATAAAGAGGATGAAATCTATGCTAAATGTAAACAAAATTCAAAGATGTAATCCATAGATTCCAAAATATGCTAAAATGGATGCAAGCTAAGTTACCACGGAAGCCATTAATGGATGCTTAAGCTAAATGGATGAAATTAATCTAATATGCTAAATAAAAGTGCTCAATATGGATGCAAGATAATTTTCAGTTTCAATAGCATGACTTTGCTATCAAAAGATGGACCCATTTGTCTCCAAATAGTGATCTATTTATAGGAGAGAAAATAAAAAATCAAGGGCTTATATTGAAAAGATCAATCAATGGTCAATAATTAAAGGAGGATGAAACATGGATTGAGGATTCCAATCCATGGTCAAGGTTGAAAGTTGACAAGGATCAATTAATTTAATCAATGGTCCAAATTAGCTTTCAACAAACACACTTTTGAAGAATTAGGAAGAGGTTGAGAGATATTTTGGAGGAATAAGTGCACAAAAGAGGATATTTCATAGGAATATTCTCTTTTGGAGGAATGTGCAGAGGAATATTCCAAGAATATTCCTTTGCAAGTGGGAAGGTGAGCGTAATTAGCAATTTAGTTAATTAAAACTAAATTTAAATGTGCGAGATGGAGAATAATATGATATTCATTAAATTACCGATTTATTTAGTGAAAGGGGAATGCAAAATGATATTTAATTAAATAGTTTAGGGTTATTTAATTAAATAATACCTAGGGTTTAAATTTAAAAAAATTGCATTATTTAACTAACAAGATTAAATGTTAGTGTGAGAAGGGGTGAATTAACCCAATTAGGTCAATTAGATTAATAGGTGAAAAATGAGGCACTTAATTAAATGGCTAGGCTAATTTAATCAAATAGGGAAAAAGAAGATGAATTTCAAGTTGAAATGATGTTAATATATTGAATTTAAGTGTGTAATACCATTCAGGATATTTTTAAGTGTCTACATTTTTCCCCTCTTTGAAGTGAGGTACCTATTGCATTGGTTCAAAGATTGACATTTTTTGGATTAAAACTACTGCTCATATCAACAAACAAAAAAAATTTAAATGATTTTTGGATGCCGCAATGTTTCCCTAACGAAAGGAATTAAGCTAGTTCTTGTTGATGGTTTTTTTAGCACTGCAACAACACAGACATAATGCAAGTATCCTATCTCTCTTGAAAGGTAAATTTCTATCAGCAAGCCTCAAGAAACAACCCCAAGGTCTCTAATATTAGGTCTTGACAATGCATAAACAACTTAGTGATGATGTGATTTACTAGTAATCACAAGGGGCCTTACAAACTAACAATGTTGGAAGCTTCAAACTTATCATCAAATGTAGCAATGCGGTGATGCTTCTTGATCCTAAACTAACAGAGATTCAAAGAAAGATCAAAAGATGAGGGTTTAGGAAGATTTCTAATCTAAATCCTAAGATCAATCATGAAAACAATAGAAAATTCAAGGTGGACCAATCTTCAAAAACCAATTCCTGCTTAACCAAGATCAAATCTACAGTATAACATAAACAGTACAATCTCCAAAGATATGAAATATTTTCAAATTGTGAAGCATTCAAAAATTCACCCAAAACAACATGAAATGTATAAACACTGACAATTGAACTTAGTGCAATAAGAGTAGGCCCAGGATAACTTTACACAACAACTTACAATTAGAAATTTGCTAAAAGTATGGACCAAAGATTCCTCAAATACCTTAAAACACTTTATCATAAACATGAAAGAACTACAACTAGCTCTAATCAAAATATGAAAATTACTCACTTAAAATAACTTGAAATAGCTTTGAAACATAGGAACCATGCACATGGATGAAACAACACAAAAAAGAACACCAAAATCAATGTCTTCTCATGTATTCACTTCACCAAAACTTTGCAACAATTCCAGTATCCAATCCTTACAATGAGGAGAGATCTCAAATATATAGTGTTTTCAAGAACATGTCAGCCTAAATGAAAATAAATTAGGGCTTACAACTTAAGTTGGCCCAAACAGGTTGGCCTTATCCATTTTAATTGCCAATTTAATTTTACAATGAAATATTAAGAGGTCGGCCTCAAAAGATATATTAATATTAAATAAAAGGCCTCTAACACAAATCTCTATGTATGGCCGACTTGAAGCTCCAATTTGGCTGATGAGGTACAAAATTTGAGGTGATTATATTGGGTCATCCTCCTTATCCTTTTTGTACCTTCTAGAAAGTTCTTGGAATTTGCAAAATATGTTATCCAGCTCGGCCTACTTAGGAACTAGAATAACTTTCATTCCTAACTTAATTGATTTTATCTCTTCCTCATATTTAGCCAAGGTTTTATTCCAATCTATTTGCATCTCTTGATATTTATCTAAATTTTAAATATGCATTGCTACATCATCCAATTGATTCGATGTTATAAGCCCATCCTCAACAAGTGAATAAACCTCATGCCACCATTTCCTTAACTGATCAATCTTCAAGTTCTTCTTGCCAAACTTCTTCCTCCTAGTTACAACTTCTAAAAATGAGATTCAATTATTTAGAGTATCTTTCAATTTATTTTGGACTTTCAAAATTTTCTCTAGAGATTTTTCCATGAGTTCTCTCTTTAATTTGAATGCTTCTAACCATTCCCTTGGCTTATTCACATCCCCAGATGTAAGGATTCCTTCATTTACAAGATTATCCTTTGTAGTTTCAATTATCTCCATCAATTTGGCCAGGGAAGCATCATCTTTTACTTTGCATTCTACCACTATTTGTTATACCTCATCCAGAAAAGAAGATGCCTTTTCATGCACATGCAAAACCTTTTCAATCAAATCATCCCCCTTCTGACTAACATTGTTTATCCATTGTTTGGTGACTTGTACAGAGGCTTTCATTTTCTCAATCTCATTAACTACATCTTTAGACAATAAACCATCTAAAGTTGAAACACTTATCCCATCCTAGGTTTGCAGAGGTTTAACCAGGTGTTGGATATACTTCTTTAATTCTTCCACCTATTGTTGTAACTTTTCCTTGGCTTGGGTTTCATTGTCTAATCTTTTCAAGATAGCATCCAAAGACTCATTTAGATCTCCCTTCTCCTGCTTCTTTGTGGATGGACCCAAATTCATTGTTTCTACTTTATAATTAGCAGGAGTTGCCTCATCTTTATGCTTGTCAACTATAGGAGTAGAAATATGCAAAACCCTATTATTTGACTCATCTCTGGTAATTCTAGAGATATTCCTAGCTTTCTTCCTTTGTTTTATTTTCCCCAAGCTTGTTAGAAAATTATCCCAATCTAGTGCTATCTCTTCAACAACCACTAGTTTTGGTTTCAAACTTTCTTTCAACCAATCTGGGGTAGTTGATTCTTCTAAATTCCTATCATCATGGGGACTATTTTGTTCTCCATGATCTCCTAGTTGATTGGTCTCAATATTATCTTCATGTTTCTACTCTTCACTTTTGTTTTCCTCATCAAATTGATGTGTTTCCTCCTCATCAGGAGATTCAGAGGGTACCTCCTTTGTCTTCTCTGGTTCTTTCTCTTCTTCATTCTTGACTTTGCACCTTGGATGTCTTATGCTCTAATTGTACTCCAAGGTTACTAATATCTCCACTTTGTGGAGTTTCTAACTCCTCTTCTTCTTGTTTATGTCCTTGCTCCTACTCCTTGGAGACATTGACCTCATATTTTGCTACCTCTCCTTCCTCCTTGTCAAAATGCACATGTTGGTGAGGTGATTGAGGAGGAATGCTTTCTATAACAGTTTCTTTTGTAGTTTCAGCTTCATTAATAGGTGGCTCATATACAATTTCCTCTTGCTCTTCAACCACCTTTTCAGCATTCTCTACATTGAAAGGGGAGACCTTGGGATTTGGAGAATTCTTTCTAACATATACCCATGTCCTATCTTCAGAGCTTTCTACCTCAATTTCCCTTGTTGAGGTTGCACCTTCTTCACTGTCCTTAGTTTTCTTTGACCTCTTTGAAGGTGAACCCTTATCTCTTTTTGTGACAAGTCTCCTTTTTTTTTAGAGTTGGGCCTCAGATGCCTCTTAAGTTATCTCCTTTGTAGACCTTATCCTTTTAGGAATTGGTTTCCTTTTGTGCCTTTTATCTTTAGCACCAACTTTGGCCTAGCTTCTTATTTTCCTTTTAATCACAAGAGGCTTATTGTAGGGATTGGTTTATTTTGGAACTACATGTAATCATGGTACTACACTACATCTTCTTCATCTTCCACTTGGTCTAGCACATTTGTTACTCCATAAATTCTAATCAATTTCAATAGAAGTTTGGATTATTTTCTTTTAATGACTTCAAATTCATCTCTAAAATTTTCCCAATAATCTTTTATGTTATCTTTGTTTCTATATTCCCTATTGGCCATTTTTTGTGCCACTCCATAAGGATCAAAACTAGCTCTATCTAAATAAGGGTATAAATGCACGTGAGCCATTTTTAACTCAGAATGATGAGCACTCTAAATAGAAGGGAAAGCCTCCAAACTACCAATTCTCAAGGTTAAATCCCCACCAACTCTTGTTTTATGCATTGACTTCAAAATTGAATCAAATGGTTCTAGTTGTCTTGTTAGCTCCAAAAATATGACCTTATCTGTGGGATACCTATGAAGTTTGTAGGGTACCTTTGGACTTCCATGAACTCTGATATATGTGAACTTTGGGAATTGAATAAACCAATAACCATATTTCTTTATCAAGTTCATAGCCTCTGCTAAAATTCTCATATGAAGAGCAACTTGCAGGGTTCTAGTTATATACATTGTGAAGGCATCATTAACCCTCCTATAGTTGGAAGTATTCAAATAAAATTGAGGGTATACATCATATACTCTATCTTGACCAATGGTTCCTTTACAATTCAAACCTTTGTATCTGAAATTCCTAGCAAGTATGTACACCACATAAGATGTCATGGTGAAAGTTGTTGTATCTTGCACCTTTCTCAATTGTCTATCTAGATAGTCACTGATCATTCTTTCCCAATGGTAATTAACTCCACTTTCAATATGTGATATGACATAGAACATCCACTCTTCAAATATAAAGTCCTCCAATCCTACCACCCTACCAAGGAGAGTGATCATATCATTATATTCCCTTAAAGTCACTCCTATGTAACTATTTTTGAAACTTGGAATAGTGAGACTTTGGCTTGTCAATCCAAGACTTGTTCACCATCTCCAATGCTTGATCAGGATCATCATTGTAGAACTTCTTGGCTATCTCCAAGTTCACCTTGATCAGTTTATGATTTGAGCCAATGTTGAATGCTTCAGCTATCTCCTCATCTATCAGGTTTGCCATGAATCTCCCTTGGGGTCCAACTATTATCCTTTTTTTAGGGTCATAATGTTGAGTACACTCAATAATCAATTCAAAACATTGTATGGAAGGTGGGAATCTAGTTTCCTATTCCAATCATGTATGTACCAAAGTCCTCGCTAGTGGGGTAGAAGCATTGCAATATATTCTTTGTTTAAAATCTTCATATTCCACATGACCCATGTTTGAGTCTCCAACTTTGGCCTAGTGTTAGATGATCTTTGGCTCAAGAATTTTGTCCTTGAAATCATACTTCATCTTTTCTACTCTGGTTGTGGTCTCCTCCTTAATTGGTTCAGTAGATTTTACTTTAGAACCTTTAACCTTGCTAGATTATCCCTGTATCTAGTTAGAAGAAATAGCACAATTACTAAAATTCCAAGCCAAGTTAACCACTACATCATTCCATCATTAAATTTAACATTATAACTCATATGAAACATGTGACCAATCACAAGTTATCATTAAAATCCATAAAATCAAATGATAAACCCGTAAGATCAAACTTCAAACATATTTTAAGTTTTTGGAAAGTTCAGGGATTTTAGCCTCTAGAGGATTTTTGGAAATATGCCCCTGAAGGATTCTGTGAAGATGGGTAATGAATAGATCAAAAGATGTTACAATCTTCCCTCATGGATGAAAATTCTCCAAAGCACTTAAGACTTGATCCATTAACATGCAATTTGTACCCCCCACCATGCCATACCACTTAATAGAATGAAGGTCTCAAAACCCCGACAAATCCACCTATGGATGGAATCCATGAAAGTCAAAGACGGGGAATCTATGGAAAAATGAATTTAGCAAAAGAACACTTGTTCACGAAATCTTTCTTAGGAAGGATTCCACAAGACACAAACTATCAAGGATTTCACCAAGGCATGGATTTAGCAAAGAATAGATTTTTGAGCTTTCCTTGAGTGGATGGAATCTGTGAAGAATTGCTTCTTGGGCTTTTCTAAAGCTTATGAATTCTGTGAAGAAAATGATATTTCCAATTTCTAATTCAAAATAATCTAATGAAAGATTCCTATCGATATTTCATGTTTCTGAGGATTTCACAATGGTTTCGAGATTGAACAACCAAACCTTAGGATCATCATTCAATCAAGACTGAATTATTTGAATGCAACTACAAGGCTTAAATTCAAATTGATTATATTCAAGTGATTTCAATGCCATAATAAAGCAAACTAGGGCTTAGATGATAATGGACCATTCCATCCCAAATCGATATAAAAGAAAACAAATCCATTGGTAATGATATTCACACAGTTCAAGGTTGCCCTAATTTCAAATCAAATGAAATCAGAATTAACAAAACCCATACATTAACAATTCAAAACTGAACCCTAACTTACTCGAAATGCCCTAATTCAAATCCTCACTTCAAACACATAAGAAAATTCATGTAAAATCAATTCTGAAGCAAGAATTGAATTAAGATAGATAAAATCAACACATTAATAATCATTTGCAAAAATGCATCACGATTAAGTTCAAATGCAACTTCAACACAAAATAATATAGATTAAAATCATAATTTGAAACCAAATGTTAAATTTCATTTGAAATGCAATATCAAACAAATAAACCATTGAGATTCTTGCTATACCTATTCACATAATTTCACAAAGAGGCTTAAAACCTTACCTTGTAACCTGGACAATGGTGATGAAGCACAAGCCACACACCTAGAAACCCTATCCAATCGATCAACGAAATCCACTAGAAAAATATGCACAAAACCAAATCTCCAAGGATGTTAGAATGCCCTCCAAAATACACTCTTAAACTGTTGAATGAAAAATGACACCAAATGGGATATAAATCACCTCACAAACCCTCATTAATGTCGACGTACTTGACTATAGTGGGTAATAAATGACTTGACAAGACACTTTAGCTAGGATTCGAGGATTTCGTGATGACACAGATTTTGCAAAAAAGAAAACCTCCTAGATTCTACCAAGGTCCAAATTTAGCGAAAAAGGATGCCTTCAAGGAATTCGGGTAAGCACGGATCTAGCAAAACATCAGAACTTCAGGTAATTTGGCCCCTCAGGGATTTAGCGAAACGCTCCCATACTTAGCCGATTTTGATGACAACATGAAATCTTAAGGAACCAACCAATTTCAAGAGTCAAACATGAAGTCAACTATTGCAAAATGAATCCACCTAAAGTGTAGATATGATCATCAAAATCTCAACAAGTGAAGTGAATCAAAATTTCAAGGACCTATCCCATAAGGGGAAAAGGCAGAACCTATAGCAAAAACGAAAAGCAATAGCAAGAAAAGAGGGTCCCCACCTCCAGTGGGGCATGTGTGTGAAAACAACACAACAAATGGTGACTCCACTAGGGAAATGCTCCAGAGAATTTTGATGAAAAACTAGAATCAAGAACCTAGAATCTCTAGTTTCAATCCTCACATTAGGTCAACCAATAAACTAAAGGCTCAAAACCAATGGATAAGAAAATCCTTCATGTACTAAAAATATAAGTGCATGCAAATGTATTAATCTCCCTTCGCAAGCTACTGCAAAAACCAGGTTTAGTTAAGTTAAGCTACATGAATGATTCTAACTCCAAAAGCAACGTGGATAGATCCATGATGCTAGTCAGGTGTTTATAGCCCCGATGAGGTTATCGTTGTGATTCTCCCGAACATAGCTCTACTACCAGATAGGAGTCCATAGCCCCAGTAGAGTCATTATGATCCTCCTAAAAAGTTGAATTTTCTTTTGATTTTTAATACTTTCTTTTCTTTTCTTTTTTTTTCTTTTCTTTATGATTTTTCTTTTTACTTCTTTTCACTTTCAACCCGTGAACAATGAAGCTCACAATCAAGACTGAGAATCATAGTGGCACTAAAGCAGAAATCTAATATTTTTCACTTAACAAGACCTCACAAGGAAACCTACAGCAACCTCATGATTCTTAAGATATGTGTAATATGTAAGACTTCAACACATTCAAGACCTAACTCATTCCAATGAATTATCCTCTTTGTATGTTAATACCATGTGACACTGAATAGAGGAATTTCACCATCCCTTCTAGAAAACATGATTGAAGTTTGTCAAAGAAATACTTAGAACAATCCCATATAATGAAATGATTGGTGTGCACCCAAGACACTCCCACAAAGAGAGCAAGGAGAACCCAAAAGAAAAACCAAAACCAAAACCAAACCTATACTAACCAAAACAAAGCAAACCAAAGCAAAGCAATCAAATACCTAAACTAACTATTTATAGGGTTGAGCTGAGATAGCTCAAGAAAGGAAGTAATTCTTCAAATACTGCCCATTGACTGGAAATGGGACATCCTCTCCAGTGAGAGTCTTTAAATGAAAATAATTATCCCCCAGAATCTCAAAAATATAAAAGGGGCCAATCCAGAGCTTGTCGAATTTCCCATGTTCCCCTTTCTTCTCATGGGCTTTATCCCAATACAAGACCAGATCAAAAAATTTGAAGGCCTTGACTTTATCTTTGCGATCAAACCAATGTTTCATTATGCCCTAATGTTTGGAAAAGTTTTCTAGAGCTTCATCCCTCTTTTGTTCCAGCTAAAGGAGTTCAATAAGGTGGGCTTCGAGACGTTCCCCCTCCTCATAGTATTCATTGATGAACTGCAAGGTGGGAATTCTCAACTGAATTGGAGATACAGGTTCAAGGCCATAGACTAAGTGGTATGGAGAAGTCCCTAAAGAATCCTTCTGATGCGTACAATCTGCTCAAAGAACAAGTCTCAGCTAGGTATGCCAATCTTTTGGATTTTTATCAATCAATTTATGGATGACAATCAACAGGTTCTTATTCATAGATTCAGCTAGGCCATTACCCTGGGGATAATAATTTGAGGCAAACTTAATAATAAACCCATGATCAAAAGCCCACCCAGAAAACTTCAATGATGCAAAAGCATAATGATTATCACATACTAGAGCAAAAGGACATCCAAAATGATTAATGATACATGCTTCAAGAAAATTTATTACCACTTTTGTCGTACATTTCCTACAAGTAATACTTCTATCCATCTAGTATAGTAATCAATAGTAGTTAGAATGTATCTATGTCTAGTAGAAGATGGTGGGTTGATTGGACCAATGAAATCTAATCCCCATTGTGCGAATGGCCTTACCTCAATGATCGGTTGCAATGGAATAGTAGATTGTTTCTCCTTAGTAGAAGAAGTTTGACAAACATGGCATGTTCTTACATGATTAGGTGCATCTTTGAACAAAGTGGGCCAGTAGTACCCCGCTCGTAGAATTTGATTTACAATAGCTAGACCAGAACCATGGCATGTACCATACCTATCATGGAGTTTTGTCATGACCTAAGCCACTTCTTCTTTTCCAAGACAACAAAGATAAACACCTTCATGATTCTTCTTATACAGTATTGCTCCTTTCAACATATAACTAGCACTCTTCAATTGCAAAAATATTTGTTGTATTATATTCAAATGAGTTGGACACTTCTGATTAAGTAATAAACAACATCATCATACCATTCATCAGTTGAAATGTCTTGAAGGTGATATTGTTGTGCTGTAAGATCTGGACCAGTTTCAGCCATTGTCCTAGTCAATGCTTGACATCTTACTAACTTCATGGGTTGTAACTCTATATCATACTCCTGCAACATGGTCACCCATTTGGCTCTCCTCTCATCCAGCTCATTCTACATCAACAAAAGCTTGACAGCTAGATCAGGCATAATTGCAAACAACTTGTTCCTTAAAATATAGTGCCTAAATTTCTTCACACCACATACTAATGCATAAGCCTATTTCTCCACATTAGGATATCTCAATTCAACATCCTTCCATGGAGCACTCATAAATGTAATAGGGTGCTCGTCTCCATCTGATTTTTGGGTTAACATGCTAGCGCAAGAATGCTCTTAGGAAAATGAGTATATATAGAATGGTTTAGAATAGTTTGGACTTACCAAAACAAGAGCCTCAACTATTTCCCTCTTTATTTCCTCAAATGCCTACTTTGCATCAAAATTCCACTCTACCTTTGAATCTTGCTTTAACATTGCATTCAGAGGCTTGGCAATCTCTGTAAAAGTAGTAGTAAACTTTCTAACAAAGTTGATCTTTCCAAAAAATGATTTCATTTCTTTTTTACTAGCTGGAGGGTGAATTTTTAGTATTGCCTGGATGCACTCAAGATCAATGGAAATACCATTCTCTGAAATAATGTGACCCAATAGCTTGCCTTCTATCACTCCAAAAATGTACTTCTTTGGATTTAAGGAGATACCAAATTCCCTACACTTCTAGAATACCTTGCACAAATTTGAAATGTGGTCCCCTCTCCTCTTTGAAAACACAGTCAGATCATCCATATAAATGATGATACACTTACCAATCAAATCCTTGAAAGCAATATCCATGGCCTGTTGAAAGGTAGCTCCAGTATTGATCAATCCAAATGGCATCCTCTTCTATGCAAATGTTCCCCACTTTGTTATGAAGGTTGTTTTATGCCTATCCTCATACTAGACCATTACCTGATTATAACATGAATATCCATCAAGGAAGGACATCATTTGAGAGCCATTAACGATCTACAATACTTCATCTAATGAAGGCATTGGGTAATTGTCTTTTTCAAATGCATGATTCAAATTCCTGAATTCCACACATAACTTGATTTTTCCATTCTTTTTATGTACTGGAACCAAATTTTCTACACAAGTTGAATGTCTAACAGGAAATATAATGCGATTGGATAACAATTTATGTACCTCTTTCTGTATGATAGGCTCCAGTAGTCGGTTTATTGGTCTTTTCCTTTGTCTGAATGGATTCACACCTAGCTTAAGAGGAATAGTATGCATGATGATTGACATGTCATATGTCTTAAGATCTTCATAACTCCATGCTATGGCATCCTGATATACGTGTAACACATCAATTATCCCTTTCTTTTCCTTAGGAGTGTAGACTTTGCTAATGAAAACACCTTTTACTTCTTCTAGAGTACCCATGTTATAAGTATCACATTGATTATCTACTGATTCCTTTCTAGCTTGCTAATCTTGATCCCTTATCCTATCAAAATCAAAAATCCTCTCCAACTATGCCATACCTCTGGGGATTGTTTTAGTCTTTAAATTAATCACTCCTTCCATGTCCAACTATACTTCTTTTGGTTCTACTTCATCAATAATTTGAGAAGCAAAGACATTGGAACTAGTAATGAAATCTAGAATATGTTTATCATCCTCAAATACTTGGAAATTGGTCACATTGTCTGGTACTAATGGAACTGAGGTGGGCTCAACAGTGAATCTCTTCAAACTTGATAAAGACAAAGGCAAGCTAAACTACTTGCAGCTTGAGCCAAAGCATCAATAGTATGGTTTTTACTGTGGGGAATCAACTGAATGTTGAAGGCATCAAATCTTTCTATCAAATCCAATACCCTATACCTATCATTTTTCATTCTTCTATCATGGCATGAGTATTGCCTTCTAACCTACTTAATTACTAGATCTGAATCCCTAAAAACTTGCAGGGCCTTGACTTTCTTCCTCAAAGCCATCAACAATCCATGAACCAAAGCCTCATATTCTGCCACATTGTTTGTACAATGGAATTGTAACCTATGTGTAGAAAAAAGCATCTTACCAATTGGACTAATCAACTCAAAGCCTGCACCGGCTCCTTGCTTTGATTTAGAACTGTAGACGCTCAAATTAACATTACTTCTGCTATTAATCAAGAATTAAGTTTATTTGATTAATTCACTTTCTACTAACTATTGTCATCTCTTTTAATTAAATAAATCAATATATTTAATTAAAATCCTAATGTTCTAACATCCTCTCATTTTATTTAAATAAACCCAAACATTTAAATTAAATGTCATAAATCAACTAATTTCATCCAAGTGAATTAATCCTAAATTAATTAACTCCTAATACTAATCCCTCATTCCTCTAGCTTTTAACTCCACCCTAGGGTAAGTCAACCTTGGTCAACTAACCAAGTTGCACATGTAAATCAATTTATTTGATTTACTAAATTACCCTATTTTCATTCAAAAATGGCATACTCTTTGAATATTCCACCCACTTAACTTTTCCCTCCCAAAGGACTTTTGTCCTCTTTATGAGACACCTTGGCATTAAAGGCTCTTACATGTCCTCTTTTTTTAGTCACCTTTGCATTAAGGGATCTTACACCTCCTCTTACACAATCCACCTCTTGGCATTCATTCCTCTTACACATTCCATCTACCCAGATGTGCTCACACATGTGTGAGCACATCTCCTCAAAGATTCATTAGCATGTTGACAAGTGGCATCATGCCATTGGTCCAAATTTTAATCCCACATTCTCCCCATTCTTTACTCTTCAACCCTTCTTCCTTATAAATAGAGGCCTTCTCTATTGATTCAGAATCCACAATTTCATGCAAGGTTATTATCTACAATATCATCCAAGTTAGCATAGAATTTCTCCATCATAGCTAGGTTCTTTCCATTTTGTTCATCGCACATCTATCATCAAGCTTATCAAGCGATTGGGAAAGGGCTTCTTTCCACATCAAAGAAGCACCAATCCCCCTATGGGATGCTGGTTTGAGCATTTAGAATAGTACTTCATTAGTAGTTTACTTGATATTTTACTTTGTTTTCATGTTCTTGTGTTTGAATGAATTCCATAGGGAATGCTTAATTTCTAATTTTTTATTGACTAATGATCACTTGTTTGTTCATGTTTGAGCAGGTCTAGGAAGAGCATTCACAAGAACCATCAAAACATAGAGTCTAGAACTTGGTGGAATGTGTACCTTTCATCTTCACTGCATAAACTTCATTTTTGGACAAGGGGTCATTCTCCGGATTCTATTGTTCATCCCTCGGTTCGGTCTAGATTTCTTGAATTTCAAGCTCTTCTCATATGTTGACCCATCAACACTACCATCAACCTCAACCAAACCCCTATCAAGTGAGAAATCAAAATTTAAGTCCAAGATTCAAATACTTGAAAAAGGTCATTTCAATCAAGCCTTTTGCATTGGAATGCTTCCCCCAACACCAAAGGTTTATGGAGGGCCTAAGGAGATTAAACATGTTCAAGCAATAAAAATGGTAGCCAAACCCACAATCTTTACCAAGTGGGGAGATGTGAAGGATGAGGAAATATTCAAAGAGGACCTTTCGTTAATGATCTACAAAGAAGACCAAGAAGAACTAGAACAGTTACAACCCCTACTCATTGATCCTAGCAGTAATGGGTATTAGTTGGCTAAACAAATGGGATACTCTAGAAAAGGTGGCCTTGGGAGACATAAACAAGGTAGATGGGAACCTATTATACCGGAACAAAGAAAGAAGAACATGGGACTAGGTTATGGTTCGATAGACGTGGTTACTCCAAACACTAGATGTACCTCTTTTAAGAAAGGAGCTCCTATTGACATTAAGACATTAGATATCTACCATCTTATAGACAATGATTTACCCATTGAGGACATATTTGAAATATTTAGCATATGTATATTCCCTACCCGACCTAGAAAACCTACATTCAAAGACTATACTTATGAAACAGACTCTAACAAGTATGAATGGGATTCTTCTTCCTTTGTCACCTCTAGTGACGATGACCTAGATAACCAATGGGAGAATGATGCCAGAGCCATATTGACCATTTTGACAACTTCCATAAGCTTTATAGATAACAATGATAGCCTACCCCTTTGCTACCCATAGTTAATAGATTGGGACTAACAACACCATACGCCTGTTTTGGATCAATTCCAAAATGATGAAGCTATTGCAGAGTTTATGGGACTTTGAACTAATATACCATCAAGGGATCATAAAGAAACGTTTTTTATGGAACTCAAATAGCAAGCATATTTCAAAGGGGTGATTGTGTCCTCTAGTCACAAATTTGAGAAAGACAATGTAAAAATGAAAATGAGACCCCCTAGGGAAAACCACGATGTGGCTCTATCAGATCCTGAAAAGAGAAAAATAAAGGATGAATCTAAGGGTGAAAACCTCTCTGAGGTGCCCGAGGAGGAGGATTCAATCTCCCTATTTCTAAATATCAAGAGAAGTTGACACTCCTAGTTGAAGAAGAAGAATCTATCAATGTTGGCACAATAGAAGCACCCAAAATCACATACCATGCAGCGTCACTTAATCCTGAAGAAAAAGTGAACTTCTCAACGTTCATTAATGAAAGAAATATAAAATTTGCATAGACATATGAAGACATGCCAAGGCTAGATCCAGCATTGGTTGTACACCACCTAGCCATATTTCTTGGAGCTAAACCTATCAAGAAGAAGCAATAAAAGATGCATCCCTAGATAGCACTTTTGGTAAAAGTAGAACTGAAGAAGCTACTAGATATAGGCTTCATCAAACCAATTGATTACCTGGACTGGATATCAAACCTAGTACTAGTATCAAATCCCACTGGGGCATAAGAATCTGCACATATTTTTGAGATCTAAACAAGCCTTGTCCAAAAGATGACTTCCTACTTCCTAGCATAGACATGATAGTGGACCTAACTGCAAGACATGAAATGTTGTCACTAATGGATGGCTTCTCCAAATATAATTAGATAAATATATCCCCTGACGATCAACATAAAACAACATTCACTTGTACATGGGGGACCTTCTACTAGAATGTCATGCCATTTGGTCTAAAGAATGCAGGAGCGACCTATCAGTGAGCAATGACTACAATCTTTCATGATATGTTGCATACAACCATGGAAGATTATGTGGATGACATACTAGCAAAGTCCATCAAAAGAGAGGACCATTTGACCAACCTTGCAAAAGTGTTTGGTAGGCTTGAATAGTATAACTTGAGGCTCAATCCAAAAAAGTGTGTATTCGGAGTAACATCCGAAAAACCACTAGGGTACATAGTATCAAGAAGAGGCATCAAAGTAGATCCTACAAAAGTACAAGTTATACAAGAGATTCCCCCTCCAAAGACATTAAAGCAGCTACGAAGTCTACAAGGGAAACTACAGTCTATCAGGTGTCACCCCTTTACCCATCTCCTACACAAAGACATCACATTCAAGTTGGATGGTATATGTGATCAAGCATTCCAACAAGTCAAGGAGTATCTACTCACTCCTCCAGTACTAATGCCACCTATCCTAGATAAAGCAATGATACTCTATGTATCCACAACACAAGCAGCATTAGGAGCTCTCCTAGCACAACTAGATAATAAGAACAAGGAAAGAGCGGTCTACTACATCAGCCAAACACTGGTGGGCTATGAATTGAACTATTCGCCCATAGAAAGAGTATGTCTCTTTGTCGTCTTTGTGGCACATAAATATAGACACTATATCTTGAACAAACAAACAAAGTTGATCTCAAAAGTAGATCCACTAAAGTATTTATTAGCAAAAGCATCTCTAACAAGTAGGATTGCTAAATGGGTGATGACATTGAGTGAGTTTGACATAGAGTACGTAGATAGGAAATCCATCAAAGGACATATCATAGCAGATCAACTAGCAGAAGCACCAATGGAATATCATGAGCCTCTCATAACAAAATTCCTAGATGAAAGCATACTACTAATAGAACAGACAAGTTGTTGTACCTTGTACTTTGACGGGTCCCACACTCAACATGGCTCAAGAGAAAGTATCTTATTTCTCACACCACAAGGAGATATTTTACCTAAGGCTTACAAAATTGCTTCCCATGCACAAATGACATCTTGGAGTATGAAGAACTAATCACAAGACTCAAAATGGCAATAGAATGGAGGATAAAAGAATTGTAGCTTTATGGAGACTCTCAACTGGTAATCAAGCAAGTAAACAATGAGTTTCAAACAAAAGATGACAAGCTGATGTCATATAAGAGAATGGTGGACAGTTTCAAATAATATTTTGTCACCATCACCTTTGAACAAGTTCCTTGGATTTGTTGACGATGATTTTACTCATAGCAACGGGGCAAATAAATTCTTCACAGATAAACTGCAAAGAGCCTATCCTTCTTGAAAGATATGGAACAAAGATAATCTAAAAGGGGAATCTTCTTTAACAGGGAAAGATTGACTTAGTTCAATCCCAAGTCTTTGGTAATCAGGTCTTGATTGTACTAGGATCACTCTAGGGTATAATGTGATATTATTGTTAATATCAAAGGGAATATGGTTGTTTAGAATTATATATATCAGACACTAAGTTTTCAATTGGATATCAAGAACAAATATCATGAAATCGAAATATTTGAAATAATATTTCATGAACATCAACAATTTCTTTGTTATCACTTAAGTAGATTTAGCATTAAGCATTCAACAATTTCATAGAAAATGAAATATTTTCAATAAATTTCCATTCATTCATCTTATTTTTGAAACATTTTCAAGAAATTAAACATCTATTCTAAAATAAAGCATAAAATACTAAAAATTAAAATTTTCTCCTGGTTATTCTCCATGCATGCCCTAAAGAATTAACAAAAACAGAGAAAACCACTTTATACTTCACCAAATTGCTTCATAGTTACATATAAAATGGTGTGAGCTTTTAAAGAGAGGGGTTTTAGTTTGGATGTCTGAGTAGATTTTGTATGCACCCTTAAACGGCGTAACACACAGTCTTGTTTGGCTGAACTAACAAAACCCGCTACAAAAGATTCATGAGATAGGAAGCTATCTAATTGACTCTAATATTAATCAATGTCTACGTGCATACAAAGTTTTACATAGGAATGATTCAGAAAATAGGAAAAAATAACAAAATTTAAAGAAGTTTTGGCTCTTCTGACATCCACAAATTTTGAACTTAAAATAAAAAGAAAGATCCTCTGACCTTTTATAGAACACAAGGCACATATAGGATAAGACAAATCACATCAAGGCACGTGGAATGTAGTGACTAGTAAGAGAATTGCAATTGAAGTCAACGAAGGTCAACTCCAATCGCACATTGAAGCTCTTCAGGATTTAATCTTTAATCATCAGGGTTCCTTCTTGGAACCAAACAAATCCGCTCAAACAAAATGTAGGAACTTTCCACAAATTCAAAGTGATCAGGTGGAATTTTCGCCCCTACATTTCAAGTTCTTCCTCGATTTGAACATTCCAAGAATGAGCAACCCCCAGAATAGGTACACTTCTTTGCCACATGCTTGAACTCCAGAGTCTCAGGATCTCGGTATCCGGCACATCTTTGCAACGAACTCTATTCCAACATGAGCTTTTAAAGTGCATCATTGAACCTAGCAACACCATCGAATTTGTTCGCAAATTTTATTTTCCTAACTGTCCATACCCAAAATTTGCATCACAATCTGCATCTCTTGATATCAAAAATTCCACTCATTAAATCTCTTTTAAAGAAAACATTTATAAACATCTCATGCAAATAAAACCATTATTCAAATGTTAGTACATAAATCTCATAAATAACATGCTTTCTAGCATATCATAAATCCTTGCATAATTATCTTCTACATATACTAGATTACCGGACTATCAGAATCATTAGATAACCTTAATATTTTAACATTTCATTTCACATCGCTACCCAGTACCCGGTATTCAGCTTTACCCATGAACTTTCCTAGGACTTTGGTTTTACTGAAACTTCCATTTTACTGAACTCCAAATATCAGACTGGAAAACTCTGCTCATAATTGCACCACCTTTTGCATTTCAAACGTTTTTGGTTCCCGGTATCCGATACCTAAAACACTTACATTACAAAGTACTCTTTGATCAAAGAGTTCTCTTTACTTTTCACTTCCGATGATCTTTTCAACTTGCTAGCTCCTGTCATAAGAGTTGTCATTTTTTCACTTGGGTCCCCAAGTCTTACAGTCTTGGGGCGTGTTGTGAGACCACACAACAACTTGCAACCAATAAAACAAAATTTAAACCAAACTTGAAATTAAATCACCAGTTGTAAATTATAATTTATACATGTTTTAAAACAATGACTTTCACCTTTACCTAGATTTTGGCATAAAAAGTAAAACTCCACCAGAAACATCCATGTGTGCTCTGATTAATTCCATTTTTTGGAACTTAGTGAAAAGAATCAGTTCATTGACATTGAACTACATAATATGGTAATTCTCCAAAGCCAAACAGGGATAGAGCCTTGCTTCCAGTCAAGCATCCATAGCCCTGACAAGGTTATCTCCATAATTCCCCCCAAACATAGCTCTACTGCCAGCTAGGCGTCTATAGCCCTGGTAGAGTTATTTGGATAGCCTAAAGAGTTGATTTTTTTTTTTTAGATATTCCAATAATAGCTCATTTTTTCTCTTTTGATATTTCAATGATGGCTCATTTTTTCTCTTTTGATATTTCAAGGATAGTTCATTTTCAACTTGCAGGCAATGAAGCTCGCTATTAGGTTGGGAATTACAGTGGTAGCAAAGGTTACCTTTTGATTTTTCATTCAATACAAATCCCTTCATCAATTCACCATTTCCCAAAAATTCATTTAATAATTCCCTATTGGTGTGTATTTCCAGCTAAATTTTACCACTTTATGCCAAATCCTAGCTAACTGCGACTCACTATGTATTAAAAAATATGCATAAATTAAAATTTAGCAACGAACAATTTAATCACCAAATTTAAATCTAAATTTAGAAACATTAGTTACCACCCTTCCAATTAAATTTTATGGCAACTGATAAATATTCGGATAGCACTCCCAATTTGATGGCGCTGCACCTCATTAATGGATTGAAAATGTCATGATTACATTGAAACATGATCACATTATTTTGCATTAAATTTGCACGTATTATTTCTTTCAACTTACCTGGGTGATGATGTGTGTTGCCTTATCGGCTTCATTTTCCTTTCTACTCTGCACACATAAACACCTCCATAATTAATACAACTCAAGAAAAATACATGAAATGACCACTATTAACTTTGAAATCTTCAACTCGCTTGATTTGCAATCTTCGTACTGCTCAAATTTGAAGTAATTTATCACCAACTATGTGCAAAGAATTAATTTGATTTAACATTCTGCTCTAAATATAATTATCCAGTTGCCACCTTACTTACGATTTCCAAGACTTCACTCGAGGCAACTATGTACCACAACTTCCTTATGGATTTCTATAAATTCTACACTTCTTCTCAAATTCCTCACACTTTTTCTTAGCTTTCTTTTCTTGTTCATCATTGAACTTGGCAACACCATCAAATTTGTTCACAAATTTGATTTCCTTGACTGTTCATACCTGAACTTTGCATCACAATATGCATCTCTTGCAATCACAAATTCCACTCATTAAATCCCTTTTAAAGAAAAAATTTATAAACATCTCATGTAAATAAAACCATTATTCAAATGTTAGTACATAAATCTCATAAATAACACGCTTTCTAGCATATCATAAATCCTTGCATAATTATCTCCTACATATACCTGATTACCAAACTATCAGAATCATTAGATAACCTTAAGATTTTAACATTTCATTTCACATTGCTACCTGGTACTCGGTATTCAGCTTTACCCATGAACTTTCCCCAGACTTCGGTTTTACCAAAACTTCCATTTTACTGGACTCCAAATATCGGATAGGAACACTCTGTTCATATTTGCACCACCTTTTTCCTTTCAAACATTTATGGTTCTCGGTGTCTGGTACCCGAAACGCTTACATTACAAAGTACTCTTTGATTAAAGACTTCTCTCTACTTTTCACTTCCGGTGATCTTTTCAACTTGCTAGCTCCTGCCATAAGAGTTATCATTTTTTCACTTGGGTCCCCAAGTCTTATAGTCTTGGGGTGTATTGTGAGACCACACAACAGGATTAACAATAAATCAATCAACGTTATGTCAATGATAGGTTCACTTCTCGATATCCCACAAAACACTTATAAGTATGAATTCTTGGTGGAGCAACTGCTTGTACTGACATTCGATATCCCAGAATCAGAATTGATTTGTGTTGTTGTTGGTCTCAACTCACTATGGCACCATGATACATTTGACTATATCCAATATGGTGTCATACCCCCTCACTTGACAACCACCCAAAAGAAAACCTTTGCCCATAGGACTTCCCGATTCACAATCCTAGGAGACACCTTATATCGTCAAAGTTTAGAGGGTACTTTACTCTAATTTCTTGACGTAGAAGAAGCACAAATTGCCCTACAAGAGGTACATGAAGGTGTTTGTGGGTCCCACTCTAGTAGACCTAACCTAGCACAAAATTTATTAAGAAAATGATACTATTGGCCCTCTATGGAATGAGAAGCTATTGTCTACACAAGAAAATGTCACCAATGTCAGAAACATAGTGACCTCATTCATGCACCAGCACAGGAGCTAAGACCTATCACAAACCATGGCCTTTTTCGCAGTGGGGATTAGACTTGGTAGGTAATATTTCTCCCACCTCTTCCAATGGGCATAATTTCATTATTACCACAACTGAATACTTCACGAAGTGGATAGAAGCAACTCCATTAACATACGTCACCGGTAAATAGATATCCAAGGTCATCTTCAATTATTTAATATGTCAATATGGAATTCCCCAAACCATCATAACGAATAATGGGACCCTACTCAAAAATCAAGATGTCAAAGAGCTTTGTTCCAAGTTCTCTATCTAGCATAGATTCTCTGCACCCTACTATCCCCAAGGAAATGGTCAAGTTGAAGCATCTAACAAAACCATCCTGAAGATACTAAAACAAATTGTTAATGATGTCGGTTGTGATTGGCATTTACAACTAAACCTATCCCTATGGGCTTACCGAACCAGTATTTGTACACCTATAAGTGCCACACCTTTCTCCCTGGTCTACGGATTTGAAGGTGTCTTACCTATTGAAGTTGAAATCCCCTCACTACGAATATCACTAAAAGGCATGGTAAAAAATGAAGAGTATCGGGTATCCAGATTGAATGAGTTGGAGCTCCTAGATGAAAGGTGTTTGAGCATGTTAAACCATCTTCAGTTTTATCTGAATCAGCTCAAACAAAGCTACAATAAAAGGATCAAAAATAGAAACTTTCAGGTTGGGGACTTGGTACTCAAAGGGAATCAGAAGGTATAGCTAAATCAAGATGGAAAAGGTAAGTTTGAACCCAACTGGTTAGGTCCCTTCATCATCACAACAAGCTATGGCTCTGGAGCCTATCAATTGGCTACTCTTGAAGGGGAACCTTTATCCAAACCACTAAACAATAGCCATCTTAAGAAGTTATCTACTTGAAACACTTCATAATTCCCCAGGAAAAAGGGTAAAAATCCAAAAAAATTGAAAAGAAAAAAAATCAAAAAAAGAAAGAAAAATAGAAAAGAGAAATAAAATGTTCTTTAAGTGAAAACCACTTTGTGGTACTTCTAGAATAGGTACCATAGTGAAAACCTGGAAAATAGGTGCTATGTTTGAATAAGACTTGCATCGTTATCTATCAGCACTATCTAAAGCATCCACCCATTCGTTCCATAATAAAACATGCACACCAATCATGGCTTGATGACTGGTTGAGTATTGAACCTTGCTACACCATCAACATTTGTCTCCCTTAGTGAGGGTAATCTTATCTCAAACTAGGGGAAACTTCTCGAAATTGGTAGTAGATTAGATTCTTGTACATCCCATCATGGTCAAAACTATCAAAATCAAAAACATCTAGAAAACAAACAAAATCAAAACAAAGTCAAAAACATCAAAAATCCCAAAAACATGTTATGCTTTGAGTCAACGTGTGGTCGAACTGTGTGGTCTCTGCATGTATAACATAGGAAAGGCTTATCAACCCCCGAGGCCTTAGGTCAGTCCACTTAAGTGTTTATCATGCTTTCTTTCAACTTAGTCAAAAATTCAAAATTCACAAAACATTGACAAAACAAAAAAGCCAAAAAAATGATTCTTATCAAACCAAGTGAACTACGAACCTTTGTGTGTACAACGTAGGCAAGGCTTATCAACCCCCGAGGCCCTAGGTTAGTCTCCCAAAAACAACGATCCAACATCATTGTGAATACACTTCAACATAGGATGGTAAAGTTTTCTTTGATTTTGAATTCATTATGTTATCTTAGGATTTCGTTAGTTGATTTCAATAGCTTAAAACTTCATTTCATGAGTAATGGGTATGAATCTAAATCCTTGTTTTGAATTAGATCTTATTTAATTCATTTAACATTGATTATCTCACGCTTACCTATTTCCCCCTTACAGAGTTGCAATGTGGATATTGCTATCAGTTTCACTGATGGCTCCTACAATAGTGTCAGGTATAAACAACTTTTTAATAATCCTATCCTTTACCTTTGTATTCCCCTTAGAATGGTCGGGGATTGGATCGTTGGAAATACCCATGTCTTTATTTTTAGAGGTTCCAAGACAATTCTTGATATCAACCTCTCCTTTTTCAATTAATTCTTGGATGAGATTCTTTAGTTTCATGCATTTGTTTGTCTTACGACCCTTGATTCAATGGAATTCACATTGATCATTCTCATTGTAGCATGGGGGTTTAAATTGTGGCTATTCATAATTTGTTTGATTGAGAAGTTTGATGAGATTTAATTGAATTATCTTTTGCATAACCACCTCAAGAGGTTATCCCAATGGAGTGTGCTTTTTCTCGTTTGGTTATTTTGTCTTGGTGGTCATCTTTGAGGGTTTTGAGATTGATTCGTTTGCTTATTATTCTAAGGGTAGGTAAGTTGATTGTTTTGAGGATAATTCATTTGATTGCCTTGGACATTGTTTTGGGGATTATTAGGAGGCTATTGTATATTTTGAAAAAACTTAGCATCAACCACTCCATCATTTGTGACATTTTTTTTCTTTTCCCAAATACGAGGTTTATCAATTGAATTGGATGCTTGATCTTTGTTGTTGTAAAGTTTGATGACAAATTTCACGATGAGAGATCTTTCAATAACTAGACCTTTCTCAATGATCAAAGATATTGGGACATGGCATAGTCAATTGATAGCTTATGTCAGTTTGAAGATTTGAGATAAATATTTCAACAAGTTGTTTCTCAGGAACGATCCATTTACATTTACTTGCTTTATGTCTCCATCTTTACAAGAAGCAAATGACTCCCCTTGGCTATGTTTTATCTTATAAAAATTGTGAACTATAATGTCTTGTTCGATGTTATATGAAAAATTATTGATAAATTTCTTGAATAGCTCATCAAAAGTTTTAATTCCACGTGGTAGATGAGAGAACCATTCAATAGCTGCAGCTCCTAGACTTCTTGGAAAAAGTCTCAATATAAAAGAGTCATCGTTAGCAACCTCCATGCAAGCTATGGAAAATTATTACACATGTTCAATTGGATCCACTCTTCCTTTGTATTTATCGAATTTGGGAATTTCAAAGTTTTTTGGAAAGGGGATCATTGATATGCTATGATCAAACGGATATGGACATATGTCTTGCAATGCATACGTCTTCTTGGGTTTCCCAAGTTGTATATATGATATCCTTTGATTAAGGTTTAGAATTTTCAATGTTATGTCATTAATAGGTGTGTTTGTTTGAGGATTAATCATGTCATAGCCTTGTTGTCCTCTATATGATGGGTTTTGTGTGTAAAGAGAAGGGGGTCCTTATTGTGTGTTATATGTATATTATTGTTGAGGAACACCTTGTTGTTGATGGACACCTTGTTGTTGAGGGACACCTTGTTGTTGAGGGACACCTTGTTGTTGAGGGACACCTTGTTGTTGAGGAACCCCTTGTTGTTGTATCTAAGGTATGAATGTTTGATGTTGTGGATGTGTATTTTGTGGTTGCGTATTTGGAGTTTGATGTTGAGGATGTGTGTTTGTTTTTTGTTGGGGGTATTGAATGAAGGAAGACCCATATTGATTTTGCATGGCATTAGGATCTTGATTTATTGTTGTAACCCTTATTTATTGTGCATTGTATGAAGGGTCATAGTATGGGGGTTTTTGTTGCATGTATTGTGTTTGTGTTTGATCTTGAGTATTTGTTTGATACATGTTTTGATCTTGAGGGTTGTGATTATATGTTGTTTGATAAAGAAGAGGTCGTTGTGTATGAAGGGGTGGATTGTTTTGATTAGTAGGATATAAATAGGTGATGACATGTGTTATGGTTGCGGAGGAATGTTAGCATGGAGTTATTGTTGGACGTTAGGTGGCTGATTTGGTGTTTGATATTGTGGTTTGGGTGGAAGGTTACCCATATTTTGCATGTTAACACTTGGTCCATGTTGTGAGGGATTGTTTGATAATGATGTTCCATATAGGTTTTTTGATACACTTGGTCTTCATGTGTTTGTTGACACATTACATGTGGCAAGTGGTGTGGAGAATGGGTTTGTTGCTTGATATTGAATGTTTTGGTCTACCATAGCATTTGGATCTACTTGACTATGTTGAGAAATCAATGCTTGTTCCACTTGAGATGGATATCTATATAGTGGATTATCTACATGTTTGTACTTGGAAAAGATGGACGGTATCTTTGGATCTATAGTTGGTTTTTGGATTTGTCTCACAACCGTTTCAACACCCATGTGAATGAGATTTGGGTGTTTGAGAGCTTCCACATTAAAGTCCTCGGGTAACTTGACACCATATTGTGCAATTTTTAGGAAGTATGTGTTAGGATTTGTTCCAAGTACTTTGTCCATTATCCTTTGCATCCTAGGATCTTGTGTGTATTCTAACATGTCCTCTTTGGTAATTCTTTCATCACTATCATCGTCTTCTATGATTAATCTTAAGGATTATGGAGTAGGTTTTGTTGTCAAGCAAATCTTCATTGATGTTGAAGATGAACATCGGTATCATGTTGTGATGGATTGAGATCAAGTGGTGGTGGTGCATTAAATGTTGGTGGTTGTGAGGTAATATTTTTGGTTGTTTGAGGGGTTGAGTAAATTAGAGATTTGTTAGGATCATAACCCCATGTTGTAGGAATTGAAGTTTCAACATTGGTGGTGGTAGGTCCACTAGATTTATTTGTGTTAGATGCCATATTTTTTCTATGTTGAGACCTAGTAATTGTCATAAACGTGCAAACTAGTCTGTGGAGAATGGGAGATTGCAAGTTATGAAAGTGTGGTGATGTTTTGGTTTGAGATTTTGGTTTGCAAAATGATGTACAAAGGGAATGTTGGTAAACATTTTGGACAAATTATGTTTTCTAATTGATGTTGATTGATATTGATCTTGGGATAGTTTGATGACAAAGTTTGATTTTGGATGTTTGGATGTTTAACAATGACACAATTTTGGTACTCAATCCTATGATGAAAGTATGAGTGGATTTTGAAAGATTTTGAAAAATGATGCTATGATTTTTTACTCAACCCTATGATGAAGGTATGAGTGGATTTTGGAAGATTTAAGGATGATGCTAGTCTATGGATATGAGGATAAACAAGATTTGGGTGATGTTTTCTAATTCTCAAAAGTGTCGATGAAGGATAAGTTGATTTCTTTACTTTCAGAACTAGGCTTGTGAGTACAAGGAAGGATGATAATAATCTAGAAACTTAGGGATAAGATAATATCCACTAAATTTTGACAAGACCACAAGATTATAAGCTGATTTGATAAAGACTCTAGCAAAATGATGAGGTTTGATATGTGTCCAAAGGCTAGTTTGATATTTGATCTATGATAATGATGCAAAGGATGGTCTAAAAGACTAATGATGTCCAAGGATGCTAACAAGGTCTAATCTGGATATGATTTGGTGTTTTTTTCCAAGAGTTCTATGATAGCAAACCCTAGGTAAACCAAGTGTGAAAGTTTTGATGACAATGTTTAAAAGTGTAAATAGATGGTATAACTGTGTAGGTATATTGTGATAGAGATTCTGACAACTGAGCAGAAGATTATGACAATGTCTGACACAAATTTTGACAAGTTTGAGCTAAGTAAGAATACAAAAGTGGTGGCTATCTCAGACAATTGTGATAGAATCTGAGACAAAAGTGAGCTTCTACAGAGGTAGTAGCAATGTTATTGACACAAGCGACTCTGTTTAGACACTATGACTGAAAAATAAGCAGAATAAGCAATAGCGAATAGTTATACAATAGCAACCAAATTCAATACAATATCAAATAGATGTCTAGGCAAGTGCGATCAAATGTCTAAGCAAGTGCGACTAGATGTTGAGCAATAGCGACCAGATTCTGAGACAAACGCGGTAAGATGTACAACAATGACTCAATTTTATGACATGTCACATCTCAAAATTTTGTTTACATTTAATAATATGTTAAGTTATTTAAATATTTATGGAAAATAAAATTTATTATTTTTGACTTATGATAAATTTAAGATTTCAATGTCATTTAAAATATATTTATATCCATATGATTGAGTACGAAATATGAATTTTATGATGTGAAATAGAATTTTTTTGTTACGAGCATTGGTTAATGGTTACTAATTAAACTCTGTAAGTACAAGTGTGTGAATGCAGGAACAGGTTGAAGACTGAGAACACGGTTGAGGTAGGAGTATTTAGCCGGTGACAATCGGTAAGCATGATGGAATCTGAAATGTGCACACACCATTGAAAATCATAACATTTGCATTTAACTTTCAATTTGGTAGACATCATTTTTCTTGTGTGAAATGTATGAATGATTAAATGGGGAAGCTTATGGAAACAAATTTGTTGAAGCATTTGCTTTACCTTGTCTATTTGATGTTAATTTCATTTTAAGAAAATAAAGATGGAAATATATATTGTGTGGTAATTTTTTATTCAATTTGAAATGTTGAAAATAATTCTTTATTTGAAATTAGAAAATGATAAAAGGATGTCACATGGGGAAAATGATTTATGTTATCATATGGAAATAACGCTTAAATGAAAAGAGCTAAATGAAAAATATTAACTTAATAGTTAATACTTAAATTATATTCAAATTTAAATTGAAAATGGGCTCGAAGGGGTGGAAGGTTGCCCATAATCCCCTAAACAAAGGAAAAAATTGGAGTGCAAGAAGTGGGCTACCTTAATGAAAGCCTTCCAATTTAGGAAAAAATATAGTTTTAGAGAAGGAAAAATCATGCAAAAGGAAAAAGAGAAAAACTGGAGAAAGGAGGATTTTAGGGATCCAAAAAGTAGGAAAAAGGGAGGTTGATTGTATTGGGAAAGGAGGGAAAAAGTTGTTTCCAAAATCTCCAAGAATTCTATACTTCATATCTTGGTCGATTGTGTGCAATATATGGACATCACCTCCATGGTAGGCCATATTCTCTTTGTTATTTTTTTACTATGCGATGGTAAAAGGGATGTATTGATCCCTGCATGTGGATGCATGTGTGAAGGGTTGTTAGACCAAACCCTCTTATTGCTAGATTGAAGCCTTAAAAGGCTAAGCGATCTTATCGACATTGATCCTGTAACATTGTTCTTTCGAGTGATGTTTAAACCCTCAGATCGATCCATGTAAACAATAATACTTAGTTCGGGTGAACAAACCCGAGAATGATATGATCACTCTAATTTATGTATGTATTTTCTTTATTGTAACATGATGCTTTAGTTTCAAATGATTCTCATCATTCCATTTGATGAGTTCAAATTTTAAAAGAAAATTGATTATTCACTTATGTTAATTGAGCCTTAACAGGTCAAACGATGAAGTTCCATCATTCCATTTTTAATATTTTTAAAGAAATGGAACGTTGTATATATATATATATATATACATATACAATCATTCAGTATTTAAATGATTAAACAATGTTGAGTGATTCCTAATCACTGTTCTCATATCATAATTTTAATGGTGCCTTTATTATCTAATTAACAATCACCATGTCGTTCTAAATGACATTGAATGATTAACATGGTATATAATGTTGAGCAATAGCATGCTATCGATTTTGAACGATAGCATGCTTATTGTTCCAAATTTGTTTGTAACTATTTATAAGGATGAATTGAACAAAATAATAGTCATCATTTGTTTTGAATGGTATTAATGATTTTAATAAATTTTAAAAACAATATGATAATAAACGTATCATCCTCAGATGTTGATGCCTTGGAAAGAATGAAAGGGCCCAAACAATATGTTTTGTTCTGAGTGAGTTACCTTATTCTAAGTATATATATCAAAACAAAGCAATATTCATATCATCCTTAGGGATAGGTCAATACTTTTATCTATGATATATTTTCTTAAAAGTGTATGTTTTCGACCCATATTCATTTTATGTTCTTATAAAGAAATGAATAATGGCCTTGTAGTTATTTTAAGAATTTTCTTGTTAAATAATTGAACAGAATGATTCAAGAGCAATCATGTTATATACTTAAAAATTGAATGGTCATTTCTAAAAGGAAGTCATATTGAAACTAGAATGTATAGTCTTTGTTAAAAGCAGATTAAGTTGTAATGTCGATTACAATTGGTTTCTATGTGAATTGACCTTGCGACATTTTGTTTGGAATTCAGATTTATACCAAAGTCTAGAGAGACTGCTTATCATTTGTGCTCCTTATATTTTCATTTGAATCTAATTATGCATCTGATGAAAGTTGACATCTTACTAAACTTGGAAATTTGCATGTAGAATGGATTTTTTTATTTATCAAAAGAATGTATACGTATACACATTTTTTTAACAGAAGACCATATATGTGTACATGCATAAATTTTCCATTTATGCATTACACATACATGTGATATATCTTCTTTAAAAAATGTTTATTTTCTTTATCTAAATAATGTAGAATTCAGTCCATGTAGGAAGGAATAAAGGAGATATTGGTGAAACTATATGTTGATGCATTTACTATGATAATTTTATCTTAAATGATGAAATGGATCATGTATTATGAATCATTTTTTAATTTCACTCTTATCAAATCTGGTTTTGTTCATTTCATATATTTTTTTTTTAACCAGAATAGCCAAGATGAGACAAACATAGACTAAGATGTAGATTGTTTGATTCTTATTCATGAAAATATTTGCTAGTAAAACTACTAGAAACCAGGTTGAATGTTTTGCAATTTGAGTAATTTAGATAAGATGTATGTTATCTTATGTATGAGAGAGGTTATCTTCTGGTATGGGTGCCAAAAATGGGTTAACAAAGAGTATGGGTTTTTCTTTTCCAAAATCTATTATTTTTAGTTGTATACAGCATATGCTTGGCCAAGAATTTGTAGTACATTATGTTGAATGGTCTAATTTTTTGATGTAACTCTTTGTCATTTCCTAACATAGATCTTGCATGTTCTAAATGTAGATCAAAATGCATGTAGTTGTTAGGCACACACCAGATTCCACCTTTCATATCATATTCTCTTGCAAAATATTATGTGCAGGGTCAGGTATTCTTCGAGTTAGGAAGAATTACAGGGAAGCATAGCTTTGTGGTTGGGTGGAAAAGTGGCTAAAACATGTTCTCATCCACTAGATGCAGTGAGCATTGAAGATGAATCGCATGGAATTTCATTTTTCATTATTGTACTTTTTATTATATGATGTAAACTTGAGTTGACTAAGTGGCAAAGTTCGCCTATGTCAAACTATGTAACTTCTAAAGTTGACATTTGAAAATGAATATAAATTATTATTTTTTGGACATATTGTGCTATTTTAGAAAATAGTTGATTGATTATGTTTTAATTTATTATTCATAATGTCATATTTTATTTATTTGGTGTTATTTATGTATGACACATTAAATGACAAGTGCTACTCTACTTTTTGTTTCTAGTTTGATGACAATTTTGACAAGTTTGCAAGTTGAAAGTTTAGGTTTGATGTTTAAGGTGATTTTTTTGAAAGAGCAAGTGATACACATAGTAGATAAAGTATGCAATAACTGACTCAATAAGGGGGATATTTCGCAAGATTTCTTCCATAAAGCTTACTAAGAAAGGTTTGATAAACACATTCCTATTTAGTCAAGTGGGTACATCTCTTGATTTGGGTCTGCATGATAAATTGCTTAGCTTGAATGGATGTCTAGAGTATGCACGTGTACACGATACACCTCTTACCTTGAAAGGAAAAATCTCATTTCACGGTGTTTGTCGCTTCAACAAGCAATCAATACATGACAAATATCTTCACATGGAATGACCAGTTGTTCCATGACACCTTCTCAAGAGATGTTCAAAATTGATGAGGATTCTAAGTAGAACAGTTTGTAATGACTCAATGAACACTAGAGGTATACTTCAGACGTGAGACACTAAAGTCTCTAATTGACCTACATGTGGTCTATACACCCACATCAAAATTGACATGCAAGGTATAACGTCCCCAGATACATGCTACTTGCTTTCACTTTCACACTTTTATATAGCTTGTCTGAACACATGCTTTAAGGTCACCTTGAGTTCTCCATTATAGGATCTATCTCAAGGAAGGCCCCTCTATCAAAAAAGGAAGTCTTAGTGTCTTGATATTTCTCATCATCCAAGATCGTAGAATGACGCAAGGGGAGAGGATACATATATAAGACGCCTTCAGTGACTCAAAAATGTGAAGTCCAAGATGTTTCTCATCACCTAGGATCATTAAATGATGCAAGGGGAGAGGATACGCATCTAACTTGCTAAGCACAAAAGACACTTCAAATCAATTCATATTTTAAGTACCAAACTACGTGTTTGTTATTCTAACAAGATAAAAGCATAATGCTTGAGTAAGTTGATTCTTGGACAAAGGGTTGCAAGCAAAGTGTTAATAGTTTGGACTTGATTTGTCTTCAATTGTTCGTCCTACAAAACCAATGAATGAGAAGTTTATAATGATTTTCCTTCACCCTAGAAGAGCTACACAATTAGGTTAGATCAATCTCAAAACAACATCAAACAATAACTAGGTTCTGGTTAAGGTTAGAAAACCAAAATCCAAAAGTTTCAAAGAGAAAATAGCAAGTAGGGAAAAATATTGTCATGGATCTATTACTTGCAATAGCAACCTTTGTCTGATACAAGTGTGGCTCTATTTCTACAATAGTGGCCCTCATCTATGACAGATGCAGTGCATTTATGCAATAGCAAACTTCCTTTGATATAGTAGTGAACCTATTTCCTTTTTTGATATGGTCGTAGCCATATTTCCAAACAAGAGCGACCTAGTTAACAATAGTGACCTCTGTAAAATATGATTGTGCTCCAAAAACTTGCAAATCATGAAAAACTTGATAAAAATGTTAGATCAAGGACGTGAGTCCCGCTGAGCATTTCATTTAATGTAAGGGGTAAAATTGTAATGGATTAAGCAACAAGAATTCAATCAAAAAACCTAAAAAACATGAAGATCAAACCCACTTACCAATGAAATTGGATTGCAAATCAATCCATGAATCAAACACAAGGGTTAGATCAAATAAATCAAGCACAATGAATTCAAAACAATAAACACAACCTCAACATCCCATTGTTGGAGAGCTTGGTGTAGTATGGTGTTGGGTCGTTCAAACACTTGAAGCCTCCATGATTGCTAGCAAAAGCTTGATTAAATGTGATGCAAAGATGACCTAGATGCTCAAGATGAATGCTCAAAACTCAAATGGACATGACTTAGCTATCAAAATTCTAGGTAGATGAATGTGAGGGATGAAGGGTTATTTTATAGATTTGATTGATTCAGATGAACGATTTGGATTAAGAGGTGCTAATTTGAGATCAAAGGTTAAGAATGAATGAGAAGAATTGGTTGCCCAATTAACTGACTACAACTGGTTGCGGGATTTAAATTAACTAGTTGCATGAGATATTGATTGAAGTGCTAAGTCAATTGATTGATCAAAAGACTCTAAGTGAGTGGGAGTTAAGAGAATTGATTGATCAAAAGAGCAGTCAATCAATATCAGTTGACTGAGAGAGAGTGTTAGTTAAGATTTGAGGGAATAATGCATGATACATTTAATTAAATAATTAATTAATTATTGGAGGAACGTGCAAGATAAGATTGATTAATAAATAAAATGTTTATTTATTAATGGATGATGTTTGAGATAAAAGAGGAGAATTAAATAATTAAAACTATTATGGAGGATAGGAATATGCCATTCTTTAAGAAAGAACATTTCATTGGAGGAAAAAGATTAGAAAGTGGGATAATTAAATAATTAGAATTATTTAATTATATGGAATTAGAAGAAATATTAGATGAACCTAATTAAATAATTGACATTATTCAACTAGGGTGATAAAGGGGAAAATTAGTGATGAAATAGCGAATTAATTAAACAATTCAAGATTATTTAATTAAAGGGAAATAAGGTTAAATGATGGAAACAATGTTAAAAGGGGATTAATGATGCAAATGAAGTGAAATGATGCCAAATGCAATAACGGTAATGAAAATGATGCCAATAATGAAAAAATGCAGTTTCAGGATGTGCAATGTGTGTCATGCATTTTTACATGTCCACCTTTTAACCATCAATTTATAGTGGTGCAATGTACAAGGATCAATGCATGAAGTTACTCATCATGTACTTCCCTTTGTTGAGGTGACCGACATTCCTTGATTAGGACCTTGTCCTTTTTTTAAGGTGAGAGGTGAGATGGTGGTACATGACCTTCATATACTCTAGTCACCCATTCATTATGGAGGTATAGCTTCGGCACTTTGGGCCCATGATAAGTTGATAACCTGATCTACCACTAAAATAGGTTGTGTATTTATGACATGTATTCATTTCTAAACTACCTGTGATGCCAATTAGCATGGTCTTGTTGAAGAAGACACGTAAAAATCTACCTACAAAACCTTTGAGTCAGTCCTATATGTGTGATTCTTTGTTGTTTCTATCACTTTCCAGATCAAAAAAACACAAATTAATCCTTAAATTTTTTAAAACCCTAGACGTACCTAAGATCAAATTTGAAAAACTTGTCTCTGAGTCAAATTGACTTATTTGATTGTCATTTTTATTTTCTTTTGTATACATCTTGGCATGTTTTATTTTTCATATTGATGCATTTGCACAACTTGGTGCATTTGTCTCAGAATAGTCCTTTGTCAAAATTCTATAGCACTACGACTGATTGTCACACAATATCGCTTTTGTCTACAGACCCGTGATTTTGAAAATTGGTGCCACATCTGTTAGGGGTAGTGTATAGTGTTTGAATTTATTTCGACTTGTTTGTAAAATGATGTGTTTGATTAAGATTCTAAAACAATAGAACCTTAAAAATCTCAAATTTCCAATTTTTCACCAATAATCTATATCAGACCAAGGACTTGTGCACAACAAACTTGTAGTCATCCTTATCATTCAAAATAGAAATAAATATTTTCTCACTCATTCATTTGTCCAATCTTGAAATAAATGAAACATGCCAATATCAATCTACTATCCAAATTCACTTCCATATTATCCTCCCATGGGGTCATCACATCTTTCTAGCTTCAATGACATAATAACTATGGATGTCCCTAATCAAAAGTTTGAAACACTTTTTCACTTATTAGATTCTAACCAATGTCAAACCAAACAAATCTATCAACCAAATAATCAAAATATGAATCCTCCAACAACATCATAATCCAACAACAACACCAAATGTAAGTACACCCCTTTAGGGGAGCTGATTGAGTTCGTGTTAAACTAGCTAGTCCAATCCAATTTTATCAAAACCTCATGGTATGATGACAACGTTTATTGTGAATACCATAGAACAAAAGGTCATGAAACATAAAATTGCATAAGACTCAAGAACCTCATACAGTACCTTATTGATCAAGGTTCAATTACTGATGAGAATAACCTTCAAAACCTATCCACAAATAATCACATTAACAATGTCTATACCTCACATAATGGGGAAGTCGATATATATCAGAATACCTTTTCAAAGCATGATCAAAAGAATTCACCCATGTATAGCAATGATCCATGATTTCAAGACATATTGGCATCATTTGACCTCATTGTGGCACATATTGGAGAAGATTGCCATAAAATGTTTTCATCTCTAATCCCAATCCATTATCCTCAAGTCTTTTGCAATCTCCAACCACAATATGGACAAGTAATCCATCAAAAAATGAAACCTTTCCAACTTCCTTCCAAGGACTGTCTCTCATTGATACATTTCCAATCAGTCAAACACTTAGTTCAAATCCATTTGATGATTAAGAAACCCTTAAATGCATTCAATCACCTCTCATGCCTAATGCATAAAATCTAAGTCAAGAGTTATCACCCACATATTCATATTTGAAAGTATCCAAAATTCCTTTACAAATAATCCATTCTTTGAACTCAATCCATGTCAAGAACATAATCCAAAGCATAAAAAAAAAACTCTAAAATGAATTGAGATAAAGAATCAATATCTCCTAAATACTATCATGATCTAATAGGTATTTTCCAATTTGATAACAAAGATAACTCTAAAATAAGTCAAGATCAAGAATCCATATCTCCAAAATACTACAATGATCTAATGAGTATCTTCCAATCCATATAGAATTTCACAAAAGAGGACCATATCCATAAAAAAATCACTCCTACATTTACCCATGAGATACATGCTTCCACTAGACACGTAGATGATATTCCTCCAAAACAAGAGTCTCCTACTCTCGACAACTTTGTAAATGATCAAGCAATAGCATAATTCATAGGAATTCATGATGGCATTTCAAAAAATAATCATGAAGAAGGTTTCTATATCAACTTTGAAGCACTGGCATCTTTTGAAAACCAATTAGAATCTAATACATCTCAAACTCAGTTTGGACAATCAATTGAAGCACCTATGGCTTACAAAATTGGATCACTTACCTTTTTTAAAGAAAACCCTCTTACCAAAAAAGAGGCTACCACCTTTGAAGGATTGCAACAGAGAAGAGAAGGATTAGCACCTTGTTTCTAAAACAAATCATATTCAATTGCAAAAAAAATTTGTTAGTGGATGCATTATCAAGGCAAAGGATTAGGCCTACATGAACAGGGTATCCTAAAACTAATATAGATTGTCAACAATCCTAAACATCAAGTTATAGATTATTTAGAGATCAAAGAATCTAATCATGTTAGTGGTACCTCCATGATACTGGGGGAAACTTTATCTAATGAAAATATCAATATGGGAGTCATGAAGAGTCCTTATAATGAAACTGCTACCAACACTTCAACCATCCATGTCGTGAATCATCATCCTTGTAGCTTTCCACCCACTAATTTGGACCAACAAGAGAAAAATCCTTCCAAAGGAAAAGAGCATGTCATCGAAGCTAAAGAATCTATAAATCAAAATGGATACATGAAATTCAAATGAATCCCAAAGCAAAATGAAGCAAACAATCCCTATCAAACTTCATTAGTCAAAAAAAATATATGGAAAAATAAAAAAGGGACTTTCATCCATCAAATATTTCAATCAATACAAAAGAAAGCTTCAACAACAACATACAAAGTATATGAAAAAGTTGATCCTAAGTCCGATCAAAATTCCATATCCACCTTTCGTTGCTCATCCTACGTTTGGAGAATCAAAGATCTTGTATCCAAACTATCGACTGATCCATCCTAGTCTTATATCCCTCATCAAAATTCATCATCTATCTCTAAATGAAGAATATCTAACTCTCGCATTAACCGTGTCCTAGAAATAACTCTTTATCATAAGGACTCTAAGGGTATTATATCGCGATGTGCACATCTAGATAAGGTTAACTATGGTATCGATAAAAATAACAAGAAAATTCAGGGATTATATACAAGTGTTTGTATCTTGGAAAAGCAACTAATTCAAGTAGGATATCATTGGAACATCATGACAGTAGCACCTATATCAACACCACTAGGTGGTTCAACATAATTGATAATCAATTCAAAAATCATAAAAAGTCTAAAAAAATCATAAAAATCAAGAAAATATTAGAGAGAAAAAACATCCTCTAGTGAAAACCACATTGATGGCACTTTGGGCAAGTACCTTGATGAAAACCTGGCAAACAAGTGTCATGTGTAGAATTGAGCATCTATGTGCATCATTCCAAGCGGAAGCATCTCATCTCATCTATAATAAATTTGGAATCTCATCCATAATAAACCTATGACACATCTAATCCTTTTTAATCCATCTTGATCTTGATAAAGACTAAGGGTATACTTCAAACTTGATTTTGCAAAAACCTTGACATGGTCATTTTCATTGATCATATCCTATACCATCACCTACATCCAACACTATCTAAGAAATCTAGCACTATCCAAATGATCATCCTCTATTTGAACATGTTATCCTATTAAGGGATAGTCCTTGGCATCCTTTTACATATCTATCCATCCATGTCAGGATGATCCATGCATCCACTCATAGAATTCCACACATTACTAGACACTAGGGACAGGTACTTATATCTTGCTTCAAAAAAAATCTTGATCTATATCCTCTAAGCTCATGGTTGTGATCTAAACACTTTCAAAATTCATATCAAAACAGTAAAAAACAATCTATATCAATTGCATCTTGTTGACGCTTAAGCATCATATCAAAAAATTCAACAGAATTTGTTCTTATCCTAGCTACAAATCTTGATCCATATTATCCAATAAATCAAATCATCATCTCAAGATGTATCTTTCCTAATCCTCATGTTCTTATTTGGACAACACTATCCTTGCATTTTTGTGTATCCTCAATAATGTTATCACTATCGGTAATCAATCAATTAGATTAATCAATTTAGCTTTTTTATCAAAAAGATCTCAAAATATCGTTGATATCACTACATATCCATATCTATGCCTCATCATCATGTTCCAAAATCTTAAAAGCATCCACAAAAAATGTTGAAAATCCTAAAACATCTAAATAGTGCAAAATACCAAAAACACACTCAAACACGTTAAAAGCACAAAAACAGCCTCAAAACATTTCAAAAAGTCAAAAACATTTCAAAAATTTCCAAAAAGAAAACAATCATCCATCCCATCATTCATCCTTCATCAACAATAAATTTTTCACCCATAATAAACCTATCGTCATCCTCACCTTTGACAAAAGCAAATAAAAACGAATACAATTGTCGAAACACAAACATTCACACAAAGATTATAAGTCTTGATCATTGTCAAAAATGTCAACTAGCTTTCATATCAATGTCCTACAAATATTTAAAATCCACATCCAATAAATGTATTAATGGATATATCTTTCCTACAATAGATGTCATTTCAGATATCAACTAAAACAACTCTCTAGAAAGATATATGATGGCATTGATTTGTTCATCAGTTAGTCTTTTCTTTTGGTTTTATCTTTTGTCTCATTTACACTGCTCACTTGAAATTCCCTTGATTTTCAATACCTTGGTGTGTCTAGAGGAGTACGTAATGGGGCAATAGTCATTTCTTTCGTATGTTTTGTTTGTTGAATGTTCTTGTAATACGACCTTGGTGAATACTTACTTTGTCTGTGCAGGGATAGTCTCGAGCAATAGAATGGCTAGTGCATATCAAGTTCTTCACCCCTTTTGTGTATTGGTCTACTTGCTTCGATGGCTTCATTTTCTCACATGATAAAACAAGGTTTTTGTATGTCAAGTATGAACAAGGATACTCCTATTTGTTTGTAGAGTCAAAGTCCATGCAGTAAATATAACGTCACCTTAGTTCTTCATACCTTGGTGCATTGTATCTACTTGCTACATTAAATAAGGATTGTTGAATATTGATTAGCATAACCCAAAGCAAAAGAAAAATTCATCTATTATATCTCATTACATATCTAGCAATATCTCAAAATCCATCCAATAATTTTAGATTTATTGGTATCTTGATCAACATCTCGTTCTATTATATCTAAACATTCATCCATTCTTCTAATTCTATCATACTAAAATTTCTATCCAAGTATCATGATATAACAAAAAAATATGCATCTCATCCTACATCCACCAATCATCAGTAGCATATCATATCATACATCATGCATAATCATCATATATCATGTCAAAAAAAAGGAAGAATCATGACCATATCATCATATCATAACATGCATCTTGCATCCACTGGTCATTAGCATAAGTATAATCATATATCACTATCACATCATCTTCATATCATGAAACATCATACATCAATGCATCCATAATCAAAGCATACATCATAACAATCATAACACCACATCATAATTGCATAAAAAAGGATCATCTCATCTCATATATCATCAAAAATGAAAATTTCACGATACAAAACATCTAAGGACATCGAGTTTGTGGGATAAATAATATACATAAAAATTATATGTGTACATGAGGATCTCAAAATCTAATGAATGTGTATAAACATGTATACATCAATAATCAGTACATCAATAATTATCTATACAATAGTCTACCCTGAGCTCCCTCTCTCCTCTCTACCAAGAGGAGGTTGAGGAGGTGGTGGACCCATAGCCTGATGTTGTTTCTCGACCTATCCTTGGGACCCCTATGGTTGTTGTTGTATCATCTGTTGTGAAGGTCACCCTACTAATCTGCCATCAAATTGTCTTGACCCTACTATAGTATTGCTCCTCGTAGAAAATATCGGTTGTCGATGCTCTTTGGGAATAATTGCTTGATATAAAGTCTGGTAGTAAGTGGCCTCCTAGATGAGAGATCCCATCTCCTATATATGTTGTGTCAGGGTGATCATGGAACCTTGTCCTATCTCCAGTTGGGTCTTACGAGCCCACTTTGTGTCTCTCTCAGCTATAAGCTGAATTACTTGTGTCTCCACCTACTAACAGCGGGTAATCTCAACATCTCTCTTAGCCTCTTGTTGGTCCCTCCATGTGAGAGCTTGATCCCTCTCTGAGGAGTGTTGATCTCTCTTTGTGAGGGCTTGATCCCTCTCTGTCATCATTTCTATCAATTGAGCTATGAGACCACCCTACTCGGTCTGATAGCCATCTCGCTCTTTTCAAGCCTGATCTTTCTCTGATAATGCCAATGGTAGTTGGACATCATGATCTTGATCATCATCACCTCTGACCTCATCCTACTATGAAGGATCCTGATGTGGGGCAACCTATTACCATTGGTCTCCTCTTTAAGCCTCTACTTTGGCTCTCTATCTCATATGTCACTAACACCCAAGCTTTTCCTCTCTCCTCCTATGCTCACATACAACTCTAGGCACACCATCAAGATGTGTAAACCTCAAGGGTCTCCATGGGACCCACCATGCATCAAAATTATGTGTAGTCCCAGGATCCCCTAGACCACCTGCCCATCCCCATGCAAAGGGAGCCATATGCTTGAACTTTGTAAGTGCAACCTGAGTCACTTCCATAACACCCACTCAGGGATCTCCCTCACTATGTGAGTGTAGACTACATGGTAATCATCTGCGGGTACACCCTATCTCTCCTTGAATTGTTTAAGCACTCAATCTAGAAAATATCTCTCTATAATGTGTCAAGTGTGCCCAATAATCCAATGTGCCTAGCGACAATATTTAAATGTAGGTGGTCATCAGTCCATACCTCGTACCATAGCAATGGTCTCCATACAAATTGATCCATACCATCAAATATACCTCTCCAATAATGAATCTCTCCCATCCTCTTATGTGTTAGCATCGAGGAATATCGGTAGACAAAGGCATCTTCAACATCTCTCTCTAACTCTCCAATAGGTCCAGTCATTGCTATGCACTCCCACACCTAAACGTGGAACAGTGTGACTCTTGTTGATAAACTAGTGGCTACCCTATACACCACCTGGTGCATGTCATGGTATAACTATGCAAGGATGTAATTTACCCATGCATATGTCATTCCCACCACAACCATGCGCTCCATCACATATCCCCATCCAAAAAAAAATCCCTTGGATCGTCAGTTAGGCATAATAGGACCCATGGCCAATCCTGCTAGAATCAAAACAATGTTATCAACCTCTCCCATGTAAGGATACAGGTCAATCTCTCTATCCTCAATCTCAAGCTCAATGTCTCCAAGTAGTCTCTCTAGGGACTATGTTCCTCAATCCTTATCATGGATAACTCAAACACCCTCGATAGCTACCCTTGGGATGCACCTAACATCCTTCAAAGTAATGGTACACTCTCCAATAGGAAGGTGGAATGTCGCACTCTGAATGCCATTGCTCTACGAGTGCAGTCATTATGGTCCAGTCAAAATGTGAAAAGAAAAACTCAATTGAAAATTTTTTACCATTTGTGTTTCTTCCATCACCTTTCCAAATTGAGTTTCAATTGAACCTCTACAAGATAACAAGATTTTCCTTTATTTATATGTGTAGACACTTGAAATATCCTGATCGATATCATGCACTTGATTATGATTAACTATCACTGATTCTTCCTTAATCATTTCTTCATTGACCAATTAATTGAATAATCTTTATTTAATTAATTAAATTCATCAAAATTTCCTCCTTAATCAGATAATACACTTTATCGGATTATTTAATTAAAATCCTCATGTTCTTCCTTGAATTAAATAAATCAATTTTATTTAATAAAATCCTAATGTCATCTCTTTTAATTAAATAAATCAATATATTTAATTAAAATACTAATATCCTAATATCCTCTCATTTTATTTAAATAAACTCAAATATTTAAATTAAATGTCACAATCAAATTAATTTCATCTAAGTTAATTAATCCTAGATTAATTAGCTCCTAACACTAATCCCCCATTCTTTTAGCTTTTAACTCCACCCTTGGGTAAGTCAACCTAACCAAGTTGCACATGTAAATCAATTTATTTGATTTAAAATTACCCTATTTTCATTCAAATATGACATATTCTTGGAATATTCCACCCATTTGAATTTTCCCTCCCAAATGACTTTTGTCCTCCACCTTTGCATTGAAGGCTCTTACACCTCCTCTTACACAAGCTACCTCTTGGCTTTCAAATCTCAACTACATGCATTTAACATGCACATTGTTCAAAATGTATTCCACCTCCCTTCATTAGCATGTTGACAAGTGGCACAATGCCATTGGTCCCTTTTTTAATCCCACATTCTCCCCATTCTTCACTCTTCAAACCTTCTTCATTATAAATAGAGGCCTTCTCTATTGATTTGAGGGACATAACTTCATGCAAATTCATTATAGTCATTTGAGTTCAAAGCATCCATGATTTCATCCACAATTTCATCCAAGTTAGCATAAAATTTCATCATCCATAGAAGGTTACTAGAATTTTGCATCAAGAATCACACATCCATCATCAAGCTTATCAAGGGATTGGGAAAGGGCTTCTTTCCACATCAAAGAAGCACCAATCCCCTATGGGATGTTGGTTTGAGCATTAGAATAGTATTTCATTAGTAATTTATTTGGTATTTTACTTTGTTTTCATGTTCTTGTGTTCAAATGAATTTCATAGGGGATGCTTGTTTACACTTGTTTAAGGACTAATGTTTGATTGTTTGTTCATGTTTGAGTAGGTCTAGGTAAAGCATTCACATTTTGGCACTAGAAGGAGGGCAAAAATCTCAAAATTAACACGTTTTTTTGGCCATTTCTGTCATTTTTTCTCTTTTTGCTTTCCTAGGACACAACGATGTTGAGAAGACAAACAACGACATTGTCACTTCAGCGTCGCTATATAGCGACGCTTCCTCTACATCCAAAGGGCGACACTGCAGTGATTTTCTTGGGGTCAGATCTGTCAAATTCCAAAGGGCGGTGCTGGTGAATATTCTGACGCAAACACGGTCTCTGTTTTCTCCACAGAGAGATGCTGGAGACTTCAAATAGCGACGCCTTCGTGGGAAGCGATGCTGGTTCAGGGTAAAAAGTCAATTTTCAAATTTATGTTGCCATGTGCCTTATGCTTTTGATTCCTTTGGACCATTGACCTGTTTTATGGCTCTATTGTTTGTAGGCTGACCAACTTTTGCAGGTTGAGGTGTCAAAGAAGAGGAGGAAACAAGAAGAGCTCCCTATGGCACTTTCTTTTTCATAATTGTAAAAAAGTGTTCTTTAACACTTTGGGGACATTTATAATCCCATCTTTGGATATTTTTATTTTCAGCTTTAGAACTTAACTACATTTTGTTTGGGTTTTAAAAAGAACATACAAAAGCTTTCCTTTTCTCAAAGTTGGTTAAAAAGAACATTAGAAAGTCACTAGCTTTTGGATTTGGTTAAAATTGAACAATCAACTTCACACTCAAGTTTGGTGCTTTAAAAAGAACTCACTATTGTCTTCGAGGATTTAAAACGAACTTGTGTCTATCTTGTTTTGTAGTCTTCTTTATAAATTAATACCATTCAAATGTGTATGCACTTCTCTCACGCTTCATGGTGATCTTTAGAATCAAAAGCATTTTGGTGATATTAGGTTGTCTAAAAGATTGCCTCCACACTTCAAAATTGGGCTTTAAAAATTGAACAAATCTTGCTAGTGTGAGAAAAGGCATCACGTGTGTTCTCTCTCTGTTCACGCAAATAAAGATTGATCGAGCTACGAATGTACTTACTCGCTTTTGTTTATCTTTAGAGGGCCTTCCTTGGTGGGAAAAAGTACTCACCCTAAGGGAATGACCCAAGCGGTAACAAGCATAAGCCAAGGTCTTCTGAACTGCTATACAAATTTGTGGTTGCAAGGAAAGTTTGCAATCAACAAAGTGATGCATGATAGCTCTCCCCCAGTATCTTTATGATGTGTAAATCCCTTGTTCTAAGGGTTGGGAGACCTCTTGATGGAGTTTATCATTGTGTCCTTTGAACCGGATGCCCTGATTATGAACCCTTGTGTAATAACCAAACATATCAATATTTGTTGGTGTCAGGAGATCGGACCTCCGGAGCTGTCCCACATATTTGTGATTCTTTGTAGAGATGAAAAGTTTGTCATGGGAGATTCATGAGAACTGAAGCTTGGCTAACCCGTAGAAGTGAGTGTTGTGGAGGGGAGCCAGTGTGGTCAAGTTTCTAATCATCTGCTCTAAATAAGTGCAGCTGGATTTATCCAAGTGGGAATTCAACAAATATTTTCTTTTCCATCCTAGGGTTGTGCAATCTTTGAGTCAGTTAAACACATTGCTTGAATCCAAAATCTTGAAAACAAAAATTTAACAAGGTCACCAAATTTCAAACCCTTTAGAAGAGGAAAACACCTTTGAAAAGTCCAAGTATTACTACTTGTCCCTAGGGATTTATACTTAAAGGCTTCTAAGTATTTGGGCTTATATCTTAATTTTCTCTCTCTAAATTCAAAATTAGGGAACTATTGCCTTGATTTCCTTGATTTCCACATAATGGACCTTGTGGGATGAAAAGAAATTGAGGCATAGACATCTATTTTGAAAAGCTAAGCAAGAAAGTGTTTGTGGTAAAAAGGACTCATGAAGCAAAGATAAAGGACAAATTGAACCCCACACATGTGTTTTCTCAAATGATTTCTTACAAGATCAAAGTCCCAAAACCAAAGTCCATCAATTGTCACAAACGTCTTAGTCCAAGAAATCTCAAGAAACATCAGTCTATGCTTTACGAAGTTAGAGAAAGATTGGTCTATAACTTTTACAAATGTGCTTCAAAGGACAATCCCAATTTGTATTCATTCTTTTATTGTCAAAATCCAAGTCTTTTCGACGTTTTGAGTTTCTCACGTAGAGGTATAGCATGTTCTTCAACACTGAGGTCTTGTAAACAAAAGTCTCTCTAAGTTCACTTAGGATCAAAATCAACACTTTCATCCATTCTCAAAAAATTATCATCCCATCTCACAAAAAACTCTTAGAATCTTGGAAAAATCCTTCATACTATACTTTTGGTAAATCCTTTAAATCAAATAAAAATCATCTCGTTTGACTAAGTGTGTGTGGATGCATCCTTCTTCATACACTTAGTAAAATTATCTTCTTGTGGACAAGTTTATTCCGAGACAACATCTAACCTCTTGGAGTTTACAAGTTCATTATCAAATCAAAATCAAAATCAAAATCAAATCCAAAATCAAAAATCCAAAAGTCCTAAAGTCTAGTATCCCTCCAAGGTTCTTAAGAGTTCATCATTCAAAATCACCCATCTTTCATTATCTCATCACCATCTTTTGATCCTTAACATCTTAGACTTTCTTTTTTGTACCTAAACCTTAGAACAACCTAAGAATTTAGAGGTTTACCTCCCATATTCCTAAAAGTTGATCCTTATTTTATGGTCCAAACTAGATCTCAACACAAGAAGAACATGGAAACAAACAAAGAAACATCCACTTCAAGTGACTTGAGTCAAACTGCACGTGAAATCAACCCCATCGGATCTAGCAATCCCCCACTCAACCTTCCTCAACTACCACAAGATCTTCAAGAGGGAGGTTTCCAAGTGGAGGATATTACCAACAATTTCCTAGGAATGACTCAAGATGAAATCATAGATATGGTCCAAAATCCTGAAAATCACAAAATTGTCAACACAGTGATGAGACTTAATCCTTCACAATACATGTTGGAATTAGCAAAAGAAGGGGCTAAACTCCCTTCTGATTATGATGTAAGCAGTATTGTTGAAAAGCCTCTTGGGATTATGCCACCGGTATCATTCACACCTTCATTCCAAAACATCATTCAACCCATCCCACAACCGACCTCATCTCATGCTCCAAGTCAACCCATGGTTACCAAGGGAAGTTCATAGCTTCATGCTCTTCAAACACATCCCCTTGTAAATAACCAAGACTTAGATGCAAACACCATCTTGGTTCAATCCATTCCTCAAGACCCAAAACATCCATATGTCCCACTCATCTTTCATGACACCAATAATCCATCCACTTTTGTCACATCACCGACGTATTCCCTTAACACACAAGTCTCTCTCCCCATGACTTCGCAAGGAGATGGGGGACTATTTGGACAAGGGGGAATCTTTGATCCCTCATCATCACTTTCTCAAGGAAACACACCACCCATCTTCCCACCATTTCCCCCTCTACTATTGACATCCACACCAATCCTCGGTTTAGCACAACCCCCTTTACCAATCCTCAATCAACCAAATCAAAACAATCCTCCAATCGTGAATCAAATCAACATACCAAATCCTCTTATCATGCTACCGATATCGCAACACCATGTGGCACCAATCCAAATGACGCAATCAATCACTGCACCATCTATAAATGTGGTCTCCCAACGACCTAGCATAAAAACTACACCATCTATCACACAACCCACTATCATCACCCAATCGACACCTCAACAAACTCTCATCATGACATCTCACACCATTATGAATCCTCCACCTCCACCACCAAAACCAAACATGGAAAACCAATACAACATCACACTGCAAGCTACCCAACAAGCCTATAAAAAAGTATTCCAGCAGTTTCAAGCTCAGCAAGCCGCTTAACAAGCATAGGCACAACAAGCTGCACAACAAGCACAACAAGTTTCCCAAGCACAAGCTCAAGCTTTATTGCAACAACAACAAGCTATCCAAGCCACACAAGCTGCTCAAGATGCACAAGCCACCCAACAAGCTCAAGCTCAAGCACAAGCTCAATATCAAGCCCAACAAGCTCAAGCACAAGCACAATACCAAGCACAACAACAAGCAATCTAACAACAATCCTATCACCAAGCTTTGCAGCAATACCAAGCACAACAAGAAGCAGCTCAGTTACTAGCCCAACAACAAGCATTGTTAGCACAACAGTAGCAAGACCAACAACAATTGTAGGCATACCAACAAGCATTGATCATAGAGCAAAGCTTGCAGCAACCTCCTTCGAACATGCAAAATAATCCACCCATCACTCAAGCGATCAAACCACCTCAAAACACATTCATCCCACCACTTAATCCGCAAAATGATGTGTCTGCACAAATCAAATCTCTTTCACAACAAGTGCTAGACCTACAATCTTGAAAAACAACAAAAACCCAAGGGAATTTGTGCCCTTATCCACTTGACACAAGCATTGTGGTGGTTCCATTCCTGAAAGGGTTCAAGATACCTAAATTTGACAAATATCGTGGAACTAGTAACCCTGAAGATCACATCAAGGAATTTCATGTCCACTGTATGGAAGTTGCATACAACGACACTTATCTAATCTGACTATTCCCTCAGAGTTTGGTTGGACTAGCAATGGAATGGTTCTCTTGTCTTCCTATCAAAATCAAAAAGTTCCAAGAAATTGTGTACTTGTTCATACATAACTATTCATTCAACATACGAATGGGCGTGTCTAGAAGAACTATCCACTCTAAAACAAGCCAAGGGGGAAACATTTGTGTCCTTCTTGCAACGATGGCAATCCAAGGCCAATAGGAGCAAGTGGACTATGCCCGAGGAACAACAAATCTATACTATCATCACAAATATCGAAGGAACCTTGTCCTTCCATCTAAAAATGCAATGCATCACCACATATGACCAGTTGATCCCCAAGGTTCTCAACATCAAAAGGGCCCTTATTGCACAAGGGGGTACACCTACTTATCAAGACGATCGTCCATCAACTAGTTACAAAAAAAAACCTTGCACATGGGCAAAGAACAAAAATGTTACTAACAATGGTGTGGTTGACGCCAAAGTTGTCATCAATGATCCAAGGCAAAACATACAATCATATCAACAATCGCAAGTCAACAACCAAAACAACACACAAGCCAACACATCATCACAACAACCTAACAACCAAGTAGTCAATAACCTGAATAATCAAGGGGGACCACCCCCAAGGAAGCATTCCCCTAAATGAAAATACACTTTGCTTGGGGAACCAATTGAGTCTATCATGCAATGGCTAGTCCAAGTAAATCTCATCAAGATCCCTATTTATGACAATTATCAAGAGCCTCGAGTTAAACCACCATGATATGATGAGAAACAACTCTACAATTTCCACAAGATAAAGGGACACATGACAACCAATTGCATGAGACTTAAAAATTTGATTCAGGACCTCATCGATGATAGAACTGTAACCATTGAACAACCCGCAAGAAATCAAGATCTCAAGATATACATGAATCTGATGCCAAATCACAATAATGGGAACAACAATGGTAAGGAAAAGTGTAATAATGTGAACCATGTTTATGACCATGTGATTGCATCCTTAGATGTTGTTACACCCTTAAATGAATGGGTTACCATTGTCAATATCAAAGGATCCTGAGCCGACTGTGGAGTCACCACACGCAGTGGAAAATTTACCATTTCAAGACCATCCCAAGCACCCAAAGCATCTACTACCAATCCAAATTCAATTCCTGATGGTTATAATGTCTTGGATCAGTTGAAAAGAACCCTTTTCTAGATCTCCATCATGGAGTTGTTGAAAATCTCACCCGCACATAGGAGAATCCTAGAAGAAGCATTAGCTTCATCCACTATCCCCACAGATCTTGATGCAGACCAGTTCCAAGCTATTGTGGGACACATTACCACACCACATATCCTAACATTCTCTGAGCAGGATCTTCCAACACAACCATCTCATAACCGCACACTCCATCTTGAAGTCGTAGTCCATAAGAATAAAGTCAAAAGAGTCTTGGTGGATGGTGGTACGGGTCTAAATATTTGTACTCTCAAGCTAATAAAGAATCTGGGATTCTCTGAAGATGTCATTGAAAAAGGTATTACAATCAGAGCGTATGATGATCAAGAACGGGTGTCTCAACGCACCATTGAACTCCCTATCCAAGTAGGGCCAGCAATCATGGAAGCCACATGCCAAGTCCTTGACCTGGAATTACCTTATAACATCCTCCTAGGGCACCCATGGATTCATGGGATGCAATTTGTCGCATCCACATTCCATCAATGTGTCAAGTTTCCTTATCAGAATCAAGAGGTCACATTCCATGGAGATCCTGAACCATTATATTATTGAAAGAACCTGGAAGCCAAGTACTACAAAATCCCCCAAGTACCAAAGAATGATGAAGGACCCACATCTCCATATATAGACCCATCTACCCTCCCCTCCACTTCTGAGACAAAGACACCCGCCATTCCAAACATCTCTGATATCAAAGCAATTATCCAATACAATGGGTGTGGGGATTACAAAATGAAGAAGATTGCCTTTGTAATAGGAGAGTTACCTCAATATCCTAGGTCTTGTGGACAACCCCAACCAATTGACACATTCACCCAAACCTTCAAAGTACAACCCTCTAGATTCAAAAGGTGGGGGGACCTACGTTAGGAAGTGGTAGATGAAAGGGATATATCAAGCTTATTGTATTAGGATGAAAGGCACGTACCTGAACTTCCCATGGACAATAGCAACAAGGGACTGTAGTTAATGCAAGGATGGAGCTATAATAAAAATGAAAAGCTTGGGAAAAATGATAATGGCCTACTAGAACCTATCATTCTTGAGAAGAAAATAAAGAATCTTGGCCTTGGATGTACCCCTCCGAAAATAACCATACTTGGCAAAGGTGCCCTAGTTAGAAAAGTCAAAGCTCCTCTTCGGTTACCGTAATCTACAAGTTTACCTTTAGATAACTTTACCTTTGACATAACCGATGTATGTGACGAGGATCCCATAACTGACCTACCCATGTTATTTGAAGATTCCTCCATTTTCATGATTAGTACCTTATCTTTTGAACCAAGTAGCCAAACCAATACGCAAAAACTTTTCTATCCCCAACTCATCGATTATGACCAATGAGGACCACCGATTTTAGACACATTCAAAAATGATGAGACTCTCTCAGAATTCATGGGATTGCAAGATACTCTACCATGTGGAGATCATAAAGTTGGGTTTGACATTGAGCTAGACACACATGCATATTATGGGGAAACGATTGAATCCCTTAGTCACAAAATTGAAATTTTGAGAATAATATCTAGGTCTTTGAGTGAAAACCACACCAAGGTACTCTCTGACCCGAAAATAGTAAAAATAAAGGACGCATCCAATGGTGAAAACCTCTCTGAGGCACCAGAGGATGAGGGATTCAATCTTCCCCTTAGTTCTATTCATCAAAAGTCAGCAATCTTGGCAGAAAAGTGCAATCTGGTCAACCTAGGAACCGAGGAAACACCACATATCACCTTCTATGTAGAATCACTCTTGACAGAAGAACATGAACTCCTAGCTACTTTTCTCAGGGAAAGAAAGGTAAACTTTGCATGGACCTATGCTAACATGCCCTGTCTTGATCCAAAAGTTGTGGTTCGCCATCTAGCCATTTATCCAGAGGCAAAGCCAATAAAACAAAAAATGAGAAAGATGCATCCACAAATAGCATTACTAGTCAAACTTGAATTACAGAAGCTCCTTGATGTTGGTTTCATATGACCAATTGATTATCTAGAGTGGGTTTCTAATCTTGTACATGTCTCAAATCCCACTGGGGGCATCTACATTTGCACTAACTTCAAGGACCTAAATAAAGCATGCCCTAAGGATGATTTCCCTCTCCCAAACATAGATATGATTGTAGATATGACGGAAGGACATGAAATGCTATCATTAATGGATGGATTTTCAAGGTATAATCAGATCATGATAGCTAAGGATGACCAACACAAGACAACTTTCACTTGTCCATGGGGGACTTACTGCTGGAATATGATGCCATTTTGGTTGAAAAATGTAGGAGCTACATATTAGAGAGCTATGACATTGATCTTCCATGGCATGATTCACAAAATTGTGGAAGACTGTGGATGAAATATTGGCCAAATCAAAGAAGCGTCGAGAACATACCAACTCTAAGCTCTATCTTTGATAGGCTAGAAGAATACAAGGTTAGACTCAATCCAAAGAAGTGTGTCTTAAGGTACAATTAGGCAAGATCCTAGGGTACATTGTATCTATGAGGGGAATCAAGATAGACCCTACCAAAGTCAAAGTAATTCTCAAGATGGAAGAACCAAGAAAATAAAATCAATTAAGGGGTTTGCAAGGAAGACTCCAATCCATTTGTCGGTTTATAGCACAGTTAGCAGATAAGGCTATCCCATATTCTCATCTACTCCACAAGGAGGTAGCATATAAATGGGATGAGAAATGTGATCAGGCGTTCAATAAAATCAAGGAGTACTTGCTCACACCACCAATACTTATGCCAACAATTCTGAACAAGCCCTTGATCTTGTATATATCAGCAACATCAGTAGCTCTTGGTGCTCTCTTAGCACAACATGATGAAAATGGGAAAGAGAGAGCTATTTACTACATCAGTAGAACCATGGTAGGACATGAGCTAAATTATACATCCATTGAGAAGGCTTGCCTAGCAATAGTGTTCGCCGCACACAAATCCAAACACTATATGTTGGCACATCGGATAAAACTCATTGCCAAGATGGATCCTCTCAAGTATCTGATTTCTAAAACAATGCTCACAGGGAAAATAGCTAAATGGGTCATGATCCTGACGGAACATGACATTGAGTATGTAGAATGGAAGGCCATTAAAGGGAAAGTGATTACAGATCAGCTAGAAGAAGCACCAATATATTCAGAGAACCCATTCGTATCAAAATTTCTTGATGAGTCAATCTTTAACCTTAAGTGTGACAAATCACTGGAAAGTATATTTTGATGGATCCTACACACAGCATGGGTCGGGAGCTGGGGTCTTCTTCATTACACCACAAGGAGATTACATACCAAAGTCATACAAGTTGTCTTTTCCTTGCACAAATAACATTGCAGAATATGAGGCTCTTGTTACAGGACTCAGAATAGCAGTACAATGGTAGATCATGACACTCAAGGTCTATGCGGACTCACAGCTTATCATCAACCAGGTCAATAATGAATACCAAACGAAGGATGAAAAATTAACTCCATACAAGAAATTGGTGGAAAGCCTCAAAGAATTCTTCATTGACATCACGTTTGAGTAAACAAATAGGGAAAACAACAGAGCGACAGATGCTATGGAAACAATCGGATCACTACTGGATATCCCATGCAATGTCCCAAAGCAAGAATTCCTTGCAGAGCAGCTTCTCATACCAACTTTCGAGGTACAAGAGTCTGAATTCATGTGTGAAATTGTTGGTCCCGATGACCCTTGGTATCATGATATTTATACCTAATTAAAAATAGCAGTCCTCCCCGCTGATATCACCCTGAACCATAAAAGAAAATTTGTCAAGAAGTCATCCCGCTTTGTTATCTTAGAAGACACCCTATAAAGTAGGAGTATTGAGGGTACCTTGTTACGATGCCTTAATCCTAAAGAATCTTTGACTACTTTAACTGAGGTACACAATGGCATTTGTGGGTCACATTCGAGTGGTATGACCTTGGCTAAGAAACTGTTGAGGACTGGGTACTATTAGCCGATGATGGAAAGAGAAGTTCACGAATATGTCTAAAGGTTCTTTCAATGTCAATAGCATGAGGACCTCATCCATGCACCAGCTCAAGATCTCCAATCAATCATAACACCTTGGTCCTTTTCGCAATGGGGGCTTAATCTCATTGGAAAAATCACACCCACCTCATCCAATGGACACAAGTTCATTATCACTACCATTGAGTACTTCACGAAGTGGGTAGAGGCCATCCTAATGACCTACATCATAGGGAAGTAGATTTCCAAGTTCATCTTGAACTACCTCATTTTCCATTACGGTGTTCCACAAGCCCTTATCTCAGATAACATGACACCTTTCAAAAACTAGGTTGTTCAAGAACTATGCAAAAAATTCAATATCCAACGTCGCTTCTCCACCCCATATTACCCCTAGGGTAATGGCCAAGCTGAGGCTACCAATAAAACTATCTTGAAAATCCTAAAGAAAACAGTCAATGACGTTGGTCCTGACTGGCACCTACAGTTGAACCCCGCCCTATGGGCTTATCGAACAAGTATCCACACACCAACAGGTACCACCCCATTCTCCTTGGTCTGCAGATCAAAATCCATACTCCCCATTGAGATCAAGCTCCCATCCTTAAGGATATCACTGTAGAACCTTGTCACAGATGAAGAATATTGGGTATCACGGTTGAACGAGTTGGAACTATTGGATGAGTGGCGCATGGATGCCTTGAACCATCTACAAGTCTAACAAAACTGTCTCAAGAGAAGCTACAATAAGAAGATCAGGGGTCAGACCTTTCAAGTCAGAGAGCTCCTATTGAAGGAGAATCAGAAAAATGTACCAAATCCATACAACAAAGGAAAGTTTGAACCTAACTAGTTGGGACCCTTCATCATCACAACAAGCTACAAATCAGGAGCATATCAACTATCTACACCCAAAGGTGAACCTCTACAGGAGCCTATCAATAACTCCCATCTCAAAAAAAATAAGGCCTAATCTTGCATGTTATAAGTCCAAAAAATATCAAAAAATATAAAATTACAAAAAAATCATAAAAAGGGATTAAAAACAGTAAAGAAAAAAAATTATCCTCTAGTGAAAACCACTTCGGTGCCTCTTTGGGCAAGTACCTTGGTGAAAACCTACCAAATAGACGCCTCGTGTAAATAAGCACTTTCCATCCACCATGATCTCTATGGCTTGTTCTACATCATTCATCCATCACACTTCCATATCTCCATCCATCACCCATATGCGTCTGCGTCATAGCTTGATCTTGTGTTTGCATCACGATCCCTCCTAGTAATACTTAGCACATTCCTAAGGTTAGTTTTTCTTGCATATATCAGATTAGTCTATTACATCACATTGGGGGAATGTCCCTATACCTACATTGGATAGGATTTGTGTATATTCTTGCAATCTTCCTTAAAATCAAAAAATCTAAAAACATTCAAAACATATCAAAAATCCAAAAATAGGTCAAAAAGTTAGAAAAAGTCATAAATAGAGTTGTCTATTCGAACTACAAGTCTTTGAGCTCTTAACGTAGGCAAGGCCATCATTGATGTGCCCCCGAGACACCCTAGGTCAATCCTTTAGGTGTCCATCATAATAAATTGGCCATCCATTTGTTCATATCTTCATCAATAAATGAGTCACTAGTCAAACTACGTGGTCTCTGCGTGTATAACGTAGGCAAGGCTAATCTTTGATTAACCCCTGAGGCCCCTAGGATAGGTCTTTAGGTTAGGTTCTTGGTTGAAACTTGAAAACTCTCAAAAATCCAAAAACATCCAAACCATCTTGAAAATACCAAAAATAGCCTCAAAACACTTCAAAAACATCCAAATATTTGAAAAAATCCACAAGCCCCATTTTGCATTCACCCACAATAAATATACGCTCGTAATAAACAATCGTCATCTTCAAACTTTCATAAAACAATCAAAAACAAGTCTAGCAGGTTACAAGTGAAAACTCAATCATCAAGGTCTCAATTCTAGGTCAGTGGGTAAATAAGTTGGTAAACTCTTGGTATTAATAGCCCATCATCCAGTCAATCCCAAAATCATCTGATCATCATGTCATAGGATGCATCCTTCCTACAATGGACATCAACATCAGGCATCACCGTAGTTTAGTCTTGGCTAGAGGTATGAAGAACATTAACTTGATTGTTTACTTGATCTTTGTATTGTTGATTTATCTTATTGCGCTCATTTCAATGACCTCTCGATGATGTCTAAACAAAATGATTTAGGGAGAAAGGAATGGGGCATTGATCATTATCTTTTTTATCTTGTTGGATATTCTTGTGATATAACTTGGTTATACTTACTTTGTTTGGTCTGTAGGGAGGGTGTTTTGGGTATCTTGTTAACCACATGGGAAGGTTCTGCTTTTCTATGTTTTGGTCTGAGATGCTTGAAATATCTTAATTGCATTCTAAATAGGGTTTTGTATCTCAGGTGTGAACAAGAATACTCCTATTTGATTGTCGAGTCAAATCTCATCACACTAGGTACAACGCCATCCTGGTTCTTTATACCTTGATGCATCGTATCTATGTGCGTTATCAAACATAAGGAAAGTAAGCTCTTTACATCCCCAATCTCTGATAAGAAAAACATTCATCATCTCTCATTGTTATTTCTAATAAAGTCTTGGCAGATCATGGACTTGTTGGATCCTCTTTTCATCATCTCATTTCTTCTTTATACTCTCCGCGCTAACATGGTACCATGACAGTCAACCAAAAATCACTAGTGCATCCATCCTACATCCACAAACCATCAGCATACTGCATACCATTCATATCTAATGCAAGAGCACCTAGGCTAAACTCCAGTTTGTTATGTTCAATTTTGGCTTGTACCTGACCTTAGCCAAGTCAGGGTATTAGTGTGTTTAGTTTGGACCTTAGAAGGTCTTGTTTGTGTGTGGAATAAGTGAATTAGTCACTAGGACTAAGGTCATCATAGCTTAGTCTTTATTAAGCATCTTTTGCTTTAATTAGTTTACTAGGTTAATGTGAGTGTTGAGCCTTTAATGTGTTCTAAACACATGGTCGTTGTTAGAAGATGCCAAGAGGTAGTTAGGGGAGTTGTTGGCTCGGAATCAAGGAGATTAAGGTCCTAAGATGTAGGATGATGGAAAAAGTTTCAAGAATGTTGCAAAGTTGCATGACAACATTGTTAGGTTGCATGCAACCTAGTTGGATTGGAATCCCTAAAAATCAGGAGTATGGGATCGATCAACCTCCCCTGAAATACGGCAAAGGAATCTAAATAGGTGTGGTGGCTCATAGACAGCAATTAGAATGCATTGTAATCAAGTTTTGGTTTTGGTGTGAATAAAGAATTCTGCATTTTCTGTGTTTCACCCGAGTATCTTGAAAAATAGAGATATCAAAGGCATTGGATTTACTGATTTGTCATTGTATTTGTGTTCTTAGGATAGTTTATAGTATATTTCATTTTGTAATCAAGAGGCTTTGAGTTGATTTAGTGCTTTGAGTTCATAGGTTAAAGTTGTAGAGGTTTTTCTTATTTTGTACAGTCCAGTCAGTTTTGAAATGGCTCCCCCATAAAATATAACCTCGGGATCACCCTAAGATTGGATTGAAATGACAGGGGATCCAATCACTTGTAAATATTTAGCAGTAGGAAGTATAGGGAATGGAGCAAGGAATATAAAACTCAAACCCTATGCGAGCTAGGACAGTCCAGTTAGTGGTTTGAGGAAGAAAAGATAAAGAGAATAGGCAGGGAAAGGAACCACTGTACAGAACAAGTACAGATCCAGGTGGGGTATGACCATACCTAAGAATGCTGAGAGGATTAGGGCTTGAACAATCCTTTTGAGTGAGAAACTAGCCAAAGAGTAGTAAAACCCTAGGAATTAGGTCAATTAGCCCTTTTACCCTTGTTTGTAGGAATCCACAGTACGGATGAGACAGGGGTCTGACACCCTATGAAACATTTAAAGGTTCGAAAAGGGTGTCTGGAAATAAGGTTTAATTGCTAGGTTGTTTGACAAGTTTAAGCAAGAAAAGCCAAAAAGTGACTGGTAAGGGCTACTAGGAAATAGGCCTCACCAAAGCAATTTCTTGAGATCAGGTAGATTGAAGACTAAAGACCCACCAAGATGTATTCAAATGGATGTGAAATGCAAGAAAACAGTGTCTCCAACACCCCTACAAGCAGTTCAAGTTTGATGATGAAGTTGGCACTTAGATCCTTCTAGGTGTTGGGAAGAAGATTGCAAATTTAAATGGTGTTAAGTCCTTCAAGGTTAAGCACAAGGAGAGACTCTTGTAATAGATTTGAAGCAAGGCTTAGTTAATGATCTAAGTCTAGTCAGAGCCTAGAAGTTTACTGGTTCTTCGTTGAAGACAGAGAGAAGTCTCCTAGCAGGTTGGTGCCAGCAAACCTTGGAGCACACATACACCAATATCATACATAATAGGAAACATCGATCATTTCACATGCATTACATTTCCATCATTGCACCATAATATATATTGGTTATTCTAAACATCCCATAAACCATACATTTGCATAAAACATCCATTGAATAATCATATAGGAATCATCACATCATCCATTGCATAATCATATAGGCATCATCGCATCATCCATACATGCATACATATCGCATCATCATAGAAAAGATACTAAAAAGAAAAAGAGCATATCATAACATTACATACATCTCATAATCATAACATATGACATCATCCATTTTGAATTATCATCTAGGGAATAATATAGATTTTTTATTCTAAGCATCTTAGAATCATTTGCATAAACATTTGCATCCATACATCCATACTGCAAACATCATCATAAAAGTGCATAAAAAATATACAAAAAAGAAATGCATCCATAACATTTACATCCATGAACAGCTGCATCACATGACATAAATATCATATCACATCCATATAGAATCACATTGCATATACATAGAACATCAAATGTATCCATACATAAAGCATAAATAAAGGGAACATATCACATCATAAATCAATCAAACCCATATCATATATATATATATCAAAAAATCATCACTATTATGGTACAAATCTGACTCAAATGTATGTATATCGATCATGATACAAAGCCCATGGGGCTATCAAAAATAGAGCCTGTGAAACTCAAAAAGAATCAATCTCAGATCAAAAAACTATATGCAGCTACTAGCCCTGATGGCTGCTCCCCTCTCCCGCATGCCTCTATGGCTGATCATCTGTCTACCAGACCCCTATTTGCTGAGAATAATCTGGTTGTTGTTGGGCCATGGGTATAGCCTTCCGGTAATGGAGCTTGTAATACTCTACCTCCCTAACTACCTCACGATACATCTGTGTTGGTACGGTCCTCCCCTAGGATGCAGTGGCCATACTCTCTAGTTGTTGTTTGCAGCTGACCTCCTGAGCTAACTACAGCTCTATAGCTTGTCACTGTTGATGCTTTTGGTCCCTCTCAGTAGTAAGGGCCTAGACCTGCTACCTGTCCTGATCTCTCTCTAATGTAGTTGCCTATAGATGTGCCTATAATCCTTGTACCTATGCCTGCAACTGTTGGATTTGGGCATCTCATGGATCCGGCTGCTATAGTTGTTGTGACTGTTGTGGCTGTTGATCTGGCTATCGTGGAGCCTACCCATCTCTGGGCGGTGCTCTGGGATCCTGTCCAACTAGCCCTACCTGTACTCTCTGAGCACTCCTCCCCTAAGGTCTCCCCCGTGGGGGTGCCACTCCTAGATCTGTCAGCCTGAAAGGAGGTGTAAACCATTCATCATATGTGCGTGTCATTCCTGGATCCACTGGCCCCTAAGCATAGGCCCATGGCCTAGCAACCAACTGTCGAAAGCAATCAACTACATCGGACATTGGAATCATCTGTCCCCACGAAGTCTCTTGAGATGATCTAGCAAAGATGGCAGTATACTGGTCATCCGGTTGATCCTGAATCTCCTCAAACTAGCAGGCCACCCTGTTTGGAAGGTAGCACTCTATAATAGTATGCTACCTCCCCTACATCAGTCGAGTCTGTCGAGCATAAAATAGTTGATGTACGTTGTCGTACCATGCTAGCATCTGTAACCAGGGGCGCTAGCAGAACACTGTCATCTCATCTAAAACTTGGAACTAGTAAGGTAGACCAAGTTGTCCAGTGTGTCTCAAAGTGATCCCACCCCTGTATCTCCAAATCATTGGATCATCAGGCTTTGTATCAACCAAAGTAACAATCAGTTGGAGCACGACAATATGCTCCCAAGCCTAGATATGCAGCAATGTCACTTGATTCTGATTAACTAACACCGATTCTTCCTTAATCATTTCTTCATTGACCAATTAATTTGATAATATTTATTTAATTAATTAAATTCATCAAAATTTCCTCCTTAATCAGATATTACACTTTATCGGATTATTTAATTAAAATCCTCATGCTCTTCCTTGAATTAAATAAATCAATTTTATTTAATTAAAATCCTAATGTCATCTCTTTTAATTAAATAAATCAATATATTTAATTAAAATATTAATATCCCAATATCCTCTCATTTGATTTAAATAAACTCAAATATTTAAATTAAATGTCACAATCAAATTAATTTCATCTAAGTTAATTAATCCTAGATTAATTAGCTCCTAACACTAATCCCCCATTCTTCTAGCTTTTAACTCCACCCTTAGGTAAGTCAACCTAACCAAGTTGCACATGTTAATCAATTTATTTGATTTAAAATTACCCTATTTTCATTCAAATATGGCATATTCTTGGAATATTCCACCCATTTGAATTTTCCCTCCCAAATGAATTTTGTCCTCCACCTTTGCATTGAAGGCTCTTACATGGCATTGAAGGCTCTTACACCTCCTCTTACACAAGCCACCTCTTGGCTTTCAAATCTCAACTACATGCATTTAACATGCACATTGTTCAAAATGTGCTCCAGCTCCCTTCATTAGCATGTTGACAAGTGGCACAATGCCATTGGTCCCTTTTTTAATCCCACATTCTCCCCATTCTTCACTCTTCAAACCTTCTTCATTATAAATAGAGGCCTTCTCTATTGATTTGAGGGACAAAACTTCATGCAAATACATTATAGTCATTTGATTTCAAAGCATCCATGATTTCATCCACAATTTCATCCAAGTTAGCATAAAATTTCATCATCCATAGCTAGGTTATTGGCATTTTGCATCAAGAATCACACATCCATCATCAAGCTTATCAAGGGATTGGGAAAGGGCTTCTTTCCACATCAAAGAAGCACCAATCCCCCTTTGGGATTCTGGTTTGAGCATTAGAATAGTATTTCATTAGTAATTTATTTGGTATTTTACTTTGTTTTCATGTTCTTGTGTTCAAATGAATTTCATAGGGGATGCTTGTTTACACTTGTTTAAGAACTAATGTTTGATTGTTTTTTCATGTTTTAGCAGGTCTAGGCAAAGCATTCACAATATGAGTGCATCATATTTCAGGGCATGCTTAACTTGAATACATTATTCCTTTGTTTTCCATCTTACCACTATTTTTTTCTTTCCAAATTGAGTGCATCATATTTCAGGGCATGCTCAACTTGAATACATTATTCCTTTGTTTTCCATCTTACTACTAATTTTTTCTTTCCAAATTGAGTTTCAATTGAACCTCTACACATAACAAGATTCGCCTTTATTTATATGAGTGCATCATATTTCAAGGCATGCTTAACTTGAATACATTATTCCTTTGTTTTCCATCTTACCACTAATTTTTTCTTTCCATACATGTTTTTCTATGGTGTCAAAATTTAGCTACAACTTATTGTCTCAAATATATTTCCAACTACAAATCTTACACCTAGATTCTATGGGAGGTTCATCTTTATTTACTTTCTCCATTGATTTAAAAAATGGGTACTTTGACACTCAATCAATTAAAAATTCCTCATCATATCCCACTCATGCCCCATTTTTTATTTGGCTCTTTTTCCCTTCCATGTAGGATCCATATTTTATTATCACTTGTTGAGATCAATTTATTAATATTATCATTCTTTCTACCTTGGGACTCATGTGGAACATCATCTATGTCATTATCATCTAGGTCATTCCAAAATTCCTCTAAGGTATTACCTTGTTCATTAATATATGATACAAATGTTGATGTTGTAGCTTGATTTTCATTTGATGGATGAAAAATATTGTAAAGTATGAAATTATGTTTTGCATTTTGATGAGGTCCTTTTATCACTTTTAGGAAAAAATTTCTTGCTTGAAATCTCTCATGAATTAAAATATATAAAAAATTCCTTTTATTTAAACTCATGATTCACCATCAAAGACTCAACAATAACATTTTTGTATCATAACAGTGATACTAAGATCACAGCCTTTCATGCTCTGCAACACGCACGCTCCTTTATTTCAAATTTATGTTTTTTTATAGCTTGATGAATCAGCTTGGCAGGGCCCCCATCAGGGCTCCCCCACCTATGAACTCTACTCTCTCCAAGAATGGTGCGTCTTCTCCTTCTGGGGGATCTAAAAGTACACCTGGTACTTCACATGCTTTTTTGCCTGGGGGTTTGAACAAATCTATTTCTTCTCCTGGGGATAAAGGCATTCTATTAACTAGTGAAAACTCTGCCTCTTACGTGGAAAAGCTCGTTGGAGGAAAGGTGTTGTCTAAAGCGCCTTAGGACTCCTTTTCTGCTTTTTTTATTGTTATGGGGGATGAAGTGGATGTCCCAGATGCAATTGTGAATGACACCTTGGAGGGTTTGAATCTGTCCTTGGTTGTGAATTTTTCGCTAGTTGTCCTAATATTGACCAGGTATGCAAGTGGGCCACTGACACTTGGAATCTCAAGGGAAGTGTTTCTATAAGTGTTATGCCTAAAGGTCTTTTTTTTATTTACCTTTGTTATCCTGGAGAATATGATTAAGGTTCTCATGGGGGGCCTGTGAGCCTTTGATAGAATTTTTTAGAATATCCTATCCTTGTGTAAGTGGAAACTAGGGTTTGATGCCTTTGCTGACATGGGGAAAGACACCCCCACCTGGGTCAGGCTCCCTGGTCTGCATCTAGAATTTTGGCACCAAAATGTTTTTAAAGGGATTGCTAACTCTTTTGGAACTTTGGTTATGGTGGATAAAGTGACCCTTCTTAAGTCCCAGTTGGTGTATGCTAGGATGTGTGTGAATGTGGTGGTCAACACAGTTCTTCCCACCTCTATGACCTTAAAATCAAAATTTGGAAGATGGGTTCAACTATTAGAGTATGAAAAATCTATGGTCTTCTACCAAAGGTGTAACAAATTTGGGCATCTATAGGATGCTTGCAATCAAGTCCCACTGGAATCTAAAATTCCCCAAAGCAAAACACAACAGAGCTCCCCTTTGAAGAATGTGACTCCTATGAACTTGATAAAGGAGCCTAGTAGTCCAACTCCTAACAAGGGCTTGTTGCTCTCAGATAAGGAAAAGTCTCATCTTCAAGAAGTACAAGATGCAGAGGGCCTAGCCTCAAAAAATGACACTCTGATGAAGAGTGTGGATGGGATTTCTTTGGAGGAAGCGGAAAATGGGATTTTCTCCTCACCCTCTTTGGAGAAACTTCTTGAATCAAGTAATAGAAAGGGAGATAGCATCAAAATATTATCTCAAGACTTGGTGGATGGAGAACAACCAAGTGAGCTTCCTGAGGAAGGAGAGATTGTCATCCAAAAGGAAAAGCCTCTGTCTCCTTCCCCCGAGCTCCCTACTACAGATCTAAATTTGGGGATGGTTACACACCAAAAGGTAATAATGAGAAGGAAAGTCAAGATGGAACAAGGAAAAGTAGGATAAACTCTTGTTCTCCTCAAAAAGAGGGTGTGGTTGATGAAGAGTGAATAAATACCAAATCAAGGAAAAAGAAAAAACCAGATGTAGGAGGAAATAACAAAGTTGGAAGACCTCAATTAAAAGAATCAAGGATTAAAGAAACAACAAGAGATGTGGTTGCGGGTAAGTAGAGAACTCTCGACTCTTTGGCAGGGAGTAAATCAAAAAAGAAGGGAGCTAATTCTCCCACTTTGAGTAGTATCAGGCTGATACTACTTTTCCCATCTTGTTTAATTGTGTATACCATCTCAGAATGTTAGGGGACTTAATGGCCCCTATAAACAACATTTATTAAAGGCTTGCTTGGTGATGTGAAACCAGATATCTTAATGATTCAAGAAACTAAATTGAAAAGAGAAAGCTTTGAAAAAGTTTTAAAATGGCTTTGGCCCAGTGTTGGTTTTGAATTCAATGTTGTTGAGGGAGCCTCGAGAGGGATTGCAACTTGTTGGAACTTCTCAAGGCTTGTTGGAAGGTTGAATTTAAATAATAAAAATAGTCTCTTAGTTAGTCTGGAAGATAATGCCACCTTAGCCAAATGGAATATGGTCAACATTTATGGTCCCAATTCGAGATTGGGTAGGCTTGATTTATGGAATATGCTGGAAGGAATCATTTCCAATAGAAAAGATGAGCTCTAGATGTTGGGAGGAGATTTTAACTCCCCGTTATACCCATCAGAAAAAAGTGGAGGCCTAACTGATTTCTCTGATAGCATGATGGACATATCAAGTTTCCTTAACTTTGTTGAGATAATGGAGATTCCTCTAACATGATCTCTCTTTACTTGGTCAAATCAGAGGCAGGGAAGTCACCTAATCCAAGTGAAATTTGACAGATTTCTTGTTTCCTCTAATTGGAATATCTTGCAAAATCTTTCACTGATGACTTTTTCAAGAACAAGATCTGATCATAGTGCTCTCCTTCTGGAATGGGATGATAAAATGACTAAAAGGCCTTATCCTTTTAGATATGAAACAATGTGGTCGCTCCACCTGAACTTCAAATCTTTGGTTGAAGAGTGGTGGAATTTACCTTGTGATGGCACCCCCATGTTCCAATTAAATCAAAAATTGAAAAGGGTCAAAGAAAAGGTCAAGGGGTGGAACAAGTACTCATTTGGGAACATCTTTATCACTAAGAAAGACTTAAACTTGAAAATTAAGGAGATCCAAGGGGTGATCCCACAATAGTGGTTTACAATTTTTGGCCAAACTAGACACTGAAATAATTTTTTCTAACTAAATCTTCACTTTCGGGCACCTATAGCAGCTAAACTGTGAGGAATTTGAAGATGATGCAAACTAGAGTTTCATGACATTTTGTTTGTAGATTCTAAATATATTTTTTTCAAAAATTTTGGAACCAGATTGCACTTCTTTTTCCATCTCCCTCAAAAACTAATTTTTTTCATAAAACACCATTTTAAAAAAGTGACGCTCACCGTATAACACATAACTTTTTTTTCAGGAAGGATAAAATTCTAATTCTTTCGAATCTAGATTTGTAACTCTGATATCTAGTGCTTCCACTTGGTTAGATAATTTTTTATTGAATATTTTTTCTTTAATCAAGTTTTGAAGTCAAACCAATTACAATTCAAACATAACACGACTGTATAACGCGTAACTTTTTTTGTATGTATCAAAATTCAAATTTTTTTGTTGGATCAAGGACTTCAATATCTAGTGCACTCATATTTTTCAATTTTTCTTTTTGATAATCTTCTATTTTTCCACATGTGCAGAACAAAGAGCTTGATTTTCGGTGAAAAACTTACATTCACAAGAAATAAAAAATAAATATAATAATCAAACTAAATTTAATTAAAATTATACTTTTTTGGAAGCTTATAATAAGAAATACATACTTACAAAAAATAAATTTTAAATGAATTCATTTGATCCCCCAAAAGGTAAATCAAAAGTGGTTTTTAATCAGCATTTTGATAGGTGTAAAGGAGACTCTATTATAGGTATGGTTTAAAACTAGCGGAGTTCTATCCAAGGGGGCTTGGTCTAAGGTGGTTTGATCAAACCCTCTTTAATTGTAATCCTTTAAATGGAAATTTTCAAGGCTTAAACCATTATATTTTCTAAAAATGTGTGATTTCAACAAAAATTAGAATCTCCCAGAAAGTGTAAACCACTATTGTGGCAGCACCCCCAAGATCTAATGGAATTGGGAATTATGGATGATGAGACTTGTAACAAAGAAAGGGAGTGGAGAGCACAGTGGTATAAAATAAACAAAAAGGAAGAAATTTTCTGGAAATAGAAATCAAGAATCTAATGGTTAAGAGAAGGGGATAGAAACACTAAGTTTTTCCATCAATCTACTTTGAAGCATAGAGGAAGAAATGGGATCAGATTTTTAACTACTTCTAATGGGACAAGACTTGATAGTGAAGAGGACATAGCTAGGGAGGCTGTCTCCTTTTCAAATTTTCCTGAACCACCAAAGGTTGATAATTCTGAATTGAATGAATTTTTGGAGGTCATCCCCAATGTTATCACGAATCTGGATCTCAAAGAATTATCCAAGGCTATTTCTATGTAGGAGGTTAAGGAGGTTGTTTTCTCATTTGGTGCTTTTAAAGTGCCAGGATTAGATGGATTTCCCCCAAGCTTCTTCCAAGTCTATTGGGACATAGTCTCTCTAGACTTATTTAATGTGGTGAAGGATTTCTTTAGATTGGGAAAGCTTTTGAATTAGATGAATACCACTTTTATAGCTCTTATCCCCAAGAATAGAGATGCTATCTATATGAATGATTACAGATCGATCAGTTTGTGTAACACCACCTATAAGATTTGTTCTAAAATTATGGTCAACAGGTTGAAAGTAGTCTTGAATAAAATGATTGTTGTGAATCAGAAGGGATTTTTCCAAGGAAGACAAATATTGGATGCTGCCATTTATAACCATGAGGTGCTACATTCTATGAACCACAGTAAAAAATAGGTTATGGTCTTAATGTTGGACATCTCAAAAGCATATGATTGGGTCTCTTGGAATTTTCTATTTGTTGTTCTTGAAAATTTTGGTTTAAATGGTAAATTCCTCAAGTTAATTAGAACTTGTGTCACTACTTTGAGGTACTTTGTCCTGGTTAATGGGGTTCCTAATGGATTTTTCTCTTCAAGTCATGGTCTAAGATAGGGAGATCCTTTACCTCCCTACTTATTTGTTATTGTTGTTGAAGCTTTAGGTCACAATATACAGAAACAAATTACAAAAAAAACCTTAAAAGTTTTTTGTGCTGCTTCCTCTTTACCCCCTACCTCACATCAATAGTTCGTAGATGATACTATTCTTATGGGGGAGGCATTTATTTTTGAAGCAAAACAATGGAAAATTACTCTTGACCAATATGCTAAGTTATTGGGCCAATTCATCAATTATCAGAAAAGCAAAATCTACTTCTTTAATACCAGTTAATTTGTTAAAGACAAAGTTATAAATATCTTAGGGTGTCAGGAAGTGGACTTTCCTGCTACTTACCTAGGCCTACCTTTAATCTCTAGAAATCCCAACAAAAACTATTGGAATTATATTGTGGAGAAGATACAAAAGAAACTGGATGGGTGGAAAGGAAAACTGTTGAGCTTTTCTGGGAAGATTCAACTTTTAAAAGCTTCACTACAAAATATTCATGTCTATTACCTCTCTCTATTTAATATCCCTACTTATGTTGCAGAGAAAATTGAAACGATTCAAAGGATATTCATATGGTCGGGTGTGGAAGAAAAGAAAAGAATGACACTCACTAAGTGGGAAACTGTTTGTACACCAAAGAGAGAAGGAGGTTTGAGAATTAGAAGAATAAAAATGTTCAACAAAGCTCTAGTGGAAAAAATGGGTTGGTTTCTTTTGGAAGGTGAAAAAGACTGGGTACATATCCTAAAGGATAAATATTTAAATAATAAGAAGGCATGTTGTTTTCTCAGGAAAAGGATCTACCTTATGGCTTTGTCTTTTGGAACAATCTGCTAAAAATTAGAGGAACCCTGCCTAAGGGAGAGAAAGTAAGGATTGGAAATAGGCTTAGAACTGACTTTTGGGAGGATGTTTGGTCCACATGTGCTTCTTTATCTGCTAGAGATGGCCTTTAGCAAATCAAAATCAGATTAAAAATAAGCATTGGTAAGAAGGTCTCTAACTATTTAGATTGGGAAGGATTGAGACCAAAATGGATTGAATTCAATTTTTTTTTAATGATGTTGTTCTAAGGGGTGGTAGACAGTCAAATTGGGATGCTGCCTTGGACCTGCTACTAAGTCTAATTGGGAATCCTGACCTCTTTTCAAGAAATAGAGCGGATGAATGGATTTGGACAAAAAAAGCTACTAGGAGGTTCTCTGTTAAGTCAGCCTATGAGGCTATGGATCTACAACCTCTTAACATGGGAGTCTTTAATTGGAATAAGGTGTGGAGGAAGAACCTAATCCTTAAAATTAACTGCTTCTGGTGGGCTATGATACATGGTAAGATTCTTACAATTGACAACCTTAAGAAAAGTGGTTGGTACTTAGTCAATAAATGTTATCTCTGAAATAAAGAAGAAGAAACTATTATGCATTTGTTCTTTCAATGCCCTTATGCTCAAGAAGTCTAGGCTTTTTTCATACAAATGCTTAAGGTTGAATGTGTTTTCCCTGCCTTAGTTAAAATGTTTGTTGAGGGGTGGTGCTTGAGTCCTTATTCTCACAATATAATCCTTGACTTATGGGGATAGGTTTCCTCGTTTCTTACTTGGGGTTTGTGGAAAGAGAGAAACAATAAGGTCTTTAGGGATGCTGCTAAGAGTAGTAAAGAGCTATGTATGGTTATAAGGAAACAGATTCAAGAAAATATTGAAAGTTGTAAGTACACCTAGTCTAAGCAAGCGCCTACCTATCAAGAGTTAAGAATAAAGCAGCAGTGGGAGATTTCCCATGACCTTAACAATGTGAATTGGGCTAAGCAAATCATAAGAAAAAGTATTGTTTGGATTCCCCCTAATCCAGGATGGGTGAAATGTAATTTTGATGGATGCTCAAATGGAAATCTCAGGTTGGCAGGAGCAGGAGGAGTGGTTAGGGATGATCGAGGTATTTATCTGGTTGAATACAACAAGGGGATGGGAATAGTAATGAATAATTTTGTAGAAGCCTACGCTGTTTGGGTTGGAATCGGTTATCTCAAAGACAATGGGTATAGGATGGTTATTGTTGAGGGATATTCTAATATTATTATTGATTATCTTAACAATATAGTTGAAGCACCTTGGGAAATAAAAGATCTTCTGGATGACTATAAAACCATGTTACAGTCCTTCCAACATTACAAAATCCACTATACTTTTAGGGAGGGTAATACGACCGCGGATGCAATGGATAACTTTGGCCTTCGATAGGAAATTGTAAAATTTTGGGACTTCTCTAATCTATCTAATCAATTAAAATAAATATTTTCTAAGGATAGATTGGGAGTTCAGATTAATTATGGACAGAGTAGTGATGATTAAAAAGATTGGTGGGTTTAGGAGTCCTGTTGTCATGACGAATTTGTGGAGGCATCTTAGCAAGTTGACAAGATGGATTGGGTGGCATGAAGGAAAAGGTATGCCAAATCCCAAAGACATAAGAGGAACGAAATGGAAAGGACAATGTATTTGGATTGCCTCGTACTTTGATAAGGAAGGTTTAAATGAGGAAATAATGAACACAATCTGCACCACAAATTAAATAGAGTATGATCTTGGAAATGAAATATTGACATGTGTTAAGGCTGGTGGAAAGATGAGTAATAAATTAAGTATAATCATGATTAAGAAGGGTGGCGAAGTTGTCAGATTTAATTATGACGGGGCTCGAAAAGGTGATAACCAACTTTGCTTCAATTTCAAACAACCTACCAAATGTTTTGTGTCATTATTTTCTCAAATGAAAAATCACAAGGTTTCCATTCAATCTGAGTTTTTTGAGTTGTCGGTTTCCACTGTCGAGAACACCAAAGGGAAAAGAAATGAGTTTCTTCTCCTTCCAAAAAAAAACCTCTGCAAATAAAATGCTATGGGAGGCCCAAAAAAGAGAACGAAGCCATGTAAGTAAGATTCTCTATGAAAAAACTTAGAGCAATGGGGTCTCTTCGAAAGAGTTGGTTTTACCTCGTACTTTGCAGCCATGGAAGGATATAATGAAAAGTCGAGTTACAAGTTTTCCAATGCCTAGAAGAATGGCGAAGTGCAAATGGGTGGTCTCCATTTCAAAGTGGATGAGAAGCTGATAGCTAAGGTGACAAGACTGGCTTATGAAGGAAAGAAGGAGGCAAAGGTAAGTAATGGCAAATACCAAGATTATATTAAGAATTTTTTTGAGGATAAAGAGAAGGCTAAGAGATTCCAAAATGGTTATTCTAGGGTTTTACTTCCTCCCCCATACAACAATGTGTGCGATTTTGTTATGAAGTATTTTATGCTTGAAGGTCATTTCCAGTCGGTTCATGGTTACCACTTCCCAATTCTTAACCATATCCGACACCTTGAGAAGATAAACCTGTCTTTCTTCCTCTTCTCATCCCTAAGTCAGAGCTTATCCAATGGTGCAAATCCACCATTACACTAGGGTCTAATTCGTGCTATCTGTAAATTTGTGTTGGCCATGTACCTGTAGAGTAATCCTTCCCTCAAACTAATTGAAAACCCTACCCCTAAGAGCTCTATGAAAATAAAGCTTATTGAGAGTCGACCTCACACCCCGTCTAAAAAAATTGTTAAGGCTTCTCCTAACCCTGTGGAATCCGCGCGGTCAGACCTTCTTCAAGTCACTCTTAAAAAATGAAATGCTGCTTCTATTGGCCTTACTATGAATAGAAAAGAAAATGCTTATCCGCGAATTGGGGGCTGACCCAAACACTATCACTATCCTAGATGACAATGACAACCCAGAATGTTCAACTTTGGTGGGCCGAAGATCTACCAGGCTTGTTTTGGCAGCGTCAAAAGGGTCGGATTGCAATAAAACATCTAAAAGTTTAGAAGAAAAGTGTGTTTCAGGATCTCAAGACATCAAGGGGAAGAAAGCGACGAAGGAAGAGTTTGATTCCTCTTAAGAGGAAATCCAAGACAGTCTTGGTATTGAGTTTGTTGAGGAGGATTCCAGCAGTGATGAAATTGAAAGAGATTCATAGCAAGAAGAGGTTCAGGAGGTTGAAGAAGATATTGACAGGGCTATGGAAATTGAAAATGAAACCAAGGACCCGAAGGTGATGGAAATCAAAAACCCTAGTGAAGAGAATATTGTGGGTTTTGACACTGATAAAATTAGAAGGGTGGAAGAGAGGTTGGAATTGATGGAAAAAATGATGCAAGCGGAAGATAAGGATAGAAGATTTCAGGCCCTTGAAAAGGCTGTGAAGAGTTTGTGTAGAGTGGTGGATGTAGTAATGAAAAGGGTTGTTATGGCTATGGTTTCAAGTCAAGGCAAAATTAAGAAGCAACAGAGGAGAAAGGTGATGGAGGGTGAAGAGGACTTATCCAGAAAGATGGAGCCTAAAGAGACATTTGAAGATACTGTCGAAGACCTACTGAAAGCTTGGAGTTTGATCGAGGATGCCTAATCCTTGGTCTTTGTTCTTCTTTTTTGTTTCTTTCTATTATGGGTTTTGGTGCTACTTCTGGTGGTTTTAATACTATTAATGGTCATTGGTGCCTGGACTATAATATTTTTTGTTGTATTTCTGTTAATGGTTTTAGTTTTTGCATGGACATTACCTTAAGGTTATTCGGTTATAACCTGCCCTACTGGTGGGATTTTAAGATGGACTGGATGTATTTTTTTGCTGTCTGATAGGGCTATAATGTTTGATTCAAAAGGTATAGGTTAAGTTTTTGGTTGATGTGTTGGGGAAGTGTCTCTCAGGTCTGCTTCCTCCTGATGTTGTTTTGACTGGTTGCTATTCTTTACTATGTTGTACTAATCTGTATGGGTCAAGGCCCTTTCCCTACTTAATCAATCAAAAACATTTTTGTATCATCTATGTTATTTAACAATGAAACTAAATAGTAAAATTATAAAAATCAATAAGAAGGAATCATACAATATAGATTATTGGGGCCTAGATCTCTCCCTACTCAATATCATTTGTAATAATGAAACCAAATTAGCAAAGAGATAAATAAAAATAAGGAATCTTATATTGTAAAATAATAAAGAAATTATCACTTTCCTTTTACTAATAACTTGTCTATGATCTAAATCAAGAGTAAAGAAATATTTGTGAAATATTAGTTAAGAGTTTTAATTGTATTTAGTTTTAGGAATATCATACAAGTCGATTGAACCATTTCCTACATAACCCCATGAGACAAAATCATGCATACAAGATTACAAAATAACCATATGCAAGTCTCAAAGACATATCATGAGATAACACAAGATATACCATAGGAAAACCCTCAAGATGGAAACACCTAGCCTCCAAAACCATCCAACTCAATGTATTATTTAGAAATGAAACATTACAATACACTTATAGAGTCTATCTCTATGAACACTTTTGAAACATCAAGTTGCTCCAATGCATCCTTCACATGTTCAAGAATGTATCCACACATCCCATGCCATGCTTCACATATGCACTCCTTCGAAGGACACTCAATAGAATGACATCCAAGCCAAAACTCCAACTATCCAACCTCAACCACTAAACATTTGCTTGCTTTTATAAACTCGAGCTCACACAAATACAACTGAGTGGCAAGGTAAGACCATGTGAATCAAAACCATTGACCCCACATTTACTTTTTGGTACTAAGTTTCCCAACATTAAATATTTTTCCATGTGAAACCCACACATAAAATATCTAACAAAATGTTACATACAACTTTACAAGTAGCCACAAATAAATATTTAATGTGGCTAAACACATCACCTAGAATACACCACAACTAAATATTCATTTTAAATAATTAAATGAATATTTGTTATGCAAGGTGTGCAACACCTATTCCTAACATGTATATGAATTTATATTTAGAAAATCCAATGGGATTGTAAAATGATTGAGTATAAGTTTAGTGAATCCTTACATGATTTTAAAATAAAGTAAAAATTTGGAGAATTGTGTGTGATTGTAAAACGATCCATAAAAATGCTAGGTGAGTTGGACCATGATAAAAATATATATATCATAATTCTCAATGTGATTATGGCCCTATGACTAGTGTGGTGTTATATTGGTATTGGAAAAATTGATCCTCATATACACGGTGAACTTTTGATGCTATAGGTGAATATGCCGATAAATTAAAACATGCCTCCAAATTCCTAGGTGATTCCATGTAACAAACATGTAGGCTATTATGGTGAAAATATTAATTATAAATGCCTTATAAATAAATTGACCAGGAAATTAACATGCATTTGATCGATAATTAATAAAATCTTAGAAATTTGGCAACCTATCAATTTTAATATATTTGTCAAATTTGAATTGTAGAAATGAACTATTTGCCAATTAGCAAAGATTGTCCACTAAAAAGAGTATTGTCCATAAATAGCCAGTAGGAATGACTTGCCACATACTAAAACATCACTAGATCATCAAAGTCATCTTGTGATAATTCTTCATAAAAAAACAACGATATCAACATTTAATGTAGTAGATAATGTAGCATCATGAATATCCATCCTACAAGGTTCTTAACCTCATTATACAAAGCACATTAAGGAAAAGTACTAAAAATTAATGTACCGCCATGCTCATCACTAGCACATATCATGGGAAATGTAGGATATCTAAAATATAAGGGCAAGAAAACACTGATTTTGTGAAGGATGAAAAGTCATCCATATGTTGAAACAATATCTCCATAGATTAAAAATCCCCATTCATAAGATGAAAATACATGAATGTATTAAGGATGGAAGGATTAGATGACATTAAGGTTGGGAACACAACATAATTAGTGAGGATACAAGGAAAAAAAACTAAAGGTAATGGCTTATGAGAGTCCATGACCAATAATTGAGCAAGATTGAATAATCCAAGGGTGTGTGGGAAGCAATTAAAATAAATACCTCTAATGAAAATTGAAACTCTGCTTGAAAGAAATTAATGGAGCACGAAAAAGGGTAGATCCAAACATTAATCAAATCTAAAATAAGTATTATACAATTAAAATGACAAACTTAAAACCCTAATACAAAAGGAATAAACCCTTAGGAAAAAATTTAGTGAGTGTAGGAATGTTGATTCACCAAAAACAATAAGAAAATAAATGCATTCCTACATAAATATCTTGGAGTAGATTAATTAATTAAGCACAAATAATAATCAAGCTTAGGATTAAGAACTATGATAACTAATTATTTGGAATAATGTATGAAATAAAAGTGATTGTTAAAATAAATGAATAAATAGTACTAAGCTCCTAGTTCAATATTGATTTAACTCTATAGTTATTGATCTTACGCCAGAATATTAGGGCTTAATAGTTGAATGCATTAGGTTTAGTATATTTTTGTTAAATTATGTAGGTCACTTTCATAGTTGCAAAAGCAATTTGCACAATTACAAGTTCAATTACATTATTATGGATCTAACCTAGGTGTGCATATATGATCTCTATAATATTTTGAATGTTTGCCTTCAACTTGTTTTGAATGTTGGTATCTATTCCATTAAACTTTACTTATGTGGTTGGGAGTTTTCCAATGTTTGGAAATATATTTCCCTTTAGTCAAATCCCTAAGGATACCATTTAATGACTTTATATGAAGATACAAAATAATAAGCAGTCATACAATATGCCTTAAAATACCAATGCATATATATTGATGCAATACAAAAATGCTTTACTGCTCATTGATGTTGGTGTGAATGGGGTATATTATTAAAAAATATTAGGGTTTAATTTTTATACTAGGTTAGTTATCATCCATAGTTTTTGTCACTAGGAGCTTTAGCTCCCATTTCCTCCTAACCTAGAGATTCCTTAACCTTAGCCAACACTAGCAAGTGGCACAAAATAAACCGTTACTTGACGCTCCACCAATTTCTGCAACCTTCGTTAGATTTCTAGACCAAACACTTGTAGATGATTTCTCCTACTAGTAGACTACCCAAACATCACCCAATTTGCCACCCAAATTGGTGGTACAACTCATCTGTCGCCTTCTAGCCACCAAGTGGCCTATTTTTCTTGCTAAAGGAGGCACTTTTTTAGGAGAAATAACTTTATGCCTAGGTATTAGATTTTTGACTTCTTATAGTTGTTGGAAATCTAGTTTCATGCACTTTCCAACAGAGAAAATCTAATTATCATATTTTGTTGTTGGTACAAGCTATTGCTAATTGAAGTTAGATCTCCCATTTTAACCTTCAAGTTCATAAATTTTCACCTATTTATCCATTTTTTTATGATTCTTGACATTGGAAAGATATTAAAGAGCTCCTCAAAACTATTAATGCACTTTATTACAAATATCACATTATGATTAATAACTTGGACATATAGATACCTGGAGAAGCTCTATATTTTTTGGGGGATTCATTTTTAACATTGAACATATTTGGGAGTTTCTAATTGTTGTTGAAGGTTGTTTTCTTTATAAATTTGAGGATCTATCATAGTTCATTGTGGGTTTTTCATTTCATTCTTCTCTAATCATCTTCAAAAGGGGAAACTATAAACAATGAAGAGATGGTATCTTGAGACATATTTGTTGGCTTCATATTTTTCCACATTTGTATGGTCTTCTTCCCTAATGATGTACTCCTTATAAGAATTTTTTTTGGACAACTAAAAAGGAGCATATTATAGGAGTGATTAGTCTAAATGTTAATTATGACACTTGGAATTTCATTGCACACATTGAGTATCCTCATGCCCTTTGGACCGAATTTTGGATGAGATTGTGATACACAACCATTCCCAAATGATCCAGTTCTAGATTATCTTGTGCCTCTTGATGATTCAAATAATATACTATATTATTATGATATTGTTAAGGATTTTGATTTTATGGAGCACTTTGCATATTTAGATGATGGGGATAATGAGGTCTCTTTAAATACTCTTTCTTATACAAATATACTTGTTGATCCTTTACCTTCATTGATATCTTTTGTAGAATCATTGATTGAGACTCCCCTCACTCCCACTTCTTTAATTTTTGCTTCAATTCAATAGGACGATCATAGTCTCTTAGATTCAAATTTGTGGGATGCTTACTTGACATGTATTTTAGATTTGTTTTGTGAATCTAATATTGTAGATTCATAGGACACACTTGAGGATATTCATCTCCTCTTTGATGATAGTTATGTTATGGTTTCCAAGATCATAAAGCAAAAACTAGAAACTTCCACAAAAATGCTTTCACATAATGAGCCTAATTTACATTATCAAAGAGATTGATAAAAGAGCTAAGTAAAATCTACAATGTAACCTCGCTTATATAGGAAAGATAGTGAAGGTAGTTAAGTCGAACATAATGATTGACTAACCTTTCAATAATAGAACACTTGCCCACTCACATGACAAGTGTTCTAGTGAGTGACAAGTGACCTTGCAAGAGGTGCCTCTCAAAGTGAGGACACTTGTCTCAACCACGTGAGGTGGGACAAAAATCTAGAATAGCCTAGGTAAACTTAAGCAAGTATGAATAGGTCAAACTAGAAAGTGATGACAATTTAAATAGTTATCTAATGACACTATTTACACCAACAAGTTATTGCACTATTATTTTCAAACCATCATTATATTTGGAGATTGTTGTTCATGAGTTTTCGTATAGTCTTTATTTGCAATCTTCATTGATTGGTGTAGCACCTAATTTTTTTGTGGCGTACTCTAGCATAGAGACACTTGATCAATTTTCAAAGACACCCATAATGAGACTTCTTCCCTCATCTCTATTCTTGGAGTTGGAGTTTCCTCTACATCCAACACTAGACTTGTTTCTTCCCAAGGGGAGGAATTTGTTTGTAGGCATTGAATTATATTTTATCTTCAATAATTCACCATTGGAAAAGGAGTTACTTCATTGTGGGGGGATTTATAATCTCACTTTTTCTCTCCTACGAGGGATCTATAATCTCACTTTTTGTCTCCTATGGAGGGATCTGTAATCTTAATTTTTCTCTCCTATGGGGGGATATCTATTGCATATTTGTGATGATGTAGTCCTTGGGGGGTCATGTTGAGTCCTCCATTTTTCACTTCTTCCATCACTTGTACATGATTTTTTTCTCGCATTCTCTCTTTTAGGGATGGATTTTTTCCCATAAGGTTTTTCTCCTTTACTCTTTTGTGATAGATCATTTGTACATGGGTATCTAAAATGGCCTAGTAGTTGAGACCCATATTTGCATCTTTACATTATTTACATTTGTTTACTTCTCCCTAATTTGCACTTATGGGGGTGTTGGTGTGAATGTGGCATATTACCTAACCAATTCACCTAGTAGATCCTATTCACATATGTTCGCACATTAATTTCACTTAGGGGTATAGGAATCTTTATAGAAGTCACTAGTACACTCTTGATTTTATCTTATATTACCTTTAGTTGTCTCATGGAATATGATTAGGACAATTGTCACAATCTTGTCTTATCCTATCTCTCAACCTTACCTATATAAGAAGGGCCTCATGTATATTATGTAACATAGAAGAAGTACTATTATTAATCATAGTACATTATTCATCCATATCAACCAAATTATCCTCTTTCTCTACTCTCTTGTCAAAGGTTATCTTTGGTTTTGCAGGTGAACCTGGGATATTAGAGCTTACTATCAACACTTACAATTGACATGCACAAGAGATGTTCTTTAATACCCTCTAGATTCTCAATCCTAAATGTTTAAGTGAATTGTGGTTAGTTCTTAATACAACTCCAAGGCGCACATGAATTTTTTTGTGCTTCAAGTTGAAATATAATGGATAAGTGGAAGGAAAATAAGTTAGCCCAACATTTAAATTTTGGGGCTATTTTCACGAATAACACATTTGAATTGAGTAAGATTTTGCAAATTATATATTTGACCCGAGCAAGAAATGAAGATAATTAAGGATCATAATGAGTTCCCAGGAATGAATATAAACGAGAACACATATAGATATGATTAGTGCCAACTCTTAGCAAAAATTGCATCACTTATACATGTGTCATTGCATAAGAAATAATCAATAAAGTGAGTCCAAAATAAAGGGGCACCATTACACACCCATAAACTCACATAGACAACAAAGATAAATTTTAGGGTGGCATGTAATGCAATTCGTGAGTCATAAAGGAAAATAACCTTTCCCTTCTTGAAATCTAGGCTAATCAAATAATATGGATCGACATAAGCATAAATTAACCTAAATTAAATATTTGAGAGTTAAAGGCATTGAAAATATTGACTTAAACGCTAACTTATAGAAAATAAATGCGATAATGAAAGTGCTTAGCTTTGTACAGAAGAAACAATAATAATATTGATGACACTAAAATTTGGATGTCTTAAGATAAAAAATGGTCCTTTATGTTTGTACTTTAGCTTGGAATTTGAATAGTCTAAACACTTTGCAAGGGGTTGACCCTCAAGTCTCGGTCCTTTTCATAGGTGCAAATTTGTCCTGTAAGCCACAAACATTATTTGACTATCTTTATATTTGTAGACATCTAAAATTGACTTAACACCTATCACAACTCAGAATGTCTTGAAACAACTCAGAATCAACTTGAAACGTCTCGGAACATCTTGAAACGTCTCGAAACATCTCAAAATCAACTCAGAACATCTTCGAATTATCCCACGATCATCAAACGACATCCAAAACCCTAATTTCCTCTATTCATTGAATAATACAAAGTTCTTTAATTAATTCACTTTTTCATCATTCTCAACAAATTAAATAAATATTGTTTACTTAATAAAGTCTTGAAAACCCTAATTCTACTATTAATTGAATAAAACAACGTTATTTGATTAATTCACGTTTCATCATTTCGACCAATTAAATAAATTACATTTATTTAATAAAGTCCTTATCTCACTTTATTTTGTCCTGATTAGTCAAACAACGCCAATTATTTGATTACGTCACTAAATCACCTTATTCCCCTAAATTGATTAAATTATTAAATCATAATAATTTAATTATGACACTTTCCCTCCAAAATTTGAATAATCAAATCAAACTATTCAAATCATTTATCAAAATCCAAATTAAACTAATGCAACTTTGTTTGCAAAAGTCAAACTTGATTTGCACATTCAACTCCAAAAAGGAATTAATTAATTAAATTAATTAATTCATATTCCTCACCCACTTTCTGATTGAGAAAATCATGGGTTGCTAACTAAGCAATCTAATTTTGCTAACTAAGCAATCCAAATTGCTAACTAGTCAATCTTTTTCCTAACTAAAATCAATCAATTGCTAACTAATCAATCAAATCCTGACTGATCAATCCAAACCCTGACTAGCCAATCTACTCTTCAATCACCCAAATTGTGCAATCAACTTTGCACAATCTTCTCATGTCTAAATCCTCTCAACACATTTTGACCGTTGATCTGGATATTCTCCAACGCAATCCTAATCGTCGATTCAAAATCTCTTTTTCGTTTTTGTCCGTCTGAAGGCCATTTTGCACCATTTTTTTGGTGTTTTACCTCATTTTTTTGACCTCCCGAAGCCTTTCTGGACCTGTTGGGTACCTTATCCTCATTTTTCGCGAGATCACCCAAAAAAATAGAATTTTCATCCGATCTCTCGAGGGAGCAATATGCTACCATAATTTCCTTCGCCAGGGCAGCAATGAGGCAATTTAAAAATAAAAATAAAAATATGCTCTTGATCGAGATCATTTATTCTTTGAACCAATGCAAAGAGTACACTGCTTCAAAGAGGGACAAAATGTAGACACGTAAAATATACTGATTGACACTGCACATCTGATCCTGACCACTAACATCGCTTCATCCTAAATCATCCCTCGGTCTAACCATTTAATCAAATACCTTTATTTGATTAAATTCATCAATATTCCTCTCTTAATTAAATAAATCAATTATCTAATTAAGTCATCCTTTCTTGTTAATTAAATCCATCAATCTGATCTAATTATCCCTACTTAATTAAATAATCAATTTTATTTGATTAAATCTCTAAAGTCCATCCATTAAATTAGATAAATTAAAACCTTATTTGATTTAATCTAACTTCATCTCCTTGGTTAAATAAAACAAAATCTTTATTTAATTAATCTTGAAACCATATTCTTCTCATATTTTGATTTAAATCAATCCATAAATCTAAATCAATATGTCACATCATTTTGATCTCTCATTAAATTAATCAACCTTGATTAATTTAATCTATTCTCATGTCCCATCCTCTAGCTTTTGCAACTTGCATGAGAAAATAGATTTAATTCATTCATTAAATCTCTATTTTCTCTCAAAAGGCATAATAAAGGAATATTCCTCAAATTTGAATTCAAAATCCAAGTGGACTTTGTCCTTCCAACAAGGCATTTACTCCACCTAGAAAGTCCTTTTGCCTTGAGCCAAGTGGCATTCAATGCACTATCTTTCCCTCTTACATGTCATTTCAACAATTTCAAAATTCAAATATATGCATTTATTGACACATTCTTCAAAACTTGCACATCCCCCCTCCATTCACATATTGACAAGTGGCACTTTGTCATTGGTTGATTCTTAGTCCCACATTGCTCCATTTTGGACATCTCCTCAACTTGACATTTTATAAATAAGAGGCTTTATTCCTCATTTGATCATCCACAACTTGAGTAAACTTACTATACTCAAATCTTTAACAATATTCATCCATATCATTGAGTTTCTAGCTAGGTTATGTAGGTTTTATCTTGGAGCATTCATCAATCTTCATCAAAGTGGATCAATCTTCATCATCAAATAATCTTCATCACACCATTGGAGTTGGGAAAGGGCCAATTTTCACATCAAATTAGCACCAACTCCCTCAAGAGATTAAGAGTTTGCTTGGTTTTAGAATGATATTTTAGCTTTTAGTTTGTTGTGTTCTTCATATAATCCCTTTTCTCTTACATTCAAATGGATTTCTTGAGGGATCTATATTCTAACTTGCATTGATCTTACTAATGTATTCATTTGTTGTGTTCTTGCAGGTATAGAATCTAGGTCCACATTTTGGCGCTAGAAGGAGAGCAAACCAGGAGATCAAATCATGTTTTTTGAAGAAATTTTGTGCTTTTTGGGTGATTGCAGAAAACTCCATCACTGGAAGCTCAACGTCGCCATTTAGCACCACTAAGAACTCAGCGTCGCCATATAGCACCGCTGAAAATTTCAAACTGCGACGCTTCAGACTTCCCACCCAGAATTCAAATTTTCAAACAGAACTACTGACGCTTTCTGGCCCGCTGGAATCTTTCCAAAATCCAAAGTGCACCGCTGATCAAAATAGTGAGGCCTTCATGCTCACTGGTCTGACTGTAGAGTGACGCTGACTGGTAAGCGGCGCTATACAACATCGCTGGTGACTTCAAACTGCGACGCCTTCATGGATTGCACCACTGGAGGGAAGTAGAAAGTGAAAATTAATTTTTAACACGTGCTTTTTATCAAATTCTAGTTATTTGGTATGTTTTCTGCTCTTTTGACCTCTGTTTTTGCAGAATCTAACTAATTTTCTTGTAGGTTGGATTGGTCAAAGGTGAAGAGGAAAAGAAGCATAATGACCCCATCTCGTAATACCAAGTGTTTTTAAGCACTCTAGTGTTTGTTCAACACTCTTAAAGGATCCACTATTCCTCTTAAGGAAAAATTTGCTACCTTTAGTGCTTAAGACTTACTAATTTCATTTTGGGCTTTAAAAAGAACCTTTTAGATTCTTGCTACAAAAGGAGTTTAAAGTGAACTTTAGGACACAAACTCACTAGATTTTGTTTGGGGCTAATAATTGAACAAGGAAAATTCTCACACTTCATTTGGTGCTATAAAAGGAAATCATTATTGCTTTTGTTGGATTAAAATGAACATGTGCAACTTTTTTTTGTGATTCCTTACTCAAACTAACGCCATCAAAAAGACATATGCACTTCTCTTATGCCTCACGACAATATTGAGAATCAAAAGGATTTTTGATGGTCTTAGGTTGAGATAAAGTGATTGCCTCCACACTTCATTTTTGGGCTTAAAATTGAATAAAACATTGTGCGAGTGTGAGTAAACCTATTGCATGTGTTCTCCCTTTGTTTCTAAATGAAGGTTGATCGAACTATGAATACGTTTACTCACTTTTTTTTTTAATCTTAGAGAGCCTGTCTTAGGGAAAAAGTACTCACCCAAGGGAACGACTCAACCAATAACACTCTAAAACCAAGAGTATTTCCAACTGGGATATAAATGTGGGTATTGGAATAAATGTCAGTATCACACGGTTGGCTCCGACGAGAGAGGCAGCAATTGTCTCTCGCCACATTGGGTCAACTCCTATGAACGAAAAGTCCGAATTAAAACCCTTGTTGTAGAAAGGCCAAAATCCATATCTATTTGTTGGTGCAAAAACGGTCATTCTGAAGCCGCCACACACTTTTATGGTCTTTAGTAGAAATGGAAAGCATGTCATGGGAGTTTCATGGGTGTTGATGCTTGGCTGCCCCATATAAGTGTGTTGTGGAGGGGAGCCAGTGGGGTCAAGCATCTAACCATTCGCTAAAGAGAAGCGTAGCTGGACTTGTCCAAGTGGGGACTCAACAAATATAGTCTTTCATATCCGTAAGGTTGTGCTTGTTCTTGGTTACAAAACACTTTGCTTGTTCAAAAAAATTTGGAAACAAACATTTAACATCATCATCAAAATTTCAAACCCTTTAGGAGGCAAATACAATTGACCAAATTCATGTGTTATTGCTTTCCCTTTGGATTCTCATCCTTAGAGGTTTCTAAACACTTGGATTACATCTCAATTTTCCTACTAAAGTTAAACAATAGGTAACCCTTGCCTTGAATTCATCAAAATTCCACATAACATACTTTGTGGGATTCGAAGAAATTGAGACATTGGACATCTAGTTTGGAAAACTAATCAAAGAAGTGTTTGTGGTAAAACAAAAATCACTAAGCAAAGATAACAAAATTGGCTCTCACACATGTGCTAGTTCCTCATGATTTCCAAGAAATTCAAAATCCCAAAACGAAAGTCCTTGAGCCAAAGTTCAAAATTTAGGAGTCACACTCGAAAGGTCATCAAGAAATACATTAGGAAGTGCAATCAAAAGAAACATATCAAAATAAGCAAAAAATTCACAAGGTTTTATGGACTCATTCCTTTGAACAATCCAGAAATGTATGCTCAGTTTGAACCACTTCTTAGTTATAGAGGTCCTTAGGAGTATTGTATGTTCTTCAATATCGAGGACTAGTAAACAAGTGTCTTTTTAGGTGCATTCTAGGATCAAAATCAAATCTTTGTCATCCATCCTTGAACATCAAACCAAAAATCACCTCATCATCATCTCTTGAAAAATCTTGAAATTATCCTTCATGCTAGGCTTTTTTGGCAAAAATCAAAATCATCAAATCCTTGAAGCAAAATCCTTGAAATCTTTGAATCAAAACATCTAATCATCTTTGGCTAGGTATATGTAGATGCATCCTTTTGCATATGCTTAGTCAAATTATCAAATCATCTTGTTTGCATAGGTGTGGGTAGATACATCCTTCTCCCTATACATATTCAAATTATCATCCTTTGAGAAAATATATCCCTTAGATAAACATCCAACATCCTAGGGTCTATTTGTTCATAAATCCAAAATAAAATCCAAAATAAAATCAAGTTCAATCCAAAATCCAAAACAAAATCCAAAAGGTCCTAAAAAAAAGAAGTCTAGCATCCCCTCAAGATTTCTCAAAATTTCAAACATCCACATCACCCATCTTTTACATTATCCACATCATATCATCTTTGATCCTTGAAGAACATCCTAAATTTTCTCCTTTTGTACCTAAAGATATATCAATCCAAATAATTAGAGATACATCTCCCATATTCTTCAAAATTGATCCCTATTTTATGGTGCAAACTAGATCTCAACACAAGAGGAACATAGAAGCCAACAAAGAAACATTCACTACAAGTGACCTAAGTCAAAAAATTTTTGAAACAAAACATGTTGAATCAAGTAATCCTTTAATCAACTTTCCTACATCATCACAAAACCCTCAAGAGGAGGTAGAGGATCATACCAATAATCCCTTTGGAATGTCACACGAGGAAATCACCAAAATGATTCAAAATCAAGAGAACCATAAGATTATCAACATTATGATGAGACTCAACCCTTCACTATACATGCTCGAATTAGCAAAGCAAGGGGCTAAACTACCTTCTGATTTCGATGGGAGCTCTATAGTGGAACCATCCTTGGAGGCCATGCCTCCAATTTCATCCACACTCCCCATCTCATCCACACCCCATCCCAAAGTATCACTCAAAACATCCCGCAAATCATAACATCCATTGCTCCAACTCAACCTAGTGTTAATAAGGGAAGTGCATTTCTCAATGCCATTCAAACACACCCCCTTGTCAATAATCAAGACTTGGATGCAAACACTATTTTGGGGCAAAGCGTACCCCAAAATCCATTGCATACATATGTCCCTCTCACCTTTCATGATCCAAATGACCCATCATCATCATTCCGCGCAACACCCCAAACCTCTCTCCCCATAACCTCGCAAGGAGAGGGTGACATGTTCAAACTAGGGGGCATTTTCGACACCACACCATTTCCTCAAGAGATCACATCTCTCACATTTTCACCACTTCCACCATTGCCATCATCATCCACACCACTTCTTGGCTTAGGGCTTCCCCCTTTACCAAATATCAACCAAAATCAAACCAACATCCCAAACATCAATCAAAGCATCACACCAAACTCTCAAAACTTGCCATTGGCATCGCAACAACAGATGACAACTACACAAGCAATCACCATGTCATCAACCACCCCCCTAACATCTCAAAACATGGTCTCTCAAGGACCAACCACATCGATCACACCATCCATCACTCAAACCCCAAACACGACGACACCTCTCACCACCACAATGAGCACCATTATGAATCCACCACCACCTCCACCATCACCAAGCTCCAACACATCAAGCCAATACAGTATGGTGTTGCAAGCCACTCAACAAGCTACTTATCAAAAGGCATTCCTGTAAGTACAAAAACAACAAGCCGCTCAGCTAGCTGCTCAACAAGTCGCGCAACTAGCTACTCAAGCCGCCCAAGCTGCGCAAGCTGCTCAAATTACCCAAGCTGCATTACAAGCACAACAGGCTACCCAAGCCCAAATATTATTGCAACAACAACAACAAGTTGCACAAGCCCAAGCTCAAGCTCAAGCTCAAGCTCAGGCTCAAGCTCAAGCACAAGCTTAAGCATACACCCAAGCTCAAGCCTAATATCAAGCACAAGCACAAGTGCAGTATCTTGCACAACAACACACAGTGCAACAACAAGCATATTAGCAAACACTAAAGCAATATCAAGAGCAGCAGGAAGTGGCCCAATTAGTAGCTCAACAACAAGCGTTGTTAGCACAACAACAACAACAAGAAGCTCAACAACAGGCAATCCTAGCACAACAACAACAAGACCAACAACAAGCATTGTTGATACAGTAGCAAGTACAAGCATACATGGCTCAACAGAATGTGAAAATACCACCAATCAATACATCAGTTAATCCACCCATCCCATCAACAAGCGAACCACCTTAGAATACTTTCATTCCACCTCCTGATCCACGAAAGGATGTCACAACATAAATCAATTTACTCTCACAACAAGTGCTTGATCTTCAATTAGGGTGAACCACGAAAACATCTAGCAACTTGTGTCCTTATTTGTTCGACATGAGCCTTGTAATGAAACCATTCCCAAAGGGATTCAAGATCCCCAAGTTTGACAAGTATTGTGGGACGGGAAACCCTGAAGATCACATCAGGGAATTCCAGGTTCATTGCATGGAAGTCACGTATGATGATGCCTATCTAATGTGACTATTTCCTAGGAGCTTGGCTGACCACACCATGGAATGGTTCTCTCACCTACCCACAGGCATCAAGACATTCCAAAAAATCATAGACGCATTCATCAAAAACTACGCATGCAATATCGCCATAGATGTCAGTTTAGAGGAACTCTCAGCTCTGAAACAAGGTAAGAATGAATCATTTTCTTCATTCCTACAACGATGGCGATCCAAGGCCAATCAGAGCAAATGGGTCATGCCCGAGGAACAACAAGTGTGCACTATCATATCCAACCTTGACGGCCTCTTAGTGTTTCATTTCAAAGTCCAAGGGATCACCACATACGACCAATTGATTTCCAAGGTACTCAGCATCGAACGAGCCCTTATGACACAACCTGGAGGATCAACTTCATATCCTGAGCAACAGAACAATTGCCCACCCACCAATTACAATGACAAACCTCACACATGGGCAAGAAACAAAAATGTTACCAATGATGGTGTCATCGATTCCAAAGTTGTCATTAGTGCCCCTCGAAAAAACACACCCGCACCACAACAACAAATCCAAAACCATCATCAAATCAACCATCCAATGAACACAACAACCAAATAATCAAACAATCAATAATGTCAATGATCAAAGGGGACAACCCCAGCGAAACAAGAACTTCACCAAGCAGAAGTACACCACCCTTGGGGAACCACTTGAAGTCATCATGAAGAAACTAATAAATGAAAACCTCATCGAAATTCCCACCTATGAGAACTACCAAGAACCAGATGTAAAACCTCCTTGGTACAACGAAAATTAGCTCTACGACTTCCACAAAATTAAAGGACACACCACTAATAGTTGCATGAGGTTAAAGAACATAGTCCAAGACCTCATTGATCAAAGAATCATAAATGTGGAACAACCAACAGGGAATCAAAATCTCAAAATATACACGAATCTGATGCCTAACCATAATAATAAAGGGAATAATAACACTGATAAGGGGAAAGGCACCTTAAAAAATGTGAATCATGTGTACGACCATGTCGTCACATCCTTGGATGATTATTGCACTACCATCACCATCAAAGGAGCCCATGCCAATTGTGGAGTCACCACAAGAGGCGGCAAAGTTACCATCACAGGATCATCCCAGCCAAATAGAGTCCCTGCACCCAGATTTGTTCCCAATGGTTACAATGTCCTTGATTAGCTAAAAAGAACCCCAACACAAATCTCCATCATGGAGTTACTAAAAATCTCATCCGCCCACAAAAAAATCCTTGAGGAAGCATTGGCGTCATCCACTATCCTCGCAAATCTTGATGCAGAACAATTCCAAGCTATGGTCAGAAACATCATCACTCCAAACCTCCTTACATTCTTCGACCAAGATTTTCCCGCTCAACCATCTCATAACCGTGCACTCCATCTAGAGGACCTAGTGCAGAAAAATAAAGTCAAGCGAGTCTTAGTGGATGGAGGTGCAGGCTTGAATATTTGTTCCCTCAAGCTCATTAAGAACCTAAAAATCTCAGAGGACTCCATCGACAAAGGCAACGTTATTACAATCAGAGCATATGATGATCAGGAAAGAGTGTCCCAAGGTACAATTCAAATCCCTATTCAAGTAGGACCAGCTATCATGGAAACCACCTATCAAGTCATGGACCTCGAATTGCCTTATAGCATTCTCCTAGGACGTCCATGGATCCATGCAATGCAAGTAGTAGCATCAACCTTCCATCAATGTGTCAAATTCACATATGAAGGACAAGAGGTCACCATCCATGGAGATCCTGAACCATTCTCCTACTGCAAAATCCTTGAGGCAAAATACTACAAAATACCTCAAGTACCTAAAAATGATGAAGGCCCATCAACACCGCACATTGATCTAGCCACTCTCACCACCACTTCTGCAATAGAGACACCCGCCATTCCCGCCATCCCCGCCATCTCAGACATCAAATTCATCATCCAGGACAATGGTTGTGGAAACTATATGATTCCCAAAAACGCCTTTGTGGTAGGAGAGTTACCACAATCTCCTAGATAATGAGAACGTCCATAATCAAATTAGGCCTCCACTTCCCAAACATCCCCTAAATATCCCAACTTTAGAAGTTGGGGGATCTCAACCGAGAAGTCATAGAGGAAGACCCATCTCATCTCCCATACCAAGATAATAGACCAACAACTGATCTACCAATGGATGACAGAAGTAAGGGTTTGTAAATGATGCTTGCAATGGGCTATGACAGAAACCAGAGACTGGGACAAAATGACAATGGGCTTATAATACCCCTCATTCCTGAGACCCAAATTAGAAATCTTGGCCTCGGTTGTACCCCTCTGAGTATAACCATACGTGGACGAGGTCCCCCAGTTAAAGAAGTCAAGACTCGCTGTGAACCAACACCAGCTGAGCTTCACTTACCTGTATCCACTGGCCACGTCTTAGATAATTTCACTTTTGATATAACTGATGTTTATAGTAGCAGCGATGATGAGGGTCCCATAACCAACGTACCCAGGCTCTTTAAGGATACCACCCTTCTCATGATTAGCACCCTATCTTATGAGTCTGAAAACCAAAACCACGAAATTTGTCTAGGTTACCCCCAATTCATCGATTATGACCGATGAGGACCACCAATTCTTGACACATTCAAAAGTGATGAGGCGCTCTCAGAATTCATGGGACTATGGGATAATATTTCGTATGGGGATCACAAAGTAGGATTCATCATTGAGTTAGATACACAGACCTATTATGGGGAAACGATTGAATCCCTCAGTCGCAAAAGTGAGAAATTAAGAATAATATCTAAGTCCTTGAGTGAAAACGACATTGTGGCACTCTCCGACATGAAAAAAGTAAAAAGAAAGGACGCATCCAACGGTGAAAACCTCTCTGAGGCACCTGAGGATGGGGGATTCAATCTTCCTTTCAGAACTCTTCATCAGGAAAAAATAGCAGTCCTAGAGAAAAATGCAATCCAGTTAATCTAGGAACAGAGGAGACCCCACACATCACATTCTATGCGGAGTCATTATTGTCAAAAGAACAAGAACTCCTAGCAGCTTTCTTGAGAGAAAGACAAGTTAATTTTGCATGGAGCTATGATGACATGCCTCGGCTTGATCCAGAAATTGTGGTACATCACCTAGCAGTATATCCTGAAGCAAAGCCTGTTCGACAAAAACTCAGGAAAATGCACCCTTAGATCGCCCTGCTAGTCAAAATGGAACTAAAAAAGCTATTAGACGTAGGATTCATTCGACCAATTGACTATCCAAAATGGGTGTCAAACCTGGTTCTCATCTCAAAACCCGATGGGGGCATTAGAATCTGAACAGATTTCAGGGACATAAACAAAGCATCTCCAAAAGATGATTTCCTGTTGCCCAACATTGACATGATTGTAGACATGACGGCGGGACACGAAATGCTTTCCTTAATGGACAGTTTCTCAGGATACAACCAGATAATGATTGCTAAAGAAGACCAACACAAAACGGCCTTCACTCTGTCCATGGGGGACTTACTGCTAGAAAATGAGGCCATTCGGCTTGAAGAATGCAGGAGCAACATACCAAAGAGCCATGGCGTTAATCTTCCATGACATGATTCATAAAACTATCGAAGATTATGTCAATGACATACTAGCCAAATCCAAAAAGAGGAAGGATCACATAGCAACTTTGAGCACTATTTTTGATAGGCTGGAGGAATACAAGATCTGATTAAATCCAAAGAAGTGCGTCTTCGGCGTACAATCAGGAAAGTTGCTAGAATACATAGTATCAATGAGAGGTATTGAGGTAGATCCTGCTAAGGTAAAAGCAATCCTTGAGATAGAGGCACCCAAAACATTGAAACAATTGAGAGGTCTCCAAGGCAGGCTTTAGTCCATCCGAAGGTTCATAGCACAACTAGCAGATAAACATAATCCATACTCTCACCTACTCCACAAGGGAGTAGCATACAAGTGGGATAACAAGTGTGAAGAAGCCTTTAATAAGATCAAATAATAACTACTTACACCACCAATCCTCATGCCATCGATCCCAAGAAAGCCATTAATTCTCTATGTGTCAGCAACAACAGCAGCCCTTGGAGCTCTCCTAGCTCAGCACGAAAAAAACGGGACAGAAAGGGCCATATATTATATCAACAGAACAATGGTTGGATATGAGTTAAATTACTCATTCATTAAAAAAGCATGTCTAGTAGTAGTGTTTGCGTCGTAGAAATTCAAACATTACATGCTAGCACACAAAATAAAACTCATCGCCAAAATCGACCCTCTCAAGTACTTACTGTCAAAAGCAATGCTCACTGGAAGGATGGCTAAATGGGTCATGATACTATCAAAGTATGACATTGAATATGTGGAGCGGAAAGCAATTAAAGGCCAAGTCATCACAGATCAGCTTGCAGAAGCACTAATCTATTCAAAGAATCCTCTCATCTCAGAGTTTCCAGACGAATCCATCTTCAATCTCAATGTAGCTGACCACTAGAAACTTTACTTTGATGGCTCATACACGCAACATGGATCAGGAGCCGACATCTTCTTTATCACTCCACAAGGGGACTGCATACCTAGATCATATAAAATGGCATTCCCCTGCACCAACAACATTGCGGAATACGAGGCCTTAACCATAGGTCTCAGAATAGCAGTGTAATGGCACATCATGGCTCTCAAAGTATACAGAGACTCCCAATTGATAGTAAATCAAGTGAATGGTGAATACCAGACTAAGGATGATAAGCTCACTCCATACAAGAAACTGGTGGAGACTCTCAAGGAATCCTTTATCGAGATCACATTTGAGCAGATTCCTAGAGCAAACAATAGAGCAATAGATGCCATGGAAATGATTGGATCCCTACTGGACATCCCTCGCAATGTCCTAAAATAGGAATTCTTGGTAGAGCAACTTCTCATGCCCGCATTCGAGGTACCAGAGTCAGAATTTATGTGCGAAATCATTGGTCCTGGAGATCCCTGGTACCATGACATTTATACCTACCTATGAATAGGTGTCTTACCTGGTGACTTACCCTCAAGCTTAAAAAGAACATTCATTAAAAATTCCTCTAGGTTTGTCATCCTAGGAAATACCTTATACCGTAGAAGCATAGAGGGAACCTTATTGCGCTGTCTTAATACTGACGAAGCCTTGACTACTTTAACTAAGGTACATAGCAACATTTGTGGTTCACACTCAAGTGGAATGACCTTGGCCAAGAAACTGTTGAGGATGGGGTATTATTAGTCTACAATGGAAAGGGAAGCACATGACTATGTCAAAAGGTGCCTAGAATGTCAGCAGCATGGGAACCTCATCCATGCTCCAACTCAAGAGCTCCATCCCATCATTACACCATGGCCCTTCTCACAGTGGGGGCTCGATCTCATCGGAAAAATAACTCCCACTTCATCTAATGGCCACAAGTTCATCATAACAGCCATTGAGTACTTTACCAAGTGGGTCGAAGCCATACCCATGACATATATAACTGGGAAGCAGATATCAAAGTTCATCCTGAACTATCTCATTTGCTGCTATGGTGTCCCACAAGCCATTATCTCAGATAATGGGACACCATTTAAGAATCAGAATGTCCGCGACTTGTGTGAAAAATTCAAAATCCAACATTGCTTCTCCACCCCATATTATCCCCAAGGCAATGGTCAAGCAAAAGCCACAAATAAACCCATTTTAAAGATCCTCAAGAAAATAATCAATGACACAGGTCGTGACTGGCATTTGCAGCTCAATCCCGCCCTCTGGGCATACTGAACTAGTATCCACACACCCACTGATGCCACCCCTTTCTCCCTGGTCTATGGATCAGAAGCAGTACTCCCCATTGAGATTGAGCTCCCGTCACTAAGAATATCACTGTAAAACCTCATCACATATGAAGAATACCGAGTATCAAGACTGAATGAGCTGGAGCTACTAGATGAGTGGCGTATAAATGCTTTAAATCATTTTCAAGTCTATCAGAACATACTCAAGAGGAGCTATAACAAGAAAATCAGAAGCAAGACTTTCTAAGTTAGAGAACTGGTACTAAAGGAAAATCAGAAGAACGTCCCAAATCCAAACAACAAAGACAAATTTGAACCCAACTGGTTGGGACCATTTGTTATCACAACAAGCTATAAGTCAGGGGAATATCAGCTATCAACACCCGAAGGGGAACCTCTGCAAGAGCCCATGAAGAACTCTCATCTCAAAAAGTTTTATGCCTAATCTTTCAAGGTATAAAACCAAAAAATCCAAAAAAAATCCAAAAAAAATTCAAAAAATGTCTTGAAAAAATGGTTACCTTGGCAAAAACTTGGCAAACAGGCGTCTTGGTGACAATCAAAAAATCCAAAAAAATTAGAAAAAGGATTAAAAAATAGTAAAGAGAAAAAATCGTCCTCTGGTGAAAACCACTTCGGTGGCACTTTGGATAAGCACCTTGGTGAAAACCTCGCAAACAGGTGCCTTGTGTAAATAAGCATGTTCCATCCACCAGGATCTTTATGACTTGTTCAACATCATCCATCCATTACGTTTCCATCACCCATCGCATTCAAATCTCCATCCATCATTCATCCATTTGACATCCACATCATAGCTTGGTCTTGTGTTCGTATCATAATCCCTCATAGTACTACTCAGCCCATCCTCAAGGTCAATTTGTCCTGCCTTTATCAAAGTAGTCTATTGCATCATGCTGGGGGCATGTTCTCATCAGATCATATTCGTGTATATTCTTGAAGTCCTAAAATTTAAGAAAATCCAAAAACATTAGAAAATCTAAAAAATCCAAAAACATTAGAAAATCCAAAAAACTCAAAAACATCAAAAAATCACAAAATCCAAAAACATTCAAAACATATCAAAATCCAAAAACAGGTCAAAAAGTAGTAAAAAACAAAGTCATCTTGTCAAACTACGGGTCTGAGCCTTGAACGTAGGCAAGGTTGATCTTTGATTATCCCCGAGACACTTAGGTCAGTCCTTTAGGAGTTCGTCATAATAAACTAACATTTCATCATGTATATCTTCATCTATAAATCGGTCAAAACGTCAGTCGAACTACATGGTCTCTACGTGTATAACGTAGGCAAGGCTAATCTATTGATCAGCCCCCGAGGCCCCTAAGATAGGTCCTTAGGTTAGTCTCTTGGTCAAAATCTCAGAAAACCCCAAAACATTTGACAATCGAAAAATAAAACATTTGTAAAATCGTGAAAAAATACCAAAAATAACCTCAAAACATTTTGAAACTCCAAAAACATCCAAATATTTGAAAAAAATCCATCTGTCTCATCTCGCTTTCACCCGCAATAACATCACTCATAATAAACGATCGTCATCCCCAACCTTTGGTAAAACAATTGGAAACAAGTCTAACAAGTTAAAAAGTGAAAACTCAAAACGTCAAAATCTCAAAATCTAGGTTAGTACGTAAACAAGTTGGTCAACCCTTGGTGTCAATAGCCTATCATCGAATCAGTCCCATATCAAATCATCTGATATCGTCATGTCCTAGGATGTATTCTTCCTGCAATGGACATCAACATCAGACATCACCGTAGTTTAGTCTTGGCTAGTGGTATTGAAGAACATCAGCTTGTTTGTTTACTGTATCTTTATCTTTTGATCTATCTTATTGTGCCCATACCAAGGACCTCTTAGTGATGTCCCCAACGAAGGGATTTAGAGAAATAGGAATGGGGCAATGATCATTATCTTTTTATCTATTGTGCTTGTTAGACATTCTTGTAATATAACCTCGGTGAATACTTGTTTTATTTAGGTATGAACAAAGGGTGTTTTAGATATTTTGTTGACCACATAGGAAGGATTTCCTTTCTATGTTTTGGTCTGAGATGTTTAAAGTACCTGAAGTGCATCCTAGTAAGGTTTCCGTATGTCAGGTGTGAACAAGGATACTCCTATCTGATTTGTCGAGTTAAAGTCCATAACACTAAATACAACGTCATCCGGTTCTTAATACTTTGATGCATCATATTTATGTGTGTTATCAAACATAAGATAATTTGGCCCTTTGAAAATCCCAACTCCACGGAAGATATTCATCATCATCATCTTTTGTCTTGTTGAAATTTTCTTCTTTCTTCCATTTCTTCTTGCTTTCCATGCTAACAAGGTACTATGATAGTTAATCACCACCATCATTAATCCTGCACCCACAAATCGTCAGCACAATGCATATCATATAGAAACATTGATCATCTCATATGCATATAATATAGATTTGTTATTCTAAGCATCTCATAATCATAACCCATCATATCATCCATTTGCATACTCATATAACCACCATTGCATCACATAAATAGATTAGACATTTGCATCCATTTGCATAAAGCATCATCATATAAACATGCATATCATCCATCATTCATCTGTATCATACAAAACATCTCATAAATAACCACATCACAATCATTTTGTATTTTATAAAGCATCCCATTTCATTATAACCATCTAATGCATAATTAAACAAAGCATAATAGGTACATAAACATTATAAACAATCCATCACATTAAGTGCATACATCCATCCATAATCATATAAAACATCTCATAAAAGCATTCATTAGGCCATCACATCATAAGGTCATTATTCACATATCATTTTGCATATACACCATAAATCATCATCTCCATACCATCTTGCATAACATATCACGTCATATAACATCACATCATAACATCGTCACAAGTGCATATCGTACATGGCAAATCACATACATTCATCATTGCATAGCAACATATTAGGATCACTGCATTTGCATCATCATCACCATCATAACAAAAAAATAGATTGAAAAAGAAATCATTGCATAAATCATCATCACATTTGCATTAACATACGTAAATCATCATATAAACATACATATCATCTATCATGTATCCATATCGCATACCATATAAATCCATTTGCATATCATATGTCATCATTCATTAGAGGCATAATATAGATCTGTTAGTCGCATAACCATCACCTAATGCATACACCAGCAGAAAGAAATACATCCATACATCCATCACATAACACCATAACATTATTACACAACATATAGAAATAGAACCATCCATAAATGCATAATAAATAAATAGTACACGACACATCATATCAACATCATCATCTCATGTATATCACTAGGTAACTGTCATAGTACAAAATAATCGGATCACTGTACATGTGTATGACAATAAGTACAAAAAATCCCAACGGGCTAAAAAAATGAGCCCATATGGCACGAAAGAATAGTGTCTCGATCAAAATGAGGTCTAACCCTCCTGTCTGCTACCCTCGCCTTTGTCACTGTGACCCTCTGTCGGTTTGTGGTTGGTCCATTGTGAGTAATCTGGGGCCCAGGTTGCTCTGGGTACGGCCTGATGATAATGCAACCAATAATAATCCGCCTCTCGGATGGCCTCCTTGTATGAGCGAAGAGGCACTGTGCTCTGAGAGGAGGAGGCCGCCATGCTCTCTAACTATTGTCTATGGCCCATCTCTGCAGCCGCCTGTAACTCTGTGGCCTGCCCCTGTAGAATCGCCTGATCCCTCTCTGCACAAGCTTGGTCTCTCTTTGTTGTCAAAGCCTAGACCTGGGCCTGCAATTGTGCTATCATCCCATCCCTCGGATCCGGTTGTCCTGACAGAGGCTACATGTGAGGTTGGTCCTCACCCCCAGCTCGTGGTGGTGCGGCGGCTAGATCCTGGTGCCCATCATGTCCACCCTCCCGGCCCCTGGTCTCGATCCTGCATCTGTACATCAGCACGAGGCTGATCCATCTGAGCCTGTCCTGACTGAACCTGTGTGGGTTGATCCTGTGTTGGCTGTCCTGCTGGAGGACCGCCACCTCCTCGTCCTCGACCTGCTCCCCTACCCTTGGCTCTCCGTCGAACAAAGGGTGCACCTGGAATTGTCAAATGTAGAGGCGGTCGGAACCAATCTCTATACGCTTGGGTAACTCCTAGATCTGCGACCCCTTGATCGTACGCCCATGGTTGGGCCACCAGTTTCCTAAAACTGTCAACTGCCTAAGAGGCAGGAATGTATCACCCCCAGGCACCCTATGACACTGTACGAGAAAAAATGGCCACATAATCATCGTTTGGCCTATCCTGTACCTCCCCAAACTGACGTTGAACTCGTCCAGGAAAATATCACTCTATCATGGTATGCTCCCGCCCTTGCATAAACCAATCCTGATGGGAAAAGAATAACTATTGTACATTATCGGCCCATTCGTGTCGGTCGAGGTAGGGGCGCCGTGTAAACAATGTCATCTCGTCAATAACCCTCCTCCAGTGAGGGATCCCATCCTCACCGGTATGTGTAAAGGACACACCGCCCCCATAATGCCAAACCACTGGATCATCTAGTTTGACTGGCACTGGAACAATCTGTGGCCGAAGAACGAAGATGTGCTCCCATGCCCACACGTGAAGAAGCGTGACACCTGCACCAAGTGCCCGACCATCCAAGTATGCATACTCGTGTAAATCCCTATAAAGGGAGGCAAGAAGAACCAGGCCCCATGCAAAATGGACTGGTCGGTCACGAACCATCCACTCCCAGCAAAGCCCCCAGCCAGGACTGAAATACCGACCTCATCGATCCAGAGCAACAAGACCAGAAATGATAGCAGCTATCACTAGACGAAATAGTGATGTGAGCAACCGATGACACTCCAACTCTATCTGGCCCTCGCAAAACATAACCTCATCTGTGGTCAGGATTGCATGACATGCATCCCATCCGACATCCATATCGTAAATAACTCGCTGACCATGAATCGACAATCTAAGGATGCGCCACATGTCCTCCAAGGTGACGGTGGCCTTGCCAGTAGGAAGATGAAAAGACGATGTCTCATTGTGCCATCTTTCAACAAGTGCAAACATCATACCAAGGTGGGTCCTCACAGGCGCTGCGTAGGCAATATACCATAGCCCAATCTCTCGCAGTTGATCCTACTCCCTGTCAATCAGATCACACAAATAACCAAATATCTCCCACGATCTGTGCTCACGAGAATAGAGCTCCCTCGCCCCCTCCTGCATCGGGAAATATCATTGTGTTAAAATCATCGAGAAATTTTATCCTGAGTGTTCAAAAAGCTAGTCCAGCGTTGCAAACTGTGAGGCGTCGCAGTTTAAAATTTGCAAACAATGACGATGGGGTCTCAAAATCCCAAACTGCACTGTGGCAGTGCACTTTGTGTAAACACCCCAAACACTAATTCTAAAGTCCACCGTGGAGTTGGAGTTTGAAAGTCCAACGCTCTAGTTCACAAAGGTGTTGGAGTTTGAGGAATCTTCTCAAACTCCAAACCCCACCGCGACGGTCCATCTTGTGATGGCGGTTCAGTTTGGAGGACTGAGCAGTCCAGTTTGAAATTTCAGCGGCGCTATATAGCACTGCTGAGAGAGACCAAGTTCTAAAAGCAATACATAAGCATGTAAAATGAAAAGCGAAGCTCAGGTAAGGATCACATACCGGTGCCCCGATGCAGGGAGGTCGTTGGTACGTCCATACTCGGTCGGAGATATGCAATGGGAGCTGTCGTTGCGCCATCTCTCAGAGCTCAAATCGTGAAATCTCTTAAGGCTAAATGTGTCAAAATGAATTGAAAGTGACATCCTAGGGCCTATTTAAGCCTGAAAATTAGGGTTTTTTAACCCCGTTCGGCCATCCTGCTAGGGTTTTGGACCCCTGGTTCTATTTTTGTTCGTCTGAAGGCCGTTTTGCACCATTTTTTGACCTCCCGGAGCCTTTCTGAACCTGTTGGGTACCTTATCCTCATTTTTCGCGAGATCACCCAAAAAATCAAAATTTTCATTTGATCTCTCGAGGGAGCAATATGCTACCATAATTTCCTTCGCCAGGGCAGCAATGAGGTAATTTTTTTTTTTAAAAAATCAGCTCTTGATCGAGATCGTTTATTCTTTGAACCAATGCAACGAGTACACTGCTTCAAAGAGGGACAAAATGTAGACACGTAAAATATACTGATTGACACTGCACATCTGATCCGGACCACTAACATCGCTTCATCTTGAATCATCCCTCGGTCTAACCATTTAATCAAATGCCTTTATTTGATTAAATTCATCAATATTCCTCTCTTAATTAAATAAATCAGTTATCTAATTAAGTCATCCTTTCTTGTTAATTAAATCCATTAATCTGATCTAATGATCCCTATTTAATTAAATAATCAATTTTATTTGATTAAATCTCTAAAGTCCATCCATTAAATTAGATAAATTAAAACCTTATTTGATTTAATCTAACTTCATCTCCTTAGTTAAATAAAACAAAATCTTTATTTAATTAATCTTGAAACCATATTCTTCTCATATTTTGATTTAAATCAATCCATAAATCTAAATCAATATGTCACATCATCTTGATATCTCATTAAATTAATTAACCTTGATTAATTTAATCTATTCTCATGTCCCATCCTCTAGCTTTTGCAACTTGCATGAGAAAATAGATTTAATTCATTTATTAAATATCTATTTTCTCTCAAAAGGCATAATAAAGGAATATTCCTCAAATTTGAATTCAAAATCCAAGTGGACTTTGTCCTTCCAACAAGGCATTTACTCCACCTAGAAAGTCCTTTTGCCTTGAGCCAAGTGGCATTCAATGCACTGTCTTTCCCTCTTACATGTCATTTCAACAATTTCAAAATTCAAATATATGCATTTATTGACACATTCTTCAAAACTTGCACATCCCCCCTCCATTCACATATTGACAAGTGGCACTTTGTCATTGGTTGATTCTTAGTCCCACATTGCTCCATTTTGGACATCTCCTCAACTTGACATTTTATAAATAAGAGGCTTTATTCCTCGTTTGATCATCCACAACCTGAGTAAACTTACTATACTCAAATCTTTAGCAATATTCATCCATATCATTGAGTTTATAGCTAGGTTATGTAGGTTTTATCTTGGAGCATTCATCAATCTTCATCATCAAATAATCTTCATCACACCATTAGAGTTGGGAAAGGGCCAATTTTCACATCAAATTGGCACCAACTCCCTCAAGAGATTAAGAGTTTGCTTGGTTTTAGAATAGGATTTGATATTTTAGCTTTTAATTTGTTGTGTTCTTCATATTATCCCTTTTCTCTTACATTCAAATGGATTTCTTGAGGGATCTATATTCTAACTTGCATTGACCTTACTATTGTATTCATTTGTTGTGTTCTTGCAGGTATAGGATCTAGGTCCACAGTTACCTTGGTAGTGCGTTGGCAGTATACCTTGTTGTTGGGATGAATTGGGAAGGGTACCATGTGGTACTTCTTGTTGTTGGAATGAACTATTTTGAAGGTTGCCCTGATAGTGCGTTTGGTGGTATACCTTGTTGATGGGACAAATTGGGAAGGGTACCATGTGGCACACCATGTTGTTTGGACAATGCCTATATCACAACGTGAGCTATAAGACATAGATCAGGATTTATTTTGAAGCGAGATGTAAGTACTTGCCCCCCAGTGTCTAGCAATGTAGGTGATGGATTAACTTGTGATAGGATAACATGTTTGGATAGAGTATGCCCATTTGGACAATGCATCATGGCTCAAATAATGCTAGATAAAATAGGATCAATGATAGTGACCCATGTCAAGATATTTTCCATAAGCAAGTGTAAAGTGTATACCAAACATTTGTCAAGATCACGGTACGTTGGATTCATATGAAAATGGATTGGATTTATTATGGATTGGCTGAGATGCTTCCTCTGGAAATGGTGCACATAGATGCTCGACTCTACACATGATGCCTGTTTGCTAGGTTTTCATCATGATACTTGTCCAAAGCGCCACCATAGTGGTTTTCACTGGAGGGTGATTTTTCTCTTGACTATTTTCTTGATTTTTTAAATTTATTTTTATTGATTTTTTATGCCACAAAAAATGCTTGTTTACTAGGTTTTCATCATGGTGACAATTTTCTGCTCATGTTTGAACCAGTTGGTGGTGCTGATGTAGATGTTGTTGGTGCTGATATGGTTATTGTTGTTGTCATGACATGCCAACGATATCCTACTTGGAGGGGTTTTTTTGCTAAGATACAAGTGCTTGAATGTAACCCCTGATAATTCTTATCTTCCTTGTTGATACTAGAGTTAACCTTACCTTGATGCACACATTGTGATAAAGTGCCCTTAGAGTCCTTATGATAAAGAGTTGCTGCCAACACATGATCAATGTGAGATTTGGTTATCTTGGATGGCGAAATGCGTTGAGGGATATGATATTCAGATGGATTGGTCAATAGTTTAGAACCTTTGACTCTCCAAACTTGGGATGATGAGCAATGATGGGTGGATATAGAGATTCGATTGGGACCAACGTCTTGATACACCTTGTAGGTTGCTCTTGAAGCTTTCTTTTGCATTGCTAGACTTTTTTGATGGATGAAATTCCCTTTTTGATTTTGCTCCATAGTTTCTCTAACTAATGGAGTTTGATAGGGATGATTTTCTTGCTTTTGCTTTTGTATCCATTTGAATCTTTCTTGTCCATTTTGTTTTGTTGATTCTTTTGCTGCAATGACTTGTTCCTTTCTTGGGTATAGCTTTTTCTCTTGTTGTTGGTCCCAATAATAGGGTGAAAAAATACATGGATGATGATTCATGGCATGGCTAGTTGTAGTGTTGGTAGCAATTTCATCATAAGGACTCTTTGTGCTCTCTATGTTGATGCTTGCATTAGATAAAGTTTCCCCCAGTATTAGAGAGGTATCACTGATATGTTTAGATCCCTTACTTGTTGAATAACCAAGACCTTGATGCTTAGGATTTCCAATAATATGTACTGGTGCAAAGATACCCTATTCCTGTAGGCCTAATCCTTTGTCTTGATAATGCATCTGTTGAAATTTTTTATTTTCCATAGGATATGTTTTACCTTGGAAACAAGATGCTAATCCTTCTTTGCTCTGTTGTGGATCTTCAAATGTGATAGCTTCTTCATTGATAGGATCCTTCATAGGTGGGATAAATTCTTGATTGATATTGTCAATTTGATCCTGTGAAATATCATATTTTGATGGCCCTTCAAAATATATTGGTGCTTCATTGACTTTTATATACTCAATGCTCTGCTGCTCAGGATTGTCCATTATCTTTGCTGATTTTAAGATATTGTGCTCCATATTTTCATGCTCAATGTCTTCAACCTTCCTGGAGGATGTTTTTGATTTCACTGCTTCTTCTTGATCATTTTTAGATATGTCTATAGATTCTGCTATATCTTGATCATGTGTACATATGTGAAGAGTAGGTGACTCTTGTTCCATTGTAATGATATGAAGAGTATGAGACTCTTGTTTTGGATGAAGATCATCTACACGTCCCTTAGGAGTAAGCATCTCATGGGTAGATGTATGTGTGCTTTGCATATGGATGTGTTCTTTTGGAAAGCCTTGGATGTCTTGGAAGATATCTACCAAATCATTGTAGTATTTTGATGATAGGGATTCTTGATCTTGACTCTGTGTGGTATATCATCTTTGATATGCTTTGGATCACATTCTTGACATGGATCAATTTCAAAGAAGGGATTGTTGGTAAAGGGTCCTTGGATTTCCTCAAAATGTGGACATATGGGTGATAGCTCTTGGCTTAGATTTTCTGCATTGGGTATAAGTTTGGATTAAGAGTCTTTTGATCATCAATATGTATTGCTATGAGGTTGGATGATGCCAATATATCTTGGACAAAATCATTTCTAGCCTTGGGTGATTGATTTTGATCATGCTTGGGACTAAATTCTTGATGTATTTCCTCTTTCTCACTGGATGATGTAGAGACATTGCCAATGTGATCCATGATAGATAACTCTTGATTGTTGTTTTCAACTTTTGAGGTTGATACCTTGTCATTGTTGTCATTGGTAGATGGACCTTTAATAGTTATTTCTCCTTGGTCAATGAGGTCTTGGATGAGGTTTTTGAGTGTAGCACACCTGTTCGTTAGGTGACCCTTGATTTTGTGGAACTCACATTGTTCGTACTTGTTATACCAAGGGAGTTTAAAGTTTGGTTCACCATAAATTATATTGTCATTGACCTTGATAAGTTCTTGATGTACTAATTCGTGCATGATTACCTCTAAAGTTTCTCCCAAAGGGGTGAATTTCCTTTCTAGTTGGTAATCTTTCCTTTGTGGCTTTTCTTGACTGTTTTGCTTTTGATTTTGCTGAACTCCTTGATACTGCAAGTGAGGTACATTTTGATATTGCATTTGAGGTACACCTTGGTGTTACATTTGAGGTACACCTTGGTGTTGTGAAACTTCTTGATACAATGGATATTGGAAGTGTTGTTGGTGTAGATATTGAGGTGTTTATGGAATAATGTCTGTTTGTTGTGGATATCTAATGTTCTGATGTTGTGCATGGCATTGGAGATATGTTGTATTTCAATTTCTTTTAATTTCCTCAAGATCTCTATCAATTTTATCTAGGGCAATTTGATGTTATGGATTTATTCCTTGAGGGTAATTTTGAAATCCTTGTTGTTGTTGCCCTATTTGATGTTGTGACCCTTGATAAGAGTAATTTGGGTAATAGATCGACATGTTTCAGGGATGTTTTGATACTCAATACCCTATCATAAGGTCACTTAGTTTATATTTCCAAGAGGATCATACCTATGGCCATGCGAGAGGTAGTAATACAAGTCTTCCAGCTACTATGTTTTCTTTTTCTTCCTCTTCGTTTAAGATGATTGATGCGGTGAGAAACTGACAGGGTGTTTCATTTTTCTCAAATATAAAGTTTCTCAAACTGTTTATGATGTTGGTTTGTGCACCCTCAATGTGTGTGAGACTAGGTTGAATAATCAGTGCTACAAGGCTTGGTTGTTGAACGAGAGCTGTGGGTCGCCAGATGGTCATAAGGTGTGATGGTGTTGTGAGGTGGTTTGATATGAAACTCAAAAAACCCTAAGGCTTGAGTGTTGTTTTGGAATGTGGCTACCTTTTTTTTTGGAAATTAAAATGTTGAAGAACGAGGGTTGATATTCCACTTCTTTGTCTAGAGGATATGTTTTGGGAAAGATACTTGAACTATTTGTGAGTTCCAAGTAACTGTTGATATCATAGACTATTTTGTGTGGAGGAATGATCCTAGTGTTTGGTTTGATTATGATTTCAAATAAGTAGTATGGGAATAATGGGTGGGAGACTTTGTGACCAATCTGATTTTCTAAGTGTTTGGTTTGAACAATGACCTTATAACTTTGGTTTATCTTCTCCTAGTGTTTTAGCAAAATGTTCAAGACTGAGAGCTGGAATGACAGTTCATAACTTTTGTGTGTTTGTTTCCTTTGTGCTCTTGAGTATGGAAAATGATAGAACAACACTGGACCAACTCAAAAGCATGGACTTTATGTGACCTGAATGTCTATAGCTCAAGTTGTGAAATCACAACACCCAAGCCATAGTTACCAAAGTGTTTACTTTGATCAATGTAACCTGAAATAAAAGTTGGAATGTTCAGAAACCTTTAAGGATAAATCCTTTCGAGGAGTGAAAACATAGGGATTCTTTCACAAGTATACACTAATTCAAAGGGTTTGTGGTTTGACCATCTCATTCAATGTTTGTTTTGATGTGTTCTTTTCCTTTAAATCAAACACATAATTTGATGTCACAATTTTTTTTTGTATGTAATGGGCAAGTTTAACAAAAACATGCATTTACAACCCTAGGGGATAGACACCATCCTTTTAGGTGGGCTTGCCTCATGCTTAGAAGAGATGATTTTACATGCAACTTATGGCATGAGCTTGTAGTCAGACTTGGTAAGTAACTTTTCAGAAGTAAATTCTGATGCACCACTTTCAAAGAATGTTTTGGATAATAGGGTGGCCTTCTAAAACAATTGGCTCTTAGTCATGTTTTGGGGATATTATTTTCGGGCACCTATACATGCAACGTTTTGTTCAATTAAGAACCTTCCAACCCTTGCAGGTTTTTACGCATCACGAGGATATTGGGGAAGAATACATCAGAATAGGACATCTACACCCGGTAAGTGATGAACTTTCCTCACACTCAAAAGATTTATATAGCGGTCCAGAATGAAGTACCGCTTGGGTCGCCCATGAGTCCTTCGATGCAGGAGATTCCTCAAGTGGCCCTCTAAAAAGGTATGCTTGAAAAAAGTGCGAAGCTCAAAATGTTCTCGCTCATCCAAGATCGCCAAAAGGTGAGAAGGGAGAAGACAAACATTTAGCTTGCCAATCAATGAATAGACAACATACAATTCATAGCAAATTGATTCATTTTAAACACCTCGAGCGGTGTTATCCCAAAAATATGTGAATAACATAAACAACTTGTTCTTTTTATTTTTGCACCAAATCGAAGTGTTCAACACATCAAACAATTAAGATAGCAATGGTGTGAAAACAACAAGAATAGTTTGTTCATTTTAAGCCCCAAAATTGAAGTGTTTCTAAGAGAATCAGGCCTGGTCTTAACTGGTCAACAAATGTAAATCAAACGTGTGTCAACAAAATGGAAATTGTTTGTGCTCTTTTTATGCACCAAAATTAATGTTCCTAATTATGAAAACATGAGATGTGTTCATTTTTAGAACCCAAAATTGAAGTGTTTTTGTTCTTTTTATGAGCCCCAATCGAAAGTTCCTAACTTAGAAAGCTTTAAAATTGGTTCATTATAACAACACCAAATTCAAATGTGAGTTTGTGTTGTTCATTTTTAGAGCACCAAATGAAAGTTCCTAACTTAGAAAGCTTAAAATTGATTAATTTTAATAGCACTGAAACTAAATGTGAGTTTGTTGTTTTGTTCATTTTTAGAGCACCAAATGAAAGTTCCTAACTTAGAAAGCTTTAAAATTGGTTCATTTTATCAACACCAAATTCAAATGTGAGTTTTTGTTGTTCATTTTAGTGCACCAAATGAAAGTTTTCCTAAGTTAATAAAAAAATGATTGTGACTTTGAAAATCTTGGACTGACCGTCTTCCTTGCACAAAACGAGTTAACTTGTTTCAAATCTTGCATAAAAAACCCATTAGCACCTACAAAATAAGCAAACGTTAGCAAGGAGGTTCATTACAATAGTGAAGGATCTGTGCACTTGGTTTCTAGAGAAAATGCTCAAAAAAAATGCAAATGCTCAGAAAAAATTTGCAAACGCTCAGAAAAATGCAAATGCTTAGTTTCATAAGCAAATGCTCAAATCTTCGTGTAAATGCTAACCCAAAAATTTGCAAATGCTCAGAAAAATGCAAAAGCGAGCTTCCCATGGAAAAAGCGAGCTTCTTGTTGTAGATGCTCATAAATCTTGTCAGTCAAAAGTGAGCTTTTGCTGGGCAGTGCGTGAAACTTCTCTCAAAAGCTCCTGGAACCTTGTAACTTCAATTTGGTTCATGAAAACATTAGTAATGAGGACCTAGGTCCCACCGGGCATGCTAGAATGTGTGAGGGGAAAGATGTTAGAAGAAAAACAAGATCAAATTGCACTCGAAATTAGGATCTAAGCTAATATCAAACACAAAATCTAAAATCCTATCCTACACATACAAAATGAAACTAAGCTAATTAAACACACATTAAGAAACCTATGATTACCAAAATGAATGAAATCAATAAACAAAGTGTTACCATCTCGTAGTGGAGTGTATTTGCGTGATGTTGGATTGTTCTTATCACTGTGAAGTCTCCAAAGTTCGTGTGCAAAAGCTGGATGAATGATGCTTGGTTGATCGAAAAAGGTTGAAGCTCTATCAATGCTAATTGTGACATCACTTCGTTGCAAAAGTATGTTGATTCTCCGATCCATATTTGTGAGGAGAGAGGTTTGTTATATAGGAAATGATATTTTGAATCAACGATTAGGATCACGTTGGAGAATATCTAGATCAATGGTCAAAATGTGTTGAGAGGATTTAGACATGAGAAGATTGTGCAAAGTTGATTGAACAATTTAGGTGATTGAAGAATAGATTGGCTAGTTAGGGTTTAGATTGATCAGTCAGGATTTGATTGATCAATTAGGGTTTAGTTAGGAATTAGATGGTTGAGTTAGCAAAATTAGATTGCTTAGTTAGCAACCCATGATTTTCTCAATTAGAAAGTGGGTGAGGAATATGAATTTATTTAATTAATTAATTTCTTTTTGTGTTTGATTATTCAAAATTTTGGAGGAAAAGTGTGTTAATTAAATTATTATGATTTAATAATTCAATTAAATTAGAGGAATAAGGTGAATTAGTGACATAATCAAATAATTGGCGTTGTTTGACTAATCAGGATGAAATGAAGTGAGATTAGGATTTCATTAAATAAATGTAATTTATTTAATTGGTTGAAATGATGAAATGTGATTTTTTTTTTGATATGTAAGGCAGTATTTTTATTAAATATTAAAGAAAATTTACATGCGTCTGCTAGGTAGGATATTCGCTTCAAACTAGACTCGACAAAATGAGCTACATTCAACCATTACAGAGCATAACATCAACAACCTACTATATACGCTTAACTTTAAACCAAAAAATGACCATCATAGCAAATAGAGAGGAACTCCAAATTACAGTGCCAAACCAAACCACAAAAAGCCCAACTATAAACAACCACCAACAACCAACAAACTTAACAACCCAAATATAAAACCGCAGACCACCTATTACATAAATCCATTCAATTTTGCAAAGGATTCAAAATCTTTAACCCAGTCAATACCACCTGCCGCCATCAAACCCGACACCTTCTTTAGGTACTCCACAACCACTGCAACGATTATCCTATGGCGCATAAGGGCTAACCCGCTTAAATCCAACAAAATTGGGTAGAACTTGACCGCTTCATCCATTTTTGCCAATAGCTCCAAGTTTGAAGGCCGCAGAATCCCAATTCTGATTATCGCCGACTTAAGCACCACATCCAAACCTCCTACTAGGTCCTCCCTGAACAACCAAACAAGCAACTCCTTCACCATTTCCTTTGGAATGCTACTATCCAACAAAGAGCCCAGGAAATGCGACGAAATGTGTGCATTATCGTGCCCATACTCCTTCCTCTCCAGATGCCCTCTACCCAACACCATTTTTACCACTACCACTATAAGCAGATCATTATTAACCAGAATCCTTTTAAGCCTTTGGTCCGTCACCTCTTTGAAAGTAGCTTGATGTTTCACAGCTAACAAAGAAATCGACGTGTTTGCACCAAACCAAACCAATCCCTCCGTCGAAATTGCAATGACGAACTTCGACTGCTTAGCCATTAGCTACCACCTATGAATCCAAAAACCAGGCAAAGAAAGCCAACCAACTCAACACCATGAACAAGCTGCAAACCCAAATTACTTTGAAATGCTATACAACCGATACCACACAAATTAATAATGACCATAATCCAAGCGATGATGCCACCACACGAGCCAAACATAATTTCTTAGCTTGTCAAACTGTCCCGCCATTAGGGATTTTGTCATGCATCCCCGACTCCGATAGCGAGGCTATCATAAAGGGACGAGCATATAAAATTTTCATTTAAAACTGTACTTTCCTCTTCCACCGACCACATCCTCTGTTTTATAACGGCCACCTCAACGCCTGTCCACCTTATGTGGATGCCAATCAACAGGCTGCCCATTGCCCTTCGTTAGCTTGGAGGGCCAGCCACCCTTCCTCCCACCATGATGAAATGTGAATTAATCAACTAATGTTGTTTTATTTAATTAACAATAAAATTAGGGTTTTCAAGACTTTATTAAATAAATGGTATTTATTTAATTTGTTAAGAATGATGAAAAAGTGAATTAATTAAATAACGTTGTATTATTCAATTAATAGAGGAAATTAGGGTTTCATATGCCGTTTGATGCTGTTTGATGCCGTGGGATGATTTTGAAATGATTCGAGATGATTCGAGATGTTTTAGAGATGTTTTGAGTTGATTCCGATATGTTTTGAGATGTTTCGAGTTGATTCTGAGATGTTTCGAGACATTCCAGGTTGATTCTGAGATGTTCCAAGACATTCCAGGTTGATTCCGAGATGTTCCAAGACGTTTCGGGTTGTGATAGGTGTTAAGTCAATTTTACATGTCTATAATATTTTCTCTTTAATTCACATAATTCACCTTTATTTACTTTGTTATATAAATTAATATTATTTATAAATACTTTTAGAGGGTTGCCAAATCATTAGGGTTCATGTTCTTATAGGTCAATCCCTAGAAAATGATTAATTTTATAGTCATGCTAATGATTGAAAACAACAATCTTCAAACATGTACATGTGCTAGAGTGGTGTGATGAATATCTAGATTTGTTTTAGTGGACCAATAAAACTATTTCTAGCACATTCTTTTTTAAGGTGAATGCTTTAATGAATAATAATTGAATTATTAAAATGAATGCAATTAAATACCTTTTAAATACAAGTACATAACAATAAATCATACAAACATATTTAGATAATTCTAGGTAGGAAAAAAATGGACAAGAATAGATCAAAATTTAAAATTTAAGGATCAAATATATGATTGCAAGATCAATCTTACACCACAAGAATGACCCTAAATATAAAAATAATAAAATGAAAATAGATAATAAATATATTAAATGATGTGTATGAATAGACATCATAATAATAATAAATACATAATTTACGCCGAATTTACGCCGAAGGCGTATCCTATTTGAAACAAACCAAGCTAAAAAAGATGATCAATGACCGGTATCATTTGGGAGACGATTGAACCTGTTTCGTCCCTCGATTGTTTTCCACTACTTTTTGACCCCCTTGAATGCTCTCATGTACTTCTTGCCACCTTGGCTTAGATATTATCTTTCGCAGTAATGGTGCAGTCATCTCCCACGTCCTCCCACTGATCATCTGACATGCTCTGAATACTTCGAGCGAATTGGGCGTCATGGTTTCTCCTATGGATTTCTTTTGAGAAGTGGTGCATTTCCACTACCGCCTGCTCATGATCAACGACCTCCTGCTGATATTTCACCAACTTGAGCGCCTGCATTTTCAGTAAGACTGAAGCCTGTGCGTTATTTTTGGAATCGGCAGCCACCCAACTAGTGGAACTTCCAGGTTGCAAGGTAATCATGGATACGGCTAGCGCCGCCTGTAATTGCAAATTGAAGGCCAATTCGAGGTCGCTACAAGCAGACTGTGCTGCATTTAATTCCATATGCTGCAGAGAAACGGTGTTTGCGGCCAAATTCGCCATCGCTCTGTTGAAAACTTGCAAGCATTGCAGTCTCATCACCTTCAATTGTCCTCATCCTCACCGGGGGTTCTAAATGGCGGGTGGACACCTGTAGTTGGACCGCCCATTCATCTTGCCTTGATGTATTCAGTGGGTATAAGGATATATGAAGCCTTCTTACCCTGTAGGGCTATGGCGGCACCCAGAAAGGTAGTTAGATATTCGGTTGGGCCGCCCATTCATCTTACCTAGTTTGTAAACAAAAACATTTCCAATATGCAAATCCGCTGCTCAAATCAGATTGTGTTTTAATACATATAAAACAAATGAAATCACTGTATTTAAATTGAATTGATAAACAATTCTTCTAGTTATCATGCCTGCGCACAAGTAGTAGGATAGTGGATTTTCAACCGAGTTCGTTAGAAATGGTGAAACTAACCTCGACTGCAAAATAAAACAAGGAAACAAAAATAAAAATTAAGCAAAAGGATAGATCGACTTCTAGCAGAAGTAAATTAGAGTTAGTGTTTTGTCGGGGTAGTGGGATAACGAGGTAAAGTTTGGGAATTAATTCGGTGGGATTAGTGATTTTAGCCCCACTGGTACGGATGCTCACCCTGTTCACCTCTGTCTCTTCCATATCACCTCACCTTCGCTCCCCTGTTATAATCTTTTCTTGCTCGCAGTTGACGGTCTATTTGATATTTGCTGTATGTATTTATTGGGGGCCAGTTTTAGCTCATTATGCCGTGGAGAAAGGAGAGGAGGAAAATATTAGCTCTCAACAATGGCAGAGCACAAGAAAGAGAAAGACAGAGGAAAGCCACAGGTCCACCCAAAAAAAGAAGGAAGATAAGCTCCGTTATGGTTGATAGTTTCACTATTTAAGCCATATACATAGATAGAACAAGGATGAATAGGAGTATAAGGACATATGAGTTGACAAGGAGTACATGGAGACTACATAAATGATATAGATTGTGTATAAGAAGAATATGAAGCACAATAATGTTACATAAAATAAATATATGATGATTGATTACGGTTATGATGTAATTGCTTTTGTCCATTTTTATTCATGGAGCTCTATAGGAGGTTCCTTTTGTTCCTGCCTCATTTTGTATGCCTAACATAGTTGAAATGGCTTTGATTGTGGTGGCGAGGTCTTGAAAATTGATTTGCATATTATTATTATGCCATGTTTTTCAATGTAGTGAATCAAGCATATGTTTATTTTTAAATGATTTTCTAACAAGGGTTTTTTTCTTATATACGAGGGCAAATCTTTCCATTTCATTTACTAGGTAAAAAAATGAAGAGAGATGCCCTCAGACATGATGACATGAATGTCTCTAGTTTGAGAGCCATTTTCAATTGTAGAGGCGCTTTCCCCTATCCCTAATCTGAAATGCAAGTGGAGTGGAACTGGTATTTGTAGGTGGTGTGTGTTGAAGAGGTCATCCATGTCTCACTCTTCTGAGTCAAACCTGTAGGTTACTGCGCTTAGATAAATGCTATTCTGAATCAAAAGGATGCCCAAAGCTTTAGAAACTTTCAAGCAAATGCAATTGGTAGGTGTAAATCCAGACTCCAACCTTTGCTACCATTCTCCCTACTTGTGCAAAAATGGGGGCTTTGGAACAGGGTATGGACATCCATCAAATCATAAAGGATAGAGGAGTTTTTTTAGATGTTGTACTTGCAACTTCCCCGGTAGACATGTATGCAAAATGTGGAAGCATAAACAAGGCACATGAAGTGTTTGACAAGGTGCCTCAAAGAGATATGGTCTCAAATATATGCACAAAATGGATTTGCCGAAAAGGCTTTAGAAATTTCCAAGCAAATGCAATTATCAGGTTTATAGAGTTTTGGAACAATATGGACATCCATCAAAGCATAAAGGATAGAGGAACTTTGTCAAATATTATAGTCGCAATTGTCCTAGTAGACATGCATGCAAAAAGTGGAAGCATTAACAAGGCATGTGGACTGTTTGACAAAATGCCTAAAAAAAGATGTCATCTCATGGATTGCAATGATTGTAGGATATGCACAAAATGGATAAATGTTGAAAAGGCTTTAGAAACTTTCAAGTATATGCAATTGGTAGGTGTAAAGCCATATTCCATAACCTTCGCCAGTTTCCTTCCTGCTTGTGCTAGAATGGGAGCTTTGGAATATAGTATGGACATCCATCTTGAAGCATCCTGAAAGGATAATAGAACTACTTTTTGAATACCCATTTGATTTAAAATTTAAATTTGCATCTACATGTGTGCACACACACATTGGGTCCTATGGTTAGTTCAGACTAGTTAGTTTGGTAGAAATCATAGTTTGGTTTCTAAATACACATTTTATTGATAGGCATATAACATAGGCTTATATCAACATATACATGTATATATTAATATACTAGCAATCACACCTTAGTGTACAATGGGTATGATGAAGAGATGTGGAAGGTCATTTTGAAATAAAAATGGTCTATAGTTTGGGTACATTTGTGTGATAAAGGTCTTAATGAAGAAGTAATATGCATCCATTTACAAGGATCCAAACATGAATGAAACAAAATCTTTGAATCAAGAAAATATTTGTAGTGCCACCCAACATCACCTAACCCGCTTCTTTTTCCATAGACACAAATTCACTTGTCAAGCTACTCTCATGTATAGAACTTGTACCACATATCACTAGGCCATTTAGAGGAATTCTTTTGCCAACTTTCACAGCCAAAATGGTGTTAATTTCCATAGCCTTAACATGCACTTTTTCCCCTATTTCCTTAATCACAATTGATATAGCCTTTTAGGTCTATACAAAAGTGAAAGGCTTCATTCACACGGACTTTAAGTGTAATCCTTGCATTGTGCCTACCAACTACGCTTCACCGAATCCAATGTCTCCTTTGTGCAATGTTTTTATGAATGGTTGAGAATGCTCTCATTGTCTTGCATCACTTCTCTAGCACTGCATGGATGAGAATGGGTATAAGGAAAATAATGGCATAATGTAATTTAAGACTCCCAAAAAGTGTAAAAATAGTGTAAACAAGAGAAGTGAAAAGAATATATAGTGGGTCAATCGTGCAATGGATTCAAACCAACAAACATGTTATAACTTATTACATATTTAATGAAAAATGACATGTCCTATGAAATTTCCAAGTGTTCTCCTCCCTTGGCCCTCTCTCCTATAGAAATTCCACCTTCTCAATTAGTACAATTGTGAATGACATATCAAATGTTGTAGTTGCAAATGTTGGTATATGAGCTCTATAATAGGGTTTGGCATCTAGCACAACATAATGGAAGGATATTTTTTTAGATGTTATAGTTGTAATTTTAACTATTAATCTCTCTTCTCTTGATATCTATTTCCTTTTATCTCCCTTATCTCTCTCTCTCTCTACCTCTCCCCTCTTTGTATATCCATCTCTTTCTCAAGTCCTCTCTCTTTGTTCTTTAAGTCTCACTCTATTTTTTCCTCCTTACCCCCCTCTCTCTCACTCTTCCCCCTCTATCTCTCCCTCTTTCTATCTATATCTCTCCCTCTCTCTCTATTGCAACATAACATGAACCTGTTGGTAATGGAGCTTAATTATCTTCCTCATTTAGAGGTTTTGTTTCAGTTATGTTTGGATCCCTATAAAAGGATGCATAGTTGATTTGAAGCTATCAATTCTCCATTGAGACCTTTTTTGCACAAACATCACTTTCTAAATGGCTTGCCAATTGACCTCATGTATTGTAAAATGTTTGCAAAAAATAGACCAATTTTTTTCTAGTTGACCTTCCACAACTCTTCGGCGTACCCATTGCATACCAAGGTGCAATTGCTAGTTAAAATAATAATAATAATAATAATAAAAATATCAAATATATTCTACGTGAAAAATAGAACATGTAAGGGGGAAATAGCACGGGTATGCAAATTTCACCATTACAATATTTCTTCCTCCGAAAAGATGGAAAGGAGGGTGCGCAAAGTTTGCATAGGAGGCACAGGTTAAAGCATGGATCAATAGAAGTGGACTTGCAGGGCAGTTAGAAATGGGTACCGTGGAGGGCAATAGAAATACGTGTTGAATAGGGTAGAGTGACATGTATTATAGGAGATTATAGTGGGAGGTGTCTCCCTTGCCCTTACCCTCGACCTTGCCCTTGCCTTTGCCCTTGTTGTCCAACACTCGCAGGGACGGAAGCATTCGTCCGTCCTGCACATCGTATGAATTGTGCCGCTGCCGTGCAATGGTGGACAGAGACCTCAAGCTGGACATCAACTTCAACTTGATGGGCGAAGTGAGCAGCAGTTTTAAAGATGGAGAGATCGCTGGGTCAAATCCCCGGCTCCTCCTCTTGTTCCATTGAGCGTCAAAGGTACGACCACCTTTCTACCCTCGATAACAATATCGACAAGAGACTAATAATGGAAAGGAGTACCGGCGGTGGACGAGGGGCAGCCCCCGCAGCACCAGAGAACAGCGTGCAGAGGGGAGGCCCTCTTCTCGAGAGGTTTCGCGCTGTTATTCTCCGAGAAAAGGTAAGACAGGAGGAAGAGGAGGATGAGGAGGAGGATGATGATTTTGATGATGATCACAAGAGAGAGAGGCCGCGGAGGCTGGTAGACGAGCAAATTATTGTTGGCGTTTACAAGAATGCCCTTGCCGAGCTCACCTTCAATTCCAAGCCCATCATCACCGATTTGACAATTATTGCTGGGGAGCACTCTCATGCGGCCAAGGGCATTGCTGCCACTGTTGATGTTGCTCCTATAAATGTAATACATGCATGCCCTTTCTTCTCAATTGGAAAAGCAACTAGGTTCCACTGCTCGTTTTCATCAACATTAACCTACCCTTCTAATTCAGAGGTAAAACAGAAAGCTTCAAATCATGTCATTAGTACAAAATGCTCTGATACCATGGCTGTACTTTTAGGTATTTACTGTCTTGCATGCTCAGGCCACATCGTTTTTTTTAATAGATGTCAGTTGAAATCACATGCTTTGAAACTTAGTTGGAAGAAATCAAGTAGCTCCTTTTCAAGTTCTTATTGTCACAAAATGAAAGGCTTCCTTTCAGCTTTCTGGACTATTTATTTGCACAAAATTATCTGTCCTCATGCAGCAGACATCTTAAACATTTGGTGGACACTCCCAAGAATTGGAAAACCCTAAATAATCTAAATTATTGGCATCTATAAATGATTTTGATACAGGCTTAATTTGAGATGTATTAAATCAACGATGGATATGCATAATTGTATTTTGCTCAATAATTGTCCATATACTTTCATCAATATGGAAATTATTTTCAGGTAGGGGAGGTGATGGATGGACATGAGAAATATGATGCCTTCAAACGAAAAATAAATAGAAGTTGGCCCAAAATGAAGGGCTCCAAGGGCCCAAGGTGACGGGTGCATAGGGCCTGAGATAAAACCTGAAGTTTAGTGCTCAAAGGGTTCGTGGTTTGGCATGGGGGGGTTAAGGCACAACCATGTGGACCGAAAGATTGAAATAAAAAATCCTTTGGGTGAAATTTATCAGACCCAGATTTAAATTGTCCTTTTTTAGTTTCTATATAGCACATACTTTACTGCAAAAGCTGGTCTTATAAGAAAATTGATTTAATTTTTACTTTTTTTGATAACTGAGTTTTAAAATCTGCTGTGCTAAAGCATACCAGAGATTATTTTTCCACAACCTATCATAGCTTAAGCTTGTCTTTCAAGAAGGGCACATCCCATGTAATGAATTTTTCATCTCACAAGTAGAGATCTACACTAATCTACAAATATTTTTGGAAATATAAGGTAAAAAATATCCATTTGTTATCATCTATACAACGAAGTTAATATTCAGAAAATCAAAGACTGAGGTACTGAAGTTGATTATATCTTTTTTCAGTACTAATCTTAACTTAAGCTTCTCTATCAGGAAGGATTCTCTCCAATGACTGGCTTTCCATCTGGCGAACAAAGATAAATGTATGCTTTTTTAAAAACATCATTGAAAAGAAATGAAAATTATAAATTGGGTACAAGTTATACAATGAGATCCGAATACAGGGAAAATTGCTTGAAAAAATGAAATGGAATATTGTTGAGCAATACAAGAATAAGCTGTGATAGTAATATTGATAGGAATAAATTAAAGCCACATGTTGATCTTGACAATTGTTTTGCTAATGCTTGACAAAAAGTGTAATTGACAGTCACTTTTATAATTATCTTTGTAATAATATTCAGATTTAATTAGTGAGGAATGTTTCCCCGTTATTTCTTCCCAATACACAAATCATTAGACACTAACACTTACAAATGAAACAACAGAGGCCTAATGAGAGGGCCTGTTTGATATTGATGTTGATTTTATTCATGATGATGTGAACTTGTTGACATGAATTTTGAAGGAAGCCTTTTGAGAAGAATTTTCATTAATAACAATGTACTTTAAAAGTTGGACAAGGCTAAAAATTAGAATAAGTAGCTAAAAGCTGTAAAATTTTGTGTTGCCTTGTAAACAGTCGATACTTAAGGAGAACAAGAAGCCATATAAACAACAAAAAATATAACCATATTTTATTGAAAATAAATGGATACCTAGAAATGGAAAACCAAGGTGTTCAAAGAAGGCAATGTAGATGAATAAGCTTTCAAATTTACTTAATGATGCAAACTAGTTTCTCAATGGAAGGCATGCAAAGATGTTGAAGCCTTCAAAATTGGAGCATAAGCTCTAATTAGAATCTTTCTTGTAATTATCGACATTGTTATAAATCTCCTTCATTTATTATTTTAATTAGAACCTCACTGACTTCATGTAAGCTTGATTGTGGTGGATTTCAGTTCATTACCTTATTGACCATAAGCATGGTATACTAATTGAAGTGGATTTCACTTGCTGAATTATGGGACAATCTGTGTATGCTTGTTCTTATCCAACCACACATGCTCATCCTTGTAATTTTATTCAACATATACTATTGAAAAGTGTCCATCAACTTATCCAACAAGGAATTTTATACTCTAGTCCAACCACTCAAAAACTGACCCTATTATCTTCTTAATAAGGAGGTTCTTATCCACATCAATCACTAGATCCATCATTACTTGAACTCCTAGCCCAAGATTCAGGAGAGCATTGTTGTTCTATTTTTTTTTGAAATTTCAACATATGCACAAGACAATAGAAGGAAGACACTAAGAGGTGCATAAGGGATTTTGTTGAGAGACCAATGGCACATGTAACACCTATGAAAAGGTATGTTTGAGCGGCAGGAAGTTCAAACAAAAAGAATGTGTGTCTCAACGTAGAACTTTGACAATGTTTCCTACTCTGTGAAGAAGCCTCCATGGCTCATAGAACACAATTACCAATCCTTCTCATGATTCTTAGGAACCCTATCTTTTGCAAATATCTAGTTGCTCTCCTTCCATGAACACAAGGAATGACCTTAATGTAAATGAAAGGTGGTTTTAAGAGATGCTATTGAATGCCATTGGATAATTAGAGAGACATTTTCTATGTTATTAAGAACAAAGTGGGAAGAATAAATTGCAACTTTCTCTGTTATGTAGAGCAAGTATATGAAGACTGCTTATGAATCGATTGACAATGGTTAATGGAATGTTTCCTTTTTCTTTAATTATTTCATGGATGTCTTGTTTAGAATAGAATAGGAAGTAGATTAGTCACTTATGAGACATAATATTTTCAGTCCATATTAGCGATCAAGAATTGCTTCTGGCTGTAACTGCATGTTAGTTTTTTGTATTGATGGTTTGGATCATACTCCATGATCCATCATTGCAATTGTTCAAATAATCGATGCTGTTTTTACACGAGAAGCGAAAGCTTCAATAAATAGATTACGAAGACGTTTCTAAAAGAAACAAACGTTAAGAAAAGGTGAAAATAGAAACTGACTAAAAACTACTAGATGACCATTAACAACACAAATATAAAGATATTATACTAATACCCTCCCTTAATGGTCATCGTTCTAACTACCCAGAGAAATACTAGAGAAGGCTGCCCCCTTCTTCTTAGAAGGCTTCTGCAACAAAAGACAAGAGCCTGCCACCGACTCTGCCACTTGAGATGAGTCTGCCACCAACCCTCCCTGAAATTGCAGAACTTCTGGAAACGACCAAAATTGATCACAAAACATCCAACCTGATGTTGTTAACATAATTGTCCCTCCCTGTAACCAGAGACACACTGAGAACAATTGCCACAATTTTGAAGAAAAATCGGCAAACCCTCCAAACTTTTGTAGATGAGCATGACACTCCAGAACAAACTGCAACAAACCACGATTTTTGAGGAAAGAATCACTAAACCTGAAACTAAAGTTTACAAAGCATCGTTTTTTGGAAAAAACGGTAAAAACCCACAAAGGAATCCCACGCAACTCTGCGAATTACAGAAGCCCAGAAATGATTTTTGAGGATAAAATCAAAAAAACCAAATAGGTAGTTGGCACAAAATCTGAAACACGGATCAACATACATAACATCGTTTTTAAGGAAAAAAGGTAAAATCTTTCTAGAAACTAGAGAGCCCTCCTAAACTACGGAAACCCTAACTAGGGCATACAGGAGCAAACCCTTAATTTTTGAAGAAAATATTATAAACCCTCCCATGATTTTTTTAGGCAAAAAAAAACCAAAACCCAAGTATAATAATTTTTATAGGGACAAAAATTGTAAAACCCATTAGAATTTTTAAGGAGAAAAATTATTAAAACCATCAAGGGACAAAATAAAACCAAATTTTTTTTTTTTGGGACAAAAATATTAAAACCACCCATGGTTTTTTTGATTTTAAAAAACCCATCAATGATTTTTTTTCAGGGAAAAAAGTATTAAAAAACCCATCAATGAAAAAAAATATTAAAAAACCCATCATTTTTTTTTCAGGAAAAAAATATATTAAAAAAACCATGGACATCGATGCATAGAATCGCCCAGAAAATCTCGTGCAGAGAAGAGCCAATGCCCAGAAGACAACCTCCCAAATGCTCAAGAAAACGCAAGCACAGGAAAAACACAAAATATTTCCGTCACAGCTTAGGAAGCTCGTGTGCAGAGACAGAAAGAATGCGCCAACAGTCGTGAGATGATGCAGACGCGATTTCGTCCAGGAGATTGACGGCTCGAGCACAAAGAAGTGATGCGATTTGCAGAACGGCTCCGTAAGACACCTTACAGAAGCTCGCACAAAGATAAAGAAGCAATAGGTCGGGCGGCTAAAAGACAACAAAGCCCGACAAAGAACACGAACCCGTCAAAGGAGGGCAGAAAAATACGAGCAAAGAAGAGAGGGTCACGCACCAAAAAGAAGCCCTAAACACGACAAAGAGAGCCACGAATCTGGAGAGAATAAAACTCGACAGAAAACTCCAGGCACAAAAAAAACTTGGGAAAAGAAGAGAGCCGCCACGAACAGGAAGTAGGCGGAGCTCAATCAAAATGATTTTCACCACAAATTTTTTTTTCGAATTTTTTCATTTTTTAAAACCCTAGTTCAACAGGCCCTCCTAGAATCCTGAGCCCTCCCATGAGGGAGACAAGCTTAGACTAGCTCTGATACCATGTTTAAATAATCGATGTTGTATTTGCACGAGAAGCGAAAGCTTCAATAAATAGATTACAAAGATGTTTCTAAAAGAGACAAATGTTAACAGAAGACGAAAATAGAAACTGACTAAAAACTACTAGATGACCATTAACAACACAAATAGAAAGATATTATACTAATAGCAATGAAGTGAACATAAGGTAGATTGTAGACAAGGTTCACTAAATACAAGGGGGAAGAGAGGGTGGATTATAAAACAAGGAACCAAAAAAGGAACAAGAACAAAAGCTTGATGATTGACACGAAATATAGAAAAATTTGCCCATAATAGTTAAAAAGTTGCTTAGTTCTATTATTATAATTTGCTAGTATACAAAAGGGGGCTATTTACAAGCACTTGCACTCTTACGAGGTGCAATGAATGTGCCAATAGGAAATTCCAGGAAATGTACAAATTCATTGTGTATTTTTTCGAATAATATAATTTTTATTAAAAATATATTATCAACTTTATTTTAATATAACTTAATTAGTGATATAGCAATTTATTTATAAATCGGTTTTAAATAAATAAAAGTGATGTGATTGTAACATTAATTTCAAATGAAATAAAATCTGTACATGATTTGCCTTCAACTTTCAAACAAATAGACATCGTACGATGTACTTGTGCACATTTATTTGTTGGATAGATGTTAAACATTTTTTAATATTGAAAGATGTCGCAACTTTGTATACTTGTTATAAATAAGCATGTAGCATTGCTTATGATATGATATGAAAATTTTTACACCAATTTTTAACTTTATTTTGCCCAACGTCATACATTTGTATTTTTGCCCCAAGTTTGTTTGGCCAATTTGGTAGGACAAATTCGTTGGACACATCTTGAGAATGGTAAATACTTTGATCTCTATCATTTTGAACTTTTTGTAGGTGATGTTGGGCACATATTGAGAATAGTTTTGTAACATTCCATTGTGGCCGTACCTTCTCCACACTTCCCCTAATGCCCTTCAACATGTGTTCTTGGATCATTACCGTAAACAAATTACAAGAAAATGTGGTTTATGATGATTATTAAATAGCACTAAGATACCATTAGGGACCATGGTTCCTCTAAAATTTGTCACAAATACATTCACCATCTTAATGATTACCTCTTTAGAAGACCTGGAGAAATATCTCTTTTCCATTGCCTGAGAAAAATCTTGTATTGGATGGGCTTCTTGCAGAGTTATTTAAAGTAGTGTGGCCACATATCAAAGATGGTCTACTTGATGAGTGTTGAAATATACTTTAAAGCAGGACAACAAAGCATAACTTGTCTACATCCATCTCTCCCTCATATGTGACAGTCTCCACCATAATTTGCACTTTGAAGTGTCTCTGATGAGGTATTATTTGGGCTACCATGAAGCTACTCCTTTGCCTGTGGTTGTGATGAGGCATTATTTGTGCTTCCATGAGGCTACTCTCTTTCTTTTCCTTTGGGATAATACTCTTTTCTCCTTGTGAGTCTTTAGAGTGTCCTACCAATTATAGCTTGTATACATCCACCCATACTTCATTTGAGAAAAGCTCCACCTTTACTTCCTCTTAAAAGGATGGTTATGATGAGGCAGGCTACTCGTTTTCTTTGCCTTTGGAATGCTCCTCTCATTGTCTTCTCATGTATTTTTGTATTGCTGTGGGGGATCTCAAACTTCTCAATTAAATCCTCCATCCTCCATCGATTTCTCCATCTTGTCAAGTTAACCCAAGAAATGGATGGTGCTTGCAACATTGACTTCCAACTTCAAACTCTTTGTTCATGAGTGAGGTTTGTGCTTCCTTTCAAATCACTAATATGAAAGCATACATGCAAGGGCTCATCTATGAAGCATTTCAAAACCATCATGAAATGCTCTTACAATGACCTTTCCACTTACTTTACATCAAATTCTTTACCCAAACTGATAATTATATTAAACATATTTCCTACATTGATTAACTTTACTACCAACTCTAAATACTTATTACAAGATCTAACTTGCGTACTTGTAGTTTATATGCACACCATCACGAACACTTGAGAAGACTAAACAACTTAACATAGGAGTCTATTCACTTTTCATCTAGGTGGTCAATTTTTCTGATCTCACATAGTTGGATTGAGTTTGGTCCATCCCAAGTTTATCTTTAAAAAAAAGAAAAGGCCTTCCACGTGATTTTCTTTGAGACCAATAACTTCTATGTTTATGAAGTAATAAAAGATATAATTCTAAAAATAATGTAATATAACTTCAGGAAGTTGTTTTCATCTCATATCATTGTATTAATAGAACATATTCTAACAATTAGCAATATATATGGCTAGGATGACCAGGCGATACTTGGTTTGGATGTCCTGATAATTTAAGTTAGTTTTAGTTTTAATGATTTTTGATGACCACATTCTCCATTAATAAGAAACATCCCAAACATCTGCATAGTGTCACTGCAGGAAACCTGAGAACCTCAAATCATTGCATCCTGGCTGAATCCAACTTGGTTTAAATACTTTGATTGAGTTCAAACAAGCCTTTAACAAGTGCTCTATTAGAGCAAGATTTAGTGGAGAACTAGTTAACTTTTACACTTCATTGAACATAACATGTATTTTATTCAATAGTCTTTGCACCACAGAAGAAAATAATCAAATCCACTTTCAAAGGAGAAGTATTTTTCAGAACACCTCCAACTGCTTAAAGTTCCGCCCCTTAGAACAAAATTGCAAAAATACATGCAGCTTGGTGAATATGGTAAATGAATTTGCAGGTGTAATTTCCTTTAGTTATGTCATAAGAAATAAACCCAAGGGTACAACATCTGCATAAATTAAAGGGAAGGGAATAACCACTCGTCTTCTTTCAACAAAAATAATATGCCTTCTAGTGCACATGCAGATAGTTTCTGTTTAGTCATAAGATCTCTTTGTCAAAGAATTGAGTCCCAGTCATGGGTAGAGATTGTACAAGGAGGAATGCCCCAATGGATGGCCAAGCCCAGATGAAGACCATCAAAACCACACAGACCTAATTGGTGGACACCATTTTCATAATTTTTTAGAAGGTAAAAAACAATGCTTATAAAGCCCAAAAAACAATGTTTTTGGAGTATTTAATCCACATTTTTGATGTGTGGCGCGAGTCAAAGGATCAGACTTGCTGAAAAGCTCGCTTAAAATCGTCAAAAAACCATTTTTTTTTTTTGGCGAGTACTTGGTGACTTGCTGAGTCTGTTAACAATGCTTTGTCCAACAAATGCATCATCTTGTTCAGGCCGATCTTTTTCAAATGCTTTTGTTGCATGCAAAAAATATGTAGTAAAATAATTACAAAAGAAGTGTATTTAACTAGAGTTTGGGTAATGGGAGAGACGACAAAAATTAGGGCTGTGAACATTAAAAGCTCTCAGCCTAGCTATGAATGGCATTTGCCATTTCAAAGTTTAGTGTCTTATGACAATGATGACATTTTGTGTATTAGACAGTTCCTCAAAATTATTGGCAATGCATCTCTAATAAAATGTACGACGTGTATATTTTTGAAGATGTTTTCTAGCATATTGAAACTAGTTTCATGGTGTTAGATAGGTATTGAGGTGATTTTTTGGACTTGCAAGTTCACTTAAAAAGCCTATTGGCTAATTACTACCCCTATTAATGTTTATTAATAAAATAAGAATTGTTATGCCAAGAGGCATAGCCTTTAGTGGTAGCAAGGGGTGGAGTGTAATGGTGTGACTGTGTTCACAAAGACTATTTAGAGTTGATATTTGTTTTTAAATATAAAGGCACCAACATTTGAAAATAGCTCTAAAGAAAATAAAATATGTAGTAAATAAAACAGTTATATAATAAAGTAAAATCACTGAAATTTTTAAATATGTAGTAAATAAATAGCTCTGAAGTAAAATAAAGTAGCTCATAAATACATAAAAAATAGCTCTATGCCTTTTTCATCTATCTATAATTTAATTTAATTAAAAAAATATTAAACAAAAACTTTTGCTAGCCATGAATAAAATTATTAATAATGAATGGTGGTTTTTCAATCAAAAGTTACATATAATTATAGAATATTTACAACGCTTTCAAAACAAAATCAAAACAAAATATTACAAAAAAATATAAATCTAAACTTAGAGACACGTGCACTTAGAGAGGTGCCAAAATTTGCTAGGTAGTTAGCAGCACCATTTTGCTCTCTAAAGATGTGAACAAATCTAAACTTGGAGAACTTGCCTAGCCTATAATTACTTCCTCAAGGAGAACTCTCGTCCTCCTATTGGGACAATAGTTTTTATTGACAATTTCAATCACAATCTTTGAGTCACCTTCCACTATTATCTGATGAAAAATAGCTATGTAGGACAACTTTAACCTTGTTGGAAGGGCTGCCTATGCTGCTTCATTATTTGTTTTATCTCTTATATGCAATGCACTCAACATCTTTATATCTCCATGGATATGTCGTAGGATGAAACTTGCATCTGCTGCCCCCAGAGGATCCATTGTCAGAGGCTTCCATTTGTCTTGTCTCAATAGAAGTACTAATATAAGATTTAACTATCACCTTCCCAATACTTATTATCAACCTCACAATCTAGTACCTCTAGAACAAGAATGCGTAAAAATAATATTAATTAGAGTCCAAAAAGTATCAGATCTTTTTCTCTATCCCCTTGATGCAATCTTAGATATTTATTAGTCTAATATTTAGTGGTTGACTTTCCAAAAATATTAATATTAAGAATTTTTATATAAATAATCTAAGTTGCCAAATTGGGTACGGGTAACGGGTCGTGAGTATGGTATGCAAGTACGACATAATTGTTTTGAGGACTGGGTATGTTTGGGTACATCTTTACAAAAAACATATAAAAATCACAAATATATACATATTCGCAGCCTAAAAAAATAATTAGAATTCTAATACCACATATCATGCATATGCTAAACAAAATTACCATAAACACCACAAATTTGAAATACAATATACTAATTTGATATCAATTTGTCAAAACTTGAATATCATGATAGATATTTTGAATTCATTTTGAATTCATTGTTCATGATTCAATATTAAAATAATACAATTAGTAATCAACATCATATGGGTCCTCGTACTCATCCTGTTTGTGAGTAAGAAGGTGCAAGTTGGAATGCACATAAACTTAAAAGAAATATGGGCAGAGAAAGATTGAAGCTGCAATAATAAAAAACTGGATATACCTGCTTCATATTTTTCATTCAATACATATTACATATATATAGGATTTTCATATCCTATTTTGTAGGAAACAAATCTCTAAATATGTGAGTTGTTTTAACAACTTAAAACAACTCATAATAAAATCCCAACTAATTACTTTCAAACCTAGAATAGCTACGTGAGTTTTTATTATAACTCACTTTTATTTTATCATTAAACTATTCTAATTAACAAACCTAAAAACTTAATAATGCAATATTCCTAACAAAACTAACTCTTCTACCTCACTTGCTGCCAATCGGTTGTGTTTCACTAAGTGGATGAAGGAGTATGTACACCAATTTTGCTTAGATGAAGAGGAACTAACAACCTATTGAAGCAAAGTGAGAAAATTACAATTATAAAATTGTAAATCAAACTGTAAATTTGAAACTAATAATTTTATTATTTTAAAATTGATAAACAGTTCAAATTTATAAAGTGCAATAAAAATTAAGAATCTTACTTGCGATAAAGTTTTGATTGCAAGAGTTTGGAGGTGTGGTGATGTATGGCCATTGAGGTGCTACCAAGTGTGAGCATCCTTCCTATGCTTGCCACAAAGAGTGGAAACACTTTGACCATTGGAGCCTACAAACTCAACAAATTCATTTGTAACGAAATTCTCCATTGTAGGATCGAAGAATAGTTTAGTAAGTGCTTTTGTATACCCTTCATTGACTTTTGCATCTCTATATGGTGGCACCCTTGATGGCATATCAAATTGTAAAATTTGGGAGGCAATGCAAAGATAATAAGATGCACTAGGGTAGTCATTTTGTTCCATCACTCAACACAAATTATCTGCACTTCTTTGAAAAAAGTTTCTTGAGGATCTTGCTCATTTTCATTGATAATGGATTTCGTCTTCTCAATCAATGAGTCAATGCCATTGTATATCTCTGCCAAACATGGCTTATTCATGTTAGTAAAATGGGTCATACTCATGATGGGCTTGGTGAAACTAAGAAGATATTCCACTTGGTCCCACTAAGTGTCATATATGATCATCTACGTTACATTTGTTGCCCTATCACTACTGGATTGCCTCCATAGGAACCAACTCTGGCTAATGACCATGCTAGAAAGTGGCTCTCACACCTTTACAAGTTGTTTCAAGATGTTTGTGTTGGATGCAAATTGGGTGTTAACAACTTATTCCAAAATAAAAAAGAAAAAAAAGGAACAAGTCATACTTAAATTTTAAAAAATAATTTAGTAATTTAGTAATTACTAAAGTGAAATGTAAAATTTAAAAATTGAAGTGTTTCAATCATCTTCAACAACTCTAATTGTGAGAATGATTTAAAAATGGTCTGCGACATGTGGTGGTTTATGATGAACATTTGGATCTCTTTAGCTTTATCATAGATTTGTTTGATCCAATTTATTTTCTTACCCAACTTTTGTAGCATGAAGTTGAGCGAGTGGACAAAACAAGGTGCCCAAAATATATGTGAAAACGTGTCTCAACGAGTATACCTATTGCTTTACAATTCTTTGCATAGTTTGTTACTACTTGGACAACATTTTAAGGGCCCGCTTCTTGAATGCATTATATAAAAATGTCAGCAATAAATTGTGCATTTTTCACTTGCCCCTCACAATCCATAGCTTTCAAAAACATTGTTCCTTTATTGGACATTGCAATCACATTGATTAGCTACCGATTTCTCACATCCTTGCATCCATCAGAGACAATGGATGCTCCTGTTTATTACCATGAATTCCCAATGGTAGCCAATGAAATGTCTATATTTTTTACCTCCTTTGCTAGTAAGGTGCTACACACCTTCTCATAACTTGACTCTGTGTACCCTCGTGGAGTCTCATATTTTTCTCAACATATTTTGGCAATATGGCGATTGAAAGACATTGAAGGACAATTTTTTTGTATAAAGATATCATACAATGGTTTGATCTACAATCTCTCAAGCATCATTCTTAAAAAGATACAATACAGATGGGGACCACCAACATGTGGTCAAGAAACCAATACAAATAGTCAAGTAGGGGGAACAAGAACCCCAAAGAGTGTAAGTGAAGGAATACTTGAGAGATAGGAAAGTCTCATTGAGTATCACAAACTAGGTTTGAAATGGAGGAGTCACTTGTATTATCATTGATCTCTATGAAAGGACCGTTACAAGATCTTATTGTGCTCATCAAGGAGTGCCTAAGAATGAAAGGGCTTAGTTTGGGGATTCTAAGAGGAAGCAAGGCTCTCCCTCTAGAACACACATAACATCCAAGGCTGAAGTAACTCCTACAATTGTGAAAAAACTCAAAATATGCATTCATCCCTATGGCTTGGGGGTGGCCAAAGAGGAGTAGATCTATGTTGTCAAGAAGGAGCCAAATCATGCCGTTGGTAAGAAGTAGAACCATAGTGCTAAGGGGGAACATCATCTCATAAGTTTATCCACGTCTTTGTGAAGTAGTAGTATCCAAAGGCCATTTAGAGCTACTACTCTCATGGATGGGTAGGAAGAAGAAGGTGTGATCAACCTGGATCCTATAGGCTCCATACAAGGATCTTTGTTGAAGTGTAATGGTTGCCCATAGATAAAGGGTTAGGCATTGTTGGTTTGGCTATCTAAAGAAAGCAAAGAGAGTGTTGCTCGAGTCCTTATAGAGGTAGTAGTGGTATATACATTGGATCCCATAGTAAATGGGGCATTTGAAGATTAAGTGCTCTTTAGTTACCACCTTTTGGAGGGAGAAAAGATGACAGGTCTGGTTTTGGGAAAGAGTGTGATGATCCATTTTAATTCGTAATTGGTGGGAGCACACCCTCATTGATCAAGGGAAAACCTCAAACTATGTGACAAATGATGTTGGAGCTAGTGAGGATGACATAAGATACCATCTTCCACTTGTAAGAAATGCTCAATGTAGTTGAGTGGTAGAGGAAGGGAGGTCCAGGTGAATTGGGTGTGTGGCTTGTAAATGGCCCCTCAAATCACTTTTGAAGGAAGTAGCCAATTAGGAGTGTCCAAGTAATACATGAAAGGAGGTAGTCTTTAATAGAGATGTTGATAGAAAGGAGCAAGCTAGTCTTAGAGTACCAAAAGTGTTACGTCTAATGGGGCCCAATGAAGCATTTTTCTTAGAGGAAGAAAGAGCCAAGTTTGGAGAACTCTCATGACTAGACATTGAATCCCTCATGGATCTAAGTGTGTCGGTGTAGAGAGTAAGTAGGAATATAGTCTCTAGACATAGTGGGTGTGAGGCAAATTCGGCTTGGATGATGCTTTGAGGAATAATTTGTTTATAACGAATCAAGCGTTGCAACACGAGTGTCTAGACCCTCTCAATACAGGTCCAATTGTCGGAACCCAAGCTAGAGCCCCAAACTTTAGAACCATATAAAATTGTAGACTTGGTGATTGTATAAAAAATATACATCTTTGAAGGGATATCTTGGAAGTGGATTTGGAAACATTGCCACACCAAGGGATATCAATGTGGTCTTCAAGGTTGCCCCCTTGTAGAAGAAGTAGAATTTGGAAAGAGAACATTTGTAGATGTTGAGAATCATGACCTTAGTTTTACCAAGCTTCACTACAAGTTGTCAATTTTCTCAAAGGTGAGCAAGTGCATCAAGTTTTTGCTGTAAGCTATTGGTAGAATGAGAAAGGAGAACATTATTTGCAAAAAGTAGAATAGCTATAACCACCTCATGCAAAATTCCAAAAGAAAAAGCTATGGAGAATAGCAAAGAAAATTAAGAAAAAATAGAACAAAAGAAGCCTGGGAATTACCTCTCTAATTAGATTGCAACCATTGATAAAATCCTTTAAATAACATGATGATCACTTCATGGAAGTTTAGAAACAAAAAAGACAAATTGGTCAGTGTACATTAGCTGAAAAATTTGGGAAAATGACGGAAAAGACAAGACTTAAAGGTCATTGGTCTGCTGCAGCTGTGTTCTAACAGAGTAGCGGAGTCTCGAGTATTGACTTGTTGAGTTCATTACTTGCCAAGTTCTTTATTTAAATTTCCCTCAATGATCCGTGGACATGTTTTTACTTGGCAAGTACTTACCAAGTTTTGATACTATAGTAATCATATTAAGATAGGTCCAGATAGAAGGTACTGGGACATGTTTTAAAAGCTATGATTAAAGAGCAGATTAAAGAGAAAACCAGGCTAGGTTAGGCCTGGAAATCCTAGATACAATGTGAACTATGGAAAATTGAGGATTTCAAACATGTTGAAGGAATCCTTGAAAGATAAATGAATTCTGAAAATAACATGTTGTAACCCACAGATGCACTTGTAGCTATGTAGAGCCACTGTAGGTGATTAAAACGGAAAGTCCAGTTGTATTTCCCAAGTTCTAATTCTATTGCTGTAATAACTTTGCCATGCCTCAAAGAGATGAAGAAATGGTGTGGTTGGGAGTGACTTAGAAGCAAGATTGTCCATGAAAGGGAAAGATGGGAGGGAGGGAAGTGAGGGCGACATCAAGGCAACTCTAAATTGGAAGCAAGTCATCCCGATTAATTCTTCAAAGCGGGGAGTTTTCAACATTGACTTAGTCACCTTTCTTTGACTAGACTTGGGCTAACTAGTGATGTTAGAAACTATGTCCAAGGATGGTTGTATATTGATGAATATATGCTGACATTCAATTAAGCACCTACCTTCCCAAACATATTTCTGTTACATAGGACCCATTGGAGAGAACCATCTCAATGAGAATTGGTACTTTAGTGGAAGGCATACAAAACATTAAAGGTATGTATAGGGCCTTCTACCAAAGATAACTAGTCTGTGCGTCCAAGTGAACTTCTGATTCCTATTGAGGTCAACCATGGAGTTTGAGCTTTCAACTAGCGATAAGGGTGTGCAATTTGTCACTTGAAGAAATGCTGTAACATGGTTCCTGTTTATGCAGATTCAAACAACCATGGGTTTGAAAAAGGAAAGCACAAGAGAGCTTACATCTAGCCATCTTGGAGTGCCTTAGAACTTATATGCTCAGATATTCCTAGACTTTGTACCTGATCAAAGAGTACCATCTTGATCCAACCTTGATGTGCCAAAAGAGAGATAACTGCGAATAAGGGATGATGATGACTGGGTTTGCCCATTCAAAAAGTGTAAAAATACTATGATACAGTAACTGGTAGACCCAAAACTCAGTCAAAGAAGGGAAAATGATGACTAAGACGCATGATAAAAACTGCAAGACTGTCGTTGTAATGAGTTTGGTTGATTATGTGCCACAAAGTGACAACTTTGGCCATGGCTGAGTTAAACAAGAACAGGTTTGGCATCAGTTGAACATGTTCAGCTGAATGCAAGATAGGAAATTTAAGGAACTCATGAAGTAGATTGGAGCTCAAGGAAGCTGGATGAGAGGATATAAAGCAGTAACAGGAATCTGGAAAATATATTAGGGTGGAAGAGGAGTCAAAAGCCTAAGGGTAAGAGAATTCAGAAGCTATGAAGATTAATTAAAATGGTAAGATGCAAATCAGAAGTTAAGAATGAAACTGCATTGGGTAAGTGTAAGATTAATGCAAGTATAACTGGCATAAGTTAGTAACTAACTAAGGAATGCAAGCTAACATGATATAGAGAAAGCAAACTAGTCTACATGTACGCAAGAGACAAACTAAACCTAGCAAAAATTCATTAGATGACAAATTGAAGGACTTATTTCTAGTGATTAATTTTTCAGAATTTAAACATCAGTAACTTGTTAAGCATTGGTAAATTTTTTACTTCTAAATAAATGTGGTTTTACTCCGGTAATCAGTTTTTTGATTTGTACTAGTAGAATCAGTTTCTTGGTTAACTTGTTGAACATTGGTGACTTCTGAATTCAATTATTTTGTTTGTCTTATGATATATGTCTGATTAGGTTCTGAAGACTATTGAGTATTGAGGTCAATTTGGGGGAAAGGAGGCACATTCTGCCTTGGCTTAGTATGTCAGAGCAGGTTCATGCAGGGCTGAGTGTGCCTTTGAGTGATCTGATGTGAAATCAAAGTCTGATTTCAAAATTTGTGCAAGCTTTGGAAGACATTTTTATTTCTTTTTGCAAATCGCCAAAATCTATTGAATGATTCCATGGTTTGTTTCTGTTTGAGAAAGTTGTATTCAAGTGTGGTTGACAGCTTCATGGTCAATTTTTTTGTATGAATGTTACCAATTAGCGTGCCACCAAAAAAACTTGTTTGTGTCATACCATTGAGAATTTATATAACATATCTTGCAAGAAGGGGTCACATGCATGTGGATTTAGTTGTGATGGAGGCAAAGGGAGAGGGTTTCCCATTTGCGAAAGCGGGTAATGGTGATTATGTGGGTCAGAAAATGTCATTGATAGTTAGTCTAAGGTCATTGTACAGTTTCTGTGTCAGACCACAATCTCCAATGACATGTTGATTTTTCTTCGTAAGAGAACCCTAGTTTGTGGCTTTGGTTGCAATTCATATGTATTCATGAGTTGATATTGTCTTTTAGCTTGTTTTGTGGCTTTGACTAAGTGACCATCTCCAATGGCATGTCAATTTAATTTTCCTTTTGAGAATGCGTCGTTGTGGCTGTGGTTGCTTTTCACATGTATTTGCAAGCTGGTCTTGTCTTTTAGCGTGTTCTGTGGCTTCATTTAAGCACCAAGGTTAGGCTTTTCACATGTATTTGCAAGCTAGTCTTGTCTTTTAGCTTGTTCTGTGGCTTCATTTAAGCACCAAGGTGAGAATTTCCTAACATTGTATCACAATTTAGGTTGGAAGGACGATTTGAAGAGGTTCAATAGGGAATCTTTGTCTAAATTATGTTTATCTTTGTGTCCAAGGTTTTTCCAATGTTTGATGAAGGAATGGGAAGATTTGTTATCTGATTGTTATGCTTTTATGGAATTCTCTATATTTTCTTTGGGTAAAATTTCATTGTTAATTCTTTTTTGAAAATGTATAGGAGTTCTTCAAGACTGAGTGTGGATTTAACTGGGTAGCATTCTAAAGTGTCTCATATGAGTGTTTTGGTAAATAAATTTATTGCTGAATATTAGTTTTGCAAAATCCAATCTTTGTAAATATTGCCATGGTAGCATGTGAAATATAAGGGTATAGAGGAAGAGCATGAATTTCACTATGTGCACATATATGGGAGGTCTGCATAAGGCCATTTATCCTTGTCTCAGTCATCTCCATTAAGATGCTTGATTGTGTAGGGGTTTTGCTCCCATGTTTGGAATTATGCTTGAGGTGTATTCACACACTTAAGCAGTAAGATCTTGAGGCTTATTATAACCCTCTTGTGACAGTTGGCTATCTTCAGATGCAAATCCTTCTAGCAAAGGTTGATTCTTATGGTCTCTTGCTTGTCTAAAAGGGTCTTGATATAGAAACCAGTATATTCTTGATCTGTGTCAAGAATGTTTTGGCTAGCATTGTAAACTATGGCCATTTAAACATTTATTGTTGCATTTGATTCGACAAAAAGGATCACAAGAGGTGGTATCCTTTGCAAGAGTAAGACCCTAGTGATTTGTTGTGGAAAGTGGGTAGTAACCTTTATGAGTCCTAGAGGGTATGAAGTTCGAGAAGAAAGATTTATAAAAGGATATGATTTGAAAAACAGGGAAATGTGTCAAGTGGCCTTGGTTTATTGGTGAAGTTGAATGGCTCACAAAGAGCTCACCAAGGATCAAGTTTTGCTGAGTGCAAAGGCCTGACACTCTGATGAGATGGACTCAAGATTGTGCACCATGCAAATTTGGTGGAATGAATACCCCTTGAACCTTGGCACTAAGCTGAAGGAGGTTGATTATTTGTTCATCTGGAGCACACCTGATACCAATGGGCCATGAAAAGATTTGGGATGTTTATCCACCCAACAGAAAAAACAGGGAAAGGTGACCCATCCAAAAGGAGGGTTCATAATGGGTTCGCCAAAATCTATATACTTAAAGGGACGTTCCCAAGTGAGCCTTAATAAGGGGTCTCTCTCAGTTCATCCAAAAGGATAATAAGCATGCAATATGTGTTAGCATAAAGCAACCACAACATGCAATAAATCAAACAAACTTAAAGCAAATAGACCAATATAAGCAAATAAAATAAAAGAGAGGGCAAAGGGGTGCTTACTTACAGGGAACTTGTTGGCATAGAGATGTCCCCCTTTTACTGGATTATCTTCAAGGTTCGATGGTTATAGATGAAGCCTAGAAGGGTAGGGGAAACCTGGGAAATCTAATAAATCAGGTAGGGGCAAGTGCCTAAGTTTCTGATCTGGTTAGTAGTATTCTTCTACTCTTATGTGCTGTGAGAAAGCATCCTCCAATGAAAGTCTCGTTGTCCTCTTAGATGGTTTATTGAGCCATTGTAAAACCTGCTGTAAATGCGAATTCCAGGGCAGTCAGGTTGTATCCTTATTTCAGAAACTGACTCCTAGATTCACTCTTTAAATGTATGTAAATATTTAAGGCCAATATTCCAATCAGGTCGACACAGTCAGCTGGGTCATATGTGTTTGCTAAATTTAGGGCTAAAATATTTAGAAGGGGTGGTTTGGCTAGGGTTGTTCTTGTCCAAAGGGATTTAGATGGCTTAGGAGGGACAATAGGTAGGCTAAGTGAGGATTAAAGCAGGATATCTTAAGAGTAAACATGATGTGTAAGATTTTTCGAGTGACAAAGGCACCTCAGACACAAGTGCACCTAAACATGTTAATGGCGAGGCAGCTGTTACAGCTGAGCCCACCACAATCTCATGAATGATGTGTCAATGATGGGAGATGCAGTGCACCAACAACCCCTTGTTAAGATACAGATTAGTTAGTAAAGCATTTTGGAGTGTATAAAGTTAAAATTTGGCAAGGTTGAAAAAGATAGATCCATGAAATGATTAGATATGCCACCCTACTAAAGCTTGGAAGATACAGAATCTGAGGTTGATAAGGGTATTATTGCTTTTACTTAACTAAATGAAGAAAGTAAAGCATCTATTTAAATAAAAGAAAAATTGCTGAAGGGAAAGTCGAATCTGCTACTTTAGAGAGACGTAGGAGGCAACTGCCCCTCAAAAGTCAAGGCTAACAGCTAATATGGGATTGTGTTAATGGCGAGGCAGCTGTTACAGCTGAGCCCACCACAATCTCATGAATGATGTGTCAATGATGGGAGATGCAGTGCACCAACAACCCCTTGTTAAGATACAGATTAGTTAGTAAAGCATTTTGGAGTGTATAAAGTTAAAATTTGGCAAGGTTGGAAAAAGATAGATCCATGAAATGATTAGATATGCCACCCTACTAAAGCTTGGAAGATACAGAATCTGAGGTTGATAAGGGTATTATTGCTTTTACTTAAGCCCTAAATGAAGAAAGTAAAGCATCTATTTAAATAAAAGAAAAATTGCTGAAGGGAAAGTCGAATCTGCTACTTTAGAGAGACGTAGGAGGCAACTGCCCCTCAAAAGTCAAGGCTAACAGCTAATATGGGATTGTGATTTACTTAAAATAAATGAGCAGCAATAATTAAAATTAAAAAATGATAGGCAAAATTAAACCTTCTTTTAGTCCATTAATGTTGAAAATTTATAGCTACAATGGGCAATGCAAACAATAGCAATTACTGGTGATGATCAGGATCATTTATGTTAATCCTTATGCTAGCTAACTGCATATCGATGTTGATGACAATTCCTATGCTAATGCCTGGCAAGAAGTGTCATTGATGCTTATAGTGGCACACTATTTGAATCATCTTTGTAATTATCCTCACATCTCTTACTGATTAATATTATTATTTCCTCATCAGAAAATTTACAAACTTTTGTCCAAGGGATAGGGGTTTAATTTTACTGGGGACATTCATAACTCCAATAAGATGGTCCATACCTCTAGTGGACACATGAGAAGTCTGTGGTGTGGTGAATATGGATTACATCTGGATGTAACCCAGGGTTAAAATCTTATGATTGTTGTGTAAGCTTACCACACACCACAATAAAGGAAATCCATAACCTCACCTAAGGTTTGTCAACCAATTTTTTCAACAGAAGAATGAACAAATTTTACACACTTTCAAGGTTGGCATAAATGGATAGGCTAGCTTTAAATATTTCAATCATTATGGATACTGGATATGGCTTTTTTATACAAGTTTAGTTCTGTTGGTGGTGGTTCAAATGCTGTTACAGCACATGTTTGAGTGACTTTCATGAAAATCAACTGAATAGCCATGCCTCAGCATTGTGGCATATGAAAGATCAAGTGAAAACAATTGGAAATATCTTTGGCCGCACTTTAATTCACTCTTTGTTTTCAAAGTCGATTAATGTCCTTGGTTGTCAGAAATTTGAGTCCATGCCTCAGCACATGTTTGAGTGACTTTCATGAAAATCAACTGAATAGCCATGCCTCAGCATTGTGGCATATGAAAGATCAAGTGAAAACAATTGGAAATATCTTTGGCCGCACTTTAATTCACTCTTTGTTTTCAAAGTCGATTAATGTCCTTGGTTGTCAGAAATTTGAGTCCATCTTTCATATGCCACAATGCTGAGGCATGGCTATTCACTCAAACATGTGCTGTAACAGCATTTGAACCACCACCAACAGAACTAAACTTGTATAAAAAAGCCATATCCAGTATCCATAATGATTGAAATATGAAAAATTCAAGATAATAACGTGTTTTTTATTTGTTCATAATTTTTTCTAATTGATAGAGAAATATTCTCCATTTGTGAACAGTTTGGAACAAGCTTAGAATGAGGGAGGGAATTTGTAAAAATCACAAATATAGTCTTTATTAACATAGGTGGGAGTTACAAGTGAACCCACTTCATACTAAATCATCAATTAATATCTTTTATGTCCTTTGACATGTAGGAAAATAACACGTTTTATTTAAATCAAGTTTTGGTGTCAATCTGATGCTCAAAATACTCTGGCAAGCTTGAACATTTCAAGCTTTACCAACATGAAGCTGTATCTTATGAATATCACTACTTCCTGACTACAGTTAAGTGATCGTATTTGCCATTTCTGACTACAACATAGACTTTATTCCTCAAATCGGCTGTCAGATACCTTGTATGTTGTACATATGTTTTTTGATCAGTGTGTTTGTTGATTGCCTTCTCAATGATGTTTTGAATGCCTGTATTCCTTGTGCTCCGAGAATCTTTTTTTTCTTTATAAGTATGCTTTTCACTAATGCATATAATTAATTATAAATTATAGTTCCAATTATTCTCTGACATTTCAAATACCTGTGATCCAACAATTGTTAAGTATGTTTCTCAGTGATGTATATAATTATAATTACTTATCTATAGAGGGTTGAAAGGAACTCTTTGTAATTTTCTCTCTCGAAGACCTCTAGGTGCCAAAATTTATCACCGATTTGTCTTTTTTAAATTTTTTTGGTAACAGTTTTGTCATAATTTATAATTCAATATAATGTATATTGTATTTTTGGTCCAACATATTTTCTAAAATAGTTTTGGTGATAGCGATGCTTCTTGTTCATTTGTTATTGAATTTTTTGATTTATCCAATGCCTGATCTTTCAGAAGAAGATTATGCTTCAGCTTTCAACTTTTTGTTGCTTTGCTCAATATATAACTTTGTAACTCAGCATCAATCTCTGAATTATTTGCAGGTTCCTGTTGAGCAGAAATTGCCTTCGCTTTACCTTTTGGATAGTATTGTAAAGAACATTGGTGGGGACTATGTTAAATATTTTTCAGCTCGACTTCCTGAGGTAAGATATTGTGGCTGGATAATTTTTCTTAACCTTTCTGTAGTTACAGCTCGCCTAGTTTAATGAATACAAATTTTCAGACTGTAGTTATAGTCTATAGATATTACTGCTAAAGCATTTGGTTTCCAGTTGGCATGTGGTTATTCAATTATTTGGGGTTTCAAATCTCCTTTATCTTGAATCAAATTATTTTCTGGTTTTCTTCTTTAAAGGTATTTTGCAAGTCATATAGGCAAGTTGATCCCAGTTCGTATCATGCGATGCAACATCTTTTCCGGACGTGGGGTGGAGTATTCCATTCACCACCTCTCCGTATTATTGAAGCAGAACTCCAGTTTCCTCCTGTTGGAAATGGTCCATTGCCTGGCACTACGTCTTCAAGGCCACCTGAGTCTCAGGCTCAACGCCCTGGCCACAGCATTCATGTAAATCCAAAGTACTTGGAGGCAAGGCAACAATTTGAGCAGTCAAGCATGGTGAGTGTATAAATGGTGTACTGATGTTGAATGAGGTTAAAATATACATTTGAATCAAACTTTACAATTGGAAAACCTGCACTTAGAATGTTATATATACTTTCTGTTGCTTCTGTAGAGCAATTGTCTAAAGTTTTAAATCTATAGTGTATATCAAATGAGCATTGCTGTCAAAAGTTACATCTGTACGTTGCTCACTTTTTTTTCAGGCTGAAGGATCAAATTCAGAAAATAATGAGGATTCATCAAGTCCAGAACCTGAGAGATCTGGCAGATCTGTGCATGAAAGTCCAAAAGCATGGTCTGAAGCTCCTCGAAGACTACATGTATGCTATCCTTCTACTCTTTTCTGGTATGATTGGCATATAGATGCCAAAAAAACTATTAGGTGATTTCTTCTTCAAATATTCTATTAGCTTTAGGGTGCATGCTTTTGGTTTGTTAGGCAATCATTAACTCCACCTTTAGTCCATGATTGCAGTTTGCAGATTGAAGTTTGAGATATTGTCTCAATTAATACTTGTGTAGATTTTGAATATATCCCTTTCTAGGTTATTATTACTGTATATTTACCTCAAAAAAGTTTGCTTTTGAGTGTTGCCATTTGAATATATCTCTTTTGTTCTCATCAAGCTTTTATGATTGATGATTCATGCAATAAGTTGCTCATACTGGAAGAGTAAGATTTTCAAAGGATTCTCTTTGTGATAGTTTCTTGTAATCTTCAATCAGTATATTTAAATAGTGAAAGGCTTCTTTTGAGGAATTCTTTTTGCTGGGATTTTTATTTAGATTGGATATTTTTCAATGTCTGTTTTTCTTTTGATGTAATTCCCCACTGTGGATATTCTCCTAATTGCTGCTTGGTGTTTTACACTATTTTCATCTGTTTGTTTTTCTTTAAATTGGTTCACATTAAATTTGCTTGATCTATATATTTCTTTGTGGTCTTATTATATGTATGTATGCTGATTTCATCTCATGAGCTTCCTATTGATGTAAATTACCCCTAAAAGTAATTGATATTTCTTGTTTTGCCAGCATGCTCATCGATCGGAAAGGGGAGATGATTTTCATGAACCTGTGTATGTACAGAAACCTGCTATGCGCTATTTTGACTATGATTTCAGTCTAGGTGACACTCTATCTCCTTCACGGGTTGGAGTTGGGAGACCTCCCTCTCCCTTTTCTCGAATGGGAGGTGGAAGGCCTTCCTCTCCCCTCTCTAGGTTAAGAGGTGGTAGGGCTCCCACTCCACCAAGGTTTGGAATTGGAAGGGACACATCGCCATCAAAGATTGGAGTTAGGAATGCTCCCTCTCCCTCTACATCAAGAATTGGAGCTGGAAGATCTCCTTCTCCATCAAGGATTGGTATTGGAAGGCTGAATGAGAAGATTGTTGACCAGGGTAATGGATGGGAAAGGCCTTGGCATGGGAAAACTGATGGAGATGGACTCCGGCCACTTGATACTGCTAATACAATTGTAGCATACGGTCAAAGGAACGGTTATGATTGGCAACAGCAGCCAATGCATGATGCTCTGATTGATGCCTATGGAAATATCAGGGGTCAGAGGTCTTCGAGGGGACCACTTTCACATTTACAGCCATCCCAGGAACTTGACATGAAAAATACTAGAGTTATGTCTAGAAACTGGAAAAATTCAGAGGAAGAAGAGTACATGTGGGAGGACATGAGCCCTAGTTTGGGGAATCATGGCAGGGGGAGTGAGAACATGAGGAAAGATGATTTTTTTGTTGGAGACGTGAATAAGTGGCAAGGTTTAGGAAGGGGAAAAAGAATGGGCACAGAACCTGCTCTTCCTGATAGCAGTTGGTGCATGCATGGATCCATGTCTCATATGGATCAGCCCATGATAAGTGGGAAGGATATGCTACCTCTTCGGAGGGTATACTTCTTTTGTTCCCGCAATGTATTGTATCTAGTCATGTTCAGTCAAAAACAGTTTTTACTTTTTTCTTTTTTCCAACTATTTCCCCAGTATTCTTATTTTGTTAGTGATTTTCCTTAGATATACAACGATGCCTATTAAAATAATCTTCTGTCTGCATCTTTAATCTCATCATTTTCAATCAGAAGTTATATATTTTCCTTTGTTCACCAGTATAGTTGTTCTATTAATGATTTTATTACTTGGATACAATAATTGGTGTCTAATAAAATCATGTTTTACAAAATCTAGGAATCAGAAGAGCGCCACCCATCTTCTCTTTCACAATCAGGTATTGTGTCATGGAATGCTAATACTGCCATTGAGACATCATCTTTGCTGAAAAGTAGTGAAGGTGTATTAGGACATAGATATGTACCAGTTCGGCCGCCACATTTTTCTCATCAAAATCTGAGCACAACTTCACAATCAAGGCTGAAAATGGTGCAAGCATCTGTTCCAGGTTCTGGTTCAAGTACTGGCGTTACTTCTTTCAATTTAGCTCATTCTGGTGGTCCTCCAGCAGGTTCAGTGAACAATTTCAGGTCAGTGGGTACAGAGCTGCCATCAGGAATGTCATCAAAATCTCCAGCAAATGTTGGATCCTCACTTGGCAGTGACTCTTTGAACTTTGAATTTCTGCCACCCATGATGCCAGCATCTAGTAACATTTCCTTCCCAATGAGGCAGCAACCTGAGAGGCATGTTTCGCCATCACCTATTCCTCAATCTGTAAGGCCTTCTGTTCAACCAATTCCTCCTGTGCCTCCATCTGCTCCACCACCTCAAAATCCTCATTTTCAACTAATACAGCTTCAGCAACATCCGAATAATTATATGAAAGGCACTCATCCACATGTTGAGGATCTCCCTTTCCATTCTCAAGGTTTGTCTTCACAGTCATCTAAACAATCTCCACGTCGATTGGAGCCGGTTGAACAGGTTCCTCAGCAGCTTCCTTGGTTTCAGCAGGTGCCGCAGTCTCAAGCTGTTCCAGAGTTGAACCAACTTTCATACAGCTTTCCACAAGGTAGCTATACGCCACAACAGGTACCAGTGCCACAAGAAGTACAGCAAATTCCCCTTGCTACATTTTCACACACGATTCAGTCTCAACCATCGATACAATCCCAAACTATCACACAATCACAGTTAAGTGGTGGAGCTCCCCAAACTTTGGGATCTGTTGTCAGCAGTACCATGGCAAATCCTAATTCAGTACTAAACTCTGTGTCTTCATTAATTCCACCTGTTCCCAATAACTTCTCTTCACAGGTTTTAGGGAGAATACAACCACCACTTCCCCCTGGACCCCCACCAGCATCATTGTTGGTAGCGTCAACATCACAGGCAATGAGTTCGATTACTATTCCACAAACCTCAGGGAACTCCCTCTCAAGTATTCTGAGTTCGCTCATGGAAAAAGGTTTGATATCTGTGACAGCTACATCCTCTGCTGTAACATCAGCTATAACAGCAAATCAATTCTCAGATAATAATGCAACTGTGGTTGAAGCTTCTACTACAACATCCTTACTTTCTGTACCACCTGCTAATGAATGCCTTTCAAAAGCTGCACTATCAGAAGCACAGGATACTCAAGATCCCATTGGAACTCAATTTAGTTCAGAAATCCTCAGGGTTCGTCATGAATCTGTTCTTAATGCATTATATAATGATTTGCCAAGACAGTGCACATCATGTGGGATGCGCTTCAGATGTCAAGAAGAACACAGCAATCACATGGATTGGCATGTGTCTAGAAATAGAACCATTTCTAAGAGTCGCAAACAAAAGTCTCTGCAATCCACATCTCGTAAATGGTTTATGAGTGCTAAGGAATGGCTCAATGATACAGAGAATTTAGCAGCTGAGGTTGTGCCTGCCTTTTCTCCTGTGGAAATGACTTTGGATAAAAAAGATGATGAGGAATTTGCAGTCCCTGTAGACGATGATCAGAGTGTCTGTGTACTTTGTGGAGAGCTATTTGAATTCTTCTACAGTGATGAAACAGATGAGTGGATGTATAAGGGAACTGTTTACATGAATGTTCCCAGTGGAAGCACAGAAGGCATGGGTGGGTCTTCGCTGGGTCCTATTGTACATGCTAAGTGCAGGTCAAAATCTGCAGGAGCTAATTTTGCAGATTCTGAGGAAGATGAATTGGTAAGAAGACTTGGAAGCCATTGTGATCTTATTTGCTTACATTTCTGCATGTTTTAGATCGATATCAGTTTAAAGTGCATTTAAAGAAAGATGAAAGCTCTATACATCTCTGACTAGACTTCAGGGGATCTTGTCCTAGAACTAATGGAATCATTTAGTTCTGTTCTGTTGATGATGATGTGGGATCTGTTGCCATGTTTTCTCATTCATTGTCTTTGATTTTCTAGGCCATGGTTAATTCTTTATTTCTTTTTCCTGTATTGGTGGTATTTTGTGCCTTCCTGTGTATGGCTTTAGATGGGATGGCCAATGAATGTGCAACGCTATGGGGACCACTTGTTATTGACATGGACAAATCTTGATAACTAAGTAGAATATATAAGTGGGCACTTTCTCAATCATGGGGAGCATTACTAACAATTTGATGTTTATCCAGCACAGGCTGATTATCGTGCTTCATGTCTCATCCATTGAAACTATTTTAAAGAAAATGTTCAATTTTATTTGATTTATTAATTTGGTATCCTGCGGTTCTCAAACCCACCTTTGCCTTGTGGACAAATATATAAGGCCACAAAGAGAATCATCAAATTAGTTTGAATGGAGGAGTGCAATCAACTTCGATTGAGTTATCTAACTGTAGTTGCCTCGTAAAACTACTTATATGTGGTTTCTTCCTTCAACAAGGTGCAACACACTGAATCACATTAATTATTGAGATGGATTAATTAATGGAATTATGTACTGTTTACGAATATATTACTGGGCTCTCTCCAACAGCACAAGGATATTACTAATTGTTAATTCAGGACAGGCTGGGTAGCTTGCTTCCCGACTCAACAAGATACAACACACTGAATCACATTAATTATTGAGATGGATTAATCAATGCAATTATGTACTGTTTACAAATATACAACTGGGCCCTCCCTCCAGCAGCACGAGGATATTGCTAATTGTTCATTCAGGAAAGGCTGGGTAGCTTGCTTCCTGTCTCATCTGTTCAAACTCTTCTAAAGCATATGTTCAATTACATTTGATTTTTTAATTTGACATCCTGCAATCCTCACAGCTACCTTGTCTCTCCATATGAATATAAGGTCACAAAAATGGTCAGTGCTTTAGTTTGAATTGTGGAGAGCAATGGGTTGAATCAGCTGTGTGTAGCTGCTAGTGTTTTTGCAATTATATGTTTGTCCCTTTAAATGGGATGGGTAAATGCATGTTCTGTATTGACATACGATAGTGTTGGAAATAAGGCCCGATACATACTTCTCCAACATGGTGCTATTTCTGTCTATCTGATGTTCTGTAGAAACAAATGCTCAATTTCATTCTATTTATGAACAGGTATCATCAGATCTCACAAACACCTTTTGGATTTCAAGACAAATTGAACAGCACAAATCTAATTAGGTTGAGTTGAGTCACTTAACTATATCTGCTAGTATATAGTATATAATTTATAAAATGTCATTTGTTCTTCCTTACCCTTTTAGTTGGTCCAGGTATGAATATTATTATCAACTGGATGATACACAATACTTTTACTGAACCCTTTCATCCTGTTCCGTATTACTGTGGATATCCCCCCTGCTTTTGTAGTTCAATCCTCTGCCATTGAGCATGTTTTCACTATTATTGCATTATTAACTAAAATCTCATTCTAGCATTATGCAGTTTTCATATGATGGTTGTTTGTATAAAACATCTTCATTATTTCCTTCTATACCTTATGAATTTCATGACACTTCCTTGTGAAGAACCATCTTCATCTATTTACACAAGTTTGTCATGTAGTTTTGGGCCTCTATATTTTGAATTGTGTTTGTCTGTGTATTCTATTGTCTTTTTACAAGCCTTCTATATTAATGAGGGAGCCTGCATATATTTATTAGTGAAAGTTCAAGCTGACGTTGTTTTGATTTTTGTCCATTGCAGGAAGGTAATGACGATTCTGAGACTAGAAGGAAAAGGGTACGTTGTTAATTTTACTGTTGATGTAACTTTGAGGTGTAAATGTAGTCGAATTAATGATGAATCAAATGAAGGATGCATATGATTCTCACCAATCTTTTGTAACAAAGCGATGGATGACTATTATGATTTCTGTGAGCTTCTTATGTGCCTCTGATTCGCGATTTGGTCTTAGTTAATCTTACAATTGAGCTAACAGGAGTAGGTTAATATATGCAATGACCCTTTGCTTATTAAGTGTGCGTTTCCTATGTGCTTTTGATTTGCGATTTGGTTTTAGTTAATCTGACAGCTGAGCCACCAGTAATAGACTAATATATGCAATGACCTTCGTTTCTTGTAAAATCAGCATTCAGTATGGTATCACTTATTTTGTATTGTTAGGCTCAACGAATGTTTCTTGTAAAATGTAAGATTCGGTATGGCATCGCTTGTTTTCTTATTGTCAGCTTCACAAGTGCGATTGATACATGCAACCATTTCATTTGTCACATTGCGTATGGTATCGCTCAACAAATGTTTCTTGTAAAATGTAAGATTCGGTATGGCATCGCTTGTTTTCTTATTGTCAGCTTCACAAGTGCGATTGATACATGCAACCATTTCATTTGTCACATTGCGTATGGTATCATGATGAAAAATGAATAAATTGGTTTCTGTACCCTCCTGAAATCAGAAGGGGCGTTTCAATAAATATGGTATCGTTTAGGTTGTAAGGATTACATTCAACTCAAGAGATTTTAGTTCTTTACCTGTATAGTACCTTAGTCAAAGCAATTCTTTTTGTCTAATTAGTAGGAGGTTGAGAATTTCATTTTGTTGTTTATGGCAATTCATAACTTTCTTTCTCTATACCAGGAAATTCTGCTTGTGTAAGGAAACTCAAAGCAACCTGCTTTCGATTTTAGATACATATTGGCTAGATATTTGTGGTGCGAAGAATGAACAAAAACATTTATATTAAAGATTTATAAACATGGCTTAACCCAAAAGATTCTATTAAAGTTGTAATAGAGATATTATAGGTAGATAAAGTAGCAACGCTGACTACAAAGAAATTACACAAAAGATAGTGAGATATGAAGCAGTGGCAAGGTTCAACTTGCGTGCTGAGAAGCACATTTGTTAGTATGCGTGTGTATTCTCTCGATAATCTAAGCTAGTTTAAACATTTCAAGGATAAAGTATGGTGTCCAAAATTTTATTTTAATCATTCTCCAAAGATTAATCTCCAAAAATGGGGAACCAAGGCTAATAATTTACTCTACGGAGACTACTTTGTGACCAATGCTAGCATTCCCAAAAGTTTCCTGCCTATGCTCCTGAAAGGCTGTCAATGTTGGCTTCCCTACTATTTTTTTTATAACGAAGGTTCAAATTGTATTTTATCAAGAAAAGAAAGAATGAGTATTTGAGTTCCACAAATATATCAAGATGCATATAACAGATTTTTAATATTTGCGAGCAAGAACTACTAATACTTGTAACAAATTTTTTCAATTGCAAGCAGTTGAGTAACTTTCTTAACTAATTGAAACTTGCGCGTTTGCATTTGGACATAACAAAAATTTAAGAGTTGCTTCTAACACATATAACATAATTTTATTATTTGCAAGCAGTGAGAAACTATCTTTTAGCTGGAAAGCACTAAAAATCCGTTTACACGTATTGATAAAGTTCGCACACTTGCTCTTGGACACGTAGCAAATTTTAAATACTTGCAATTAAGAAATTATTTTCCAACGAAGAAATAGTCAAAACCAAAAGCACGTGTAATTTTTTTTCATTTATTTGCAACGAATGGCCATTTGTATGATTGCTTTTTGGATTTTGCTAGTTTTTAACCATGCATGATGCTTCTTGGTATGTGAAACTTATTTTGTAACTCATGGCGAAGGACATACATGCAGATCTAGAATGAGGCATTGGATGACATTTTCCTTGTAGGCATGCAATTATGCAAAGGAGCGTGACCCTTGCTCTTGATATTCTTTTGGACATGTTGTAGGTTGATTGAATGTGTTGCTCTTGACTTCTTGTAGGTTTAACTTGCTTTTTTTTTGGTAGGGGGTTTGTTTGTATGCAACTAGCTTGTGGTGCTCTTTTGGGTTTTCACCATTGGCTTCCATTAGACCACCCTTTTGAGTTTTGAACCTAATGGGAGTGGTTTAGTTTTGTCTTGCCAAGATCATCCTTTTAGTTGAACCCATATCTTGTTCTCAAGACATGTTGGCTCTGTCCAATAGTGCAACAAAATAGAGTCGTGACCACTTAAGAAAATTTATCCAAAATTTGTACTACAAAGTGTGAAAATGTTGAATCATGGAAGGATGTTCTTAAAGATCTCTTAAAGTTGATAATGAGACCAATGTCCTAATGTCCTATGGCTTGGTAGAGAAGATGAACATGGCCATGAATTTTAAGTAGAATTATTTCTCCCACTTCAAGAGAATTTTGGTGCTACAATTGTGTCTATAAATGTTCGAGCATCCACTAATAGACTTGTGAGATATGCCAATCTTACGTTGACTACCAATAATTGGGTTATTTGGGTGATGAGAACTCTACTCTGCTCTTGCACATGATGATACTGTGTGTAAACTTTCTATTTGCACATAAACAGTGTCATCCAAGTTTTGGCATAACATCGTAAGTAGTGGAGGCTTGCAATATTTGATTTTCTAGAGTTACTAATTGATTTTCAATTTTCTAGTGTTGGTTGGCCAACTCAAGCAATATTGGATAATTATATTTACATTGTTGCAAGGTTGCATATTGTAAATTTGGATATGTAATTGCGTTTATGCAATGGCACACTTTAGTTTAATTTTGTCTTAGTGTTTTTCTTTGAGATCTACCACAATCCTTTGCTTGAATTCCGCCTTTGCTTCCCAATTTAGTAGTTTTCCATAGTGCTATGCATGATTGGTTTAAATTGAACATCTAATGATGATGAAGTATTTGAGGTAAGGTGTGGAAATATAGCTTGTACTTCTCCCATTGTATGTGCCAATGTCTCATTGAGATGCATATTTTGTGTTAGGACTTTTCCCCATGCATTGTTGTTCGTAATGTCCCCTATTTGGAAATAGATGATTTGGGGAAATTGGTGCCAAATTCACATGTTTGTAGTCGAGTAGAGATGAACAATATTGGTGATATAATGACCATTGGTTGTAGTTTTCTCTATTGTGCTAAAAACTCCTTAATCTTATCCATTGAATCCTTAACTTGTGATGTTGTGGAGGGGGTCAGTTCCCCCACAATTGCTTTCCTTTTATCTATTTTTGCCTCTTCCTCAATATACATCTCCAGTGATGTTTATTGGCTCTCTTCATTCTCCTTTGAAGGATTTTTTTTCTTTTTCCTCCTCACTCTTCCTCTTGTTTTTTTTTTCCTCTATGTCGCTTGTGGTTTGATTTGTAATATCATAAGTCAATTTCTTCTATATATACCCCTTTTGTTCTATAGCTTTGTTTGTGCTTCTTCTTTTGCCATTTCTCCATCAACAAGATGTGATAAGCTTTCTTTGTTGCTTCCATAGTTGCATCCTCGTCTTTCTTCTCCATAGTCTATTTTTGCTTCTTTTGCCATTTTCTCCATCATCAAGATGTGATAAGCTTTATTTGTGATGCAGAGGAAGGACTTGTCCTAACATAACTTGACTGCTTTGTCACCTTTCATACAATGGTTCATTTCAGACAATGACTAAAGGCTTCCAAGTGCACCTTGGAACCATGGTAACCATAGCCTATTGGGCTTTTAACATAGAAACAACAAGGAACATGAGAACCTTAGATGTGCAGACCTCTTACAACTCTTTTTATTGATTACGCAATCAACCATGATCAGACAATGTGTGGGTTTTGCCAAGCCCTCAAGCCACTAAGGTTTTAAGACAATTTATACACGAATGAAAGCATATTGTCATTAATAACTACGCCAAAATTGAAAACTATGGCCTCCCCTCTTACCAAAGCGAGGGCAGTAACAGGACAAAGTTTTCCACCAAGTCTCATGGGTTTTCATTAGTGGAAACTCTGCCCATTGTTTTTTATTTGCTCTCTGGAAACCCTAGGTAGGGTTTAGACCTATCAGAACAAAAGATGCAATATCTTTCACAAAAGATAATGAAATTCTACCAAATCAAAGGCATTCGAAAGGTAATATTGTCCTTCAACTTCTCCAAATGTTTTCAGGATTGTACCAACCCGTACAGATCCGTATAGTGCAGTTTACAGTTTGATTACACAAAAAAACATAAGCAAAAACGTGGAAAATGAGGTTCTTTTCATTCCAAATGTTCTCCAACCCTTGTGCTCGAGTTTACATGTCATATTTATTAGATTACAACCTCCCACAACCATCCAAACTGACACCTAACTGCCAATAACCAATTTTGCAAAATTGCATTGACAACATTGACAAGTTTTTGCAACTTTTGACAACTTTTGCATTTTTTGACAACTTTGCACCTAATCACCCAAAACTAATCCAACATGACCCCAAATGACCTTAAATAGTCCAAATGGACCTTATTGACCCAAAACAAGCCAAAATTCAAAGTTTTGCAACCCTTTTCTTCAAATACTGAAAGCTCTTTTCATCCTCCTCAGTCCAAACAAACCTTCTTTTCCTCCTTAGTCCAAACAAACTTTCTTTTCCTATCTCCCTTTATGGTGTCTATTATGGGTGCACACATATGACTGAAACTCTTAATTAATTTCCTATACAAGCTTGCTAATCCATGAAAACTTCTTACCTCAGCAATTGACTTTGGTGGAGGCCAATTCAAGATTGCTTCAACTATGCTAGGATCCATTTTCAATGTTCCCTTTGTGATCACAAACCCAAGGTATAACAACTCTGTCTTTAGGAACTCACTTTTTCAAATTAATCATTAATTTCTCCTCATTCAATCTTCTTAACTAGAACTAAAAACTAAAATGTCATTAAGATAAACCACTACAAACTTACCAATAAAAGGCTTGAGAACTTCATTCATGAGTCTCATGAAGGTGCTGGGTGCATTGGAGAGACCAAAAGGCATTTACAAGCCATTCATAGAGCCCTTCATTTGTTTTAAATGCTGTCTTCCACTCATCCCCTTGCCTAATCCTGATTTGGTGATACCCACTTTTAAAGTCTATCTTGGAAAATAAGCTTGCTCCACTTAGGCAATCCATCAAATCTTCTATCCAAAAGCATTCGAAAGGTAAGATTATCCTTCAACTTCTCCAAATGTTTTCAGGATCATACCAACCCGTACAGATCCGTATAGTGTAGTTTACAGTCTGATTACACAAGAAAACATAAGCAAAAATGTGGCAAATGAAGTTCTTTTCATTCCAGATGTTCTCCAACCCTTGTGCTCGATTTTACATGTCATATTTATTAGATTACAATCTCCCACAACCATCCAAACTGATACCTAACTCCCAATAACCAATTTTGCAAAATTGTATTGACAACATTGACAAGTTTTTGTAACTTTTGACAACTTTTGCATTTTTTGACAACATTGCGCCTAATCATCCAAAACTAATCCAACATGGCCTCAAATGACCTTAAATTGTCCAAATGGACCTTATTGACCCAAAACAAACCAAAATTCAAAGTTTTGCAACATGACACAAAAATGCATCAAAGATGCCCCTCCATCAATTTGTTGCTTCCATAGTTGCATCCTCATCTTTTTTCTTGGCTTCATTTGCTTGTGATATAAGGGTGTCAACTCTATATTTTGATTGTAGATCCTCATTTTGTGAATGTTTTAGTTTTTCCTTACTAGTGGGAGATGGCTCATATTGTGTTGCCATTTGTTTCAATGACTTTTCTTATTTGCTCCTCTAGTTGTATCACTCCTTCCCTTTTGGGCTCCATGGCTTCTATCAACTCTTCTAGAAATCCTTATAATAATTGCTACCATTGGCTTAGGATTCCCAACAATGTAGTCCAACATAACTTTTAAGATAGCTTCTTGATTTCTCCTTAACACTTGTATATACATTTGTGTTGTTTGGAGTAGCATACCAAGGGTGGAGAAAGACATGTAGAGTAGCATAACATCTAGTAGGTCATTTTGTTTTTCTTGTGTTTTTGTGGTTTTTGCTATTTTTGGTGATTGTGCTATTGGTTTTCTTCAACCAATTTTGACTTACTTATTTGGGCCCTTATGACCCTCTGTGTCCCCTCGTCTTCCTCTATCAATATTGTATTATCTTCTAAATCTATTATTTGTCTTTTGGCTTCACTTAAAATGGGATTTAGGCTTGGATGGTTTTGCTTCTTTATTTTTTTATGCACTCGTTTGTAAGAATGCTTTTATGGTTTGTTTAGTAGGAGATCATTCCCATTCATCTTGTTTATCCTATGAGGGAGAAGTGGATAATTTCCTTTTTGTTGTTATGTGTGGTGGCCTTTTCTCTAACTTCTCTACTCCTAGCCTTTCAAAGGTTTATGAATGAATCCCTAGTCTCAATATTAAGGGACCTAGTTTTTAATCTTTGAGCATCATATTTGAATATCTTTTGATGTTGTGGGCTGTAGTGAGTTAGAAACCTATATGACTACTATAGGTGGAGGATCCTTCTTCCAACCCCATTTCTCATGTAGCTTCTTGTTCTTTTTTGCATATTTGGCTACTTTTTTCGTACTTCATTTATCTATAAATTCTATAAGTTTCAAATATTTTCGCATTGGGATCCTTTGGGAGGACCAAGAGTGCCTTGGCATTAACATCTACCAAATAATCATCAATGGTAACTACACTGCTCAACATATGTGTGGCTCTACACCTCCATAAATACATGGCCTTTATATACTACAAATGTAATTCCATTGCCACACTTCCTCACCATAGTATAAGAAATCTGTTCTTTATTCTACATTTGTGCTAGGGAATAATTAAAGAAACTCCAATATATCTTGTTGTAAGATGTGGCATTTTAATAATAGGTGACATGTTCATTGATTTGTGTTGCTATAGAGGTATCTTGTGTCTATATTTTCCCTCCAAATGTTGGTACTCTTCATAAAATAGAAGGCAATACATGATATTGGAGATCCACATTTGAACTAATAGGTTACTCATCTTTGTGGGATTGACATTTTCTAGGGGTTGCTCTCACAATACTTTGTATAAATCAATCTCCTTCCCTTGGATTGCTATTCAACATGTGGTGAGTATAAATATGCAATTGCAGAGCCTTCTCTATTTGTATAGTATATCATAGGCGATTCCTAGAGTAGCATACCATAGCATACCATACTACAAGTTTTTTAGTTTTATCTATAACCAAGTTTCTCCCATCTTAAACAACTAATGTCAGCTCCATCACTTGGATTAATGCTTACATTTTTCTTTGAAGGGAGTTGCCTTTATTCCAAAACCTTGTCACCATGTGAAAAGCTTCCTTTGTAATTCGACGGGGTTGATCCAAGACATGCAATCATCATGAATTTTGTTAAGAATAATTCTTATCTAAGCTTCCTCTATACAAAAATTCAAAAAATCCTTCTAGATATCTAGTTTGAGATCCTTAATTTTCCAATATTTGGGAAGATGTTCTTGTTGCCCTAGCTTAAGGAGTGACCTTTTGAGTGGTTGATCTTAGTTACAATCATATGGAAATATTTCCTCACATCTACATATAAAATATCTTTTGGTACATTGTAAAATGCTCCATCAAGGTTGTTGGTTAACAAATTGGGCACCTTGAGAAATGGTGAATGACTTAGCTTCGAAAGGTGCGATTGTTTCCAACAGCTCTAGAAAGTTCATAATTTCATTTGTGAATTTCCTCTGAATTTTGGAGGTATAGCTCCCTCGTATGATATGCAATGAATTTGTATGTCCTAACTAAACATGGGTATGCTTTTAACTTGAAAGCAAGAAAGGAAAACCTAATAAAAGGAAAATTCCTAATATTAAGTGCAAGGAAAATGATACTAGAGAAGTTGGCTCAAAGACCAATGTGCGCTTAACAAACCATGAAAATATTGGTATAAAGACCAGTGCATATATAGAAAATTATATATAATTACTGACACAAAGACCAGTTGCATAAGATGTAAAAGCAGAAACACAAACCCAATATTACTTATAAACTAAAATCAAATACAAAGATAATGCATATACCAACTCACAAGAAAGCATAAACATTCAGAATCACCTCAAACACACAGATTTAAGACTATCCGTTATCTTTGTAAGCTAAATGCACACAGATAGATAGAGATTTCAATTCATAGCCAAAAATTGCATTCAATATCGTAATACCAAGTCTTTCTATGATGTCCAGAGTGAGAGACAGTTGAAGATAATTACATATATAAGGCGGGTAGAGTAATCGCCTCTTTGCTCGAAACTAATTTTTAAATAAAAAGTCTTTCAAGAAATAAAATAATTAAATTAAGCTGATGGCGCTTCACTTCCTAGTTCTGTGGACGTGGCAAGCCGTTTCTGCAAGGTTTGGAAGGCCTTGATGACATGTGGGAGTTCTTTGTGATGTGGGATAGTGACGTTTCCCATTTGTAACTTCCACGACAACTGGTAGTCTTTAATAGGTTCGATTCTCTGATCGTAAGACTTCATGAGACCTGTGGCTTATGTCAAGACAAGGTCTAATTCACTGAACTTTCTCAAATGTTCTATGTTGAAAGACTGCGAGTTAAAAATCCCATCAATCAGTTTCTGAAAACTGTCCTTCAAGGTTTCAATATTCTCACAACTTCCATCTCCTTTATTAGGCTGCAATCCAAGAGCGACAAGGTTTGTATGAATCTCTTCTAAGATTGCATTACATCTGACTTGTACCTCCTGAAGCTTTTGTGAACTCTGCTTCACTACCTGTAGTTTCCATTCCACACTTTTGCTCCAAATCAAGCAACGACTGTCAACAACGCTAGGTATAATCTATTCAACGACCAAATTCTCCACCCTAAAGCTTATCATAGCCTTAATTTCATTCATGTACGATTCTATGCTCTTTCTTCCTTCCCAACAACAATAATCTCCTCCTAAATCTCTAGCCTTGAAGCATTCACCCTCTGCAAACACCTGAGGGATTCAGAGATGATATAATCGCCTCTCCCGACTAATCCAGCGCTCTGTTCTTTCACGACCTTACCAAAATTCTTGCAACTTTTCATTCTACTCATTGCCTCCTTTCCCACTAAATCCTAAGGGTTAGAGGATGATTCAACTTGGGATATTGGTTGAGGTGGCATGTCAAAAACTGATCTTAGGCAATCAATCAGGACTTGAATTTTCTTTTCAATTCATCTTTACTCTCCTTGTCCTTCTTTGATCTCTCCACCATTCTTGTTGCAAAAACTTGAAAAATTTGCACATCACCATCTCTCATAGGCAGTCCTAGATCAATCCTATCAATATCAAAATCACTAGCTGTGGCTTGATTGACCTCTTTCTGTATGGTAAGACGTGCTACTTCTAGGTGTAGGTTTCCTAATCCAGTGTCATCGATTAACTGGGCAGTAGATTTTAACTTCTTTTGCTTTGGTGTTCTTTGGAGTAACTACCATGTCTCACTTCAGAAGGTCCAGTTGCATCGCTTTTCTTTTCCAGGACAGAGTGTCTTCTAACCACACAGGAGTGTTAGGGATGTTGGATACTTCAGAACTAGAAGAGCCAAAAATTACTCTACTGGTGGGAGGAGTATTAGTTTGAGCATATTGAAATGGGCGTGGCGAAGGTCTTTGTTTTGAAGATTCATCATCTTCCCTGTCAGGTGATGAACGAGGTGATGGAGAAGTAGAGCTAATATCAATATTTTTTAAAATATCTTCTCTGTCATCGCCTTTTTCCAGTTCCAGAATGGGTAAATTAGGGAGGTCTCCTCTGCAAGTTGACTGAAGCATATATGTGTTAGGGGGTTCTTCATCACCATCGCCTTGAGCCTCAGATTGTGATGGTTGCGCAACAACACCAAAAGTCCCTATAATTGCAAAATACTAACTGTTGCCTCCTACCGGTTGAGTGTTTTGTGATCTAGTATTGGGACAAGATTGCTATGTCTCTTTCTTGGTGACCCATTCTTGAGTTATTTCCAAGACATCAACAGTTCTAGCCTCAATGGTCTCTTTCTCTTTACTACTCCAGTCCATGGCAGGAATAGGGTGACTGGCTATTAATTTTGTAAAAATTGGGTCTACTAAATTTGACCCGTCATCCTCAATTCCTTGTACATCAAAACTCAAATTAAAGGTTATAATCTACCTCAAATATAATCTCATCCAACTTCTTTTCCTCACCTCAAATTCATCAAAGCAATCTGCCCAATAATCCTCCAGGGCAGGCAAATGAAGAAAACTTGGACCTAACTTCAAATTACCTTGACAAAATCCTTGAGATCAAAAGGAAAGTGTTCATGGTAGGTCTGCAGATTATACCTAGAAATCTCCTTTTCTATATTAACGACGTCTAACATGGATTCACATGTATAGGGGCCAAATCCAACTGGGAATTGCATGGTCACCCTTCTTCGCTCCTGACATCTTTTGTTGACATCAACCAATTGTCTGCAAACTTCAATCATGACAAATTTATCCTCAGGGTGCCTTAGGAGTTTAATTAGAAAACTAGTGAAACTGCACACCCTGATGTAAGAGAACCTCTAAAACTGGATAAAATGATTACCATAGTAGTCGAAAAACTACATGGCTTCAAGAGAAAGCCACATTTCCATTTTCCCTTGTAGGTCTCTCGTCATCCTCGTAGTGAATGTGTCTAATATCCTTCTGTGATGAAAGAAACTCTTATGCAATTGTAGCTTATCAAGATACTCAAAAATAAGTACCTGGTCATGAGGAAGATTACTTGGCCTTAGGCTTGGCCAAGGCCTGGTACTTGCAATAACATAGATCAAATAAGAGGACATGAAGAATGCCCTATTGACTTGGAAATGAGCTAGCTGACTGTGTACCCTGTCACTGGTAAGTGTCGCCCAATATAGAAATCGTGTTCCCCCCAGTGTAATTTGTATGAAGAAATACATCCATTATTGGAAACCAAAAGCATCTTCGTTTCCTCGAATTCAGTGAAGCAACAAAATTATGTTGGATATCTCTTTTGCAAAATGGTTCCTATGCAAATTCTAGGGTAACTGGGATTTTCCCCCTCTTGGTTTTTCCAGCTAGTTTCTTGCCATTATATTTCGGTAATACCCCTTCTTAAAAGAAAACTCAGCCTGAGCATTGGTAAAATCCATGGGCGGGTAGGGTTCTTTTTAAGGAATTTTTAAACATGAAGCAAAGGTGTCTCTTTGGATTTTAACCACCAACTGGTTATCCTCAGTTCTTATTTCTTGAGTTTGGACATTGTAATGCCTTTATGCATTCTAAAATCAATTCTCGACATTGGACATCCATGAGAAAAGTGGCTGCTTCTACTAATCTTCTCTCAATTACCCTCTGAGTGATAGGTGGTGGGTTGGGAGTATTGAACTTCTATTTAAGGTTAGCTAAATTTATTGGCCCCAACTTAGTATCTCCAATTTCTGGCATTTCACATGTTAATCCCACAACATATTCATACCCTTGACCCTTAATTCTGGCCATTCTTGGGCTACTAGGGTTTGAACATATTCTTACAGATAATTCACAATACAGGGGAGGACAAACTTGGAAACTATATGTTCATAAGGAGATAAGAATAAAAATACCTCAGAATGAGCTTAGATTCTAAGGACGGAGGTCTGCATTGGTGTGCTCCTTTTTCTTCACGTTTCCCAAAGTGAATGTCACGGATGAAGAATGATTGTCCCTGACATGATTTTCCTCTTTAACTCCTGTGAGAAGTGTGCTAGTAGATAGACATTAAATGCATCTCTTATGTTGTGTTGACACGTGTCAACTCATGTCATTGTTTAATATAACCGCTTTTTTAAAATTTGAAAAGGGTCATGTGAGCGAGAAAATGGGAAGTTCATATAACCTTATAAATCACCACCTGAGTTCAACTTGGGCCACAAAACACCGCCCACATCTTAACAGGACTATTTTCTTTCTAGGCGGTAAGTGGAGAGTTAAACAAACTTTGTAACACACCACCAACACTGATAAGCTTAAAAATAAACTGGGCAAAAAGTTCAAGTAACTGAGAAAAACACCGCTAATAACTCCAAACATGCGAAAATATTTAAGGAGTGGGCAAGGGGTGAGTTAGAGTAACTTGGTAAATCACCGCTTGAGGTATAACAAACAACCAGAACATTGCCAGAGTATAACTTAGTCGAAATTCTAAGGGATAAGTCTAGTTTTTGGAGGGGGCCCAAAAAGTAGATAAAAAATGGCTCTTATTGGGGACGAAGACTTACAAGGATGAATCAATGAACCTAGAAGCAAATTTATATGATTAGTTTCTTATCCATTGGGCAACATAGTCTAGTAATTATTCGAACTGAAACTCTCAAACACAAAGAAGGCACAACTAGAACATAAAACAAAACCTATACTAACTATTTACAAGAAGAAAGTTCCGAAGGGAACTCAGATTTGGTAGAGCTTGAGGTCTTTCCCGTTATAAGGAATAAGAAGGGGAGTATTATCATTAGGATAAGATAGACGGAAAGTATTAGGCCCACTCTCTTGAATGACTTTGAACGGACCGGTCTAGAATGCGTCAAATTTCTTGTGGGCCCCCTTAGGTTCCTTGCGTTTGTCCCTTAATAATACCAGATCTCCAATCATGAACTTCCTTGGGCTAGCCTTCTTATCAAAAATATTCTTGACCTTCGCCTGATGCATGGTTATCTTGTCTACCATCTCATCGTGTTGTTCTTCAATCTTTGTCAAGAATAAGATTCACTTTTCCAAAGCATCACAAAACTCCTGATCCTCAATAACAATCTATAGTTTGCAGGTAGATAGTTCCAATGGAAGAGGTAGCACACTCCCTACTCCATAGACCAATTCGAAAGGGGTCATCCCAATTACCTTCTTAGGGGTGGTCTTGTCTACCCACAAAAATTCATACAACCTCTTACGCCAATATTTCTGACTCTCATTCACTAGCTTCTTTATAATATTTACCAATTTTTTATTACTGGACTCGGGCTGGCCGTTCCCTTGAGGATAGCAGTCTACTGAATGTGATAAGGAAATCCCATAATCATAGCAGAACAGTGATATCTCATCGAAAGAAAAACTCATTGCATTATTAGTTACCAACTTGTGAGGAACTCTGAACCTGACTAAGATATATTCTTTGATGAAATCATAGACTACTTCTGAAGTAGTCCTCTTGAGAGGAATCACCTCCACCCATTTGGTGAAGTAGTCTGTTGCTGTAATAATGTGAGTATGACCTCTGCTCGATTGAGGGCTAATGGGTCCTACGAAATCTAAGCCCCACTGTTGAAAAGGTCCATCAATTAGGACGGGTCTTAGGGGAAGTGCCGCCAAGTGAGGTCTACTTGCAAACAACTTGCATTTTTTGCATCTTGCCACCCAGTAATAGGAATATTTGAACATGCCCAACCAATAGTAACTATGCCTCAGGATCTTGAAAGTGGTCACGGTTGAAGAAAAATGACCCCCATAGGCTTCATTGTGGAAAGTCCTTAACAACCTTTCTTGCTGAGCTTTGTCTACACATTTTAAGAACACACCATCCAACCTCTTTTTATATAGGGTGTCCTCCTAAATGACATATTTGGCTGCTTTCAGTTTGAGGTTCCTTTTCTGTTTCTTTGGGAGATGTTTTGGATACTCCATATGTAAGGAAGTAGGCAATATCTAAAAACCACTCATCTTGGAGACTAATAGTTAGAGCTAGAGGGAGATATTCCTCACCTTTCTGCTCATTATGATCCCCCACCATGAGTTTGCAAAGTCCTTTCCCTCAAACTAACTTGGTACGCTTAAGGTCCAGGTCACAGTCTTGCACTTTAGCAATCCAGTTACCTCTTCGGTTGCAACCGACGTCCTGTTGAGTAAGGATACTTTTAACTACAGGGTCAGGTACATATACGACTGAATGTGAATACAATATATAAAAACAGAATTGTTTAACTGCCTTTACAACTGCAAATGCATGCTTTTCCATCTGAGAGTAATTAAGCTCATGCTTTTTCAATGTGACACTCATGAATGCTATGGGGGCTTGCACATTCTTCTCGTCTGCTTGCAGTAAAATGGTAGATATGGTATGCTTTGAAGCATAACAATAAATAATTAATTATTTTTTGAAATCCAAATGTATCAAAATAGGGGCTTGGGAAATTGCTTCCTTGATATCACTGAAATCCCGTTTTCTAGCTTCATTCCATCTAAAAACCTGCTGTTCTTTCATCATTTCCACTATATGTTTAGATATCTCAAAAAAATCTGGAACAAATTTCCTCAGAAAATTAACTTTCCTAAAGAAAGAATCCACTCTAGTTTTACTAGAAGGGAGACTCAACTGAAGGATGGCCTTAACTTGCTCATGATCTATTCTAATCCCTTCTTTAGACACAATATGACCTAGAAGCTTATCTTCAATTACCCTGAACATAGACTTCTTGGGATTGAGGGAAATGCCATGTTCTTTACACCTCTAAAGCACTTGCTCTAAATCCCTCAAGTGATTTTCCCTCTTCTTGGAGAAAACCATTAAGTCATCCAGATAAATAACTATGATTTTGTTTTGGAAGTCTCCAAAAGATAGGTCCATAGCTCTTTGAAATGTTGCACCAACATTAATGAGTCTGAAAGGCATCCTATTGTAGGCGAAAGTTCCCCAAGGCGTGGTGAACGCCGTTTTGTGTTGGTCTTCTCCTGCCACACTAATTTGGTTATAACCAGAGAAGCCATCTAACATAGACATCATTTCAGAGCTAACGACTGTCTGTAGGATGTGGTCCATGTTAGGAAGTGGGTAGTTATATTTCAGGGACACTTGGTTGAGATTTCTAAATTTCACAAAAATCCTTATCTCTCAATTCTTTTTACGGATTGGAACAATGTTGGCCACCCATGTTGAATGATGAATTAGGTAAATTATTCTTGCTTTAAACATCTTCTCAATCTTCCTAAAAATGGCGTCGGTCACTTTAGGGTTATAATTTCTTTGCTTTTGTCTAAAAGCAGAGATCCCACCTTTCAATGGAATGTGGTGCTGAAATTTCCCGCCCATGAAATTCTTAAGATCATCATAGCACCAAGCAAAAACCTCCTTGAAATTTTCTGCCCATAAAATTCTTAAGATTATCAACTTCTCTCTTTCTTCTGGGGAGCAACACTTTCCTATGTAAACCATCTTAGGAGAGTCAGGAGTCCCAATGTTCATTGCTTCAAAATCACCAGAGCTATTGATAGATTCATTCATCTTCCATTTAATAGATCGATCATGTCGATCAAATAAATCTTCCAAGGAGACTAACCCTTTAGGGATTTTATTACCTTTTAGCTGTATGATCCCATCTTTCAATTCACTAGCGTCATTAGGGACAAATTCTTTACACTCGTTGGAACTTCCTTCAAAGAAGGTTTGGGAGAAAATTTCAGCATTCTCTAGGAAGGCCTAAATCTGCTTATCATTTTCAAACACTTGCCATTGATTAACATTTTTGAAAACACTGGGCCAATAGATTAACTCAATCTTGTAAGATTTGTTTTTGAAATCTGGATGAGGTAGTAGAAGAGAAGCAAAGACAGCTAGAGAATCAACTCTATAATTTCTTTCCCTAGGAATGATCGCTATTGAAAATGCATCAAAACATTCAATGGCATCCCACACCTGGTTTTTGTAGTGTCTTAGTCTTTCATTTTTGACAGTGAAAACTTTTCGTACCTACTTAATAATCAATTCTACATCACCTAGGACTCTAAGAATCTTGATTCCCATGCTCCTTGCCTTGACTAACCCTAATAAGAGGGCGTCGTACTCAACAATATTGTTAGTGTTAGCAAATTTCAACTTGTAGGAGAAAGGGTGTTGTTTCCCTGAAGGGGAAATGAGAACCACACCTGCTCCTGATCTAGAATTGGAACAAATTCCATCAAACTCCATTGTCCAGAGTTCTGGACTAAGACCCAAATCAACTACATTGACTACTTTACCTTCATCAAAAAACATGTAATTCCCAAATTCATTTTCTTCAAATAAGATTTGTGCCTTAGGATCCTCTGACTTCACCATTGTTATTTTTTACTTGGGCTTAGGATCCAAGTGTACCTTCTTATTACCAACAGGTATAGTGGCATAAGACCAATCTAGTTGAATTTCGCCAACTAGGTCTTTGCAAAAACTCCTACTTAATAACATACCATAATTGGCTGGTATATCAGCTAGTAAAATAGTGAGCTTAAGCCGCTTATTTGGATGGGCTACAAGTGCAACTTATGCATCTTTAATCTGTCCAATTAGAGGAACCTGTTTGGATTCCATAGAATAAAATTTCCCAAATGTCTTGGTTAGACCCAATCCTAGAGCTTTTGTAGTTTGTGTAGGTATAACATTGTCAGAGGCACCATAATCAATGATACAATTATTCAATTTGAAACCATTAATAAACATGGATACATAAAAAGGATTAGGCCTATCATTAAAAGTGTATGATGAGGACGTTTTACTGCTTGAAGCCACATTTTCTATGGAGTCTTGAGAGTTAATCATGTTCATCTAAATCAGCATGAGACTCATATTTTCCTGGTCTAACAAATTCAATTAGTCTATCTAATTCTTTAGGATTCATGCACAAGTATTCTGCTTGTGAAATTTGTATCTTAGAATTCTTGCAAAACTCTACTATATCGAAAGCTCCAAGAGGCTTTTCAATAGGTAACACATGAGAATATTTGGAAGAATCTTCCATGGTTGTGTGTGTAACAGTTTTTCCCTTTGAAGTAGCACTAGCTCTAGTAAGCAAAAAATTAGGATAATTTTGATTACCTTTTTGATTGGTGTTTTTCTATCCTTGTGTGACAGTGGCATAGGTAAGATCGTCCAGATTAATATAGACATCCCCGCCTCTATCATCTTCAGGTTCAAACTCGAGTTACCCATTTACAGAGTCACCATACTGACTGGGAGGGGTCCCTTCCTTAGTAACATCCTCAATGACCTCCTTCATAGTAGCCATTTGCATGAATCTATTCATTTTAGGACACTCCACTCCATCATGATCAATAGTAAGATGAAAGGTGCACATATTATTTCTATGGTCTCCTAGAGGAGCTTCTATTGCCAACCTCCGCTGAGTCGGAGGTACGGGAAGGTTCTTATTGCCTAGCTGATAGTTTGCTTTCCTTGAGTAGTCCTGATAAGGTTGATTATTTTTTAGGTAATTTACTTTTGAGTGCAATAATATCATTTTCCAATTGTTGTATCATGGGATCATAGGAGGTAGTCGGCTACAACTTATTGGTATGCACATCTCTTTTCTATTTTCCCACTGTAATGAAATCATCTTCCAACTCGATAGCAAGGGTTTGCATGGCTTCCAAGGTATTCACTGGTTGACTTTTTAGAAGCAATCCAATATCTGGATGTTGTGCATTGATAAATAAATACTTTTGAGTCTCCACTGGCAGCCTCTTAGCGGCATTGATCCGAGCTAACAACCTATTAAATTTTGCAACAAACTCCCTCATAGGTTTGCTCACCTCTTTCTTCATTTGAGTTACCTGTGCTAGTAAAGAGATATCATCATCTACACTTTTAAACCTAGCTTCGAACTTGCTTAACATGGTTGCCTAGTTGTTAATTGAGCCATGCGATAGTTGATAAAACCACTGTGCTGCAGTGTCCACCAAAGATTCTACAAAAAGTCTAACCGCTACATCTTCTTCCTGTACCCCAAGCACATCGCAAGCCACAAAGAAAGTATCAATATATTCTTCAAGCAAAATATTTCTATTGCCCCTAAATTTGGGTAGGTTCTTACGAGAGCCTTTAGGAAAGTCATGCAAATTGTTTCCTAGATTCAAAGGACCTATAGCGGCCTTCCATGGGATAGGCAGGGGATTAGCCATGGTATGTGGGAAGTTTATGACTATTGGAAGGACAATTCTGTGTAGCACTAGGGATTGAGATGTTGAATAATCAGGAGGTGCCCTAGTTGGGGAAGCAAGTCTACTTTTGGCTCCAACCTGTCTTCGAGAGGGGGCTAATATAGGAAAAGTTACTATTCCACAAAGAATCAAAGACTAGATTAGAGACACCTCAGCTTCTTTCCCCTCTAGTAAACCTTCTAGAATCTAGGATGAGTGTAAATTATTCAATATGGAAAACCAAGATAAGGTAACTCAAATTTTATTGGTTTGTTCGCCAGCGGAGTCGCCAAAAATCCATTGGTTAATAGATTGGGAACCTTGAGAAATGGCAAATGACTTAGCTTCGAAAGGTGCGATTGTTTCCAACAACTCTGGAAAGTTCACAATTTCATTTGTGAATTTCCTTTGAATTTTGGAGGTACAACTCCCTCGTATGATATGCAGTGAATTTGTATGTCCTAACTAAACATGGGTATGCTTTTAACCCGAAAGCAGGAAAGGCGAACATAATAAAAGGAAAATTCCTTATATTAATTGCAAGGAAAATGATACTAGAGAAGTTGGCTCAAAGACCAACGTGCGCTTAACAAACCATGAAACCAGTGCATATAGAGCAGATTATATATAATTACTCGCACAAAGACCAATTGCATAAGATGTAAAAGCAGAAACATAGACCTTATATTACTTGTAAATTGAAATCAAATACAAAGATAATGTATATACCAACTCACAGGAAAGCATAAACATCCATAATCACCTCAAACACACAAATTTAAGACTATCTATTATCTTTGTAAGCTAAATGCACACTGACAGATAGAGATTTCAATTCACAACAAAAAATTGTATTCAATATCGTAATACCAAGTCTTTCTATGATGTACAAAGTGAGAGACAGTTAAAGATAATTACATATATAAGGTGGGTAGAGTAACTGTCTCTTTGCCCGAAACTAATTTTTAAATAAGTCTTTCAAGAAATAAAGTAACATAATTAAGTCGATGGCGCTTCACTTCCCGGTTCTATGGATGTGGCAAGCCATTTCTGCAAGGTTTGGAAGGCCTTGATGATGTGTGGGAGTTCTTTGTGATGTGGGATAGTCACATTTCTCATTCGTAACTTCGATGACAATTGACAGTTTTTAACGGCTTCGATTTTCTAATCATAAGACTTCATGAGACCTGTGGCTTATGTCAAGACAAGGTCTAATTCACTGGACTTTCTCAAATGTTCTGTGTTGAAAGATTGTGAGTTAAAAATCCCATCAATCAATTTCTGAAAGTTGTCCTTCAAGGTTTCAACATTCTCCCCACTTCCATCTCCTTCTTTATTAAGATGCAATCTGAGAGCGACAAGATTCATATGAATCTCTTCTAAGATTGCATTACATTCGACTTGTACCTCCTGAACCTTTTGTGAACTCTACTTCACTTCCTATAGTTTCCATTCCATGTTTTTGCTCCAAATCAAGAAACGACCGTCAATAGTGTTGGGTATAATCTGTTCAGCAGCCAACTTCTCCATCCCAAATCTTATCATAGCCTTAATTTCATTCATGATTCCATGTTCTTTCTTCCTTCCCAACATTAGTAATCCCCTCCTAAATCTCTAGCCTTGAAGCATTCACCCTATGCAAACACCTGAGGGATTCAAAGATGATATAATCGCCTCTCCCGACTAATCCAGTGCTCCACTCTTCCATGGCCTTACCAAAATTCTTGCATCTTTTCATTCTACTCAATGCCTCCTTTCCCACTAAAGCCAAAGGGTCAGAGGATGATTCAACTTGGGATATTGGTTGAGGTGGCATGTCAAAAAATGATCTTAGGAAATCAATCAGGACTTGAATTTTTATTTTCAATTCATCTTACTCTCCTTTTCATTCTTTGATCTCTCCACCATTCTTGCTGCAGAAACTTGAAAAATATGCACATCACCATCTCTCATAGGCAGTCTGAGATCGATCCTGTCAATATCAAAATCACTAGTCATGGCTTGATGGAACTCTTTCTATGTGGTAGGACATGCTACTTTTAGGCGTAGGTTTCTTGATCCAATGTCATCGATTAAACGAGCAATAGTTTTTAACTTCTTTGGCTTTGGTGTTCTTTGGTGTAACTTCCCTACCATGTCCTGCTTCAAAAGGTCCAGTTGCACCACTTTTCTTTTCCTGGATAGAGTATCTTCTAACCACATAGGAGTGTTAGGGATGTTGGCTACTTTGGAATTAGAAGAGCCAAACAGTACTCTATTGGTGGGAGGAGTATCAGTTTGAGCATATTGAAATGGGCATGGTGAAGGTCTCTTTTTTGAAGATTCATCAACTTCCTTGTCAGGTGATGACCAGGGTGATGGAGAAGTAGAGCTAATATCAATATTTTTTAAAATATCTGCTTCTTTGTCATCACCTTTTTCCTATTCTAGAATGGGTAAATTAGGAAGGTCTTCTCCACAAGTTTATTGAAGCATATCTTTGTTAGGGGGTTCATCACCATCACTTTGAGCCTCAGATTGTGATGGTTGCACAACAGGACCAGAAGTCCCTGTAATTGTAAAAGACTGACTGTCGCCTCCTATTGGTTGAGTGTTTTGTGATCTAGTATTGGGGTGGGATTGATCTGTCTTTTTCTTTGTGGCCCATTCTTGAGTTCTTTCCAAGAAATCAGTAGTTCTAGCCTTAATGGTCTCTTTCTCTTTACTACTCCAGTCCATGGAAGGAATAGGGCGACTGGCTATTAATTCTGTAAAAACTGGGTCTACTAAATCTGACCCGTCATCCTCAATTCCTTGTACATCAAAACTCAAATTAAAGGTAATAATCTACCTCAAATATTGTCTCATCCAACTTCTTCTCCTCACCTCAAATTCATCAAAACAATCTGCCCAATAATCCTCCAGGGCAGGAAAATGAAGAAAAGTTGGACCTAACTTTAAATTATCCTTGACAAAATCCTTGAGATCAAAAGGAAAAAGTTCATCGTAGGTCTATAGTTTATACCTAGATATCTCCTTTTCTATATTAAGGGTGTCTGACATGGATTCACATGTATAGGGGGAAAATCCAACTGGGAATTGCATGGTCACCCTGCTTCACTCCTGACATCTTTTTTTGACATCAACCAACTGTTTGCAAACTTTAATCATGACAAATTTATCCTCAGGGTGCTTCGGGAGTTTAATTGGAAAACTAGTGAAACCGCCCACCCTGATGTAAGAGAACCTCTGAAACTGGATAAAATGACTACCATAGTAGTCAAAAAATTGCATGGCTTTAGGCGAAAGCCACATTTCCATTTTCCCTTGTAGGTCTCTCATCATCCTCATAGTGAATGTGTTTGATATCCTTCTGTGATGAAGGAAACTCTTATGCAACTGTAGCTTATCAAGATACTAAAAAATAGGTACCTAGTCACGAGGAAGATTACTTGGCCTCAGGCCTGGCCAAGGCCTAGTACTTGAAATAGCGTAGATCAAATAAGAGGACATGAAGAAAACCCTATTGAATTGGAAATAAGCTAGCTGACTGTGTACCCTATCACTGATAAGTTTTGCCCAGTCTAGAAATCGTGTTTCCCCCAGTATAATTTGTATGAAGAAATGCATCCATTCTTGGAAACCAAAAGCATCTTCGTTTCCCCGAATTCTGTGAAGCAACAAAATTATGTTGGATATCTCTTCTGCAAAATGGTTCCTATGTAAATTCCGGGGTAACTGGAATTTTCCCCCTTTTGGTTTCACCAGCTAGTTTCTTGCCATTATATTTTGGTAGTACCCCTTCTTAAAAGAAAACTCAGCCTGAGGATTGGTAAAATCCATGGGCAAGTAGGGTTCTTTTTCAAGAATTTTTAAACATGAAGCAAAGGAGCCTCTTTGAATTTTAACCACCAACCGGTTGTCCTCAGTTCTTATTTCCTGAGTCTGGACATTGTAATGCCTTATGCATTCTAAAATCAATTCTGGACACTAGACAACCACGAGAAAAGTGGTTGCTTCTACTAATTCGCTCTCAATTACCCTCTGAGTGATAGGTGGTGGGTTGGGAGCATTGAACTTCTTTTTAAGCTCAACTAAATTTATTGGCCCCATCTTAGTATCTCCAATTTATGACATTTCACATGTTAATCCCGCAACGTATTCATACCCTTGACACTTAATTTTTGCCATTCTTGGGCTACTAGGGTTTGAACAGATTCTTACCAGATAATTCACAATACAGGGGAGGACAAACTTGGAAACTACATGTTCATAAGGAGATAATAATAGAAATACCTCAGAATGAGCCCGAATTCTGAGGATGGAGGTCTGCATTGGTGTGCTCCTTTTTCTTTGTGTTTTCCAGAGTGAATTTCATAATTGAAGAATGATTGCCCCTGACACAATTTTCCCCTTTAACTCCTGTGAGAAGTGTGCTAGTAGATAGATATTAAATGCATCTCTTATGTCATGTCGGCACATGTCAACTCTCATGTCATTGTCTAATATAACCACTTTTCAAATTTTTGAAAAGGAACGGTCATGCGAGCGAGAAAATGGGAAGTTCATATAACCTTATATATCACCACTTGAGTTCAACTTGGGCCACAAAACACCACCCACATCTTAATGAGACTATTTTCTTTCTAGGTGGTATGTGGAGAGTTAAACAAACTTTGTAACACACCACCAGCATTGATAAGCTTAAAATAAACCGGGTGAAAAGTTCAAGTAACTGAGGAAAACACCCCTAATAACTCCAAACATGTGAAAAGCTTTAAGGAACATGCGAGGGGTGAGTTAGAGTAACTTGGTAAATCACTGCCCGAGTTATAACAAACAACCATAACACCACTAGAGTATAACTTAGTTGAAATTCAAAGGGATAAGTCTAGTTTTTGGAGGGGGGCCCACAAAGGTCTACCTCCATTGCTTTGTAAGGGTACTTCATATATTTGGTCAGTGGATTAGGTTGAGCATCTACTAGGGTTATAGTTTCCATCTTTCTCTCCTTTCTTCCTCTCAAATCAACCCTTGCTCTCCTTCCTTTTCTTGTTTGGGTTCCTCATTGCTTCTTTAGATTGTTCACAATCACTTTGTATCTCCTTGTTTAGGATTTGTAGCTCACACAACTCAATTCTACTCTTATTGCTCACACTTGGAAATTTTTGATTAGTGACCACTCAAAGTGAATCTTTTGCATTTTGGTGTGCTTATAGAAGCTTTCAACAATAAATTTGTGCACTATAGTGGTCAAACCTTTAAAAATACATACACTTTATTACTATTGTACACTATGTTGCATATAATACAAGATTTCACCTCATATTCTAATCTATTGCATGGTAGTGTTTTAATTTGGCACCATTCATGTGTAGTCAATATTTGATTTTGTAGGGTTAAGGTCCAAGCCACCACATACTAACTTCTTGTCTTTGTGAATTTTCTATAATACAATAGTACCATATCATCAACCTAGAATGTCTTACTCATATTTCTATCATGCCAAGCTTTCTAATACTTCTTTTCTTGACTTTGATTATATATTGCTAGCAATAAATTTTCATCTAAATTTTATAATTCAGTAAATCTTTCTTGTAATAAATATTCTTCATTTAGTCATAGGTTGTTTGTTATTCTTATTCACTAAATGGGCCATGTCATGCCAAGTTGATAAAAAACTCAAAAGGACAATTTTATTATTCTCTTATATGTAGTCATATATTCCCATAATATTGCCAATATTTTCATATCCCGCTCATGGAATTTGTATTCAACATTTTAGTTGATGCAAAAACTAAGATTTTATTGAAAGCTGCACTTGCTCAGCTGGCCTGAGAATGATAGGGGCTATTGCAATTTTGTGTGATCATAAAGTTGTCCAGAAGTTCCACAATTGTTTCATTAACAATTTCTTTTCCTTGATCATTGGTTATACTTAAGAGACAACCAAATATTGTAATAATAGTTTTATATGTGAACTTGGTGATAATTTTTGCTTTGTAATCTTTAGTTGAATTTTATTTTACCCATCTTCTTAGGTATTCAATGCTTGTTATTATAAATCTTCCATGTGACTTACTAGCTAGAGGATATATTGGCCCAATAAGATCTATGATCCACTTTTCAAATGAAATGTGTGAGTACTGGCCACAAAATAATTTTATCACATATGAATTTTCTTCCCACCCTTTGATTCATCACAAATTTGTACCTACCTATTAACATCTTTAAATAGTGTGGGCTACCATATTCACCTTCGCCAAGGTTTCATCTTGAGAGTTATGTCCTTATGATATCCCTTTAGGTAGTTCTCTCAAAATATTCTCTTTCATGCTCCAATACTACTCTTTATTACCTCATCTCTGCCTATAATATGTAGTTCATCTTTAATTAAAGTATTAGGGTAATTATTTCTCCATTAATCTGTTTCTTTCTTCTTTGGAGCTACCCTCAAGGAATTCATTAATTGACAATTGAATGCAAATAAATGTGAAACAAAAACAAATGATTCAAACTATCAAATTTAAATGCCATTCCACACCTAAATGCAAACTTAATATTAAGCTAAGGAACTTTCATAAATAGATTAAAGACAATAAGAAATCCCTCACCTACAAGCCCCAACCCTCTTGTTACAATAATGGTGGTTGTGTTACGAAATTACTAGGCTAATCAAACCATTTCCTACATAACCCTATGAAATAAAACCATGCATACAAACTTACAAAATAATCATAATACAATATCAAAGACATGCCACAAGCTTACACACGATATGCCTTAGGAAAATCCTCAAGACAAAAAAACCTAACCTCCAAAAGCATCCAAACTCAATGAATTATTCAACAATGAAATATTACAAGACACAAAGTTTTCATGAATACTTATATAACCTCAAAATCATCCAATTCATCTTCCATGTGACCAAGAATAAAAGTAGCCATACAACCACACATCCCATGCCATACTTCAAATATGCACTCTACAAGAGAGCTCAATATAAATGACAACTAACCTCAAAGGTTATGATAACAAACCAACCAACTAGCCAACCTCAACCATTAAACATGTACTTGATTTTATAGATTCAAGCTCACACAAAACAACCAGGTGGTATAGGTGAAACCTTGTGCTTCAAAACTTTGAGTGTGCAAAACCATTGATTCCAACATTCAGTTTTTGGTACTAAGTTTTGATAATATTAAATATTTTTTTCAACATGCAACACATACATAATATATCTAACCAATGTTACATACAACTTTACAAGTGGTTCCAAATAAATATTTCATTGGCTAAACACATCTCTAAAGATGCACTGCATATAAATATTTATTTTACATAATTAAAATATTTTTTGCTTGTGCAAGGTGTATATCAATATTTTCCTAATATCTCACTTGTATACATTGCATAAGGATTAATCAATGAAATACTTCAGTATAGCCATCCATGAAACCACATGAATTTCTAACACGCTCTTGTTCTCCATTAATATATTTGTAATATCATTCAAGATGATTGCCATCTCAAGAAAGATCTCTCATCCTCCAACATGCCACCTATGGAAGAAAAGAAACAAGCCAGGGTGAAGATGTACCAATCCAAAGAACACAAGTATCAAATCCAAGTGATAACATAGACTCCAAGTTGTTACTAAGGAAAAAACCCACATGACTAGAAATAGCAACCACAACAAATGCTAATCCATCTAATTATCCATACATTTAATGTATTTAAACATTAATAGAACTCATGCTTATAACATATCCAACCCATTAAGCTTAATCACAAGCTCTTTGTATAAACATCTCAATGAAGAAAATACATGTCTAAGAAGTTCCCCTACATGGATAATGCCAAATATGGAAGTAAATAAAGACATACCAAGTCTACCAATCAACACTCATACCAAGGTGTGGCTAATAATCAAAACCATGTAGTAACAAATAACAATCACAATGATCCACACATCACAAAATCGTTGTATAATATCTCACAACAAGTCATCATAACTCCCTGAAATACACCACACCAAACCTATAAATCATATCATATAACATGTTATGCTACCAACACCTCAAAGTGCTAAGTTATGCCAAGTTATATCTTCACAACCCCAACTAAAAATTCTTAGCACCCAACCATTCAATGTCATAGATCAAAAAAAGCATATGCATCTTATATAACCAACATGGATGTAATCCTCTCTAAAAAAGTAAGATCAAACTCAAATCCATTCCCAAAACTAGGAAATCAACCTAATAACATCTCTGAATGTTCCTCATAAATGACATCATAAATTAAAATCATATGCAGAATGAGATAAACATGCTAAACACTCCTAAAATGAACCGTTTAGAGCTAATGAGCATACCTCAAGACCCATACCAAAGAGAAAATAAAACATAACACATAATGCATATAAAAACAAGATGGGAAATACCTATTAGATGCTTATCCATTGAGTAGACCAAGAGTGGGGAATGAGATTGCTCCTCCAAGATACATGAAGCCACACTAAATCTATCCAAGAACAATATCCTCTACAATTCCATCATGAACTCACATCCATTTCCAAGTGAAGGGTCATCAAACTTCCTATTAGAATCTCCAAAGAGTGATTATCTCAAAAAATGTCTCAAAACTCATAATAACTCTAGACTCATCCAAGTCTTCAAGTATTCATGAACACGCACAACTGATCAATTCATGCTAAGCTCCAAATACAACACCACACTCTCATGAAGTTCCCAAGCACATAACCAATGTACTCAATACCATTGAAACTATTAAAATCATTGTCAAAGCTCCAATTGCAGAATTAAGAAGACATCATGACATCATGATCTAACATCTCCTCCTAGGAGATCGCATGCTCTAATGAACATATCTTGCTCCCAAGAATACCTATATCATGCCAATAATCTAATGCATAATCATGAGTCCATTATGGCATAATCCCAAACAATCCTCTCAACTAAGGATCACCTATCAAAATTGACTAGCCATAAATTGATGCCTCACCAATGACTCCAAGACTCATCTATGGCTAGCCAAGATGTCAACATATCCAATCACATAAAGATAACCATCTCTTGTCAATGAAACTCAAAATGTCACAATAATCTATTTGTACCTCACAAGAATCATGATTGAAGAGTATTTTCATGACACCCGCAACCACTATAGAAGATTATTTATCACCAAGTGATGACTCCATATCATTACCAAAGCTCCCATTAAAACATGATACCCAAATATCCATGGTATTGTGATAATCATATTCTAATTGAATATCACCCATATTTGAAACACTCAACTCCAATACCAACAACTCTAGAGAATAAGTAGAACCAAGATCTTCAAGCCAAGATGTTAAACCACAACCAAAACATCATTGTCAAAAGCTCCCACTAAATCATGTAACCAAGATATCCATGAAATTATAATAAAAAATATGCTACAAGTCCTAATAATTGACTATCCAAGCACTCTAATCATCCATTGTCTCATTCCAATGCAATATGCTAATGCATAAATGACCACAAACAAGGCCAAATAAGCAAATATGTATCAACACTGTGAATACTTATGCATATAGACATACCACATCTAACTCATCCCACTACAACTAATTGGTGGTCAATCCACAAAAACTACATAACTCATATATCCCAAAAAAATGCAACATCCAAACTCACCATCACATTAGTAACTTGAAAATTGAGATAACAAAGAAGATAACCTATAGATCTTAAGACTCAAACACTAGATCACTTGCAGATTTGATTTGCTAAATAAATCCATAATTGTGTAACCATAGTCAAGGAACCAAAAAAACATCTAAGAGATAAGACTTTTTTTCTAACACTAAACTATGCCATCACTCATAATCATGAACAAATAGAAGGTGTCACAACCTTTCCACCTTGTACATGATCATGTTGTGCTAATGCATAAACATACATGAATATTCATAATACCAGAATCATCACCATCACTATACCTATACTCAACTTTCACTAAAATGATACTCTAAGTATCACATGTGTATCAACCATGTCCTCAAACCATAAGGAAACCTATGTACTTGTCTCCATCAAACTTCATACTTTGAAAATACGTACAAACCTGTATTAGGGAGTACTACATTTGTTAACTTGCTATACCATCATATTTGTCTCATAAAAAAAGAGCTTCCACAATTTTTTAGCCACCAATTCATTTGTATGCTCATATAATTATATTAAATCTTAGGCTCTCATAAATTCTCAAATAAATAGAAACCTCTCTCTACCCATCCAAGTGAAAAGTCACTTGATCCACTATGTAGCATGTTACAAATGCTCTCCATCACCTATTCAAAATTCAAAACTTAATTTTGTATGCAAAATATATGACATGTTAACCATTTTAGAGCAATATTGACTTAAGATACCAAATTCTAACACAAATAATAAAATCTAATAACCAAAACTATACCACTATGTAGTGTTTAAAGAGAGAATTTTGATAACTATAAGAAGCCAAAAACATGATAGTGTATGTGAAAATTATGCCCTCTAGAAAAAATCCTTTCTTTTAGGAAAATACAAAGCAAGGTGGTGTTACTAGGTAGTCCTCAAGCAATGCCACTAGGGTGGTGGTGGTGCGCTGAGTAGTGTTTGAGTGAGAATTTGGGGGAGGATTTCACATGAAATAAATTCTATTTTAATTTTAAACTTTTAAGGTTTTAAATTTTTGGATAAGCCTATAGGGGCTAAGCTTTGGCTTTTCCTAATCAAGGGTTAGGATAAGGTGCTTAGCTCTCTAGTTGGGGGTCAATCAATTGTTAGTATGGGTTGACATCCTCATGCAACTTAGTACAAGTTGTCAATGGTTGGTATGTAAGTTCTTAGCTCCCATGGGGGTATGAGGGTCTATAAACCCTCTACTCCCCAAAAATTATAATTATTTTTTAAAATTTTATTAATTGTGTAGGGTTAACTTTTTGAATATTTTAAAATTTAGAACTACAAACTATATGACCATACGACCAAATCAGGACTAATTTTTTCCTAAGGCCTTGGTGGCCAAAATATGTCAAATTTAATATCAAAATTCATCTCTTAGGTCTTGGTGGCTAAAATATGTCAGAACTACAAACTATATGACCATATGACCAAATCAGGGTTAATTTTTTCCTAAGGCCTTGGTGGCTAAAATATGTTAGAACTGCAAACTATATGGCCATACGACCAAATCAGGGCTAATTTTTTCCTAAGGTCTTGATGGCCAAAATATGTCAAATTTAATATCAAAATTCATCTCTTAGGTCTTGGTGGCTAAAATATGTCAGAACTACAAACTATATGACCATATGACCAAATCAGGGTTAATTTTTTCCTAAGGCCTTGGTGGCTAAAATATGTTAGAACTACAAACTATATGGCCATACGATTAAATCAGGGCTAATTTTTTCCTAAGGCCTTGGTGGCCAAAATATGTCAAATTTAATATCAAAATTCATCTCTTAGGCCTCCTGGATCTAATGGTGAGGTTCATTTTGTTCTATGAGATAATTTTTCAAAATTCCTCCACAAAACCCTCTTAGAGAACACTTAGAGAAAACATTTTTTACCAAATCTTTTTCAAACCCCAAATTTACTAAAATAACCACAAATCTTTAAACCCCAAACTCTAAATCTATAATTTTCACAACCTACACAACACACATCACACCTTGATATATCTAAAATATCTCTAGCATTGTTATGGCTTCAACTTTGCATTAGATCTACACTAACAAGGGTTAAAAAAATCAAGAAGCTCTCATATCCCTCAACCACAACCATATCTCTAATGCCGCTTGTTAGGAATTATTATGAGATAAAAGAATGTATACAATCTTAAAGAATAGCCATAATGAAAAGATCAATGACATACCACAATATTACACAAGGTATACCCTAAAAAAGCTCTCAAGTGGGAAAAACCCAACCTTTAAAAGAATTTGCACTTAATATATTACTCAATGATGAAATATTACAATACACTTACAAAGTGTTCATGAATAATTCTTAAACATTAAACTCCTCCAATGCATTTTCCATGTGTCCAAGCATAATGGGTAACCATGCAACAACATGTCCCTATTGTGCTTCACATATGCACTCTACAAGAGAACTCAATACAAATGATAACCAACCTCAAATTTTATGATAACCAACTAGCTAACTAGCCAAATTTAACCATTAAACATATGCTTTCTTTTATAGATTTAAGCTCACACAAAACAACCAATTGATATAAGTAAAACTATGTGCCTCAAAACCATGAGTACACAACCATTAACCCAAACATTTATTTTTTGGTACTAAGTTTTCTTAATATTAAATATTTTTCTCATGTGCAACTCATATGTGAAATACCTAACCAATATTACATGTAGTTTTATAAGTGAGCTAAAATAAATATTTAATGCAACTAAACACATCTCTAAATATGCACCACAAATAAATATTTATTTTACATAATAATTTTTTTTTTCTTGTGTAAGGTGCACAACACCTTTTTCCTAACATTGTGTTCAAAGTGGATTGGTATATGAGAGATTGAAAGTGGTTGCTCACTTGGATAACATGACTTTGTATTCCAAGAATCCCTCTTCTTGGATCATATGATGATCTATTTATATATTTGGAGGATGAAGGATCAATAGATGAGATTGATTTGGAAGATAAATAGCTTGAGAGGATTGGATGGATACGAAGCCTCCAAGTGTCATATTGTGGTTGGTGCATGTGAGGAGGTCCATGATTCAATGGATTTGGATGAAAGAAATTTCCCAAATTGAGTGGATGGACAATATTTGATGAGAGGATTTTATGGAGCCTTGTGCATGTGTTGAGCCACATGCAAGGTTGTCTTTAATAATGATGCTTAGAATTTTGTAAGTGATTAAATAGTTAACTTTTTTTTTTTAACCAACTAATGGTTTGAGGTTGAATTGGGAAATTAAATAAACAATTCATATTTATTTCCATTTTGGAAGATTGAGATACGAGTAATGAATTTAATCAGATAATTAATTTTTATTTAATAAACACTGAAGGGGGATATATGCAAGACAAGATGTTAGGATATGGTAAAATTTAGGTGTCTACATTTCACCCCTCTTTGAGATGGTATTGCAACTAAGAGAAGAAAAAACATTTTGAAGAAAGATAAAATATAACACTTTTGGGAAGAGATTGGAATAGTGGTAGGATTTTATAGTCATTGAAAGGAGGAGAGTGACGAAGAGGACTGAGTAATGGATACCCCTTCAAGAGGATAGGTAGGTTTGAAAAATGTATCTACTCTCAAAATGGATGTAAAAGATGCTAAGAAAGATGCTTAGTGATGTGGAAAAGATAGGCGAAGCTAGAAAGGGATGCTAATGATGGAAGAAGGGATTGGAGGATAATAGATAGAAGTAGATGAAAGGATGAATAGATTAGGATGAGAATATTGGTTGAGAGATAAAGGGAAGGGAGATGTAATAGATGAGGGAGGATAGTCATGCTATTATTTTGAGAAACTTGGTGTTTGATGTAGTGACTAATGTTATGCACCAAACTATAAAGACCATAGTGACAATGTGTCATACATATAAGGATTGGCTCAAAATAAATGTTTGCAAGAAAGAATATGCCATATTACACCATTATACGGAAAACGACGATGTTGTGATGATATGTTGCAAGGACTGTTATAGATGCAAACAAAATGATAACACACAAAAGCAAGTGAGCAAACATGCACAAATGATAGAAAGACACAATATTTTCCCCCTAGTCCAGATGAAGATAATGATGATGATGATAATGATGATAATGTTGAGGATGGATTGGATATAATGGGACAAATATACAAATTTAAAACTTGGACCCAAGTGTTGGGTGCTCATAGATAGTGGATTTATGCATAAAATTCAAGAATTTTCATCATGGTACTTGTCCAAAGTGCCATAAGAATAGTTTTCATTGGTGAATTTTGTTCCTCTTAACCTTTCAACTTTTTTTCCTTTTACATTTTTTTTTCTTTTTTCTTTTTCTTGTTTTGGATGTTGGGATGAGATGGATAGATTTGGATTTAAAATTTCTATATTGGAGTTTAGATTGGGATTTGGATCTAGATTTAGGATGCTCAGATTCAAGCATATATTTTCATGGTGAGTTGATATTATTACTTGTTGAATAAATACTTCATGATGCAAGGGGATTCTTTGGACCTCAATCAAAACTCAACAACACAAGGTATAACAAAAGAAAATTATTTTAGAAAATGCTACAATCAACAAGAAGTATGATTGTTTTATCATTCATAATTCTCCTATTTTACATAAAATCAAAGCCAATCCAAAAATACATGATTGCATCCATATGGGATGATGAAAATCCATTAAATAACAGATTTAAATCTTTAATATGACAACAAAAACATAAAAAAAGGCTGCAAATTCCTCTTCCTCAAATCAACTAGCTGCACTATGAAACAAGCTCTTCAATATGCATTTTTCAACAATCAACTCTATTTCTCTTCAACTATGGATATCATACTATATTGCTGCTATTACACACCATTAAACCTACAAAAATACTGTATTCTAGACCTCTCCTCCAAGAGCTACACCTCCTTTCTCTAACCCCCCCATTCTAGTTAAGAATAATGACTCTAAATTGGCATAGTCTTCCCCTCAACATGCATTTCAACCACCAAAATTGTAACTCCCAAAGATGCCACGCCCCAACCTAGGAAAACCCATAAAAATGCATAAAAATAAAATATTAATGCTCACCTACATGTCCAAACCACTCCTAGGAAATAACTAAGAATAACCGACAATAAAGATTCTCCACTCCTCAATATTAAATATAATTTTTGAAATTGCTCTGCCAACACAAAATGGTATCCAACTTTTCTTGCAACTACTAAGGAGTTTTAAAAGAGGCTGCAACAATTTGTAACTCCAAAAATCCAATGCCCCAAGGTGCCTTTTTTCCATTTTCAAACATTAAAATGCATTGCAACACTACCTCCAACACTAAAAATTATAAAATAAATTAAGCCAATTATTTAAAAATCTAATTTTTGGTCCAATACCATCTAATTATTTCTCAAAACATTATTAAAACTAACCACATAAAAAAAATATTTTTGGTTGATGCAAGATTACAAAAAAGCACATATGCTCTTGCATCACTTCAAATAGACCATGTTGATTGTCATTGTGCTCATAGATGTTGGTAGAAACATGACTAATTTATATGTTAGCTTCTCCAGAATGTAAACACAATACCTTTGTAGCTTTAATGTTGTAAGATGAAACCAAGGGGAATGGAAGGAAGGTTGGATGGAGGATGATGGGGATTAGACAAAAAAATAGTTTAGAGGGGTGTGCAGTAAGTTGGATAAGGGATTCAATTATGAAAAACAGGTGGATGGAAGGATGGGATGGTGATGCCATGAGGAAATTTCATGGGAACAAGGGGAACCAAGACCAATAGTGTTAGGATTAAGGTTCCATCAGCCTTGTAAATCTTATGTTATTGAATTTGTTATGTCAACACCCTTTCCAAAGGGCCTTAGGTGCCTACAGTGTTAAAAAATATATTTTTTAAATATTTTTATCCATAATTTTTAAATGCATTCATAAGAAATGAAGGGGTCCATTGACAATAATAATCAATCACTTGTAAAAAAATTAATTATCTCATCAAGTTTGGTGCTTGGAAAGGAGGAAAATATGATTTTTGGTATTCCATATAGGTGACTATTGGATTCTATAGGTTGAATTCTTAGAAAAGAGGGAAGATGTGTCACTTTGGATGTCAAAATTAAAGAATTTACACATTTTGGAGTGAATTCCAATGAGTGGGATATTTGGTTTTTGCAGGGGGATACTTGGTGCTATGTTTTACTATGGTTTGTGCCCTCTTATTTTGGAAAACCCAAGTGGTATCCTTCTTTAAAAATTCATATAAATTGGAACCTTGGGACAGTCATAAGATATCATGTTTTGGTTGTTTCCTTGAGATTTCACATGTGCACTAGTGTTGTTAGATTGAAGAAAAAGGAGTGAAAGAAGTGTTACTTTGTAATATCATTTGAAGAAGATAATACATACTTGGTCTCTCTTCTTGGTGGATTTTTTCAACAAGGGTTTTTCCTTGTAGATATTGTGGAATGTGTTGTTCTCATATGGTTTTCCATTTTTTTTGTTGATTTCAATTCCTAAATCTATTATATATTTTCACAATTAAGTATACTTATTTGAATGATGTTTCATGAAAAAGTATACTTAATTTTATATTTCTATATTGTATTTGTTTACTTTTATTCTAAAAGAATAATTACACACCCCATGATGGATGTTGAAGATATAGATCAAGATGTGGGATTTTAGATGTTGGGATTGGAATAGGGGATTTTTTATTGATAATTTTGAGATTTAAGGACACAAACATATCTAGTATTTTTAGTGTTAGGATGGGTTTGCTTCAATTCAAATTAAGGGTTTCAATATTGGGGATGGGAGATAAGTATTTTGGGATTTGGGGATGGTGTTAGCTTTTGGAGATGTATATTTGTATGCTCCACTTGGATTCTTTGCTTATTTTTACTTGGGACCCACATTATATTTGTGCTTATTTTTTATTGGTGGGACTATGTGGCACTTTTAATCTATTTTAATTTTGAATCTAATTTTGATTTGGTATTGCACGTTGACACATTATGACATGTAAATCCTTGGATCCTTGAGAATTTACTAATTCATATTATTGTGCATCCAAATTATTTCTAAAATCAATGTTATGGTCCCATGGGGAGATATTATCTTGAAATTATATGCATTTAGTGATAGATTCCCCATTTTGGAATAATTCCAGTGATGTGTGCATTTGTTGATCTTGATTGGAGACTCTAGGTGATGGGTGGTCAAGGTTAGTGATAGGTTTAGTGACATCAATGAAAGGATTTGTGATAGAAAATTCTTGATAGGAGTGACAAGAGGCACCTATTTGGATGTTGGAAGAAGTTTACATAAGATTTGAAAAGGTGTCACCAATATTTGTATAATATTTTCCTTCAAATCTATATTGGGGCCTTGAAATCCTTGATTTGTTTTGACATGTATGTGATCCAAGATTCCTTTCTCATGAAATCCTAATCCATTTCCTTGATAATTCATACTTTAACAAATTTTATTAATGATCTAGTATATTTGTTGTTTTAGGAACAAGATGTGATATTTTTTAGGTGGGTAGGGATTTTTGGATATTTGTAGTTTCTTTTGTAGTGATAAAACCATATTAGATAAAGGTGGTGGAATCAAGTAATGTGATTGTGGTTCATGGATGGGATCAATATGGGTGTTGTAATCTTGAGAGGGAATGAGATCTTGAAACAAATTGATATTGATTTAAATTGGGACAAATTTAGACATGATTTGGAACAAGCTCCTAAAATATCTAGATTTTCTTAAATGGCATGAGGGAGGAGTGGCCCATTTTATTTTATAGTTCTACTAGTGATTAATGCATGGATAGCCTCTTAGAGTTTTTCACATGGATGTGGGATCTTTGGAGTTTATGGATTTTGTATTTGATGGAATTGTGAAAAGGTTATGAGTTATTTTACACACGGGTAGACTTGTAGGAATGATGGCATAATGAGGATTTTGGGTATTATTGATGGGATTGGTATTGGTGGCCATATTGTCAATGATATGCTTGGATATCACTAAATGAGAAATGTTGTAGAACTCCATAACTTTGCTTTTTATTTTTTGCTTAATATTATATGAATAAAATACATTAAGGAAATGTTGTATGAGGGGGAATTTTATTGGGGATGGTAGATGAGATTGGTGGTAAGATTGGTGGGATAGGTTAGATTGTAAAGGTTTTGAGAATGATGGATTTTCATAAGAGTTGGAGGCTATAAGGTGATTGTGTGAGGTGGGTATTTGAGATATGGATTGGTGATGAGGTACTTGGGATAAAGAGGCATTCACCTTGTCAAAGCTACCATAAGGATGACCAATATATATGCAATTAGGATTTGTGGAATGGTGCTAGCTAGTTCTTGGTCTAGACTGCTCATGGTTGGCTAATTCAAGCTTATAGAAAGCTAGATTATAGTAATGTTATTAAGATCATTAGAGGTATACTTATCTTGATCCAAAAGACTATCATCATCATATGTTGAAAAGGATTTTGGTATCAGTTATGACAAGGGAACTCATAAAAATTGAATGGATTCATGGTGTAGGCTTTGGATTTTGAATGATAGGTATATTTTTTATGATTGGATTCAATTATAATTTTGGAAGGATTGGACCTTAAGATTTTCTTTTGGCATCAAAATATTTTGGGATTTTGATTTAATTGAGTTATCTTGTGAAAGATTAGATGTTTAGATGGATGGATGTCTTTGGATTCAAGATTGGAGATGGTTGATTTGGATAGTTATTGATTTGATTAGATTAGGATAAGGCCTCAGACCTTTGAATTGATTTAAGTTTTGAGGATTAGTTGATTTGATGTGGATTAATTTATGAGGTATGTTGATTGATTTAGGGTTTTGGATGTTGATTGGGATTACCTAGATTTTTGGATTCTTATTTTATTTGACTTGGATTACACAATATTTTGGGTTTTAGATGATTTTTATGTGATTGGTGTTGATTAATATTGGGTTGAGTTTGATTTTAGGTGATGGATTAGGGATCAAGAACTTATTGAATTAGGATGATTCTTAGATTTATGGGATTTAGGGTGTTGGATTTATTAGATGGTGATTGATTTGTTGGCTGATATACTTAAGATGTTATAGGTTCTCAAGCAAGATTTATTATGATTATATTTTGGATTGCTATACTTAAGATAGGATAAGTTATTAAGAAAGCATGGATTTGATGATGATGATCCAATTTAAGGTCTTGATTTTGATTGTGGGTTTGAATTGGGAAGATGGAAATTGATTTGATTTGATGATTCAGGAGATGGTTGGATTAGGATTTGGAGTTGTGATTTGAAGATGGTGGGCGAGTGGATTTTGATTTTGGGGGTTGGTTATGATGAAGGTTTTAAACTTTGGTTTGTAAGAGGAATTTTAAATTTTCATATTTTCAAAGGTTGGAATTTTTACTCTTACACTATTTTCAAGCATGTGGTTGGGGTTGAATCCATTCCCACTTCACCTTGTCTTATCAAGTGTACAATAAGACTCTACCAATAATGATAAATTTTATTTGATGGAACTATTTGGATTCTCACTGCCTCTGTATACCCGTTAAGAGGAGATAAGATCAAGTGCTTTTGATTCTCAAAACCACCTTGCAATATGAGGGAAGAGAATGTACACTTGTTTTCTTGGGACTAAAACAAAAAAAATAGAGCAATAATTTGTTTTTGATATACAAGGTCACCTTTTGATACAAGGAGAGAACATACACATGTAAAGTTTCTAATAAAAAACTATACAAGGGTTCATTATCAGTAACATGCAAGTGTGAAACTAGATTATTGATAAAAGGGTATATCCTTGGACAAGAAAAACTACACATAAAAAAGTTAGTAGTTTCACAAGGTGTGTTGGACTAGAAAAATATTACAAAGATGGAGGGTTAGCACCAACAAGCTACAAAAAATGGTTAGCTAAAAGCATAAAACCCAAGAAAATGATGAAATTGTATAAATATAATATACACATTGATAGAGAAATGTAAACACTAATCACAAAATATAAATACTAAAATATACATGAAAACACCAAAGGACGAGTTCATCGTTTACCAATCATCTACCTTTAGTGCACTGATTGATGAAGTAGATACATTGATTTGTCGATGTAGATGCTACAAAAAAATGTGAGTGCTAAAATGTGAACCTTACATAATAGAATAGTAAAAGTTGGCAAAAAATCCTAAAAAATATAAAATTATAAAGAGAAGATTATCAATGACAATAAAAATTGTAGGTTAGTAACCTTAGAGACTAGAAAAAACTAGAAAATGTAGAAATATAAAGACCAACATAGTATAAAATTAAGAATTTAGGGCTAATAATAGCAGTAAAATGGATGTGCCATGATTTGTGAATTTGATAAAAATATGATTAGACATACTAAACTATAGTAGGGGCCAAAAATTGTAAGGAAATGTATAAATACAAGAGTTAAATATACACACAAATGATTAGCACAAAATTAAAATAGACTATAAACCTAAAACCTTACACAAATAAACTATAGAAAGGTAAAATCCCTACAAAGTAAGTAATAAATCATGCTGGATCCATCAGTTCACACCCAAAATGCCAAAAAACAAAGGAAGATGCATGTGTTGAAACCAAGGTCACACATGCTAAGCCCATCAACCTACAACAAAAAGATACATAAGGGCTATAAGAAGATATTAAAATGGATAGGGTCCCACCAGGTGTGCCAAAATTTATGCAATCAAATGTGAAACACAAATAAATGATTCAAACTATTAAATTTAAATGCTACTTGACACCTAAATGTAGCCTCAAGATTAAGAAAAGGAACTTTCATAAATATATGAAAGACAATAATAAATTTCTCACCTACGAGCCCCTTATTGCACCAATGGTGTTTGTGATCAAAGTGGATTGGTGTGTGTGATTGAATGTGGTTTCTCACTTGGACAACATGACTTGCATTCTAAGAATATTCCTTGGACAACATGAGCTATTTATAGATTTGGAAGATGGAGGATCACAAGATGAGATTGATTTGGAGGATCAATGGTTATAAATTGTTGAGAGCATTGTATGCATGAGAAGCTTCCAAGTGTCACCTTGTGATTGATGCATATGAGGAGGTCCATGATTCAAGGTATCAGGATGGTGAATATTTTCTATATTGAATGGATTGAAAAGATTTGATGAGAGGATATTATAGAGTTTTTTGCATGCATTAAGCTATGTGCAACATTGATCCATGTATAAGGTTGAGTTGGCTAATGATTCTTAGCATAATGAAAGTGATTAATTAGTTAAATAATTTATTTTTATTTGACTAATGCTTTGAAAGAGAATTTGAAAATTATATAAATAATTTGTATTTGTTTAGTTTCCAGAATATTGAGATATGAGTGATGAACTTAATAAAATAAAATAAATAGATTTAGTTAAGTCTAACTATAGAGGAAAATGATGAAATGATTAATTAATTTAATAAATAATCAAAATTTATTTAATTAATAATGGAAAGATGATTGGATTGATCAATTAATTAATAATTGTATTTAATTAACATTGTAAGGGGACATATGTGGGATGAATTAGTGATGTTAGGATATACTAAAATTTAGGTGTCTACATTTTACCCTTTTGAGATCGTGTTGTGACTAAGAGGAGTAACAACATTATAAATAAAGATAAAATATAACACTTTTTGGAAAAGATGGGACTAGTGGCAGGATGCCCCAATTATTGGAAGAAGGGAATGATAGAGAGAAATGAGGTATATATGCCCCTTTAAGAGGATAGGTGCTTTGAATAACATGGGTGTGCTCTCAAAATAGATGAAAAAGATGCTTACTGATGAATGGGGAAGATAGGTGGGGTTAGAAAAGGATGCTAGCAATAGAAGAGAGGAATGGAGGATAACAAATAAACTTAGATGAAGGGATGGATATATTAATATGAGAATATTGGTTGAGAGGAGGGGATGGAGATGAAAATGGATGGGGGGAGTATAATCATGATAGTTAATTGGGAAACCTAGTGTCTGATGTAGCACTTGATGTTATGCATTAGGGTATAAAGACCATGGTCATGATGTGTCACATGAATAAAGGATTGGATCAAAAGAAAAGGTTACAAGAAAGCATATTCCATATGACACTATGATATGGAAGACCATGATGTTGTTGTGGTAGTATGCTACAAGGAATATTATAGATGCAAACAAATGATCACACACAAGCAAGAAATAAAGTATACACAAACCATATAAGGACAAATAATATTTTTCTCCTAGTCACAATGAAGAATAATAATTGATTAATATGACAATGATAGTATTGTTGATATAGGGATAATATATCTTAAGAACAATGCAATGATTAAAATTGATACATATTGATGATAATCATTTGATTAGAATTGATAATTATTTGCAACAAGAATAATATGACGATGATACTATTGTTGATATAGGGATAATATTGTTGTTAATCAAATTGCACTCGAAATGCTTGAATGACTAAATTTAGCAATCTGTTGAAACATGGGAACTATCTTTAGGCTGTGGATATTCCTATGGTGAAGATAGACCTCCAGATTCTAGGCTAGTTCCTATATGATGATCAATTAGGTACTTGAATAATTTATTCTGAGAAAAGGGTAAAAGGGACTAAACTGAATGCATGAACTAAAACTAAAACCTCAGTGATGCACCTAAATGATATTTACGAGCAGATTGATTCACAACTGATTATTATAGAATCTATTTTCACAACTCAAATTGGGTGATCTAATTACATAAGTGTTTCATCAGAAGGACTGATAATCCATTCTTAATGAAGGAAAATGATATTTTCACAACCAAAGGAGAGGATAAATTAACAACACAACTTATGATCTGTAACTAAAATTGCTTTTTTTTGTGTACATGTATTCATGAACGTGATAGGAATTTAAAGGCGTTGAAATCAAACACATTAAATTCACATCTTAAGCATTCAATAAATACAAAAATCTTGAATTTGAGAAGGCTAACACTGAATAGCCATAATGAAAAGAAGGAAACTCTACAAAAATGATAACCTGTAAAGCTGTAAAATTGTAATAATGTAAAAAGTTGAGTTACAAATCTTTCTCTCTGCAAAAGGTATGCCAAAGAAGATGAAAAATAAGAACTAGAGGAAAAAGATAAAATTTTTCCAATATATACAATGAGAACACACTCCAAAGTGCATGAACATGAAACTGAAAGTCAATTTCAGTGAGAAAAATGATAACTCTAAGGAAATCCCGAGCAAAATAAAATATCTCCAAAAGAAGAGCTCAAACTCATGCAAAAATGAGTGAACTCAGTCTCAAACTCACAGTCATAATGTGTACAATTGAACTGCAACTCAAACTAGTTCCAAAATGCATAAAAATAGCACTAAAAGTGAACTGAAGTCGAAAATATCTCTGAAGTTGTCCTCTCACGAGAAAAAGCAAAAACCTTGAAAAACGGGCCCGCAACTGAAGTGAACTAAATCCCATGCGCTGTAAACTCCAACTCATATCATGCATGATCAAAATATCTCGTAAACTGATGTGAAACTGAGAAAAAGTGCTAAAAATCTCCATGACTCGCATGATTAACTCGTCCTCCAGTTAGCTCTACTTGTATCTGCATGGATCTCTAATTAACTCAACTTCACATAACGTCCTTTATTTGCATTTTAAGAGGACTAAATTAATTAAATGATTTATAACATATCATTTAATTAATCAGCTTACATTGATTAATGCAAATAATAAAAGAATAATGTCAAATCAAAAGTTTGAGTCCCATTTGATGACTTTCATATATTACATTTGGCATATATCTCATATATATATTCTCCATCAATAAATATTGGCGACCACCATGCAATATTGTAAATATTTTACAATAGTCGACCATCATCACCATGCATATCACGAAATATATGATGAAATATACATTTTTCTTAAATGTTATTTCGGCCTTACTGAGTTTATGACTTTGGTGATCTCACGGGCCATCCTTAAATCATTAGGTCACTTGACATTATGGGTCAAGGCCATAGTGAAAAATGAAATGATTAATAAAGTCAAAAAATCAACTCATCAATTTAGGCTTTTAGTAAAAGCATCGAACCCTAAAAATTGTTTCATTTTCACTTATCTCTTTTGGGAGAAGGCTGTTACTAGCCGCCGCCATGATGGGAGCATCAGGGTTTCAGCTTGAAGCTTGACCTCGATTTTTCATGAAGGATTCGTGTAATAGTGCCTGGTAAGTCGACTTTGCTTAGCTTCAAAAGCTTTCAGGCTTACATAGCCGCGGAAAATGTCATTATTTCTAATGTTTCTCCTGTGATTTACTTTCCTGTCGACTTCTCAACTTTTGGCCGCCATTGAGAACCTTTTGGAAAGCTTGGATGCAACATAGTGAGTATTTTGCAATGCTAGGGACGCCATTGAGATTTTTCTTTTGGATATTTGCAAACTGAATTTGGCTTTGTCTTCCATGTAAGCTCGCCTTTCTTCTTTGATTTCTTTTATGAAAAAGAAGAGTTCGACCTCTGTCATTTCTATGGCCACTATTAAAAACCTTGACCTTAAACAAAAATTATAAAACAAGGGTTTCAAAACCCATATCTCCATATATGCTTGGCTTCATTTTCTGTTGATGTATATATATCTTGCAGGCCAAAAATTTTGTGTGTATAGTTTTTCCTTTTTCAAGTTTCCTTTCAATGCAAAAAAAATGAGAAAAACTTCTATATTTTGAGCTCGTTCTGGGTATTTGTTTTTCATGACTATTTGAAAGGATCATGTCTATCACCTATTGCCATGAGGGTTTTCTGCTAAAATCCATGTATGGCCATTTCTTTTCCTTAAAAATAAAACCCTCTCATATATTGATGTTGTGACCATGAAAACTCAACTGGGCTTTATTCTGAATGCTTTGAAAAGAAAACACAGACCATATATTTGATTTTCTTTTTAAATGGAAAAATTAATAAGGGTTTGAGACCCTTATTTCCATATAAGCTTGCTATTTGGCCTCTCTTTAGCTGCACATTTGAGCTAATAGTATTGGTGTATATCTGGAGGACTTCTTACTTTGCTTCTATTTGATACGGTGCAATATTGTCCCAAATCTTTGCTGCTCTTTTTTGGCTGGTGCAAGTTTATTCGTCATTCCACCCTATAGCTGTGAGTTCAATATTTATCCAAGTCTCAAAAAATACTAAGGAAGCATTCCTTGGTAACCTACAGTTACTTTGATGAAAGACTTATGTGTTTGCGCCCTTAGACTGCAATCTCTTTCGTGGCTGTATCATGCATCTAATAAGCACTGTCTTTCTCTTTTGCTTTCTCCTGTGCATACAGACATCTGCTGCAACTTCTATCATTGTTTGCTCTTGTGTAGAAAACCTCAGCCATCAAAACATTATTTTGAAATTTTCTCTTGCTATGGTTCACATACACCTGTTCTTTTGTGATAACAGTCGATGAAAGAATGCTATTTTAGGCTTCTATAGATTGTATCTTTTATGATCTGCTTTACTAAAATGGCACATAGTAATGATGTTTCTCTTGATGCTTTAATGTGACAATGCCTTACTTGCATATATGGCTATCCTTGATATGAAGCTCTTGCTAAAAGTTATATTTAGTTTGAAACTCGTAAGCACGCACCTCTTGCACCATGCAATGTATAGGACTGTTTGTTGTGAATGAAACTCTTACAACAATATAATTGTAGCAGAACTCATGAATGATTTGAGATTGCATCTTTGTCAACTGTATTCAACGTTATTGAGCAAAGGAAGAATGTAGATCTGCTCTATTGAATTTCCGCCATGATATGGCTTGAAAGCTACTACCTTAATGTTTATTTGAATTTCTTTCATGATAGCAGTCTTATTTCATGAATGTAATTTATATCAATAACCCTCATGTATGAATAAATGAGAGGTGTCCTTATGATATGCCGGGCTCAACCCTTGTGGGAGCCTGTTTTGCTCCATATATCTGATGAAAATAATCTTGAATATGATGAACCCATTCCTGCACATTGAAACAAACAAGTTAGTAAAAATAATCGAAGCTGAAAGCTTCCATTGAACTATGTTTTTCTTGATTGTCAGCCATTGTAACTCAATCATCTGGTGAATGCCTGATTGAATGTAAATTACATTCCTGTTGGTAGTGTAGGCATAGAGTAGAATGTAATTCATCGTTGCTTAGAGTACATCTCTAACATCATTCTTTTACAGACTTGCAGGTTCATGGAACGTGAAATCGAGGCTGCAGCTTGGAGACACAACAACTGAAGACATCAAGCGAAAGTGATTCATCATCACAGGAAATGATGAATTGCTTCTCTTCTTTGTGTTTACGTTATCTTCAGTAGTGTAGCTTATCATTGAATTTTCTATTCATTATTTGATTGTCATAATCAAATTTAGTTACTCTCGCGGCTTGTGCGAGATTTCAGTGTTTTTACAAAATGAATAAAAAGCATTATTATGCAAATTCTCAATTTTCTGTTTTAAATACTTGCACAATAAAACTGTAATTCAGATGTAATCTGATCTCTATGATGATCAATGAATACTTTAGCAACAAAATTTTAAAATTTATGTACCTATCAATGTTGAATTCGATTCAACTCTACCTGTTGGAGCTTGTAGTGAAAAATAGGTAACAAATATATCTTAAGAACAATGCAATGATTAAAATTGATACATATTGATGATAATCATTTGATTAGAATTGATCATTATTTGCAACGAAGATGGGAATAAAATCACTTAATGCTTTGAAATGATGTGCTATATTTCTTGGAAATATTGGTGTGGATTAGGATTGCTAGCATTTGAATTGAATAATTTTCTATTTGCTGCATTAGATTTGTGGGGTGATAATTTTCTTGGAATGGATGACAAGGTAAATCCAAGTGTAGAGATAGAGATGAAATAATTGAGGTATTACCTATATTGTAGATTAGAGGGATGAGGTTTGGACTGATGAATGGAGGGGTTGTTTATGGATGTTTGAAGGGTTCATGATGTGATCTTCAAGGAATACTATGTGTTATTCCCTTCATAACCACCCCATTTTGTTTTATTTTGGAACAAAATGGGTCCCCTTTTTTATTTGTTTTGTTTGCCTTTGATTGTTTGGTTGGGTCTTAGGAGTTGTTTGTTTTTCTCCTAAGTCTGTCTTTTGCTATGGCGGAGGCGGGTCCAGAACCAAATCTCAATACATAACTCTTTCAAGGTTTCTAGTTCAGATATAGTTCCGACTCTGACTCCGCCTTCTCTTTTGTTTCTCCTTTGTTTTGTTGGTTGTTTTCAACAAACACTTGGGTTGGTCCGTCCTCTTGTTTGTTGGTCGTTTCCTTGTGTTTTGTTTGTTTGCTCACGCGGAAGCAGAATCAGGATTGGAACAGAAGTATGAAATTTCAAGTTTCCATATTGTGTCCCCATTCCGACTCCGTCTCCGCTCGTTTGGACCGGGTCTGGTGTTTGCTCCGGTCCCGCTTCCCTTGTGCTTGTGTGTTTTGTTCTTTTCTTTTTGGTCGGGACCGAAGCCAAACCTGGAATCGAACTTCAAACTTTGTGAAGTTCCATTTTGGTTTTGTCTCCGCCCTTGTCCTGTTGTGTCGTGTTTTGGTCATTGTCCTTTTGTTGGGACCGGATCCGAGGTTGGAAACTAAATAAGGAACTTTGTGTGGGTTTCTTTATCTTGTCTCTGACCCGAATCCACATCCACCTTACCTTTTTGATGTTCCGTGGACTTGGCTTAACTATCTCTTCACGTTGTTGGCTCCGTCCTTGAACTACCACATTTATGGCATTAAATGCAGCCTGTTTGCACGCATGAATTAATGTTTAAAGGTTTAATCATGTGTAAACTGCCTCATTATCATTATTATTCGAATTGTTTAAGAAAACGACAACTAGGGAAGTCTCGAAAGGATTGATTTGATTGCGGAAGCAAGTTGCGGAGCGAATCTTGGCTAAATTTTGGTCAGTCCCGAGGAGCATTTTGAGGTAGGTTTCTTTGCTTTTCTGTCTCCCGTTTGTTCTTTCAGGTGTGTTGTTTTGGCATATTTGCAGGGGGGTTTTTGTGCTGTGAATTTCTCCGCTTGTTTGTGTTTGTGTTTTTCTTTTCTTGTTCTGTTTATTTGGTCCTTTCTTTTGCATCCCGTTCTGTTTTGGGTTTATCTTTTGTTTTTCATTTTGTTCTGTTGTTTTTTCTGCTGTCACTTTCGTGATAGGTCCATTTTGTCGTGCTCTTTTTTTGACTAGGGTTTTGATTTTTGAGGTGTTTCCTTGCTTGGGTGATGAAGTTTGTCTTGAAACCCTATTTTTGGTCTTCCCGCGTTGATTATGTGTTGTCTGTGTGGGATTCTCGTTATGCCCTAGTTTCCAGAAATAGCATGTCGAGCGAACTAGGGTTTTGCTTGACAACCTTTGCAAAATGACCTTTTCTAGGGTTTAAACGACCTTTTGTACAGAGTTTTTGGAGGATTAAATTATACTATTCCTGGTTTGCTTTAAGCCCATGTGACCCAGGGTTTAAAGTTCATATGACTGTACCTTGTTTGAAATACTCTCCATTTTCTAGAATTATTCCACTCTCGTTCATTATGATGTGTCTTTATACCTTTGTTCTTGAGTGGAACCGGATATGGAGTGGAAGTGTAATTTGGGAACTAACAATTAGTTTTGGTCCGGTTCCCGTTCTGGTCCCACTTCCGACCCCGTTTTGGTTCTTATCCAGTTTCGATCTTGGCCCTGCCACATGATAAGAAATATCTTTTATGCCTAATACTTCTACGGTTCCGCCTCCGATAAAGGAAGATTTTGACTAAGTAAATATTATCTTAGGAGGATGGAGAAGGGATTATATGATTGACAAACCTGGATGTTTTGTTCATCTAATACAGGAAGTTGTTGTAGGAATCAAGAAATGTCGGGGGCATTAGATGAGGCCTCTTAGAGAAGCCAACCAGGTGAAACTTCATGGCAAGTAGTTAGACTGAAGAAGATCAAGGTGGAAAAACTTCCGTATACCTTGAGATGTAAGCATAGGGAATTTTCCCTCACAGCTAGCAAAATTGATTCCGACTGGGCTAATGTTACTGACACCAATTTGGGCCCTTTTAACTATGAGGAATTGCATGAGGAGACATTCACCGAGGAGTAAGTCACAAGAAGGACAAAAAGGATTGTTCAATCTGGGCTGGCACATGTTGCACTCTTCCCCCTATCTATCCAATGTCCGGAGTTGATTCTAGCAGCAACTGGGGCATATAACCCTACTACTAGGCAGTGTGTGGATGTAAAGGGTAATGTCATTATTGACTTCACGCCTCCAATGATCAAATTCCTGTTTAATATACCTGATCCCAAAAATCCTAGGCAATTGAATGAGGCAGAGGATTTTAAGCTTTACAGTGATAAGAAGGAGAGGAATAGATTTCACATGAATAAGAATTGGATGAGGGTGGAGAAGAAGTCTTTGACCAAGCTTCCAGACCAGCCTAAGTGGGCGGACTTTAGTAAAGGGATTGTAGATATAATCATGTTCCTTTCTAGGGTGTTTGGAAAAAGGAATGCTTCACTGTTTAAGGAATGGATGTTTTTTTTTATCCAAACTATTTTGGATGGGAGGCAACAATTTGACTGGTCAATGATAGTATCAAACAACATTCACAATCAAATGATAAAAGTGAGAGAAACCAAGTGTTTCTTTATGACCTCCTATGTAGTTTATGCAGCTGCCCGAGTGGGGATTTTTCTTGGACTTCAAACAGTGGGTATATTGGGGGAAGCCCAAGGACAGAAGAGAGTGTGGGAGTATTATAATCAGATCACCTTGTAGGCATCAAAGAAAAATTATAGAAGGGTAAATGATGCCTTTATTTATGTCATTATTAACAAACTTAATGGTGATGTGGGATATAGGCTTAGCAGGGAGGCAATGGCTTTTTTAATGAATGGGGGCATTGGTTTATCTAGTACCCCACATTCACCTATTTCAGGTTAGCAGGTTTTGATGGTCACCTCCATTTTCTACCTAGATGTTGTGGTGATAGGATCATTCTAATGGAGTTTATTTATCAAGCCTTGGCTATTAATTTCCAGTTTGGCAACAAACACAAGACTGGTTGCCATAAGTTTCCAATGAGGTTGGGAGTCTTTAGCTATCCACGCATTTAGGCAGCTAAGGTCATTTGTGATGAATTAGTTTATTTAAAGTTGGGCTTGTACACTGCAAGGAAGTACTATGACCCCAAGCACAAGTTGAGGGCTTTGCTTCCCAGTGTCTTTGATAAGAACTTTAATCTGTTGGAGGATTTTTGGGAGGACTTGCAGGATGAATATGACCTTAGGAAAAAGAATTATGAAAGGATACCTATCCCACTTATGGTTGAGTTTGGGATAAAAGAAGACATTCCAGAAACGTATTCTGATGATGGGATAGTTTTGGATCCTAGGTATGATGCAGACAAGATTGGTACTAAAGATATTGATCCAATAGATTGGAATGCTGAGGAGACCATTGACATAAAGCAGATTGCAAGACCGGTGCTAGATAGAAGTATTCATTGGGTGAGTTTGAGAGCTAATCAGGCCGAGCCTCAATCATCTAAGAAGAGGAAAGCTGTAGGTACCACCCAAGGATATAAAAGGGAAAAGAGAAGGATGGCACCTAAGGAACCCTTAGAGTTTATGCCTTCTAATACACAAGAGGAGGTGGTTCCTCAAGACCTTCTAGAGGTACATGAAGATGAAACAATTGCGGAAGTGGGGGCTTCTACATCTGCTGTAGGGGAGGTATCTACTCAGCCCTCTGATACACAAAAAATAGGTCAATAATCACCAAAGGGAGCCCTCCATGATGAAGCAGAGGTCTTAAAGAAAATGGAGGATGAAATTGAGATACATAATGTAGAAATAGATTCAGAAAAGACTCCATCTGATAAAGAGCATCATGTATTAGCATCTTTTGATATGACATATGATGCAGGGACTGAACACATATTGACTGAGGAAGATCAGTGGAAACTCTTTGAAGATGCAAAAAGAGAAGCTGATGCCAAGGCACAAGCTAAGGAATCAGCTAAGCAACAAGAGGAGTATTCCAAGGCAAAATCTGAATTAGTGGTCAAGCAGAAGGAGTTGGAAGATAAGGTCAAGGCTGATGAATTAGCTCAACAACAACAAAAAAGGGAGCAGGAGCTCAAGATACAAGAAGAGAGTGATAAGTTAATGATGCAACAGAAGATTCATAACCTTGAAGAGGAAAAGGCCCAACAAAGAAGAGAAAAAGAAGCTAAGCTCAAGGCACAAGAGGAGGCTTATAGGAAAAGGGAAGAGCAAGAACATTTGAAAAGGGAAAGAGAGGTTGCTGAGATTGCTGAATATGAAAAGAAGTCCAAGGAGGCATGGGACTATGTTGAAGAGCTGAAGAAGTAGCAGGATCAAATGTTAGACAAAAAGAAAGTGGAAGAGGAATTTTTAAAGCAGGAGTTGGAGGCTAAAAGGCTGTGTCACGTCTCATACTTTGATGCTATTTTGACCATGACTTACTTTGATGCTATTTTGACCATGACTTATTTTTATAATGTTTGACCATGAATTTATGGGATTTAATATACGAATTATGATACGTGTTAGAGCAATATAATATACTACAATGCTTTGATGTATAGGAATGTAGAAAAATAATTGTTTTCTTTCAGAATTATGAGTGCATTTTATATAAAATAGGAATGTTGATTTAATTATTGTTTAAATTTATATTTCTACATTGGTTACTAATACACTTTCGTTTTTGCACGCCTGAGTGCATTTGAGTTGCAGGTGATCGAAGGCCAAGAGTGTGATTGAGGAAAAGAAGGTTAGCTTCCCGACAGGGTAAAAGAGGAGAAGCTCTCGATTACGCACACACCACTTAAAAACATGTAGCTGCATTAGGTCATGTTTGTTTTCAATATGATTGTTTGAAATTGATTAGCAGAGCAAAATTAAAATATAGTTTAATTAACCTTAAAAATTATGAAAAGAATATGGTTTATTCTATTTTAATTTATCCTTGTGCAATAAAAAGGAAAGAAAACCTGATTTTAAAAGAGATATAATATATAGGAAATTAAAGAAATAAAACAAAACAAATAATAAAGTAAAAGTATTATGTTTGCATATAATGAAATAATTGGTTTATATAAAAGGGAAATATTTCTGTTTGCTTATGGTTATTTTTTTTCCCAAAATAAAAAGGAATGAACAGCCCGAGAGAACATTGGGCTCTGGAAATTTTATCTTAAAACCAACAATGCTGTTGGCATGTGGCAATCCTTAGAATTTGCATGAGAATTTTATCTGTCATTTGGAAATACTTTGCATGATCCTCGAAAAGAGGAATAGAGCTTTAAGAGAGAAAAGAGAACTTCCATTCAGTCATATCCGAGAGCTCTGGAAAATAGGCGACAAGAAGGTATTACTGGGCATCTGCTCTGAAGAAGAAAATTGCCAGGTTCTTTTCATACTTTGCCTTCATTTAATTTAAAAATTGCAGTAAGGAAATTGAAGGAATGAAATGCATCATTCCATGATATGAGTACAAACAACTGAGAAATCTTTTCCAATTTCGTTTCTGCATCTGGGTAATAGTTTACTTTTCATTGTTGCAATATAGAATACCCAATCTTTTCTTCCAGAATTAGGGTTTCATTCTGTTACAAAATCTGCAATTTATTAAACTGCTCTCAATTATAATTGGAAATATATATAAACATATATATATATACATATATATATGCACAGGAATCTGAATTCCCGTGCATATATACATATATATATATATATGCATATAATGACTGCATAAAAACCCTGTCATCTGAAATAAATTCAAAATGCCTTTGAGATAAATTCGAATGCAGATATACTGGACGAAATGTCTTCTTATTTTGAGTTTTGAAATTGTTATCCATAGGAATGAGGAAGGGATTTAATCCCTTGTCCTCCCCATGGGAAGGACGCGGCACTGTGGGAGGCTCGCGCCCTCCACAGGCCGCGGCCTGTGGAGGAGGCGCGAGCCCCTCACAGCCCGCCCCCTCCCCATGGGAGGGGCAAGGGCTTCCCTGAGCCCTTATGTTGCTCAATGCCAGTAAGGAAACCCTGTAAAATGTTTATATTCTGTGTGCACGGCCAGAGAACTTTTGAACAGTCATAAAAACCAGTATTTTCTTTCTTCAAAATTTACACTCAGCTGTATATGAATTTTTACTTACATATATATATATATATACACACTTAGCTGTATATGTATACATATATATATATATATCCATGCATATACATACCAAAATGCAAGTTGAAACAGGAAAATCATTTCAGAAAGTGGTATGAATTCTGTTAAATATCACAAATATCTCAGAAATGTTAAACCTGGAACAAGAACAAAATTGTCTCTGAGAACCATGTAAACTGAAAATCATCTTGATTACCTTGTCATATACTTACCTACAGAAGTACAATCCTGAGTAAAGGAATACAACATAAAAATTGAATGCAAGATTATCTTTCAAACCTCTGATATTCTGAATAAATTGCACTGTTTCAGTATATTATTAATACTCTGAAACCTGTATTAAAATTGGGTATTACACTATCAGTCAGCCTGAACTTGGAAAGAATAGAAGTACATACTGAAAACAGAAAACACTGTTTCATTCAAACAAATTAATTAAATCTTTCTTTCTAATTGTGCACTGAAAAGTATTATGACATACATGTTCTTCTTTAAAACAGAGCTTTTATCCAAACCAGAAAAGGAGTACTCTCAAAAGAGTAAACGAAATCTTACTACTGAATTTACAATCTTGCTTTCAAAGGATGTTCTGAAATTCACATTTGAAATTCTTTTTAGAATTAATTGAATGTATGAAACATGTCAGAAAATGCACAACTTTCTGCTTTGGTATTTATTCATACTTTACTTGTGGTAACTTCCGGGACAGGGTGCCGAAGGTGGACCAACAGAGACGGTAGTATTACCTTTTCTAAACTACCATTACTTGTATTATTTTTGCTTGGCCAAGCACTTGTACCATTGAAATAGATGGGTTTGTTTTAAAAGCCTAGAAACATATATGTATTTGAGTCTCTGCCACCTCCTGTTGCAAGAAATGTGTTTATTTCTCATGTTAGAAATGCATATAGGCATCAGGCACGCATCGAGAGTTCCCTCCTGTTTTACTGTTTCGGGTTGCTAGGCTCCTTTATGCAGGGCCGGGGATTCCTTCGAGTTAGGAAGGAACCCGGGGAAGTCATGGACTTCGTGGTTGGGCGGAAAAGGCGCCTGAATCACATTCTTGGCCCCAGCTCGCAAGCAGACCGATGGTGTCACGGGTTGGTGGTTCCGAGTTTTATTTGCTATTAATATACTTGTGTATTATTCAGGATTGGCTTGTGAAGCCCATTGTAAATGTATATGTATTTGACATTCTTTGTTGAAACTTTGAAATAGAAGTATGATTTGAAAGTATCTAATGTAACATTGATTTAAGGAATTAAAGTTTTATGACTTAGCATAGAAAAGATGTTTCTATTGGAATTGTTGATTTTTTTTCCAAGTATGGTTGAATATATGTATAGGAGAAAAGTCATTGAAATACTTATGCTTTGTATAAACTTGATACATTACATTGATATTATTATTATACATGAAATGCAATTTAAATTCTCTTTTATTAAGCTCATTCGGAAGTGTTATGAACAATGTTGATTACTTGGAAATATTTTATAATGATTTGAATAAATTGAAAATACACTTAATTTCCCTTTTACATTGATTTGAACGGATTGAAAACACTATTAATTTTCCGAGCGCTACAGGCTGCAAGAGCAGAAGGATAAAGAGGAAGCATAAAGGTTAGCACAGGAAAAGGAAAAAAGTGATAAGCAAAATGTGCAGGAAGTTGATTCTCAACCGGGGCTTACATTGTTACAACCTTTGTCTTCCACTACTATTGCTTCTTCTTCAGCCTAGACAACCACTACTATTGCTCCTACTTGGTTAAAACTGGACTTGGAAAGAAAACAAGTTGTTTAACCACAACCGTTGAATTGGGAGGAAATGATGAAAGAAATTGGGAAGGAGAAACCTAAAAAGAAGGCCAGGATTCTTCACTCTACTAGGCTCACTGATGTTGGAGAGATTGTTGCTGAATGTGCCATACCCATAATGGAGAAGAGCTATGATGATATGCAAATCACTGATTATCAGTTGGGGGCGGTAAATTTGGGAAAGCCTACAAGAAACCAGCAAATGAGTTTGATTGATATCGTGGCCTCTTCAACTAAATCCCGGATGATCAAAGATAAACAAAGGAAGGATGAGCTTAAGGCTCAATTGGATTAGCTTCATAGGTTTTTGAAAGATGTTTCAAGTCCCATTTCCCAACAAGCTGCTCTTCCTGAATCCCCAATTTTGTTAACAAAGAAGGAAGCAGATGATTTGGTTCAAATGAAAAGAAAGGTAGGAATGATGGATAAATGGTTGGATAAGCTCAACTAGGAGGTTGATGATGTTCTTGTTTAGGGTTCTAAAATTCATAAGGCTGCTCTTGAATTGGCAGAGGATCTAGATCAATAGGACAAGGATCTGGATAAGCAGGTTGATGAATACAAGGAATGTGTTAAAAGGCTTGAAGATATTAGCAAAGTGCCCAAGTCCACATTGCTAGAATATTCAATTCTTGAGCATGGTAATGTAGATTTTGTGGAAAAAAATGTGAGCATCATAAGTTATAAGTCTAGGGCTATTCATGGGCATCAAGAAGAAGTCCGAGAAATGAGCAAAGTTTTTAATCAACAGATGGTTGAATTAGAGGCAATTGTGGCCATTTTAATTAACCTAGATTCCTCAAACAAAGAAGGCATGTCTTTGGATAAACTAAGGGAGAGATGGATGGGTAGGTTTGAAGAAATTATGCAAAAAGGAGACGATGGGGAGAATCTATTATTAGATCAGTTTATGGATATTAGGGAGGAGGTAAGAACTGCTAGAAAGGAGTTAATCAAGTTAAAGGAGATGCAAAGGTTGGTTTCTGCAGAATTTGAAGGGATCAAATTTGAAGGTGATTGGTTGGATGGGTCGGATTCGGGTACTCTTCAACAAGTGTTCTCCAGTTATGACAAGTACATCCTTGAGCATTCAGTGCAAAAGTGAACTGATTCTTTTCACCATACTCAATATCTTTTCTTCGCTTTTTGTAGGTTTTGACATAAGCTCAGCTATGAGTTTGATCTGTAGGTTTCACTTTCTTCTTGGAGTATCGGTTTTCTTTTTTGTACAACAAAGTGATCAACCTTGAAACAAGGGTTAATTAGTCTACTTCTGTGTTCAGTTTCGGCTCCATTAATTGTGGATCTTGATTGATAATTGAGAAACTTGTGCATGTGGAACCCTATATGTATTATTAGGTTCTACTTTGTAAAGGTCAGCTAATTGAAGGAAGATCAACCACCTGATGATAGAAAATAGAGATTAGATCTAGGATTTCTATGTTTTAGGAGAGATACTCTAAAAGTTCAGTAAAACTTGATTATTTTACAGTTTTTAATACATTTTTATGTTATGGTTGTAAAGTTTGGATCTATTTTGATAAGGTTAATGGTACATGATCAATCCATACTCCAGTGATTTTTGCTATGCTTAATTGTTTCTTATTTGATGAAAATCAATAGAAGGAACTGGATTCAAGATTATATCATTGGATTATTTGTGGATGAAGTTGTTATCGTATTCATTTGATCTGTGTTTTAGATGATGAGTGAGTGATTTGTTTTGAAGTAAGTTTAGTAAATGTTGATGGTAATTGAATTAGCATTATGGATGTATGCAGTAGCATAGTTTATTCTATGGATTGCATCTTGCTATAGTTGTGGTTAGGTGGAATAAACACTCATTATGGATATGCATTTCTGGATATGTAAGAATTTTACTCATGTTTCTTTGATTTGAAGCTCTGATTCATCTTTTTCTTTTATTTAAACCCCCCCTCCCCAACGTAGACTAATTGATGCTATGCAATCCTATTCCTTGTTACTAGCAAAGGCCCCTTGAATATTACAGTTATATCAACCATTGAGTGATATCAGCATAATTAAGAACCAATTACCAGGACCTTGGGAGTTAGGTCACCATGTGTTATCTTTCTCTTTCAGAAGAAATAGAATAGTAATATTCTGTTTAATGTTGTTGTGCTGCTTTGACCCTCAACACTATGTATATGAATAATATTCCCCACTCTAGATATACTAGTCATGATACTATACTAAAATATTTAGACATGTGGTAAAATTCATTGCAAAATATTGGGTTCATCAAGGGATGTCCAAAGAATGTTTCAACATTATGCCCCTTCCATTAACAAGGTCGAAAGGAGGAAGGGAGGATGAATTGGATATTGTGGGATAAATATGTAGATGTAATTTATGGATATTAATAAGGTAATGCAAAAAGGATGGAAGAAGCTTTCCTCCAAGTGTAGGGTGCTTGTAGATAAAAGATTTACACATGAAGCCTAAGATTTTTTTATTTTTTTTTATCATGGTATTTGTCCAAGGTGCCATGACAATAATTTTCATCATTGGATGTTTTTTCACTTTATTTTTTTTACTTTTTTAATTTTTTAATATTTGGATTTTTTTAATTTTTCTTATTTCGGATGCTTGGATGGGATGAATATATTTAGTTTTAAGATTTCTAGTTGAAGTTTGGATGGGGGTAGGGATTTGGGTTTAGGATGCTTGGACTCAAATATTTATTTTCATTATGAGTTGATATTATTAGCTGCTAAATAACTAATTCAAATAGACCACATCAATTGTTGTTACACTCATAGATGTTGGTAGAAACTTGATTGATTGATAAGTTGGCTTGTCCAAAATGTGAACACAATAACATCATAGCTCTAAAATTGTAGGATTTTTCTTGTATACCTAGATTTAGAACGGACAATAGGAAACAAATACAAATCTAATATCCCTATTCCAAACCCGAGAATACCTAGATAGAGCAAACAAGGAATGCAAATAAAAAGTAATATCAACAAACTATAACCGGATGTAAATCTCATATGTGTTGGATATGATCTTGGGTATTTGGTGTAAAAATGTAGGTTTCTCTTCAAATAAAAAATATGTACATGTAAATTGATCATTCATTCATAATTTGATGAAGGATGAGGGTTGATATGTGGATTTTTTAATTAGAATGTGAATATTGAGGATTTGATCTTAAATGGATGGTTGAGATTGAATGAGAAGAGTGGAGAGTCTTTATTGACTAATAATAGTCAAGAGTTATGAAGGCTCATTAGTGGGTTCTAAAATGGGTGAGGATAATTTTTTTTAATTTTTTTAGTCAATTAGTTGTGCATGGGTTAAAATTAGAAGAGAATATGGGACGAGTTATGATGAAATATTAATGTAATTAAAAAATTTATTATTTTTTGGAGAATAAATAGAAATGGATTTATTATTTATTTTAGAATAAGTGGAAAATGGTGTAGCCTAATTAACTAAATGACATGAATTTTTAATAAATAGTGGCAAACAAAAAGAGGAATTGGAATGGGATTAGGAAATGGAATTAGGATATGACATGGAATTAAGATAAAATTTTAGGTGTGACATTAGAAGGTGGAAAGAAATGAGTGCCTGATTTTTTTCCTCTTTAAAATGGTGTTGTGAAGTATCAGTGTTTTAAAGAAAGTAGATATAGATGCTCAATGGAAATAATAACATACCCCGGTCATTGATATTTTGATTTGAAGATTAAGATTGATTAATGATTTAGGATGACCTCTTGAAAGGATAGACGAGGTTGAATAACATGAGTGTGCTCTCAAGAAAGAGATATTAAATGGTTAGGGATGAGTGGAAGAGATTGATTTAGAGAGGTTTATTGATGGATACAGATATTGGTGATAATAGATAGAGTTAATTAGAGGAAGGATGATAAGGATGAAAATATTAGTGATGAAAATGGAAGGGAAACATATGAAAAATATGAATGATGTATTAATAAAGGTGAAAGATGAATTGGTTATTTTATTTGTTGATTGTTTAGAATAGAGAGATATGATAAAGGATGAGGTAGAATGCATATGATGGATGATGAAAGAGTTTTTTTTGTTAAGATACATGCTATGAATCTTGCTTATTTTTATCAATTAGATGTTTTTAAATAGCATATGATAGGACACACCATGATATGTAAGACCATGAGGACATTGTTTTTGTGTGTTGTATTATTGACCCAAAATAAACATCACAAGAAGGCATATGACATATAACACCATAATATGAAATGTACCATGATGTTTTCATAAAATTCCCAAAGAAATAACATAGATGCAAAGAAATACAAGAAGATGAAAAAACAAAAAAAAGACATGAGCCAAAAAAACAATATTTTATCACTATTCAAGCTAAAAACCAAAGATTGATAGATGATGATGATAACATTGTTGATTAGGAATTATCTATCTCAATGACAACATAAATATTGGGAGTGACATATCCTAATAACGGGGTAATAATTTGTTTAGAACTAAAAAATTCTTATAGCAAGATGAGGAACAAAGTCCATGGATGCTTTTGGATGGGTACTGGGCTTCTTGGTGAGATTCATTTAGATTGTTTCTATTTTGCTACTATGTTTGTATGGATAGGAGCTTTGGATTTTAGATTAGGCACACATATATGATTTTCTTCTACTTTGATAGATTTATTTTGGGTAGTCTTGTGATTTTAAGGCTATATGGGGTTGTTGTCTCGATATTATAACCAATGAAATGATAAAACCAAGTCTAGGGGCACAAATGAAGGGAGAATTGGATGGAGTGATGGAAGGATTATGGATAGTGTACGAAATGGATGCAATATGGAGGCATTCAAGGTTTGATCTTTAAGGACTACCTCTCATAGGAATGACATGCCCCCACTCTAGATATGTTGATCATGACATTGTGTTTTGATTCTTGCTAAAGTAGGTAGTTTTTTCTCCAATAGATGAGATAATTCAAGAAGTGTGTAAATAATGTTTCAAAATTTTTCCCCTATCCTTGTCAAGGTTAAAATTAATGAGGGAGAAATTATGGATATGATTAAATGAGTATCAAAAGATATTATGGATAGGTGTGAGGGGATGGTATGGATGATTGCATAGGAATTATGAATGTTGGATAGTGTAAGTGAATGAGACAACTTGTCCCCAAGTGTAGGGTACACATAGATAATTAATTTACACTTGATTATTGAAAATATGTTTTATATTGAACACACCCAAATACTAAGAGGGGGGGGGGTGAATCATCATCTTCAAAAACTTAAACCCTTCAGCATAATGCAAATTCAGACTTCTATCAAGATCAACAACTCTTAAACAACTAAACAACTCTTAATCAGATCAACAATAATGAATGATAAAGAAATGAAAAAACATGCACAAGATAACACTAGATATACATGGAAAACCCAAGAAGGGAAAAGCCACAAAGAGAAATCTCTCAATATATGAATAATATTATAATTTGTTTTAAGGTTCACTACATAAGGAAGCACATTGCTCCCAAAGGGACTTGTAGACTAAGGTGCACAACCTTAGGGAAAGATACAAAGGACTTGCAAGCTAAGGCACACAACCCAAGGGAAAGATACAAAGACCTGCTAGGGAGACTCACTATCTCTGAGCAGGATACATGAAGATTACAATGAAAACATGAACATGAACTGCTATAAAAGAAGCATCTAACATATGTTGATGTTGCAGTCCCTTTTCACACAATAAATCCATCATACTGACTTCACACACTTATACTCAACTCACATCAGATTATATTCTTTATTCCACTCTCACACTTTGCAACTAATTTGTGCTTCCATTTATATCCTCCGCAACATCTCAAAACACCAATTAGGTCAACTAGAACAGGAGATAGTAATGACCTTAACAAGTCGGTCATAAAAATATTATTATGATGAAAGCGGTCCTATATAGGAGATAGAGAGGACAATTTTTTTTTATTACATCTTCCAATGTGATCCCAAACATCAAACACACTGGAACACAACATCCCAAGTCAGAAACAAGGAAACGTGTAGCACATTACCAATTGGCCCAAAAACACATATTTCAAAGGAATTCACTCAATCTAGTTCTCAATAGGATAGGGAAGGACCCAAAATCATCTTAACACAAACTCAATTGTTAGTGCAAACCCCCCAAGCACATAACACATGTTGCAAGGTGTGTACCCTTGGTCTCCTTGTGTTGTGCAACATAATGCTTGGGTTCATGACATGGCTTAACCACCTCCTATAGATTCATTAACTTTGGTGGTTGTAGCAGGCATTAACAGGTCTTTGCAACAATTGGTATCAGATCTTGGGTCACGAGTTCAAACCCCTCACTTGCATTGGGGGGATTGTTGCAAGGTGTGTGCCCTTGGTCTCCTTGTGTTGTGTAGTGTAGCACTCGGGTTCATGACATGGCTTAACTGCCTCTTGTGGATTCATTAACTCTGGCGATTGTATTGGGAATTAACAAGTTGATCTTTTGGTGTAATAAAAAATGTCTTTGCAACAATGCAAGCAAGAGAACAAGCCCTATCATCTAGACATCAACAAATCACCCAGAAAGCCAACTCAAACAATATGCAACACTAAAGAGATCAACCATTAATGTGTGGATCACAAGAAGATGTTCCATGAACATCCAAAAACACTTCCATATACTTCTTTCTCAATGTCATGACAAAAATAACTACTACAAACCAAATAGAATTAGAACACTTCATCCCAGAAGCACAAAAGACACATTCATTAGATAAAACATTTATAAACCATCTTACGATAAACTTCATCACATGATAGCTAAATTGAGACACTTCACAAACACTAAGAATACATCCACCAAGATATAGGAGCAAAAACAACAATGTGGAGAAATGTGGAGCATTTTTTGGACCAATCCTGACAAGCAACCAAACTGCCAACCCACTGCAATTACAAGAGACCTCCTCGATAACACTGGTGACCTGAAATGATAAGAGTGCAACATACACATATCATAAAAACTGAATCCAAAATCGCAAGACCATATCTTCAAAAGTGGAAGAATGTGAAGTATTCTCCCAGTCAGTCTTCAAAGCAACTTCTTGCAACAATTTTTTTTACCAAGATCTAGAGACCAAAACTTCCTTGTAGCAAAACATACTTCCTTAGGAACAATAGTAGAGAGCATACAAAACACTAAAGACCATTATTAACATATCCCTAACATCAACATTACTTCTAATCCTCATCTTAATACTTCTAATCCTCATCTTAATATATCATCATGATATCATCTTTGCTAATAACAAACATATTGAAAGCATGAAATCCAACCATGAACATCAAAAACATCACTGTTAGCACATCATCATAGTATACCATCAACACACAAATGTTAGCATCAATGGAAAATCAGACTGAGTGTTGACATTAATGATAAACCAAACTGAGTGTTGACATCAATGACAACCTTAGGTAACATATGTGCAACAATCTCCCCCTTTGGAATTGATGGCAACACACACCTACTTATTCTCCCCTTTGAAATCAAGTACACAGGGGAAAGGTCTTCATTTAAATCATCAACACTTCTCAACAACTGCTCTTCTCCTTCAATCAATTATGTTTTCTCCCCCTATCAACAACAACCAACCAACTACCTACTCCCCCTAAGAGTTAGCTAACATCAATCCAAGAGAAAAAGATATGAGATGAATTTCTTCCCTTGGATAGATGCACTATCTATCCATCTAGTTTGAAGGAGGGTAAATAACCCCTAACTTCTATTTGGAGATACTCAAAAGTATCATTTAAAAGTGCCTTAGTGAATATGTCTAGAATCTGATCCTTAGTAGGAACATAATCCAATCTAACTTCTTGTTCTATAGTATTCTATCTTATAATGTGATACCAGATATAAATATGTTTGGTTCTTGAATGCATCACCAAATTCTTAGAAAATTTTATTGTATTGGAATTATCACACAATATGGGAATGGATTCATCATACACCACATTTATATCCTTCAAAGTTTGCTTCATCTAAAGCACATGGGTGTAGCAAGATGTTGCAACAATATACTCAAATTTTGCTGTGGATAGCCTACTTCTTACTAATCCAATAGATCCATCTGTCTCCTAAGAAAAATGCACTTCCACTGGTGCTTCTCTAGTCATCCACACATCCTACCTAATCAACATCAATATAAGCACTCAAGGAAAATATATCATCCTTATTATACCACAAACCATAATCCATAGTACCCTTCAAATATCTAAATATTATTTTCTTTCTTCTCATGAGTTTTCTTAGGATTAGCTTGATATCTAGAAACCAAACATAACACATTAATAATATCAGGTCTAGAAGTAGTCAAGTACAATAAACCTCAAATCATAGACCTATAAAGAGTTTGATCAACCTCAGGTGGCTCATCAACCTTGCTCAAGTGACAACTGGTAACCATAGGAGTACTTACTGGTTTGTAATCCTCCATGCCAAACTTATTTAACATCTCTCTAACATACTTAGCCTAAGAAATAAAGATACCATTATCTAGCTGAACAATTTGAAGCTCAAGGAAGAAAGACAAATCACCAATCATAGAAATCTCAAAGTCTTTCTACATTTCCTTTGTAAACCTCTTACACATATTATCATCTCCACCAAAGATGATGTCATCAACATATACAACAATTATAAAAATATTTTCTTCTTCTATCTTAATGTAAATATTACTATATGTGGTACCTTTCTTGAAACCTTGCTGAAGTAAGTACTTATCCAACTAGGCATACCAAGCTCTAGGAGCTTGCTTGAGTCTATAAAAATATTTCTTGAGTTTGCACACTATCTTTGGATCTTTTGATAGTTGAAAACCATCTAATTTCTCAAAGTAGACCTCTTCCTCTAAATCACCATTCAAGAATGCTGACTTGTCATCCATCTAATAGACCTTGAAATTTTTGTGAGCAACAAAGACAAGAAACATCCTGATTGCCTCCATTCTGGCTATCAGAGAAAAAGTATCCTCAAAATCAATACCTTCAAATTGTAAATAATCCTTACACACCAATCTCGCTTTGTTCCTCATAACTTCACCATTTTCATTCAGCTTGTTTTGGAACACCCACTTTGTTGCTATAAAATTCTTATCAGTTGGTCTAGGAACCCATTCCCATGTCTGGTTTTTTTCTATCTAATTCAATTCTTCTTACATTTCCTTCATCCATCCTTCATCTTTTCTAGCATCAACAAAGGTCTTGGGATTTACCTTTGATAGTAAGAACAAATTCACTTTCTCACTTGCTTTTGCAAGCCTTCTCTTGGTTTGCATACCTTCATTCTTATCTCCAATGATCTAATTTGGTGAATGGTTCCTCTGAACATATTTTGTTGAAGTCTTAGGGTCTTTTTTGATTCTTGTTCCTTCTCTTCTTTCTCTTCTTCTTCTTCAATGAAAGGAGGTATATCAAATCCACAAACCTCTAGTTCTAGTGAGATCTAACATAAATATTCATCTACCTTAACATTTGTGCTTCCAATCATCTTTCCCCAATATCTTGTTGTAGGATCTATAGGTCTTGCTTCTAGTTGAGTAACCAAGGAAGATCCCTTCATAACACCTTGATTCAAACTTTTCAAGGTCTTCTTCATATCTCCTAATGTAGCATTTGTTGCCAAATATCCTAAAATATCTAATAGTAGGAGGTCTTCCAAATCATCTCTCATAAGGGGTCTTAGTGCTATTGACCCTCAATTATACCCTGTTAAGTAGGTAGACATTAGTGTGAACTACTTCCTTTCAATACATATTAGGAAAATCTACATCTTTCAACATTTCCCTAGGCTCTAGCCATCTCTTTAATAGTCCTATTCTTCCTCTCCACTAACCCATTCTACTGAGGGGTTATAGGAGACATATGTCTCCTAATACCATGACATTCACAAAAAAATTCAAATTCATTTGAAGTAAATTCACCTCCTCTATTAGATATTAAGCATTTGATCTTAGCATTCATTTCATTCTCAACTTTTACTTTGAAAATCTTAAACATGTCAAAAGCTTTTAATTTTTCTCTTAAAAATGTAACCTAAGTCATTCTAGAGTAATCATCAACAAGCAACATGAAAAAACCTTTCACCTTTTTGACTCTTTGTTCTTGTAGGTCCGTATAGGTGAATGTGAATAAAATCCAATGGCACTGTAGAAAAACACTCTGTGCTATTGAAATTTTTCTTTGTTTGCTTTCCCATTTGACACCCCTTGCATAATGTGTTTACAGGCTTGGTTATCTTATGAATATCTCTCACCACATGAGTAGAAATTATCTTCACTATATTGTCAAATTTTATGTGTCTTATCTGTTTGTGCCACAACCAACACTCACCAAATTGAGCCAATAAACAAGTTCTTCCATTTTCCTCCTTTAAATGATAGAAATTTCCATTTGTCCTAGTACCTTCTATAACTAATATTCTGAACCATGCCTTCCTGATCTCATAACCTTTGGCATGAAATGTAAGGTTTTATACTTTACTTCACATCTAACTGACACTGAGGAGATTATGCATCAACCCTTTGACATAGAGGATATCCCTAGTCTTGTTCTTTCCATCAATGGTTATAGCACCCTTTCCACAAATTTGTGTTGAATCATCGTGCCACCAAACTTGAAAACTCCACCATTCCATTTCTTAAGGCTAATTAACCTCCCCTTGTCACCATTCATGTGGTTAGAGCAACCACTATCAATTACCCAAGCATTTTATTCTTCCTTTGCATGAAAGGCAATCCACACAACCATTGATTTTTGATTATCTTTGTCAGCGTGTAAGGTACCATACTTCTTACATTTTTCAGTATTACTATTTTTGTCATCAACTTTCAAGGCCATGAAGAGTGTTTCATCATTTGAATCATCATGATCCTCATCTTCGAAGGAACAAATTCTCTCCTTGGAATAAATACTCCTTTTGAACTTCTCTCTTTTGTTTCTATCCTTCGATTCTTGAAAAGGACATTTAGAGGAAAAATAACGAATTATCCCACAATTGAAACTGTTGAAAGGTAACTTACCTTTGTATTTTTGATGCCCTTCTTTAATCATCTCAAAAAGTGTGCTTCTACCTCATCAAATTCACCATATTGATCAATTGTTTCATCTTCTACCTTCTTACTAACTTTGAACGCTACTTCCTTCTTTGGAGCATCTTTGTCAAACTCTCTCATTTCAAAGGTAGTGAGAGAACCAAACAAGTGATCTACTTAATAGTTATCCAATTCCTTATAATTTTCAATAGTAGATACTTTATGACTATGATATTTAGGGAGAGATCTCAAAAAATTCTTCAAAATCTCATCTTCTTTCACTTCTCCACCAAGACCTCTAACTCCACTAAATACTTCATCCAACCAGATCATGTAACTAGTAATATATTCATCCTTTTTCATCCTTAGGGTCTTATATTTTCTCTTGAATTTTTGCATCTTGACTTGCTTTACTTTACTATCACCTTCATAAATGCTGCTAAGTTATTCCTAGATATCCTTAGAAGAACTATAATTCATCACCTTTAGAAGCTCTAGATCAACTAACCCACACATGATAACATTATTTGCCTTGGAATTGTTCTCATACAACTTAATCTCTGTTGGATCTATTGGAGGAGCAACGGGAGTAGTGTAACCATCTTTGAAATATTTCGAAAAACCAAACCCTAGAGAGGATAGATAGCCTTCCATTCTTACTCTCCAAAAGGTATAATTTGTTCCATCAAACCTAGGGCCCTTGTAAGATCCATTATGTGTCATCTTGGACCTTCCTCAAGTGGTTAAGATCCTTCTGAGGAACTTGGCTCTGATACCAATTTTTGAACACACTTGGATACTCAGAGGGGGAGGGTGAATCAATATCTTCAAAAACTTAAACCCTTTAGCACAATGCAAATTTAAACTTCTATCAAGATCAACAAATCTTAAACAACTCAAAAACTCTTAATAAAATCATCAACAATGAATGATAAATCAATGAACACACATGCACAAGATAACGCCATATATACATGGAAAACTCAAGAAAGGAAAATCACAAAGAGAAATCTCTCAATATATGATAATATTACAATTTTTTTAAGGCTTACCGCCTAAGGAAACACATTGCTCCTGGGGGGACTTGCAGACTAAGGTGCACAACCTTAGGAAAATATATAAAGGAATTGTAGGCTGAGGTGCACAACCCTTGGGAAAGATACAAAGACTTGCTAGGGAGACTCACTATCTCCAAGCAAGATACATGCAGATTACAATGAAAACATGAACACACACTACTATAAAAGAAACATCTAAGATATGTTGATGATGCAATCCATTTTTTGCACAATTAATCCATCATACTGACTTGACACACTTCATACTCAACTCACATCAGATTATCTTCCTTATTCCACTCTCACACTTTGCATCTAATTTGTTCTTCAATTTATATCCTCCACAACATCTCAAAACACCAATTAGGTCGGCCAAAATAGGAGATAAACAATGACCTCAACAAGTCAATCACATAAAACATAATTACGATGAAAGTGGTCCTATCCAGAAGATAGAGAGGACCAAAAATAACTTATTACATCTTACAATGTGATCCCAAACATCACACATGTTGGCACACAACATCCCAAGTAAAAAATAAGGAAACATGTAGCATGTTACTAGTCGGCCCAAAAACACATCTTCTAAAGGAATTCACTCAATGTGGTTCTTAATAGGATAGGGTAGGACCCAAAATCATCTTAACACATCCTCAATTGTTGGTGCAAACCCCCCAAGAACATAACACAAGCAAGAGAAAAAGCCCTATTATCTAGACATCCACAAATCACCTAGAAAACCAACTCAAAAATATGCAGCACCAAAGACATCAACCATTGATGTACGGATCACAAGGAGACATTCCATGAATGTCCAACAACACTTCCATATACTTCTTTCTCACTGTCATGCCAAAAACATCTACCACAAAATAGATAGAATTAGAACACTTCATCTTAAAAGCCCAAAAGACACAATCATGAGACATAAAATTTACAAACCATCTTGCGGTAAACTTCATTACTTGAAAGCTAAATTGAGACACTGCACAAACACTAAGAATATGTCCACCAAGCCGCAAGAGCAGAAACAACAATGCAGAGAAATGCAAAGCATTTTCTGGACCAATCCTGAGAAGCAACCAAATTGCAAACCCACTACAATTACCAAAGACCTCGACAACACTGGTGACCTGAAATGATAAGAGTGCAACATCCACATATCATAAACATTGAATCCAAAATCACAAGACCATATCTTCAAAAGTGGAGGAATGCAAAGCATTCTCCTAGTCAGTCTTTAAAGCAACTTCCTACAACAAAAAAACTTTACCAACATCTAGAGACCAGAACAAGTCCTTGTAGCAACACACTTCCTCAGGAACAACATGAGAGAGCATACAACACACTAAAGACCATTAGAAACATATCCCAAACATCAAAATTAATTCTAATCGTCATCTTAATACTTCTAATCCTCATCTTAATATATCATCATGATATCATCTCTACTGACAACAAAAATACTCAAGGCATGACATCCAACCATGAACATCAACAACATCACTATTAGCACATCATCATATTATACCATCAACATACAAATGTAAACATCAATAACAACCCAAACTGAGTGTTGAAATTAATGAAAAACCAAATTGAGTGTTGACATCATTGACAACCTTAGGTAATATATGTGCAACATTTTCATCATGGAACTTTCTCAATGTGTTATAAGAAATATTTTCACCATTGGATTAATTTTTCCTCTACTATTTTATTTTTTTATTTTTTATTTTTTGGTTTTTTAATTTCTTTGTTTTTTCTCAGTTGTTGATATATTAGGAATACAAAATTTCTTGAGATGAACAATGTTCATTAGGTATTATGGATCTATACCATAATTTTCCATGGTGGACCAATAATATCGTTCTTTGAAAACTACTTCACATGGACCATGCTATTGTAATGTGCTTTAGAAATATTGTTGTGAACCTTGTTGATCGCTAAGTTGGATTTTCCCAAATGTTAATGAATTAACCATGAAATCATCATAGTTCCTGAAACATAGGGAATAGAGGGTGAAATAGGAAGACCTAGAAATGAGGGACCTATGCCAAAAAGAAAAAAGAGTTGTCCACCTAGTCACAAATCCACTTTTCCAATGTTCATTAAGAAGAGGGATAGTCTCACAAATGATTAGAATTTACCTACAACCCTTAAGGTGAGTCAACCCTAAGTTTGGACATGATGCTGCCCTAACTTCCTTATGACAAAAAATAATAAAATATGATTGAAAATTAATTTTGGGAGAATAAAAGTGAATTAACAATTAAACCTATGAGATATATCACTTGAAACATGAAGTATTATGATAACACTATAAAAAACAACAATCAACCAACAAATCTGAGAAGGTTAGGATGGTATGCACTTGGATCCAAAAGTGTTGTAAAGCGTCCTGCAAAGACTCATTCACCCAAGGGCGAATGGGTCTTTGTATCCCTTTTTGGAAAATAAAAAGTTGATTATTTATCCCTCTGTTTACACTCTACTCCTGTACCTTCAAATCTTCAGTCTTGACTCTAGATCTATAGCAAAAACTAAAAAAAATGATTTGTTTGTATGGGGGTTTGCCTCGATCAAACCCCAATTTTGGTAATTAAACCTTAATGGAAAGATAAAAATTTGATAAAAAATAGTGTGTGCAATCCCTAACCTTAAGTGAATCTAAGGTGTTAAGAGATAAAATGCAAAGAAACCTTATTCAAGTGTTTTAGAATAAGATCCTTAAATGAACACAAAAATGACAAAGGCCTAACTAGGGAGAAGTCAAAACACCCTAATTAATAGAACTGAAATCTGATTATACCTTGCTTTAGGTAGCTAGTAGAATGAAGATAGAAGATGGGATCACTTAGGAAACACGTCATTAGGTTAGAGAGAATGGCTAGGTGCATGTACCAAAACCTAGAATCCATCATGATCCACCATAGGAATCAACCTTCAAATCATGAACAACGCTTGATCTAACATGGAAAAATGAGCTTGAAGACTTGAAAAAATAAATGAAATGTTGCTCCAAGACTTCAACCTTTCTTGCTTGAATGTTCTCTCCTTTCTCTTGAGTGCTAATCTTGTGAATATCTTCTCAATCTCTTGTCAACCTAGTTTGAAATGGTGAAACGACTAGGATTTATAGGCTTCTTCTCTAATTTCCCGATTATTAAATCCTGATAGCCAACCTTTGCAACTTGAATTTAGATCATTAAAATGCCACCAAAAACATATTTTATAAATTGGGTTTTGGCACCTAAAGGGGACCCATTCACCCTTGGGTAAATGGATGCTGGCCTAAATTGCTAAGACTCATTTATTTCGGGGCCTTTGATTTATTAAATGCATGTTGTGGTGCTAGAAAATGATAAAAATAGGCCTAGGGATGAATAATAAAGGGAATTAGGGGCCTATTTTTAAGGGTAAAAATGCATAAATGGGAGGTCACTAAAATAGGTCCAAATTAAGCATGAAATTGTACTATCAATTAGAAAGGAGTACAATTTTCTACACTACATTTAGCCCCCACTTTAGCGGCCATATGGTATTACGTGCATGTGCAAGCTAAAAGACTTAGAAATTAAATTATGGTATAAAAGGATACTCATATGGATTCATTCACAAATGGGGAGAATGAATCCCCTAATGTAGTCATCTGCAAAACGATAATGTTAGGAACCGCATCCTACAAAACTGATTTGTTAGGAATTTAAAATAATCTTATCAAAATTCTATAGAGAATCAAATTCGAGGGTGGATGTATGCCCCCTGATTTTGCTTGCTTTATGGAGGTGGAATCACAGTAGCAATCTAACCTCATTTAATTGCTTTTTGTGTGACAAATTTTTTTTCTACAATAGGGTACTGAAAGTATAATACCACATATTGATATACATTAGATAAAATTGGGGATGAAATTACCAATCCAATGCAATAAACGACATTGAAACGGAGTTCACCAACCCCCATTATGTTGGTTAGAATGAAATGTTCTTAGAATAAAATATGCTTTCTTTTATAAACTTGACTATATATAAATGAAAATGACAATTCTAACTATTATTTTAACATTTACGTTTTGAAAATTACAGTGTTGTAGAGATGAGTAAACATGCCTAGCCGACGAGTGTACCGACCCCCCAAATTGGACATTCTATGAGAGGAGGTTGTGCGAGGTGAGATCCGACACACAGTGAGTCCACTGTACACTCTCTTTTGATTTAATTTTATGTTCTACATGCTTTTTTATGCATTTTTAGATGTTCTAGGACCATCCAAAAATGTCGTAAAGTATCCCATTTTGGCGCAAAGCATCCCAAAATGGTTAAAGCATCCTGGACCCCCTATCTAAATGGCCCAAGTGTTTAGTTTTTTCCAAAGCATCACAAGATAGGTTAATTGTACTTTTAATGGTTATATTGACTTTTTAAAGTGTATTACTAATTATTTCTTCCGTCTTTCTTAGGTTCCACTGTGTGCATGAAAACACCTTGGTGACCATCTCTTTACCCTTCTCTAAGATTAGGTGACCCAACTATTCACACAGGAGGAGGAGATACTATGCGAGACAGGGTTACTTTGGATCTACCTCATGCCACCCATGAGGTATCATGATGCCATGCTGATGGCACTTGTTGAGAGGGGAATTATGACACATGCACATTCCAGCGACCTTCTGGTGAGATGATAGTCACATTGGAGGATGTCCATCGGATATTCAGGATACCCATCTATGGACATGTAGTCTACTTTGAGGAGGGTCAAACATACCAATAGATGCAGGAAAATATTCAGTATTATCTCGATCACCCTACAGTTGCAAAGCATGTGGGACCACATATTGAGCTAGAGTGGATGTTGTACTCCCACAAACCCCTGTTATGACACATTATGATCATCATAGTATCCATAAAACTAGTTCCAGATGGATGAGGCACTCACTTAGATGGAGGTTGGAGGCCTCATATATACTATTCGACATATGGAGCGACATTAGACCATCTATTCTTGGGGTCACATTATGTTAGCTCATTTATACTATGATCTTGGGAAATTTGTACATAGAGAGCTGCATAGCATCATGCACTGTACACTTTTACAGGTATAGTCCTTTAAGCATATCACGTGCACAAGGACGATAGGCTATCCCACTGTAGTGGCTCTTGGTTACCCTCGGTCTTTCAGCTACACAATGAGATGGATTTGGCAAGTCAAGGATCTAGGGTTCTGGAGGGTTATGTTTGATTAGCTCGATGGGGATGACATAGTATGGAGATCCTACAAGACCATACCGTAGTGGCAAGATCTCTCACAACAACTTGTTAGGATGCAATAAGACAAAATCTTATTGAGGTGACATGATTATATAGTCTTTCCATTATACTATGATCATGTCATGAGATAGTTTGGATAGAGGAAGGTACCTCCTAGGCTAGGACCTATGTACTTGAGTGCAACACAAAGTGATGCTCATCTAGGCGACATTTGATGACCTCTGTTGATGATGTCATTTCTAGAAATTTTAATGAGGATCTCAACATTCCCCCAACATTAGACTAGGATGACATAGGTTCCACGATAGCCTACAATCAATGGTGGATGGGAGCACAACGTGCAACAATCTTCCCTATGCAACATTCCATTGACAACGCTGGACCTCATCTAGGTTACGAGATATAGAGAGAGAACATAGCTATGGATGGGGATACAAATGATGAGGATAGAGCAGCTGAGATGGTTGATGAGAATGATGAGGATGAGGAGGAGCAACCTATGAGAGGTGATCCTATAGAGATGGTGGAAATTGCAGATCCCCCTAAGGAGAGACCCATAGTTCCTCCTAGATTCAGCCAATCACAATCAATGAGCACAACATGAATAACATCTCATGGGTGTGGAGAGAGTAGTGGTGCCGGACCTTCCACACTTCCTACCCATCAAGATTTTTATCGATGGGCTAGTGGCCTAGGTAATGATGTATTACTTTTATTATGCCTTTAAGTTCTAGTTATGAATTTCTTATTATATCATGTTCTGATGTATTTTATGTTTTACTTGTTGTAGGTGACATCTAGGGGTGGAAATATTTCATTAGATAGGTCATTACATAGATGACCCTCATCCTGCACCCACATCAGGCTACACAAGCAGAGCATGGGCCACCACCTATGGTGGAGCGCCATGTAGAACTATTTGAGCCTTTGGCACAATGGAAGACTGCACATGAGGAGGCTATGAGTGCCCTTGAAGATTATAGAGTTGAAGATGAATAGTCGAGCGCTGCATTGACAAAGCTTTAGGTTGCGTGTGAGGAGTTTTGAGCCACCCGAGTTCTAACTGAGAACGACTAGTGGCTATCATATAGGTGGAGCTTGATAGGCTACAGTGAGAGCTTGCTAGAGTTTAGGTAGATCACATGAGACTATAGGAAGATAGGGATTGGGTGGAGCAGGAACACGCCACACTACTCATATGCATAGTTTCTACAGAGGGCGAGCTTCAAGGCCTATGAGAGCAGGTTAGTTCCATGAGCTACACATGATCCACTATCTCCCAATGAGCATCAACACCAGGCCTCAAGGGATCTAGTAGTCATAGGCCCACTTAGATATACTTATGTTTGTATTATGCCACATTGTGGTGATCATGTATATAAAATTTTGTGATTAATATATAAGCATTTTGTTTCTATATGTGTTCTTATTTAGATTAGATGTCAATGTGATCTATTAAACAATCTTGGTGTAGATTATTTAATTAATGTCTCCATGATCTAATTTTATATGTGTGATCTAACTTAAACACTTATGTTTATTTAGATACAACATTTGGATTAAGTGCAATCATGTTAAATTAAATGCTCCTTATGATCTAATTATGGAAAATTAAATGCATATAATGATATAATTTAACGCAATACACATGAAATTAAATAGCATGTAAAAGAAAGTAATACCTCAACTAATGAAAAATTACTCTATAATTCAAGACACACAAGGAATGTTTGTCAAGAATGAAGCAATGTGAGAGAAAATAGAAGACTATATACTAAATCTAACAACATGCTTTAATATACATACTACTCAAAAGAGATGTTAAGTGTAATATCTACGCAAATGCACAACATTGATAGGTTCTTTAAGAGGCATATTGTCCACTTTTGTTAATATATATGCACCCGTCCCATAGCTCTCCTGAATGACATAAGGGAATAACCAATTCGGACTAAACTTTCTTTTTTCACTCGGGCCAACATTAACATTATGCTGATTTTTATATAACATTAAACCACCTTTGTTAAATGAGCACTAAATCACATTATCATTGTAACTACGTTGCATTCTTTTTGAATAGGCTTGAAGTTGCTTGAGAATGTTAATGTGCTGTTCATCAAGCATTTAAAGTTGTTGTAACCATTTCTTTTTATAAGTGGTATCATCAATAAGTCCCTGAAGAGAAATTCACAATGAAGGAATTTCTAACTCCAAGGGCATTACTGCATCAACGCCATAAATAAGGTTATAAGGTGTGTTTCCGTAGATGTTTTAATACTAGTGTGATAAGCCCACAACACATACAATAATTGAGTGTTCCAATCCTTAATATGTTTTCTTACTATTTTCCACAAGATTTGTTCAAGTGTTTTGTTTGTTGCTTCTACTTCTCTGTTAGATTGTGGGTAATATGGTGTTGAAAAATGGTGTTGAATGTGAAATGTTTCCAAAAATTTCTTCACATCATCGTTCTTAAATGGTGTACCATTGTTTGAAACTAATGTGGAAGGAAGAACAAAGCGAGCAATAATGTGTTCCAATATGAAACAACAAATTGCATTGGTTGTTGTGGAATCAAGAGGAATTGCTTCTTACCCATTTCATGAAATAATCTGTGGTGATTATTATAAACATATGTACAGAAGAAGAGGGAGGGGATATCTTTCCAATGAGATCTAAACCCAAACCGAAAATGGCCAAATAGGAACTTGGGCACAAAGTTTAGAAGTAGGAGCGTGAATCAGATTGCTATGCTCTTGACATTTGTGACATTTCTTAACATGATCAAAATAATCTTCTAACATATGTCTCCAATAATATCCTATGTGGATTAATTTTTGAACTAATGATATTCCCTCAAAATTCCCCCAACAAGCACCAACATGAGCTTCCTCAAGGGCTATAGGGATCTTCGATTGCTTAAGACATCTAAGTAAAAAACCATCAAAGGATTGTCTATATGAGACATCTGCTAGGATGATATATCTAGTAACAAGTTTCTGAATATGAGCTCTAGTGTTCTTAGTGGTTGGTTCAGGAAAGGTACCTTCTTTTAAATAATTAAATATTGGTGTGTACCATTCAGTAGAGGCTTCAATATTGGTCACTAATGCTTCTTTCACTTTTTTGTCTATTGATGGTTTGGTAATCGTATGGACAACAAATGTGAAATCCATAGAAGGATCACCAAGAGATACAGGGGAAGCGACACTTGCCATTGCATATGCATGTTGATTATCCTTTCGAGGAATATTTTCAATGATACATGATTCAATGCATTCAAGCAATGTCATTGTGAGGTTTTTATATTGGACTAATTTGTCATGTTTCGCTTGATAGGATCCACTAATTTTTTTAATGACCAATTGAGAATCACCAAATATGCAAATGTGTTGAACACCTAAGGATAAAGTTGCACGTATTCCAACAATTAGGGCCTCATACTTTGTACACTTAGAACTGTCAAAGTATAATTCCCATGTCTCCTTTTCAGTTGTCAACACACTCTCATCAGAGAATGAGTCCATATTAGGTAACGTTAATGGAGAAGGAGCATAAGCTAAATGGTCAGTCAAGGCTTTTCCTTTGATTGCCTTTTGAGAGACAAATTTAAGATCAAACTTAGTTAACAATATAACCCATTTAGCTAAGCATCCTGATAAGTCTGTTTTAACAAAGAGATGTTCTAGAGGATAAAAATTTGTAACCACATGCACTTTCACATTTAGAAAATGGTGTCTCAAATTAATAGTAGAAAATAAACTTGGGCCAAACATTGCTTTTCTATCATTGTGTATTGAGTTTCATAATCAATTAAATTTCTACTAATGTAATAGATAGGATTTTCTTTACCATTATCATCTTGTTGAGACAATAATGCTGCTAGAGCATGGGAAAATGATATATAAAGGATGCATGACTTTCCTTGAATAACAGGTTGTAAAAAAGAGGATTAGCTAGATACTCTTTAAAACTTTCAAAAGCTTGTTTACAATCCTCATTCCATTTAAATTCTACTTCCTTCTTAAGAAGTTTTGTAAAAGGTAAGGTTCAATCTACCAAAGATGCCGCAAAATGATCAATAGCTTGAATCCTTCCTTGTAAAGTACGTTGTTGAGAAATGTTATTCAAAGGTGGCATGTTAATGATAGCATTAATATTTTGTGTTTCCACCTCAATTCCTCTATGGGACACTATAAAACCCAATTTTTTTTCCACTATCCACACCAAACACACACTTTTTCGGATTCAATCTCATGTTGTACTTATGCATTCTTTCAAATATTTTTTGAAGGATTTTAACATTGTCTTGGTGACTTAAGGATTTAGCCAGAATATCATCAACACAATCTTCTAGAATTTTATGTATGTAATCATGAAATATCAATATCTTAGCCCTTTGATATGTTGTGACAACATTCTTTAATCCAATAGGCATCACAACCTAACAAAATGTTCCCAAAGGTGTAGTAAATGTTGTCTTGTATTGATCCCGAGGGTTGATAAAGATTTGATTATAGCCTAAAAAACCATCCTTGAATGATAATAAGGAATGAACTGCGGTTGAATCTACTATCATGTCAATATTAGGAATGGGAAAATCATCTTTCAAAGATGCTTTATTAAGATCACATAAATCCATACACATCCTAATATGATTGTTAGGTTTTCCCATTGCTACAATGTTTAAAATCCATGGCGAATAATCAATAGGATGAATAAAGGAAACATATAGGAGATTCTCAATTTCAACCTTAACCTATAATGCTATCTTAGGATTCATCTTGTGCATCTTTTGTCTTACTGGTTTAGCATCCTACTCAAGGATGATTTTGTGTGTAAATATCTTAGTGTCAGTACCCGACATATCTGAATAAGTCCAAGCAAAATGTTAAGGAAAGTCATGTAATAGTGTTGCATGTTCTTCTTGTTCATCATCATCAAGGCACAAGTTCCTATTTGAATTACTTTATCTTTGTTAGATGTGTCCATTGGTATGTTAATTGTATCTCCCAAAAGTAATGTACTTTGATTTGGTATTTCAGGAATTTGTTCTTCTTTGTCTTGTGCAATATCACTTTTTTTTTCTTTTCTTCACCAAAGTATCCCTTAGTGATTAAGGCACAAGTGAATCTTCATTTGTGGTGATGAATTGGTAAATTTTCATAGACTTCCAACATTTCTGCCAAAGCTTCATCATGTTGAAAATAATCCAATGATTCATTACTTGTGGTATCTATTAATTTAGGATGCTTTCATGTGAGAGTTGTCTTAGAATAATCTTGCATAATGGTCTTGATGTTAAGTGAAGGAATTTTTTTTTCTTTTGTTATCTTAGAAGGGAAATATCCATGACCAATTTTTGTTTCTTGTATGTTAGGCTCTCTAGGGACATGAATGCCTTGTTCTTTCACACCACATCCTTTTCCACTGCAACCAAGTTGCTTCAAGATTTGATATCCTCTTCCATAGAGAGCTTCCATTCCTTTAGAAGATGGTGGTTTCTCATGATCAACCTCACCATAACTTGTTCTGTAACTTGTGTATTTTTCTAAAGTTGTTGAGTCAAATGTTGTTGATGGTTCCGCCATGTGTTGTGTTGACATCACTGTTTTTCCTTTTTCTTTTCTTGATTCTTTTGTTGTGATTTTATATTATCCCATAAATGTAGGTGTGAATTCCAATGAACCCCAATCATCATCCAACATATTTGTAACTGTTTCAAAACTTTTCTCTTTTTCTTCTTCTTGCACAGGTCCTACTTGTGAGGTTGGTATTACTGTTTTCAAAGGACTCTTTTTTTTTCTCAGTTTGCAAGCACTTTCTGATTGGAGGTCAGCTTTGATTGTGTAGACATTATTTTTATAAAAATACTTCATTAAATGATGAAAGGTTTAAGGGAATCCATTCATTTCATGAATCCATGGCTTGCCCAAAAGAAGATTATATGAGAGATTGTGAGGCATGACATGGATAGGAGTTTGCAGTGTAACTTTTCCAACTTTCATAGGTAATGTTATCACACCAAGAGGTTGATTTCCCACATTATCAAATACATGGATAGACAAGGAATCAGGTTCAATATTAGTCTTATCCACTCCAATTTTATCCAAGAGGTTTACACTACACACATAAAGGGCCAAACCATTGTCAATGAGAGATATTTTTATTCCATATCTATTAATAACAACCAATATCATCAAGGCCTCATTTTTTTTATCATCTCCAATGGAGGTAACTCATCTTGATGAAAGAAAATATTAATATTAACTAAATTCATACATTGGATTAGGGCTGCTACATCATTTGGTTGTGCACTAGAAGGGACCACTACTTGTTATAAAGAATTTTGAAGCATGCTATGGTAATTAGGTGATTCCTTAATAAGATCCTATAAAGAAATCTTAGCAAGAGTGTTGCAAAGTTGTTCCACAAGATCATACACCTTTCCACTATGCAAAGGAAAACACAGAGAAATAGGCAAGATGGATTGAGGTAATGGTAATGAAGTAGGTATGGCTTGTGGTTTCCCTTTGTTCCTTGTTTTGTATGTATGCGCAACATTATGATAATTAGATTGTTACGAAATATTGTTACTAGTGAGTTTCCTTGCAAATTTTGGGATACTTCCAACATGTTGAGGCTTGTTTTGAGGTGGTCCTATGAAAAGCACAGGTTTGGTTTGAACTTGGTGTTGGTGTGAGGGTGGGTAAATGATAAGTTGAGGTGTGATTGCATTTACTTCCTTTTGTTTTTTTTTGTTATGACAAGATTTAGTGGATGAGCTTTTTGAGATGAAATCCTCAAGGGATTCATCTAACATGTCAAAGTCATCACTACTAAAAGACTTGAGGGATATGTTAACTTGTAGAAAAAAGATCCAACATTGTCAAATAACTATGCTTTTTAAAGTGTTTTCATTTAGTTTATTCTTTTTGTTTTGATGTTTTTAGGGTAGTTTATGGTTTCCAATGATTGCAAAATGTAAAGTAATCTATCTAAACTATGAAATGATGCTAAAAATAAAGAAAATGTATACATATATGAAACTATCCACAACTTAAACATGCAAAAAAAAATCCAATTTGTTTCAAGATTTAAGCAAAAAGTCAACTATCTTGAATGTGCAAAACAAATTGTTTTAGAAATACAATTCTCAGATTTGACAGTAGAATCAGAAAGCACAAATAGAGATAAAAAGGCTCCCAAAAATTTGGTAGGACACCTATATAAGGATAGGTTAGCCCAAGAGCGAATAGGTTCTTGTTTAGGGTTCTGAAAAATAAAAAGATGCTAAGTCTAAGTTACTGTTAGTGTTTTCTGTTTTAGGTTGCAAACTATGATTTCTATGACTGTTTTTTCTAGTTTTAGGTATCTTAATGCAAGTGAAAATAGTGAGTAAAATGATGATTTTTGGAATACATTTTTGAATTAAAATTGAATCTAATGACTGAAAGACACTCCTAATGCAACTACAATGTAAGATGTATGCAAAACAAATGCAAATATTCTATTTTTTTAATGAATTTGAATGATGAAAACATGCAAAAATAAACCATAAATGCAATGCAAAACACACTAATGCAAACCTAGATCTATGGTTTTGAATGTCTATAAATCAGAATTTAAGATGTACAAAGTTAGGTTCACCAAAATGAAATGTAGGGAAAAGGAGGGGGTGAAATAGGAAGACCTAGAAATGAGGTACCTATGCCAAAAAGAAAAAGGGGTGTCCACCTAATCATAGATCCACTTTTCCCATGTTCATTAGGAAGAGGGATATTGTTAGAAAGGATTAGAATTGACCTACAACCCTTAAGGGGAGTCAACCCTAAGTTGGGACACTATGCTTCCCTAACTTCCTTATGATAGAAAATAGTAAAGAAAAGCAGTTTTAGGAGAAGAATAAAAGTTCATGAACAATTAAACATATGAGATATATCACTTGAAACATGAAGTATTATGATATTAACACTATAAAAAATAACAATCAATTGGAAGATATGAGAAGGTTAGGATGGTATGTACCCAACTCCAAAAGTGTTGTAAACCATCATGATAAGACTCATTCGCCCAAGGGAAAATTGGTCTTTGTATCCATTTTTGGAAAATAAAAAGTTGATTACATACCCTCTATTTGCACTTTTCTCTTGAACCTGCAAATATTTAGTCCCGACTCTAGATCTGTAGCAAAAACTAAATTTTCTGATTTGTTTGTATGGGGGTTTGCCTTGATCAAATCCCAAGTTTGGTAATTAAACCTTAATGGAAAGATAAAAACATGATAAATAACAATGTGTGCAAGCCATAACCTTAAGTGCATCTAAGGTGTTAAGAGCTAAAATGCAAAGAAACCTTAAATTAAAGTGTGTTAGAACAAGATGCCTAAATGAACACAAAAATGACAAAGACCTAGCTAGGGAGAAGTAAAAACACCCTAGTAGATCTAAAATCTGATTATACCTTGCTTTAGGTAGCTAGTAGAATAAAGATTTAAGATGGGGTCACTTAGGAAACAAGTCATTAGGTTAGGGAGAATGGTTAGGTGCATGTCCCAAAACCTAGAATCCACCATGATCCACTATAGGCATCAACCTTCAAATCATGAACAATGCTTGATCTAACTTGGAAAAATGAGCTTGAAGACCTACAAAAAAAAGTGAAATGCTACTCCAAGACTTCAACCTTGCTTGCTTGAATGTTCTCTCCTTGCTTTTGAGTGCTAATCTTGTGAATATCTTCTCAATATCTTGTCAACCTAGTTCGAAATGGTGAAAAGACTAGGCTTTATAGGCTTCTTCTCTAATTTCCTGATTATTAAATCTTGATATTTGACCTTTGCAACTTGAATTTAGATCATTAAAATGCCTCCAAAAACATATTTTAAATTGGGTTTTGGCACCTAAAGGGGACCCATTCACCCTTGGGTGAAGGGTCCTAGCCTAAATTTCCAAGACTCGTTTATTTTAGGGCCTTTAATTTATTAAATGCATTTGTTCAATGCATGTTGTGGTGTCGGAAAATGATAAAAATATTCCTAGGATGCATAATAAAGGGAATTAGGGGCCTATTTTGAAGGGTAAAAATGCATGGGAGGTCACTAAAATAGATCCAAATTAAGTGTGAAATTGTATTATCACTTAGAAAGGAGTACAATTTTCTACACTATAGTTCCTAAATTAGAGGATGTTGATAAGGAAAATGGAATGAGAGTTGGGCTAGATGAAGAATGTATGGTGGTTATGTGAAAGAATGGATTAAAGGGGTGAAATTGTATTGATATATTGGGTAATGTATTTGGTTGTATAAAATGGGTAGATGGAAGGATGGGGTTATGAAAGCATGGCTAAATGTTATGGGAGCAAGGGGAATCATGACCAACAAATCTACACATCATGTTACATTTTGTGAGTGTACTAATTTTGGACGGGATGGTTGATTTTAGATCTATGGATATTTGATGATAATATTTTAGGTTTTTAGTGTATGGGGATTCATGATCTTTAAATATGCTTGAAATTTTGGATTTAATATTTTGATATTTATGGATCCATGTGGATTTTAAAATTTTGGGCTTAGGATTGAGATATTGGAATTTGGATTTGGGATTTTGAGATTGGATTTTGGAAGTGGGATGTGGTTTTTTTATTTGAAGATGGAATTGGGCTTGGGAAGTGTGGATTTGGATGATTCACTTTGATTCATTGCTTCTTTTTTCTTTAGGAGATCCATATTAATTTTTTCTTCCTTTTTAATAGTTGGACCCACATGGCCCTTTGAATTGATTTTTGATTTTTTACTTGATTTTAATTTGAAATTTGTATTATGGCGATACTTGATTTGTTGTGGAGTTATGGATCATATGTTGATGCATCCAAATTGATTTCAACTACTATTTTTTTATCCCTTGGAAAAATATCATCTTGGAATCCCATGAATTTCATGATTAATTCATCATTTTAGAATAATTTAAATGTGCAATTTTGTTGGTCCTAATTGGTCAATTTAGATGATGGAAGGTCAAGTTTAGTAATAGGAATGGTGGTGTCAATAAAAGGGTCGATGGAAACAATATCTTTGTAGGAGTAATGAGAGGGAATAATTTAGATGTTGGAATAATTTTAGTTAGAATATATAGAAGCATCACTAACATCCTTAGTCTGTTCATTAAGATACTTGTATTTGACACCCTAAAATCCCTGATTTACATTAACATGCATGGTTTACAAGATTCTTTGCTCATGAAGGCCTAATCCTTTACCTTGATATTTCATGATTTGATATTTTTGATTTGTGATAGGATAATTTTCACTTTCTAAACAATATGTGAATCCATATTTAGATGCCCAAGATTCGTTGGAAGTTTCAATGCATTCCTCTACAAGAATACCAAATTGGAAAAAGGTGGTTGAACCAAGATGATAGGATGTTTTTTCTTTCTCTTCATTCACAATTATGGTACCTTGATCATGTTAGAGTCACTCAAGGAATCAAGCTCCCAAGATCACCTCAACCAAAATTTCCTTCTACAAGAGAGAAAAGCAAGATCATATATTTATAATAATGGATGCAAGTAATTATATTGATACAAGTGATTACATAATGTATATATGGGGCCTTGCTTATATAGGCAAGGTTGAGAGTTAGTATAAATCATGGTAAATTTCTTAACCCTGTGACATGATACAACTAAAGATAAGATCACATGACAACTAAGAACTCCTAGAAATATTCCTAGGACTTAAGTAAACATAACATGTAAATAGGACCTACTAGGTGAACTAGTTAGGTACAACAACTTATTCACACAAACAAATCAATTATAAGCTTAATAAAATTAATCATCACTTTCTCATCCTTATTCCTATAGACACCGAAAAATGTCCTAAGTCTATGAGCAACATTTTTTCCTTGATCATCATCCTCTAATAATTAAATAATTAATGATCATATTCCTCTATTAATTAAATAATTTTTAATTATTTAATTAATTCACTTCCTAATTTCTTTTCTATCCTGATCGATTAAATAAATTAATTGCATCACTAATTTCCCCCTCTTCTTCAATAGTTAAATAAATTATTATTTACTTAATTATTTTATCACCTTTCATCTATAGTTAAATAATTACCATTAATTATTTATCTATTCATGGTCCTTTAATTCTTCTATAGCTAAATAATTATCAAAACTATTTAACTATCCCTTGTCATCTTCCCCTATTAAATAATTAATCAAATTAATTAATGTCTAATTTCTATCTCCCCATTTAATTAAATTCATAAATTTAATTAAATCTCCATCTTTCATTTTCTCCAAATAAATAATTTGAATAAATTATTTATTTGCCACTTGTCCCTTTCCTCCATTTTTCAAATAAATTATTTATGCACCCACCTCTTCTGGTCAAAGATTCCCTGTCATTAAGCCCTGTCATAGCCTTCATTGCTGTCATAGCCATTAGGAATCATAGCTGTCGGTGTCATACCTGTCATGTTTCCTCCAAGAATAGCATATTTTTGGTGCTTCAATTCTGGACCGTTGATCTTGGCATTTTTTTTGAGACTCAATCTCAACCATCCATGTCGTAACCTCCCTCTCATGCATTCTCAACCATTGATCTTGGAATCTTTCTAGAGGATTAATCTCAGCCATCCATTCAAAAGGTTGTCTATAAAAGCAACCTTCCCCCTCCACTTTGTCCTTAACAACCATTATCTCCAACTTTCTTGTTTACTAGTTGTAGGTATTTGCACAACTTCAACAACAAATCTGAAGGCAATATTGACATAAGAAGAAGAAGGAGAGACAAGAGAAGTGAAGCAACCATAATGGGGAGTGTTTATTCATGAATGCTTTCATTTTAATTCCTTATTATTATTTTTCTCTTGTTTGATGTGGTTTTATAGCTTAGAAGTGTTGGCTGTCACTTTATGTATGCTATTTGATTTTTAACCCCATCTCATATTGGTGAACTGACGTGAACAACATAATAGTTGTATCTTCATAGATTTGATAATATACTTCACAGTCTTATTTTCATAGATTTGATCATATTGTCATTTTCATAGCTGCACTTTCATAAATAATTTTTTTTCAAGAAAATAGGATAAACATCATAGCTGTATTTTCATTTTCATAGCTACACTTTCATAGCTGCATTTTCATAGTTGCATTTTCATAAATCAATTAAAAAAAAAACAAGTAAGCAGGATAAATATTATAGCTGCATTATTCATAGATTGGATTATATTATCATTTTCATACCTACAATTTATCATTTTCATAGCTCCATTTTATCATTTTCATAAATCAATCATTTTCCACAAATAACTTTTTTGGCTTGTATATATATATATATATATATATTGATTTGTTAGATTGTGAGGCTCATAAAATACTGAAACTTGGCAGGGAAATCCATGTTGGCAGAATTTTCGATAAGGATTTATTCCTTCTAGGAATAGTTACAACATTTCGACTTTCAACGAATCCTCATTCACAACATTTAGATTTAACTTTTATTTTAGCTTTTAAAACTTTTAATTAGATTTAGTTTAAACTTTTAATTAGATTTAGTTTTTAGCTTTTAATTAGATTTAGTTTTTAACTTTTAAATTAGATTTAGCTTTTAATTTTTAATTTAGATTTAGCTTTAATTTCTAATTTAGATTTAGCTTTTAATTTCTAATTTAGATTTAGCTTTTAATTTCTAATTTAGATTTAGTTTTTAATTTCTAATTTAGATTTATTTAAATTAACCATTTTATAATTTAGATTAAATGTTATTTTTTTATTTTTTTTAGTTTAATTTTAGCTTTGTGGCTAATTCTGCTAATTGGGCTTTTGTGCAGGTTCGCATGTCAGAGGTTGGAAAGGTGAAAGCATAAACATACATTTGTTGAAGACTGAAAATAGAAAAAACTACTAATGACATTTGGTGCAGGATGTTTCTTAAAGACTTGATTTTGAAACCGATTGTCTTTTAGTATAGCAAACATTTCATTTGGTGCTTAAAATGAACGATTTTCTTTTCTCAGATAGATTTAATTAGAGGGTAAAGAACATCATGTCTTAGTGTTTGAAGGATGGTAGGTATTATGCTCTCATGTTGTGCAAATTCGGTGATCAGAAAGCCAAACCCATCTGTTTTTGTGTTTATACCTTAGAGGGGCTTGCCTCGCAAGAGGGAACGACTCCAATCAGTTTTTCGCTTGGGCCGGTATATAAAAGGATGAGACTAAACTGTTAAGTCCTCATGGTATGTAGGCCTTAGCTGTGCAATGCCATTCAAAACAAGGTACCTACCTTTTCTTTTAAAGGTATAGGAGCCCCTAGCAGAGTTGTTAAAGCCTTAAGCGGCTTGTTGTACGCTCGCGAGGTGCCATGTCTCCAAGTATCTACTAGAACCCTCTTGTTTTAGAAGCCAAAATCCCTTCTATTCACTAGTGCAACAACGGTCATTTCCAAGCCATCCCACGTTCTCGTAGTTCTTAGTAGAGGTGAAGAGTTTGTCATGGGAGATTGATGAGAACTCAAAGCTTGGTTGACCTGAGAAGTGAGTGATGTGGAGGGGAGCCAATGTGGCCAAGCTTCTAAGTCACCCGCTAAGAATAAGTGCAGCTGAAGAAATCCAAGTGGGAATCCAGTGAATATAGTCCTTGCTAGCCTTAAGATTGTGCTTATCTTTTGAAACATTTTCAAACATCAAACCAACCCCAAAAAAATTTCTTGATACTATTTGTTGTGTTTGGTAGTCATATCTTATCATAAATAGTAAAAAAAACTGAATCGAAACCATTGAAAAACATCCAAACTGTCAAAATTGTCATTCTGGAACCGCAACTATTGAATGCAGACCCACAATTGTCATTGTGAACCGCAATTGTTAGTCAATAGACCACAACTGATTTCCTGAACCGCAATTACCAGAAACAGGCCCACATTTGTCAACCTGAGCCGCAATTATGAAACACATTGATAGAAATTGAGCCACAATTTCCTCCTAAATGAAATTTCCTGAAATCTGTTTCCAAAATCTGATCAAAATCAATTTACAGTGACCTCTGTTTGATAAACCAAAGACCTACAAGTTTTTCCACCTCATTTTAGCATCCTCATTAGGAAAAAATTTCATTATAGGTTGCATTCATTAATCCTTTGCATTACACAAATCAAATCCTCATCCTTAGGTTGCATCTATGCTTTTAGATTTTGAACATAGGAAACCTTTGAGTCTTTGAGAATTCTTGGTCACATACCCTATTTTTCATTGACCACTATCCTTTACAAATATTTATCATTGTCACTTTTATCACATTTGAGTCTTGAACCTTTGTCATGGTCTTAGCTCAAATCTTGTCAAAATCATCTCCTTGAATGGTCAATGATACTTAGGATTGTTGCCTTAAGCTCACATTAGCCTCATTTCCATCCTTTGTTTAAGATCCCTTTGCATCTAGATTATACCCTTATCCTCCAAAAATACAAAAAAATAGTTCATTTTCCTTAGCATCATTATCTTTGCATTAGTATCATCTAGTCACCTTATCACTCACTTTGGCCATCAATTAATCTTTTAGTATCCTTTAGCATCCATTATCCCTCATCTTTTAGATATTATTATCCTTACATTATCAACATCCTTTCATTTTCATATCCTAAAATCCAAAGAAAATCCAAAAACATAGTTTAGTTCATTACTATCTTGCATTATCCCTCCCAACTTGTAAAGGTCTCACATGGTTGAAACAAGGTCCAAAGACAAACAAAAGGACATGGATTTCCTAAGTGACCCTTTTCCTAATAATGCCACAGATTCAAATCAATCTACACCCCACCACAACACATCACAAAAAGACCAAAGTGACCCTTGGGAAGACCTAAACTTTGAAGTAGCCAACAAATAAATGACCCCCCAAGAGATTGAAAGAGCCTATCAAGATCCAATACTTTTGAGCATAGTTGACCAACTTGTTAGTGCCAACCCAAATAAATTTTTCTATGCACTACCAAAAAGGGTGCCAAATTACCTCAAGGTTATGACATATCAACCATCATAGAACAAGAAACTGAAAATCCATTTGGCATTCCTTCATCACAACAAATGACGAACATACCCCTTGGGACAACCATGCACATGACTACTACCACTACAACAAGAATCCCAACTCATGCCACTACACAAGGTCAAAATTTCACATTTGGTAGTTCCTCAAACACCATGGGTAAAACTTTCACGAATCCACTCTTTGAAAACACAAATCAGGGGTCCACATCACAAGGTTCTACACCTTTGATTCAAAATCTAAGCCAAGGTCACGCGCCCTTGATCCAAAATGTGAACTAGGGTTCTATACCCACATCCCAAGGGTCAATTCCATCACTTCAAAATACAAATCAAGGGTCTATTCCATCATTTGAAAACCTTATTCAAGGACCTACACCTTCATTTCAGAATGTCAATCAAGGACCTATGCCCTTACTTCAAATTTTCAATTAAGGAAATATCCCTTCAAATCAAGGGTCTATACCTTCATCTCAAAACATCAATCAAGGTTCCACACCTCCATTTACAAACCAAGGATTCAACTTTCAAAATCAAAACATGAATCAAGGGTCTATACCTCAAATCTAAAATTCTATACCAAATGCAAACGTGACCTTCAGAACCAACCTAAACACCAACCTCATTCCAAATCAAAACAATCCACACCCATACGATAATCAAGGTTTCGTATCACAAAACATCATCTAAATACAAATCAAACACATGACCCTAATGCCAACGTCACGACATCTCATCAAAAAAATGCGGCATCATCCCTTGTAGACTATTTGCTCCAACATATGTAGACACTTGAATAACGAATGAGCAATATGCAATTGGGAACCAACAAGAAGACATACTTTGTCGAAGAGTTGTGGCCTTTTCCATTTGATCGAAACCTATACATGCCACCCTTTCCTCCGCATTTCACAACACCACCATTGGCTAAATACAAGGGGATAAGGGATCTAGTAGAACACATCTGTGAATTCAACACAACATGCATGGAAGTTGCATATGACCCTACGTACTTGATGAGGTTATTCCCATGAAGTCTCATAGGGATAACCTTAGACTGGTTCTCACATCTTCCACAAGGAATCAAAACATGGGGTGAACTAGCCGACAAATTTATCAATCATTTTGCCTTGAACATTAAAAATGATGTCACCCTTGCAACATTGAGCACAACCAAACAAGATGGGGAGTCACTTACCTCGTTCTACCAAAGATGGCGAGGCTTGGTTAGTAAATTCCCTTGTCATATTCTAGAAAAAACAACTTGTCACCATGTTTGTCGAAAACCTTAAAAGAGAGCTGATGAGTCGAATTCAAATCCAATGTTGCAAAAAATTTGAGGAGATTATTGAGAAAGGTGTCCTTATTGAGAAAGGTCTTATCGCTAGAGGACTAGTCAAGATAAACAAAGACACTCCAAAACCTAACAATGACAAAGGAAAATATTGGTCCTGAAATAAAAATGTCACAAATGACACAATCGTTGATGCCAAACTAATAACCAAAGGACCGATCATTCAACTTAAAGGCCCCTCTTCATCAAATAGATCCAATATGCCAAACGTTGAACGCTATCCAAAATAACCAACAAAGAAGAGGTCCTCCCTATGCTAAGAGAACGTACACTCCCTTGGGTGAACCTATCGAATCACTCCTCAAATGAATTTTGTAGTCTAATATCATCACACTTCTAGACACCAAGAATTATGAACCTTCTTTGATCAAACCAGATTGGTGGAAAGATGAAAAATACTATGAATACCATTGCACAAAAGGACACAAAACATATAGATGCTGGACACTCAAGAACATCATCCAAGACCTTATTGAGGATCAAACTATTTCAATAGATAATTCACAAGGAAAAACAAATGCTGATCATACAATATTCAAGACCCCTTTGCAAGACCATGATAAAGGAAGGGCCTCTAGTTCAGGGAATAACAACAATGCCAACTATGCAGTTGTCAAGCATGATTACAACATCATCATTCTTAATGTGACACCTCTTGATGATCGTATTTCCACTATCACCATCAACAAGCCAAAATTCGATTGTGTTGTCACTACCCGTAGAACCAAGATAACTATTCCAGGTCCATCCACAAATCCTCAACCAAAAGGCCAATATAACCTCATAGAGTAGCTAGGGAAAACTCCTGCGCAAATCTCTATCTTGGAACTCCTTCGCACCTCACCACAACACAAAGCAATCCTCGATAAAGCCCTGCAAGAAGCCTCCATTCCCGCAAACCTAGATGTCAATAAAATTTTAGGCCATGGTCAGATACCTCGCTATGCCACACCACGTCACCTTCTCTGAACAAGACTTTTTAGCCCTGAAATCTAACCATAACAGTCCCCTACACCTAGAAGTATGCATTAATACCCACAAGATCAGACGAGTCCTAGTAGATGGTGGAACATGCCTGAATATTTGCTCACTAAAATTAGTGAAAGCATTGGGATACTCTGAGAATTGCATTGACCCAACCAAGAAAATCATGATCAAAGCTTATGATGATGCCGAACGATCTTCCGAAGGTGTAATTTCACTCCTAGTAAGAGTTGGCCTAGCTGTATAGGACAAAATGTTTCACGTCTTGGATCTGGACTTACATTACAATCTCCTCCTTGGCCGCCCATGGATTCATTCCATGAGAGCTATTCCATCCACCTATCATCAATGCCTCAAATTCCCACACAACGACACCGACCCTTTCCAATATTGTTCCAACCTCAAAGGAACTGCTGAGCATCAAGTGCCTATTAATCGAGAGGCCTCATCTTCCACCTCATCCACCACTCCGTCTCACTACATTGATCTGTCTACTCTTATCAAATCATCCAATTCATTCATTACACCTTCCATTCCCAAAATCCAGATCCAAGAAAAAGGCTGTGGAGATTATGATATGAAGAGACTCTTTTTCATTGGAAAGTTACCCAAGTCACCAAAGTCATATGGAAAATCATATCCTATGCAACCCAAAGTTGTCATTCATAATCCTCCTACCACCTTTACTAAATGGGGGGAACTTGCTAAAGAATCTCTAGATGACCACATTCTTACATGGCTGTACAAATACAAGGAGAATATTGAAACTAAGAAGTTTCCAATTGAACAGTATCCAAAAGGGTTCCAAATATTGAAATGACATGGATATGATGGACGTAGCGGCCTTGGTTTGAACAAACTAGGAATGTTGGAACCTCTACAACCTCCTAAGCTAATAAGTCATTAAGGGATAGGTTTTGTTCCAGTAAAAGTGACTATTCGAGGTATCGAGTCACCCTCAAGTGAAGTTGCTAGTGCTTCATATGAGAGCGAGACACATGAAGACCATGGGGATTATGATGTTGATTCAAATGAATATGAATGAGACTCCTTATCCTCCACCACCTTCATGGAACTAGACAAACTATTTGGGGAATTCAACCAAATTCTTACCCTTGATTCTTCACAAAACCCATCAAATACTCATTTGAGAATATCTTTGACTAAAGAAGAATGGCTCCAACACTTTTTTTGGGAATCCATTGATCTATTCTCCTAGGAGCCTGATGAATCTAGTTCCATTTTTACCTTTTCTTCCTACATGACAACCCTCAACAATGTCGATGATGGCCTACCCCTTGTCTACCCTCAACTTAGAGATTGGGACGAACAAGGGCCACCAAGTTTAGATACTTTTGAGAAAGGTGAAGCTATTGCTAAGTTCATGGGACTTCGTGAGGGTATACCTAGTGGGGATCACAAAGCCGACTTTGCCATAGAACTTAACTATGCAACATACTTTGGTGAGGCCGTCCTATTCTCTAGTCACAAAAATGAAAATGAAAAAAGTGAAAATAAAAACAATAGGTCTTCAGGTGAAAACCGAAAGGCGCCTGCTAACCATGAAAAATTCAAAATAAAGGACGTATCCAAAGGTGAAAACCTCTTAGAGGCACCCGAGGATGGAGGACAGGACTGTCTCCCAATAGACCGAGAGAGATCACCGTTGCTTATAGAAGAAACAAAGGAAGTCAACATTGGAACATCAGATAACTCTAGAATAATATAGTTAGTAGCATCCTTGAACATTGAAGAAAAGCCTCAGTTCACACTGTTCTTCTTGGAAAGACAAGTCAATTTTGTATGGTCATATGTCGATATGCCTGGATTGGATCTCGAATTGGTTCTATATCACTTACCATTCCTACCAAATTCAAAGCTGTTCAAACTTAAGTTAAGAAAATTCACCCCCAAATTGCCCTACTTGTCATGGTAGAACTCAAGAAGCTCTTGGATGTCAGATTTATTCACCCAATTGATTATGCTGAATGGATATCAAATCTAGTTCCTGTCACAAAACTGAATGGTCAGATCAGAGTTTGCACAGATTTCTGAGACATTAATAAAGCTTGTCCCAAAGATGATTTTCCCTTTCCAAACATTGACATCATAGTAGATCTAACTGCTAGGCATGAGATGCTATCGCTAATGGATGGATTCTCAGGTTACAATTAGATCAGGATCACCACTAAAGATCAACCCAAGACAACTTTCACATGTGCTTGGGGAACTTTCTATTGGAATGTCATGCCATTTGGACTGAAAAATGCAGGAGCCACCTATCAGAGAGCCATGACCACAATTATTCATGACTATATGCATGTCCTTATGGAAGATTATGTTGATGAACTTCTTTCCAAATCCCTAGAATGAAGCAGACACTTAGCAATATTGGATAAGATCTTTACCCGACTTGAAAAATATCAACTCAGGCTAAATCCAAAGAAGTGTGTTTTTAGGGGCCAATCAGGCAAACTCTTGGGGTATATAGTCTCTCATAGAGGAATAGAAGTAGATCCTACCAAAGTAATCTATCTTAGACATGCCACCACCACCCAATATCAGTCAATTAAGGACATTACAAGGAAGACTACAATCAATTTGTAGGTTCATTGCCCAGCTAGCAGACAAGACCCATCCATTCCAACATTTGTTAAGGAAAGGTGTGCCCTTGAATAGGACCGACAAGTGTCAAAAATAATTTGACCAAATCAAGAAGTACTTATTAAATCGACCAATCCTTGTGCCACCAATTGATGGAAGATATCTAATATTATATGTGACAACCACTACATTGACACTGGGGGCACCGTTAGCACAAAATGATGATGATGGCAAGGAAAGGGAAATATATTATATTAGTCAAAATTTAGTCAGTTATGAGCTAAACTATAGTCCTATTGAGTGAGCATGTTTAGCAGTGGTATTTGCAACACAAAAATTAAGGCACTACATGCTAAATCACAAAACCAAGTTGATTGCCAAAATTGATCCTTTGAAATACCTACTCAACAAAGCAGCATTGACAGGTAGGCTAGCTAAATGGGTTATGATCCTGAGTGAATATGACATTGAGTATGTCGAATGAAAAGTAATAAAGGGGCAAGTAATAACTGTCCAACTTACAGATGCACCATTAAAAGTAGGCCATCCTTTGGTATCTGAATTCCCAGATGAATCAATTCTTGTCATAGACACACTGACAACATGGAAGCTATAATTTGATGGATCTTATACAAGTCATGGATCAGGAGCTAGTATCTTATTCATCACACCTCAAGGAGACTCTATCCCTAAGTCATTCCAGATAGCATTTCCATGCACTAACAATATGGTTGAATATGAAGCATTATTGACAGGACTTTGAATGGCTATAAATTGGAAAATCAAAGATCTTCAAGTCTATGGTGACTCCCAACTAGTGATTAAAAGAGTTAATGATGACTATGACACCAAGGATGAGAAATTAATGCCCTACAAGCGCATGGTAGACAGTTTCAGACTATAATTTGATAGCATCTCCTTCGAGGAAATTCCAAGAATCTAGAAAAAAGTGGTTGATGCAATGGATACCATTGGATCTCTCTTGGACATCCCTAATAATGTGGCTCAGTATGAGTTCTTGGTGGAATTTTTTTTGATCATTGCATTCGATGTTCTTGAAACTGGACTTGTGTGTGAACTAGTTGGTCTTGAATCTCCTTGGTATAAAGATATCTATGCCTACTTGCATGACCAAATTATCCCTCCTGACTTGTCCCTTAATCAATGCAAAAAAATTATCCAACAAGCATCTAAGTATGCCATCATCGGAGATACCCTTTATTGTCATAACCTAGACAATACCCTTCTTCGGTGTCTTGACTTAAATGAAGCACAAACAACCTTACAAGAGGTACACCAAGGTATATGTGGAGCTCACTCTGCTGGTCCAACCTTAGCTATAAAGGTCATGAGAATGGGATATTATTGTCCTACGATGGAACGAGATGCTTATCACTTTGTGAAGAGATGTTGCCAATGTTAGATTCATGGAGATCTTATACATGAACCAGCTCAGGAACTTCAGCCACTCACTTTTTCTTGGCCTTTTTCTCAATGGGGACTTGACCTCGTAGGAAAGATCCATCCCACCTCTTCTAACAGACATAAGTTTATCCTTGTTGCTACTGAGTATTTCATGAAATGGATTAAAGCCATCCCATTGACTTACATTACCAAAAAATAGATAGCCAAGTTCATCCTGAATTATATCATTTTCCACTATGGTATTCCACAGTCCATCATCATTGATAATGGTCACCCTTTCAAAAACTAGGATGTCCGCAAGATTTGTGACAAATTTCATATCCAACATCATTTTTCCACTCCATATTACCCCCAAGGAAACGACCAAGCTGAGGCGTCTAATAAGACTATCCTAAAAATCCTAAAGAAGATTTTCAATGACGCTGGCCGTGACTAGCACCTACAACTCAATCCTGCTTTGTGGGCCTACCGTATTAGTGTCTGAACTCTGACTGGAGCCACTCCATATTCCCTTGTCTATTGGTCTGAAGCAATACTTCCTCTAGAGGTTGAGTTACCCTCTTTGCAAGTCTCCATGCAAGGCTTGATTGATTAAGAAGAATATCGTGTCTCCCGTCTACATGAGCTAGAGTTGTTGGATGAAAAGAGAAAGAATGCCTTAACACATCTACAAGCATACCATAATCACCTTCGACACAACTATAACAAAAAGGTCTGATCCAAAAGCTTTGACATTGGAGATTTAGTCCTAAGAGAAAATCCAAAGAATCAAGCAGAATGAGAAAAACTGGGAAAGTTTGAACCTAATTAGTTGGGCCCTTATATCATTACAACATCATATGGATTAGGTGCTTATTAGCTTTCTACTCTTGAAGGAGAGCCATTTTACAAACCTATCAAAAGCATGTACCTCCGCAAATATTACACTTGATTCTCAGAGTATCCCCTTAAAAAGTAAAAAATACAAAAAAAATAAAAAAATAAAAAAAATAGTCACCATGATGAAAACCTGGCAAACAGGCATCTTGGTGACACCAAAAAAATAAAAAAAAATGAAAAAAATAGTAAAGAGAAATAATTCATCCAAAAGTGAAAACCACTTCAGTGGTGCTTTGGATAAGTACCATGGTGAAAACTTGGCAAACAGACGCCATGAGTAGTTAGTCCCTGCTCCTTCGTCTACTGTTACTCCATCTGGTCTTCTAGCCTTCTGCTCATCTAGACACACATGTCACTTCGTCATAATAAACTTTGTCATCCTTCCATGGCCTAGGAACCATCAAAATTTGGGGATTTTGATCATCCTTTGCATTCACCGCTACCCCTTTGTGCATAATAAATTGGTCTCGCACCTGACTGGGGGCAATTCCTTGACCTATGTCTTCATCGGAAATAATATCAACATCATAAAATGTCCTAAAAAAATACATAAAAATCATAAAATGTCCTAAAAAAATCCCTAAAAATCATAAAATGTACTAAAAAAGTCCAATTTTTTTTGGAAAACATCAAAATCCAAAAACATTATAAAACTCCAAAATCCAAAAAACAATAGAAAACTTCAAAAATTCCAAAAATAGAGTCTAATTCTAAGTCAGTTTGTGTTAGTAGGGTCGAACTACGTTGCCTCTGTGCATTTGCTACGTAGGCAAGGATCATCTTAAATGAGCCCCGAGGCATTAGGTTAGTTCTTTTAGGTTGTCCAAATAAAATCATGACTCAATATTTTGTCGAATTCGACAAAGTCAAGTTGTGTCGAACTACGAGGTCTCTGTGCATTGCTACATAGGCAAGGCCATCTGTCAATGAGTCTCTGAGGCCCCCTAGGTCAAGTCCCTTAGGGTTTGTCGGGTTTGGTCATGTCCTTGGCTTGAAAATAATCATCCTTCAAGACAAAATCATGAATCAACAAATGCACATAACCAAAAAAATATTTCATCGATCGATCATCCTATCATTAATCAATTGATCTTGTCATTCAATCAAAATGGGGTGTTTCATCATTTGTCTCATTCGGTCTTATCTTGTGTCTTTTATCAGGATGTTTCCTTCTTGAGATTAGACTTTATCAATTTGATCATTCACCTTAAGCAAGATGTGTCTTTCTTGTGGTTAGGTGCCTTGTCAACATTTATCAATTGGTCAACTTTATCAGATGTGTCCTTTTCCTTAAACAGGATGTGTCCTTCCTGTAGGTGGGTATCGCCACATCGTTTGATCATCTCAATCAATCTTTCCAATCCTGTCAATCAATCTTTCCTTAGTCAGGTTGTGTCCTTCCTAAGGTCAGGCACAATCATTATCAATCAAACCTTGTCAACTTTATCAAATCAACCAATATTGTCAATCTTGTCAATCAATCTTGCCTTAGTCGGGATGTGTCCTTCTTGAGGTTAGGCACAATCATCATCAATCAAATCAACTTGTCAACCTTTGTCAACTTATCAATCAATCTTTTTCAACCTATTGATTAGATCAATTTTTCCACCTTTGTCAATTATCAATCAATTTGGGTCAACCTATCAATCAAGTCGATCATCTTGGTCAAACAAACAATCTCATCGTTACCATTGGCAAGCACTATCATGGAAAACAATTTGTTGGGCTGGAATTGTCTTATTATCTTGATTGATTTTGGGTCATGTTACTAGTCTTCTCGAGGATGTCCTATCAGCGGATTTAAAGGGACGATGATGGATCATGGCCTCTTTTCTTTGTTTGTTGTCTATGGCTTGTCTTGGAAAAAAGACTGGAACAATTGGGTCGTTAGTATGAGCCGGGGCATTCCTTGTCTGTTGACTTTGTCTTTTGACTGCTTGTCTCTCCCAAATGGTCACCTTGCACACCTTGGTCTATGTCATACCATGGTGTTTGTGGTCCATTTCCATCATTTTGATGCTCAATGATGATAAATGTAAAAATGTAAGCATGAAAGTTGGTTCCCTTATCATTTCCTATCCAACTTTCCATCTTCATCCTCCTTTCTCTTTCATGCTAACATCCATCCCCTTCCATGCTAACATTTCTTTTATCCTTCATCCTCTAGTCTTATCATCCATTTCAAGAGCACATTCGCGTTCTTTGAACCCGCCTGTCCTCTCGAGGGGGCATACTTGTACTCTGCTTTCACTGGGGCATCCTAGAGCACCTCTTGACTAAATTTCTTTAACACAATGCGATGAACTGCATTATTTAAAGGAGGGGAAAAATGTAGACATCGAAAAATGTCCTAAGTCTGTGAGCAACATTTTTTCCTTGATCATCATCCTCTAATAATTAAATAATTTTAATTATTTAATTACGCTTGATCATATTCCTTTATTAATTAAATAATTTTTAATTATTTAATTAATTCACTTCCTAATCTCTTTTTTATCTTGATCGATTAAATAAATTAATTGCATCACTAATTTCCCCCTCTTCTTCAATAGTTAAATAAATTATTATTTATTTAATTATTTTATCACCTTTCATCTATAGTTAAATAATTACCATTAATTATTTATCTATTCATGGTCCTTTAATTCTTCTCTTGTTAAATAATTATCAAAATTATTTAACTATCCCTTGTCATCTTCCCCTATTAAATAATTAATCAAATTAATTAATGTCTAATTTCTATCTCCCCATTTAATTAAATTGATAAATTTAATTAAATCTTCATCTTTCATTTTCTCCAAATAAATAATTTGAATAAATTATTTATTTGCCACTTGTCCCTTTCCTCCATTTTTCAAATAAATTATTTATGCACCCACCTCTTCTGGTCAAAGATGCCCTATGATTAAGCCCTATCATAGCTGTCAGGCATCATAGCCATCGACATCATACCTATCATGATTCCTCCAAGAATAACATACTTTTGGTGCTTCAATTCTGGACCGTTGATCTTGGCATCTTTTTTGAGACTCAATCTCAACCATCCATTTTGTAACCTCCCTCTCATGCATTCTCAACCATTGATCTTGGAATCTTTCTAGAGGATTAATCTCAACTGTCCATTCAAAAGGTTGTCTATAAAAGTAGCCTTCCGCCTCCACTTTTTCCTTAGCAACCATTATCTCCAGTTTTCTTGCTTACTATTTGCAGGTATTTACACAACTTCAACAAAAAATCTGAGGGCAATATTGGCATAAGAAGAAGGAGAGACAAGAGAAGTGAAGCAACCATAATGGGGAGTGTTTATTCATGAATGCTTCCATTTTAATTCCTTATTATTTTTTTTCTCTTGTTTGATGTGGTTTTATAGCTTAGAAGTGTTGGCTGTCACTTTATCTATGCTATTTGATTTTTAACCCCATCTTACAATTCCTAATGTGATAAAATTTATTTATAACTTGATTTCCAAAATGCTTTGTGTGATTTATTTTTTTGTCCTTATGTTCAATAGGATAAAGTGTCTCATCATAAGAATAGGAGGTGATTAGATGATGTATAGTATCAATTTTTGGTTTCTTTTTCTTAGGATTTTATTGAGTGATGGATGGAATTGGATACCTGATACTTTGATCTTAATTTGATTGAAAACAAGTTTGATTATGCTTTGGAACAATCTCTTGACATAACTTTAATTGATTCTTGGACAAGATGGATGTAATTTAATTGGCTTTGATATCCCTATATTGATTAGGCATTTTATATACTCCCTTATAGTGTGTGGTGGCTAGTGGGATGTATTTAGACCTTATGATTCTTATGGATTTTGGATTTTGTGTGTTTTATAGATCTCATAAAATGTATTTGTTTAACTTCCCACGTAGGTTGAATTGTAAGGATAGCTATAGGGGAATATTGAACATGCCTAATAGGTTTTAGATTAATATATTCTTGTATGCTCACACTTGAATTTGGATGGATATGGTGCTATGGGGCTCCTGTATAACCTTAATAGACTTTAGTTGGATGACTATATTACCAACAACACACTTGCACTTGCTAAAGGATGATAACATTGGATTGGGGGTGTTGTAATATTCCTCATAGGTGTTCTTTCTATGTAGATGGTGATCCTTTTATAGTATTCCTTAGATAACATCCTTAATAGGTTTTTTGGATAGGGTAGGATGAATTGATTTAAAATATTGTTGATTAGATCATTGATTGTATTGTGAAGGTTTAGATAATGAAGGAATTACATAGGAGTGTAAGTATTTTATTTAATTTTTGAGGGTTTACAATTTGGATATAAATTAGTTTTGATGGTGTTGATATAGAATGACATTTCCTTATCAAGGATACCATAAGGATGACTAATTGATATTTGATTTTGTATTAGGGGATAGTGAGTATTAACATGTTCTTGGTATAAAGGATTTTGATCCATTTTTTTTTTTTGTGGTTTACTAATTAAAGCTTGGGGAAATATTGTTTTTGATTATGGAACAAACAGGTTTTAGAGGAAACCTGAAACCTTTAATAGTAATAAAGCGTAAGATAGAACACTAACAGAGCACAGATAAAAAAATAGGACACTTCCCACAAAGAGATACACAGAAGAAAACCAGGGCAGTAATGACAAAAAAACTGACAAAAAATGACAAAACAACTGGCAACTAGGCCAGGTTTCGAAGAATCTCTGCTGCTTCCTACTCCAGATTGTTCATGTTGAGCGTAGACTTCTTGATCTCCTGGATGTTGACCAACGCTTGGTCAACCTTCCTTTTCAAATTAGCTCTGGTCCTGTTGCTTGGTCCCCCACTATCTAGCTTCCCTTCCTCATTGTCCAAGTCGAGAAAAATAGCAATTTTAACCTGATGGGATTTTTCTAGATTTTCCACCATGGTGTTCATGGTTTGTGCGGTTGATTTTAAAATTTTATGGTTCATGATCAACACTTTGTGGAGCGAACTTTTAATTTTCCTCAACTATTCCTCCATATCCGCCTGCTTACCATTGTGATTTCCTTTAAAATCCTGTAATTCCTCCACCGTTTTCTTGAGGAATTCCACCATATACTTCTCCTCTTCCGTCCACAATCCAGTAGCTCAACCACTTCCATTGCCTCTGTTATTATCCTCCATGGATTTCTCCAGTTTGCTACTCATGGCTCTTTGATTTAACTTGATTTCCTTGATTTCGAAAAATGCCCATCTCATGAGCCTAAAATTATCCACCGCCCCATTGTGGGAAATAGAAAGCACATTAGTGGGAAACTCCTGTTCCTCCTTGAAATAGTGATCCCCTACCTTGAGGTCCATAGGGAAGCGGGATCTCTCTTCTCTGTCCATCGCAGGATATTTGGAGTACTCAGACAACGACTCTGACTGCTGTTCCTCTTCATTAACATCATAGGAGGGGTCCTTCGACATTTTTCTCTTACCCTTTTTCAAAGAAGGATCCCTAGGTTTACTCTTGTCCTTGTCATCAACCCTGACCTTAGACGATTGGGGAGGTAGAGCCAGCATAGCTTTAAAATGATCATAAATGAGGACAAGAAAACCTTCATGAAGGATAGGATACCTAATAGGGCTGTGTTTATGGTTTTTTAGACTAGTATTCAGAGAAGAAGCCGGATAAAAAGGAAACGAAATCCTAACCTGGTGCCTGAAATGATTCAGCAGGACGAAGTGATACCCGAAGACTTTGGTATAACGCCCATACAAAGTGATATATTCCATCAGCACATTCAAAATCCTCCTCCAATGTGAAACAATACTATCCGTGTCAAAGTAGCTTCTAGAGGTCCTACATAATTCCTCCTTCTCCGCCTCCAACTTGGGGAACTTGCTAACAGCTTCATCAGATTGCTTCATGTCCCTATAGAATTTAATGCCCTCTATAGATAGACCAATAATCTCAACAATCAACTGGTCATTGATAGTAACATGTCTGCCGAACAGGTTAATCTCACCATTATGCCAATATTTCTCAAAAACCCTTGTTACCTCTGGGTCCCAGCCATGGAGCTTTTCAATGTAAATAGTAATGCCACCATTCTCCAACTTCTTCCATAGCTTGGAATTGCTTTTCAACTGCTCGCTGCTAATCGGTTCCACTATGCGACTTTCGCCACCCATCGTTCCGCCAACAAGAAAGGAATAGTCCAGAACCCTTTGGAAATAAACAACTAAAATGCCCAGAAAGCATGCGAAGTAAATCACATGCAACCGGGGGATGAGATTATTGTCCCTCGGCCAACTCAAAATAATAATTAAAATGCAGTCCTAAGACTGCAGGGAAGGAAACTCAGCCATCATTCAAAATAATGGGAAATTGCACCTGCCCGTGGGTACGATCATACGTCATCAGATCTTTGACATCACCCTCCAACTCATCCTGCCCCTGCCAGATCACCTTACTCAGAGCCTTGACATCTTTGTTGGCGAAGAAATCCACCACCGTATTTATCTTGCGGTAAATATGCTTTATGAAACTTTTTTCAAAGGTATTAATTATTTCCTTAGAGAGATCAATCCAATTTTGTATTGACCATGAGGGTTTCTGGTGTCCCTTTAAGCATTGGATGATATTGTTCGAGTCACCTTCAATCCAGACATATTTAAACTTTAATTGGCTTGCCAGTTTCAATTTTTGGAAAACACCAGAGGCTTCCGCCACATGGTTGGTCTGAGTGCCTAAAGGAACCACCACAACCACAATAAAAACACCATTTTCATCCCTTCTCACCCCACCACACCCGGCAAGCCTAGGATTTCCCTTGGTCACGCCATCAAAATTGATTTTGACCCAGCTAGTGGGGGGAAGACTCCAACATATGCCATCTCTAGGGTCCTTAATACTTTTAGACATATTGAACATTTCCACATTGATCTTCTAGGCCTCCACAATTCTACAATCATACTCCTGCATACTGACATTACCTTTTCCTTTCAACTTCTTGTTAAGCAGATTAAAGTATTCACCCACAACTCTAGTTATCTTACCAAACACCACTTCCTCTGAGAGAGCAACATCTCTAAATATTATGTTATTACGTTCTTTCCATAAACCCCAGGCAAGGTGAGGAAAGATATAATTCCAGAGCAGGTTCAGGGCCCAATTCTTTGAGGAGGCCTTCCATTGGTTATAAAAATACGCAATAGTTCCAGGAAAAACCTAGCTGAGATCCCACATTCGAAGAATCTTACACCATATGACATGAGCAAACAGACGAAGAAGAAACAAATGAGAAGAGGTCTTAGCCTCAACACAACATAGATAGCACCTGTTAGGAAAGGAGAATCCCCTCTTATGAAGATTATCATTAGTAAGGTACTTATTCTGAAGAAGGATCCAGGCAAACAAATTAACTTTTGGAGTAAGGTTGTTCACCCAAACCTTATCCCAATCATGGACATCAAAGCCAGAGTAACAAGAGGCCACAATAGAAGAAACATAGTAGGTACTAGAGGGAAAAAGCTTCCAGATCAGAGTGTCCTCCCTCCCTTGAGAATTAATCTTAATAGAATTAAGAACCTGCAGAGGTTGAAGATCCTGACTAATAGTAGATATCTCAACCCACTGATCATTCCTCCAATAATCCCCAACCAACCAACCAAACCTGGACTTGCAGTCCTCCATATAGATACTATAGATAGGATTATTACACAAACACTCCTTTCCAATCCACTTATCTTCCCAGAACCAAATTTTCTACCCATCACCCACCTTCCAAAAGGCTTCTTTACCAGCCAGGTCTCTAGCTTTAATGGTATTGTTCCAAAGAAAGGAACCAGAGGGAAGGTTCTGAGAATTAAGGAAATCTTGAAGGGAATTAACCTCCCTCAAGTATTTGCTACGCCAAATAGAGTTCCACTCCCGAATGTCCACAAAAGTTCTCCAAACTTGCTTAGCTAGGAGCGCTTTATTAAACACTCTGATGTTTCTAAGGCCAAGGCCTCTGAGCATCCTAGGTCTACACACTCTCTCCCAAGCCACCAATGAAATTCTCTTCTTCTCCTCCACCCTCGACCAGAGGAATTGTTTCTGGATCTTTTCAATAATATCATCAAACTTAGCAGGAATCTTGAACAAACTAAGAGCATAAAAGGGTAGATTTTGAAGAGAAGCCTTAAGTAATAGAACTTTACCGGCTTGACTCAAAAGGGCGCCTTTCCAACCAACTAACTTCGTATTGAATCTATCGACCATAGAAGCCCAGAAGGAGTCCAGAGGTTTGGACCCTAAGGGAAGGCCCAAATAAGAAGAAGGAAGGGGATGAACACCACAGCCAATGATATTAGCAATCTTCCTCTGTCTGTGCTTAGGGGTATTAAAAAAATAGAGAGAAATTTTAGTCCTATTGATCTTTTTCCCCGAGCCCTCCTCGTAAAGAACAAGACAACTCTTTAAAGCCCGAGCTTCACCAACAGTAGCACTTCCCATCAACATTGTGTCATCCACAAACTGCTGGTGTGAACATACCAGGTTTTCCGAGGAGGGTTTTAGACCTTTCAGGCTTCCTTCAGTCACTTTTTTATGCATAATCCTCCCAAGGCTTTCAACCATAAGGGTAAAAATAATAGGGGAGATAGGATCCCCTTGTTTGACCCCTCTTGACACTTTGAAGAAGTGGGAAGGAGACCTATTTATAATCACCGAGGTGCTTGTGGTAGAGATCAATTCCCATATCAATTGGAGAAATCTTTCAGAAAACCCAAAAGCTTGTAAGACTTTAATCAAGAATTTCCAGTCCACCCTATCATAGGCCTTAGCCATATCGAGTTTAAGCAAGAAGCCTTGGTTTTTTGAAACTTCGAGGGAGTGGATGTTCTCATGAACCGTAATTATTGAGTCCAAAATCTATCTGCCTGGAACAAAACCACTATGGTGGGGAGAGATCAACAAAGGGAGAACCCTAAGCAACCTAGAAGTGATCACTTTAGAAATAATCTTGTAAAAGGAGTTGCATAAGCTAATAGGATGGAAAGAGTCAAAAGAGTTAGCTCCAGGGAATTTAAGTATCAGGACAATGAAGGTAGCATTAAGCTCTTTCAACAGTTTCCTAGCCCCAAATAATTCTTTAACAACATTCATTATATCATCAGGAACAATTTCCTAGAAAACTTGGAAGAAGAACATTGGGAAGCCGTTAGGGCCAGGGGCATTATTACCTTCGAAAGAGAAAACAACCTTCCTAACCTCATCCTTTGAAGGGATAGCCATCAAGAGCTTATTATGTTGATCATCCAAGGCATTAGGAATGGCCTCAATTAGGGTGTTCTGAGCCTCCACATTCAAGTCTTCACCCGCTGAAAGAAGGTCAACAAAGAACTAGATAGCTTCACCTCTAATCTCTTCCTCTCTCTCAATTTTGACCCCATCTTTCATAATATAGGAAATACGATTAGAAGCCCTATGTTTCATGGTAGTCAAATGAAAAAACCTGGTGTTGTTATCCCCATCAGCAAGCCAAGCACATCTAGATCTCTGTTTCCAATAATCCTCTTCCTTCGAGATAATATTATGATATTTAGAGAGAATTTCATTTTCCTTTAGGAGGATATCCCCAACATAACCAACTCTTTGGATACAGTCCTAAATATCCCTTAAGTCCTATTGAATGGAAACTTTTGACTCAAAAATATCCCCAAAAACCTCCTTGTTCCAAGTCCTAATCCTAGATTTTACTTCACCAAGTTTCTTAGCCACTCTAAACATGGCAGTACCACTAAAATTTATGTTCCACCAATCTTGGATACGATTAGAAATTTTAGGATGAGATAGCCACATTTTCTCAAATATGAAAGGAAAATTCCTCTTACCAGACATGGAATCCGCCATAAAACTTATAGGGAAATGATCTGAGCCAATTCTAGAGAGGGCATTTAACGAGCAACAAAATTCCTTCAACCAATTATCCGAAATTAGAGCTCTGTCAAGCCTTACCTGAATGAGGTCATTCCCAACTCTCCTATTAGACCAGGTGTAGGTGGCCCCTTTGAGGTCCATATCATGCAAGCATTGGGAATTGATAAAGTGCATTAAATCCAGCTTACTATCAAACCGAATCTGAGATCCACCAAATTTTTAAGATTCCAGCAAGGGAGTGTTAAAATCCCCCATGATGATACAGTTCTCATTCGGAAAGCAGGACCTAAAAGACTCAATTTTTTTTTCCAAAAATTCCTTCTGGCAATTTTATTGTTGGGCGCATAAATATTAGAAAAAATCCAACTGAAGCCATCTTTGATATGCCTAAATCAGGTAGCCACATGGTTTGCATCTCCCAAAATAGGAGTGCCTTGAATATGATTCTGATTCCAAAAGGTCACCAAGCCCCCAAAGGCACCTTCCAAACTGCATCCCTGCACACCACCATTCTTAAAAATCTTAATCAACTCCACACAATCTCTGGCCATTTTAGTCTCCTGAATGATAAGAATATCCAGCTTATGATCTCTAGCAAAATTGTGCAAAATTTCTTGTTTATGGGAACTGTTTAGTCCCCAAATATTACAAGACATAAATTTCATTTTTTAGATGGAGTTCTACATAAATCCAGGATGGTTTTTTGGGTTCCATCCGCAATGTTTTGAATACACTCCTCCCTGTGCCATTTAGTTGATTTTATACCTGAACCTTTCAACACTTCCACATCCACTTTAGCCCTATTTCTTGTAGAAACCCCCACTATATTACTCCCCTTTTTAGTCTTCTTCTTCTCAACTTTAGTGTATAGGTTTTCCTCTTCTAGATCTAGATCCTCTAAGCCCATAATATCTTGCCCATCCAAAAAGACATCTGTAGCAGCAACGCTGTGTGATAGAGTATTGATGTCCTCGTTCCCCCCCTTAGGAGATCCAATAGAAATCCCAAAAGTGGATTTCACTATTTCTGGAGAACTATGAGGCTCCACCTGACTTGAAGAGTTAGACTCCCCCGATCTCTCATAGACCTCTGCCCCCCTTTCCAAACAATGGTGTGAGCGAGAAGTGATTTCCAGACTATTAGTTACTGAATTTGGGATGACACTCAGGATCACATTTTGCTTTTCATCCATCCCTCCTATTCTTATGTATCTAGGTTTTGGTATGGATCAACTTGGGTATGGATATGGCCAACTCTAAGAAAATAATAGTTGTCATTGTTATGTTCACTCAATTGTACAATTCTATCATCATCATGATCAAAGGGGTATCTATCTTCTTTAATGAGCTGATTAAACCAAGGGTACATGATTTTTTTTATGCTTGATTTCACTTGTTTATATTTTGATTTTTACATAGGTTTCACATAAGGGGAAAGATAAAGTAGACACAATAACAACCTAGATTATTCAAGTGACAGTGTGATTGAGCATAATCCCACAAATACACCTTACATTGGCATGATATGTAGGGTCTATATTGGGGAATTGACCACTTTTGATCACCTGAGATCACCTTAAGGCTCAAAAGGAGAGCATACGTGGCCTATACACTTGTTTCAAGGGGCGCAAAATGAGTAGCTTCTTGGAGTGATTTGTGATTGGTGCATAAAAATCAAGCATGATCAAATGTCTTAAAATAGGATAAAAAATATTTCTATCGAATATCCTCTATATACCTCAAGGGTACATGAGGCTTAAGTCCATGAATTGGAGCCAATCTATAAGCATGTGAAATAAGTGCAAGCATATTTTAATTTATCTTGACACCATACAAAAAGGGGCATTAGAGTTGTTCTAAACATGATAATGACTCCTTTGAGGTAAAATAATTCTCTCTCAATTTGTATACCCCATCAAAATGGATGGTTGAGGTCATCTCCTATGGTGATGAAATCCCTAGGTAGGCCCCCTAAAAAATAAAATAAAAAGTGACACTTACTTTTGGTCTCCAAGATCACCCTAGGGGTGAGAAGTGATAATACACAAGTTACCCTTGGGAAACACATGTGGGTAAGGATTATTTTGATCCTCAAGTTCACATCATGGTGCAAGATGAGAGAACATGCCCTTAGCCATGAACACACAAAATAAACTAAAGAAGGCATAGTAAGCAAAGGTTAATTTGCTTATTGAAGATAATATGTGTGAAAATGGTTTTGATTTTTCATCTTTGATAAGTGAACATGTACACAAGAATTAGTTGTCTCAAAATTAAGTCTTCAACAAAGATCTCACTACATTCAAAGAGGGTTAGTAAAAAAACACAATCTCTACAAAATAAAAAAACAATGTCATCAAATAGGAAAATAGATGTTACCAACATATTTCTTACAATTTTTTTATTAATTTAAAAAATATATATCAAATTTTTATTACCTATACAAAAGTTATGTATATCACAAGAAAATGAGAAAAAATAAACTTCAAACTAATATAATTGTTGTTTTAGGTTTAATCTATAAAAATAATTTGATCCATAATAAAGAGGGTGAAATAATATTTCCAACACCTATAAAAATGCAACAATATAAATTTATATGCAAAAGCTATGTTAGTTTTAAATAAAGCCTCTTTTAGGGAATAAATAAGGGCCCTAGGCCCTATTGGAGTAGAGCTCTACTAAGGAGGTGGTAGATAAGGGGTGCACGGGTGATAGATTGGCAATGGGAGAGTGATGCCAATGGTGGCACCCCCTAAGAAAATCATTGGGGGAGGAAAACATAGAGAGTTGGTGGCAAGTGGAGACAAATTGGTTGTTTTATTATGATAGTAGTTTTCATGCCAGTTTTTGAATTGTTGGTCAGTTGTTTGTTTTGTCAACTATCGATAGAGAGGGGAAAGGGATCCATAATAATCAATATATTTTGTCTGAGCTCTCAATGGAGAGGGTAAAGGGATCCACAACAACTTGTATATTCCACCAATTGGGGTTTAAAACCCCTTGATGAGGGCTATTCATAGGCCTCAACCTCACAAAATGTAGGGCATGGGGTAGCTTAATAGTACCTTGCCTGAATTTTTAAAATTTTAACACTTTAAAAAAAACAATTTTCTTTTTTAATTTTTATTCTTATATATTTTTAATTATTTTTTAATATTTAAATATTTTAAAGATAAATTCATTTTTATTTATTTTTAACTTGCTATACAACAAGCCTGTTCAGGGATTGTACAACCTCTTTAGGAAAAATAATTGCCTCAATTTATCACAAGCCTCAAATTAAAAAAATATAGATTTAGGAGTTTTTAGTGCTTCTAGATCCAACATGGAGACTTTTTTTTATGCCAAAGATCCTTGAAATGTAGGTGACCTATAAAATATCAACACAAATCCTACACACAAAACCCACCAAAACAAGCTATGAAAATCTTGCAAAAATAATTAGATAAGGGATAAGGCCCCAATCGACTTACCAAAAATTATACCCTAGATTTGGAACGGATATTAGGAAATAAATACAACTCTAAGATCCTTATTTCAAAACCAAGAGTACCTCAAATAGAGAGAGAAAATGAGGAATGCAAATACAAATAAAATTAGCAAACCATGACCAAATGCAAACCTCAAGTGTGGTGGATATGCTCCTAGATATTTGATGTAAAAATTTAGGTTTCTCTTTGAATCGATAATATGTATTTGTAGATTGATCATTCATTCATAATTTGATGAAGGGTGAGGGTTGATTATAGATTTTTGGATGATAAAGTGAATAGTGAGGATTTGATCTTTGAATGAATGTTGAGATTGGATGAGAAGAGTGGAGGATCTTCATTGAATAAGAATATTCAAGAAGATTTATAAAGGTGTATTAGCGGGTTCTAAAATGTGCAAAGGCTTATTATTATTATTATATTTATTTTAGTTAATTAGTTGTTCATGGGTTAAAAATAGAAGAGAATATGGGAGATATGATAGAATATTAGTGGATAATTAGTTTTTTAATTATTTTGTGGAGAATGAATAAAAATGAATTTATTAATTTATTTTGGAATAGGTGGAAAACAATATAGCTTAATTATTAAATAACATGAATTATTAATTAAATGGTAGTAAATGAAAAGGAGAATTAAAATGGGATTAGGAAATGGCATTAGGATATAACATGGTATTAAGATGAAATATTAGGCATGAAATTAGGTGGTCAGAAATAAGTGTCTACTTTGCAAAGGAAAATGGAAGGCAATTTGAGGATGATGGGAATTAGGCAAAAGATTGGCTTAGAGGGGTGTGGTATATTAGATACAAGATTTAATTATGAAAAAAAGTGTGTAGAAAGATAATATAGTGGAGGCATGAGGAAATTTCATGGGGCCAAGGGGAACCAAGATCAATAGCTTCACACAATATGATGGATGTTGAATCTATGGAATAGGACATGAGATTTTATGTATATGGAATTTTAGATGTTGGAATTGGAATGAGGGATATTTGGATTGTTGATTTAGGATTTAGGAAACCAAATGGATCTAGGATTTTTAGCATTAGGATGGGATAACTGGATTTAGATTGAGTGTTTTGGGATTGGGATGGGAGATAGGGATTTTTGGGTTTGAGGACAAAGTTAGCTTTTAGAGATGTGGATTTGGATGCTCACTTAGATTCATTGCTTCTTTTTACTTTGGGACCCATATTTTTTTTGTTTCCTTTTTGATTGGTGGGCCTATGGCCCTTTTTACCTATTTTCATATTGTATCTAATTTTTATTTGGTATTACATGCCAACATATTGACATGGTGATCCTTGGATTCTTGTATATTCATTTCTCCGTATTCTTATCCATTCAAATTGCTTTCATGGGGAGATATTATGGTCCCATGGGGAGATATTACCTTAAAATCTTATGAATTCAGTGATAGCTTCATCATTTTTGAATAATTTCAATTATTTGTGTATTTTTTGATCTTGATTGGGGAGTTTAGGTGATGTATGATCAAGGTTAGTGATAGGGGTAGTGGTATCAATGAAAGGATTGGTGTTAGAAAACTCTTGATAAAGAGTGATAAGAGGCACTTATTTGGATGTTGGAAGAAGTTTTGTTTGGATTTACAAAGGTGTTACCAATTTTTTTATAATATTTAACTTGAGATACATAGCTAAGGCCTTGAAATATTTAATTTTCCTTAACACGTATGGGTTCCAAGATTTCTTTCTCATGAAGGCCTAATACTTTGCCTTGATAGTTCATGCTCTGATAGAGTCAAGTTGTGATGGGGTACTTTTCTCTTTGGGAATAATATTTGAATCTAGTTTTAGATGGGTAGGGATTGATGGTAGTTGTAGTTTACTTGGAAAAAAATAAAACTAGATTGAATAGAGGTGGTGAAACCAAAGTGATAGGATTGTTGTATAGGGATGGGCTCAATACGAGTGCTTTGATATTGAGAGGGTATGAGATTTTTCACTTCCCAAAATTATAATTACATAATTCTAGAACATAGTTTTACCATCAAGGTCAACAATTGTCATTCATGAGGATAAAACAAGAGTTGATTTCATTATATTATAGTGGTTTCAAGGCCAATGAATGAGGTTGAATAAGCTCTCTTAGAATTTGGGTTCAACTAGACCCAAAAGGGTGTTCTTAGAGGTTTCCTAAGTAGGATTGAAATGTAGAAAAGTGTTATAAGTTGTATAGTTTGTAGATGTATCTAAGGTGAGTTTGACGCCAAATACTATCATTGGGTTAAAGGAAAAATAACTGCACAAATGACCTCTTATATAGCTGGTGTAGTCATCTACCATGTTCCTTTTCTTTGGAAAGACAATTACAGTATGGAATCCAAGAATCCCACCACAATTCTTCACATAACACCCTCCCAAATCAAGGTTTGGAACATAACATCTACAATAATTACCACACATCATATCTAGAGCTAAAGGAAAAAAAAGGATCATATATGAGAAGGATATCACCAACATAAGATCACTAGTCTAGGCTCAATATACCAACTTGCAGGATTGATTTTAGGAATCCCTCCGCATTTCTCCACAAGAGCACATTCTGAATTGTGGTTTATAACATAACACCTATGATGACACCTGTACATCATATCCAAATATTAAGGGGAATGGATCAGGTATTGGAAATATATTGCTATCAGAAGATGACCGTGCTAGGAAAATAGCACATACTTCAACAATTTTAAAGGATAAGACACCTCTAGACCATGCAACATTGATTGCAGAGTCCCAATAAGGAGGAAGGGGCTAGGGAAGCATGTGGATAGGTCTACAGGGTGGTGCACTAATTCCAAAATAATCTACCTTGAGCTTAAGGCTGACCTAGTATATTGTGTTGAAATTCAAATTCTAGGCTTTGGCACCATTTTTGGCTCAAGACCGACTTGTTTGTCAAAGGAGATTGTTATTATATAAATATAGGAAATAAATTCTTGTAATAGGCATTGAATTATTATGTCATTCTTCTATATTTCAAGACATTTGTTCTTGAAACATAGAGAAATAGGTTCACCAATATGAAGGGGGTATGATGCACCTATCTTCTCTAGTTCATTAGGAAAAAGTGATCCCTTAGGGAAAGATTGAATTCCAACCCTTAGGTGAGTCAACCTTGATGGAGATCTTGTTGTTTTCATTATGAATAAGGATGGGTTAAATCAACCTAAAGTGCACTTTTGGGAGATAAATGAAAAATACCAAATGAATGCAATAATGCCATGTAACACATGAAACATCAATTTTAAACCTTAATCTGACAGGATCCAAAAGTTTTAGTAGATCTAAGAAGGATGTGATTTTATGCACCTGTCACAAAAAGCACAGGATAAGTGTCCTCTTGGGACTCATTCACCCAAGGGTGAATGAGTCTTGCTACAGGATTTCAAAATATGATTTTACAATCCTCCACTCCTAGGTTTGCACTTTCGATTCCTCTAGGTTTCACAATTGAAAATTTAGAATTAAATTTTGAAAGTGAGTTTCCGTGGCTTGATGACAATGTTGACAACTTTGAAAAATTACACTTTTGATGAGACTTCAATCCTTCTTCAACCTAAGATTTGTAACAATCACAAGAGGGAAAAATTGTTTGTTTTTGGTGAATGGGGGTTTGCCTTGGTCAAACCTCATTTTGGTAATTAAAACTTGAAATGAAATGAAAAATGAATGAAAGGAATGATGAATGAAAAATTGCTATGTTGCAACTCACCAAACCCTTGAATTGAGACCCTTGAAGGAATGAAATCTAACACATCCTTCCAAGTTCTTGATTTTGCATGAAATGGCTTGATTGGATGTTGATCTTGATGCTTGAATTTTGACTTGAATGCTTAAAACCTACATCACAATGTTAGCTCCAAAAACATGCATGGATGTTGATAACTTTGAAATGATGCTTGAGATCTTGAATGCTACTGTAGATGACTGATAAATATACTCTTGAACACTTTTGACAACAATCTTATCTCTTGTAAAAGTTCACCTCTTGCTAGATAGATTTGAATTCATAAAAAAACCTTGTATTTATAGACAATTTTCTAATTTTCTGAAAATTAAACATTACAAAATGACATTTGAAATTTGAATTTGGATCATAAAAAGGCCACCAAAAACATATCAAATTTTTTAATTTAGCAACTAAAGGGGACCCATTCACCCAAGGGCGAAGGGGTCCTAACCTAAATTTCTAGGACCTATTCATTTTGGGGTGTTAAAAATGATAATTGCATTAATTAAATATTAATTCCCCTTCCAGAAATTGCAATTAATTAGGATTTTAGATGCATAATTGGGCCAATTAGAGGCTTAATTAAGTCCAATTTATTAAGGGACCCAAACATAGTGTGAAAATATAAAGTACATTTTATGACACTATAGTTTTAATTCCTTCTGTGGATGAAAACCCAAAGGATTTTGTGTTCATTGGACGAAAACCCAATGTTCACTAGGATTAGAGGAGGAAACCCCTTTGGATCTTGAGGGTATTCTCACTTAAGGATTTCATCTAATCTTTAATTTTTTTTAAGAAAGTTAATAATATTGTATATCATTTTGGATCATTGTGTGAGTTGTAATTGATATATCAATTCTATAAATTTATTGGAGTATTATATTTGTGTTTATATGTTGATTTGTATTGAATGCAATACGAAAATAAACCTTTGTTATATGTTAGGTACATTATAGTGATATCATATCACGATACTATCAACTTGTAGGGCTTTCCTAATGATTGATGTTGAGCAAAAGGGACATTAGGTACTAGAGGAGAAAATTGAAGAAATTGGATCAAGAAGGAAATTCAAACCTAGAGAAAATGAAGGTGTTAAAAGAGGAAGAAATATTTAAGGATACAATTGTAGAAATTCATGATATCACAAGAGGGTTAAGGGATATACCCACAACCCTAGTGGATACAAGAGATGTATTGAAAGTTTTGGCAAACAAGATGTTGGGTGAAAATTCAAATCACAATGGTTAAAAGGGAGATACCTCATCAAAAAATGGTGGAATCAATGATGCAATGAATAATATTCCATTAAGAACACCAAGGAACACATTCTTGTTGGAAACAAAACCAAAGAGGAGCGAACTTGTGAAGACCAATGCCTTGAATTTGAAAACTATTCATAGATGGCATTCTGAGTACCAATCCTTACCAGAAGAAATCAAATCAGAGATATCTTATGCAAACTACATGGAATTTTCAAGGAAGAGTGAGCTATAGAAGAAAAGGTTATACAAAATCAAGGATCTGAAGCATAAGTTGGGAAAACTTGCCGCAACATGTTTTGATGGGAGTAATAAGATTTTAGCTAGAGCATGGTTATAAAAGATGGAAACTTGTTTCTTGCTCAATCCTATGATAAAGAAAGATGTGGTTTAGTTTGCCTCTTTGCATCTCAAAGAGGAAGCCTATGAATGGTGGTTTCATGGCCATACTACCCAAGGCCATGATCAAATACATAGATTTGATGAATTCAAAAAGAGAAGTCTTGAAAAATTTGAGCCGAAGGATGAAGAAGAGTATTTCAACAAGTTTCCCAAGATCAAAAAACATCATTTAGTAGATGATTATATAATGGAGTTTCAGAAAGTGGCGGTGATGGTTCCCAAATTATTAGAAAAGAGGATCATGCATGTCTTCATTGTCAGGCTCACCAAACCTCTTAGGGGGTTTGTGAAATCATTTGCACCAATCTATTTAAAAGAGGATATTAAAAGAGCTCTAACCCTTGAGCCATCCATTTTGAAGAATTTGTTATCTCACCCACCTAAACCTACTACATGGCACCATAAGGGCATCTTTCAGAAAAAATCACTACATTCTCCTATACCAACACCCAAATATGCAACTCCTAATGTGGTGAAGGCATATGAAGATACTAGGAATGAGCTCCAGAGGAAGAAACTTTATTTCTCCTACAGAGATCCATGCATTCCAAGACACAAATGTCTTGGTAAGGGGAAAGTTCACTATATAGAAGTCATTTTTGATAAAGAATCAGAATCATATGGGTCTAAAGAGTTTCATGATCCGAAAGACACCTTTCTAGGGGAGGAGGATAAGGAAAAGGACAATGGCGACATTCTAGCATCTCTATCCAATGCACATAGATACCACTCTTTCAAGGTCTGAGGAGTCCTTACCAGACAAAGAGTGACTATTCTGATTGATGAAGGAGCTACCCACAACTTCATTGATGAGGGACTTGTGAAGAGAAGGCGGCTAAACATGAAAAATTTAGAAGGATTCATTGTCACTGTGGCAGATGGGTATAACTTACCCTGTAAGGAGAAAGTACAAAAGTTGGACATAATATTTGGAGATCATAAGGTTTGTGATGACTTCTATGTGATTATTTTGGGTGAAATTGATGTAATTTTGGGTGTGCAGTGGCTACATTCATTAGGTGAGTATACTACAAACTACCAAATGATGGAACTCAAGTTAAAAGCCAATGGGAAGGATGTAGTTCTAAACATAATGGCTAATTGTGGTCTGCAAGTAGTATCAACTAGAAGAATGGAGAGGATTTTTTGGAAGAGCCAAGTTACTTGGACCGCTAGTTGCTTGGTAATTTTAAAAGATTCTTATAGAGGTAAGAATGGTCAAGTTTATATTGATATACAAAAATATTTTGGATAAGCATAGTTTGGTTTTCAATGATATGCCTCTCAGATTGCCATTAGATAGAGGGCTCCATCATGTCATAGAACTTGAATCAGGATCAAAACCAGTTATGAACACTCCATACTGTTGTCCTTGGATGTATAAGGAGGAAATACAAAGAGCAATAAAGGAGTTATTGGATATGGGCTACATCAAGCCAAGCTCTAGTCCCTTCACATCTTTTGTGGTGCTAGTAAAGAAGGATGGCACTTTGCGGATGTGCATAGACTACTAAGCATTGAACAAGAAGATCATTAAGAACTGGTACCCCATATCATGGATAGATGAATTGATTAATGAGCTACATGGTGCGGTGTACTTCTCAAAGATTGATTTGAGGTTCATATACCACCAAATATGTATGAGGGAAGATGTGCAGAAGATTGCTTTTCCTGATGTTACTATGGGAAATTTGAGTTCTTGGTCATGCATTTTTGTCTCACTAATGCTTTAACAACTTTCCAATCTTGCATGAATCATGTTTTTGGTAAGCACTTGAGGAAGTTTTTGTTGGTTTTCTTTGACGATACTATGGTCTATAGAAAAAATGGGAAGAACATTTGAAGCATTTGGATATAGTCTTGAGAATTCTAGAACAATAGTATCTCTTTGCAAAGATGTCAAAATGTGAGTTTGGGTCAAAAAATATATTGTATTTGGGATATGTCATAAGTGCTAAGGGAGTCTAGGTTGATCAACAGAAGATCCAAGCCATTCTAGACTGGGCACCCCCTACAAACTTGTCTCAACTAAGAGGTTTCTTTGGACTATGTAGCTATTACTGAAGGTTTTTCAAATGATTTTATCAGTTTGCAACACCTCATACCAATTTGACTAAAGAAGGAGCCTTTGAATGGACAAAGGAAGCACAAAGAACTTTCGAGAAGCTGAAAGAGGTAATGAGTTCTTGTTCGATTCTTGCAATTCCTGATTTCTCCCTTCCATTTGTTGTAGAATGTGATGCTTCTGGTGAAGGGATCATTGTTGTTCTCTCTCAAAGGGGATATCCCATAGCATTTTAAAGTATAAAATTGAGGGACAATGAAAAGGGATATCCCATATATGATAAAGAGATGCTATCCATAATACATTCCTTGAAGAAGTTTTGATAATACCTGGTGTGCAAAATATTTGTGGTAAAATCAGATCACAACAGTCTGAAGTACTTCTCGAGTCAAAAAAAATTGAATGATAGGCAACATAAATGGGTACGTAAAATTCAAGCATACGATTTTGATATTGAATATGTCAAAGGAAAAAATAATATTGTGGCATATGCACTCTCTAGGAGACCTTCTCTATGTCATGTATCCATCACGTCAACACACTAGAAAGAGTCAATCATGGAGGAATATGCCAAGGATCCTTTTGCTATCAAAATTTTGGAAGGTGTGGAAAAGGATGGCCGGTATGTGGTGTCAGAAGGTGAAAGAGGCATCTTGGGTTCTAAAAAACTTGTTGGTAGATCAGAGAAAGATTCTCTTGGAAATGCCTCAATGAGGATGTTCTCACACATATTAGGGAATGTGTCACATGTGAACAAAACAAAGGAGAGCAAGAGTTTCTAACTAGATTGCTACAACCTCTTCACATTTTGAAACATAAATGGGAAAGTATCTGCATTGTTTTCATTACCAAGTTGCCCAAAGTGCAAGGAAAAGACTGAATTTATGTTGTAGTTCATATATTTTCTAAATATGCTCATTTCTTTTCCATTTCCAATGAATATAAAGCTTCACAAATTGAAGATTTATTCTTCAAGGAAGTTTTTCGATTGCATGGCCTACCCAAGAGCATTGTCAACGGCAAAGATAGCCGGTTCCTCAGTACATTTTGGAAGGAATTATTCCATCTGGTGGGCACCAAGCTCACTCCTAGCACAAGTTACCAAATGTAAATTCATGGGAAAATTGAAATTGTGAACAAGTTATTTGAAGGATACTTGAGGAATTATACCACTAGTCAATAGGTAGTCTGGATGAAATGGCTACACTTGGGGGAGTATTTCTACAACACAAATAATCACATGTCCATCGAAATGTATCCATTCAAAGCACTCTATGGATATGATTCATTATCCTTTATGGAGTTATTCCTCACAGGCAGTAGAGTTCCGACAAGTAATTTGGTAAATCAAATTCAAGATATTTTGAGGACTCTAGGGATCATATGCAATTTTCCCAAAATCAATAAAAGATGTATGCAGATAGGAAGCACACAAAAATATCATTTGAGGTGGGAGATATGGCATTCATAAGTTTGTATTCCTATAGACAGTCTTCCTTCAAGAAGGGGGGGTAGAAAAGCTCAAGCCTAAGTTCTATGGACCATACAAGATAACTCAGAGGGTTGGAGAAGTTGCTTATGAAGTGGAACTTTTGGTAGATAGAAAAATCCATAATGTGTTCCATGTTTCATGCCTGAAGAAGGCTTTGGGATTGCACATTACTCCTGTTATTGAGTTACCACCACTAGATGATGAGGGAAAAATCATCCTTATTCTATAAGCTGTAATTGATACTAGGATAAAAAATCTAAGGAACTAGAATATAATGGAGCATCTTGTTCGTTGGAAGAAATTTCCAATTGAAGATGCTACCTGGGAAGGTCCTAAATTCTAGAGCATCCAAATTACATTACTTGAGGACAAGAAATTTTGGGGAGGATTTGTCATGTCCCTTTTTTGGAAAGATGATTACAGAGTGGAATCTAAGAATCCTATCGTAATTCTTCACATAACACCCTCCCACCTCGTGGTTTGGAACATAACATCTGCAATAATTCCCACACACCATATCTAGAGCTCAAGGAAAAGGATCACATACTGGAAATATATCACCAACAAAAGATCTCCAATCTAGGCTCTTTGTACTAGAGTAGGATCGATTCTAGGAATCCCTTCGCATTTCTCCATAGGAGCACATTTTGACTTGTGATTTGGAACATAACATCTATGATGAAACCTGCACATAACATCCAAATATTAAGGGGAATGGATCAGGTATTTGAAAGATATTGCTATCAGAAGATGACTGTGCTAGGTAGCTGACACATACTTTAGCAGGTTTAAAGGATAAGACACCTCCAGATCAAGCAACATTGATTGCAGAGTCTCAAGAAGAAGGAATGGGCCATGGAAGTGTGTGGATAGGTTCGTAGGGTGGCATGCTAATTCTAAAGGAATCTACCTTGATGTTAATGCCAATCTAGTATAGCGTGTTGAAATTCAAATTTTGGGCTTTGGCGCCATTTTTGGCTCAAGGTCAACCTGTTCCTTGAAGGATATTGTTAGTATATAAATATAGGAAATCAATTATTATAATAGGCATCAAATTATTATGTCATTCTTCTATATTTTGGGACACTTGTGTTCTAATTCCTTCTGTGGACAAAAACACATAGGAGTTTGTGTTCATTGGATGAAAACCCAGTGTTCACTAGGATCAAAGGACGAAACCCCTTTGGTTCTTGAGGGAATTATCACTTAGGGATTGCATCTAAGATTCAAAGATATGTAAGGAAAATAATATTGTATATCATTTTAGATCATTATGTGAGTTGTAATTGATATATCAAGTCTATAAATATATTGGAGTATTATCTTTGTGTTCATATGTTGATGTGTATTGAATGCAATTTGCAAATCAACCTTTTGCTAAAATTATATGTTAGGGACATTACATCATCATTGTATAAAATACAAGATGTGGATGCAATGGAATGATTTAGAAATTATTTATCTAATAAAGCCCACAATTAAAATTTCCCTATTTAAATGACTAAACCATGAACTACAAAAAAATTAAAACTAATTCCTACTCTATTGGTAAATAATTTATTCTTTTAAGGGTCTATTGAATCACTAGTTCTCAAGACCAATGCTTATCTAATAGAAAACAAAGTAATAGTTTATCAAAATAAAAGTAAATCGAAACCACAAAGGATAATGATCTGTGCATATACATACATCAAATAAGTTATATCAATAATTAAGAACTATTAAAAGCCCATCATAAAACAAAATAAATCCATGTGTAATACGAAAAAGACCATTATAAGGCTTGCAATACATTAGAATATGTTAGAAGATTAATCTTTACTTGGTAAAGGTTATTCTTTAATTTTAATTATTTATTTTTTTAATTCCTTTATTAAGGAATGTTTTTAGCCACCTCCTTAAGAGGTTCTTGACAACTTGCACACACATAGATGAATGGTGTCATTCATTGAGTTGGGAGTTACTTTCTAATTCCAACTCCTCTTCTCACCTATATATATTGAGGTGCCTCTCCTCTCATTCTTCATTCAAGCAAGCAAGCTTAAGGCTTAAGTGCTCTCTCTCTCTCTCTCTCTCTCTCTTTGTATCTTTCTTAGACATTTTTCCTCCATTCATAATATTGGGGTTTTTTTCTTGTTTTTCCCCTTATCAAATTCTTGTGTCTCCTTTGAATTTGGTGGTGCTTGGTTTGGATACTCTCTCTTTGGTAATATTTTTCCTTCAAACAATGCTCATTGATTAGTTCTTTCCTTTCCTCAATTTATTTTTCCTTTTAGAATATTATCACATTCATCAAATCCAAAATTACACTCATGTCAACAAATGTGGAAAAAAAGAAACCATAGTTTCCCCTAGAATATTCCTTTGGAGTAAAACAAACTATCATGGAGACATTCTACTATAGATACATTTACAAATTTAACCTCTTTTTGATTTCATAAGTATATTGCTCCCAAGACAAGCTAGACTGGTATGATTTCAACCCTATATTTTTCTAGCAAATTATGTTGATTGATAATAGCAAATGACCAAACCTTTGAACATGGAAAGAACCATTATATATAAATCTAACTTAGACATCAAATTAAGGGTAGGAAGTGCCAAGGTGCAAGGAACTCCTAAAGACCCATGACCAATGCATGAGGGTAAGGAAATATTAAAATTTGAAAATATTCTGACTAGTACTTCATATAAATCATCTGTCTCTAGGCATCTATCCTCCATGAGTTGCACCTAAAATCATGGCTAGATATGATGAGTTGTATTTGGGAGGCATGGGAGAACATTCTCATTTGATCTATTAATCATCCTTCAACCTTGAGTTTTGGTTATGACATGCTAGGTCATGGGTCAAGCACAGAAAATAGTAGGAGAAAACTATTAGAATATATGTGAATTAATTATGGTAGCTAAACCATCTTTCCATAGTATGTGGTAGGTAGAACAATGCATCATATTAGGATTCGAACACCAACACTAGATTTCTATGTGAAACTAGGAGGTGGGAGGGAGTGATGATATGGATGTTCATGAGTTTAGGAAGGGAACAAGGACTAAAATCAAAGAGAGCATGGGGATCAAGTTACAAGGACTTGTGAATTATGGAGAAAAGTATTCCAAGGTTGGGGTTAGGGTTGGGAGTAGGATGTAGACTAGAAATGGGATCACAATAGGTTGAGATTGAGGCTAGGAAAGGGATGTGGACTAAAAACAAAGGGGAACAAGAAGAGGCATACCATGAGGATCAAGGTACAGGGAGGACTTGGCACCAAGGAACTAGTACTAAAGTTTGAGTTCCACCTAAGGGTCTGCACTCAATGGAAAGAGAAAAAAGAGAATAGTAATATGGAGTTTAGGAATCAAGATGCACTTAGCATCAAGAACATGGTGCCAAGGTTTGGGTTCCTCTTAGAGTTCTAGGCTTTGATAGGAGGAGAAAGTAAGAGTTCAGGGGGTTAGGGGATTCCAGGGTTATGAGTATTTCTAGAATTCTAAGACACACATCATAATGGGGATTAGGGACCTTAGGACTATGTCCCTTAGCTCCAAGACTATCCAAAAACTTGAGGCCCTAAGGACTTTAAGGAGGGGAAAGGAAGTGACAACGAGAGTTAGGGCACGTTGATGCGTGTTTTGATACACATGCAACATAGGCGTAAATTTAGACAAACTCACATTTCTCTTGAAAGGAAATCAACTCTTTGGACAAAAGATGATTGATGTTCTGTTTGTCAAGTCTTGATTTTTTGGTTCACCTAATTGTATGTTGTTTTCACAAAAGGGTTGATATGGTTGTATTCTAGAATCTGCACTTTTAGGGTTAGGTTTTGATGACAAGGAAATTTAAAACAATTCAAAATCCTAAAACTAGGTTTCCTTGATCTTGGATTTGATAAAAGGTAAGGTCTAGAAATATTATATGACAACTGATTTTCAATTTTTTTGCTGTTATTTTTTTTTAATTCGAAACACTTTGTAAAACTATGATAGAATGATAACATGCATTAATGAATCAATTTGATAAACTAACTAAATTTTGTTTAATCATACTACATCAAAGTACCACAGAGCTAGTGCAATCTTCTAAGAAATTTGAATCACCTGAAATTGCAAATTTTTACTATATCAACCAATTCTGGTGCAACTCTAACTAGTATTTCAACATTATTACACTAAAATATGTAAATCAACACACATACATGTACATTTGTCACATAAATTTCACCAAAGAAAGATAAATCATAAACATTTTTTAAAAGCTTTATTACCAAAATTCTAAAAAAAACTAACAATTTCTCCCCTCCTTTCGAAACATTTATGAACTCCCTTTTATAAGAAGTACAAATGTTTAAAAAAAAAAAATGATTGACAAAGATTAAGCCACATGCATGATTCAAATTAACATGCATTTTATTTTTAAAATCTATAACTATCCCTCCTATTTGCATGTTTAACATAAACTAAAACTTTAAAATAAAACTCTAGTTTGCATGTTTTCACAACTAATAGCTCATAAAACATAATTGTTCTATGCAAGCCTGGAATTTGACGGTCACCCCCACCTGTCATATGAAAATTTCATGACGGTTTGGTCATTTAAATTCCTGTCATTTTGACATTTTAAGAAAAATATAAATCATCGAAAAAATTGTTTAATTTATGAATTTTTATATAAAATCTTTTATAAATGCAATATCTTGAAAAACTAGAAAGCAATGATAATTATTAGTAATAAATATAAAAACCTTAAATTTATGTTATAATTAACAATTAAAACAAAAGTTTCTAAATTCATATTAAAGACAAATCTTTGTTAAAAATATTTTAAAAGATAAAAACAATCATATTCTATTTTGAAAAGATTCTAAATTAATACATATTTTTATAATAAATATTATAAATCATATATATTAATATAAAACAATGATAACTATTAGTAAAAATGTGAGAAGTTTCTAAATTCATATTAGAAAATATTCAAAAAAGTTATATTCTCATTCTAAATTAATTTGTCTTTTTATAATAAATATTATAAAATGATATATATTATAAATTAAAATATTATATTATATTTTTCATATAATAAAAATATTGCGAGTCAAACTATAAGGTTTAATAAATTTTAAAGTTGTAATGTACCATTAAAATTGAAAAAACGACTAAAATAGGCCACCAAATTCCACACCTGGTTCTATGTTCCCCTTTGCATCAGCTCTCGCTAGGTTTATGAGCACAGGAATCAGGCAAGCATAGGGACTCGAGACTTTTGTCCCAAGTGCTCGTTTAGGCCCGCAGTCAGACATTTCTTACATCGTTTTTCCTTTGCCATGTCTGCTGAAACTTTTCAAGATCGGTTCTAGAATCCCTAGTGTTCTGCGGAGCATTTTTCCTTCTCATTTTAACCAAATCTGAAAGGAAATCGAGTCTCTATTGAAATTTGAATATTTGTAGCAGACTTCAAGAATTCTAATGGATAATCAGTGTTGAAGGAACAATCTAGTGTATTTTTTAAAGATTTCCGAGGGGATTTTCAGTGCAGATTATCTTATGTCATTTTAGCAATGTGGTAGAGGAATTTTGCTTCCATTTGTGCTGTGATGTTGGAAATTTTATGTGTTGTTGTTTTCTCGGTATTTTCATGTTCCCTAGGAGCGAAGGTCGGGAAGGGATGGGAATTTGGGACTTGATGTCCCAAGTTCTTTGTTAGGCCCGACGCCCGTCCATTAATGGGAAGCGGGAGTTAGGAAAGGAACGAGACTTGGGAAGTCCAAGTCCAAATCCAAGCTTGAGTCTGCCCCTTGCCTTGATCCAAAGTACATAGTGCCACCATGTTTTTCCTAATTTAAACGGTCTCATCTACCTCAAATCAACACATATTGGAAGATATATTTTTATTCTCACAACACCGATATGAGTGACCTCTGAACAAGCAACAATCTATTATACGGGCCTCGCATTCCTCTGGTTTTTTCCTTGTCAGGAGAATAAGTAAAATTGTTGTTATTATTTGACATGCTGATCCTATAATAGGACTCTTCACGCCCTAGAATTCATACTCCACAAAATATTCGAAAAATGTTAACAATGAGGGGGTTTAACTTCACATGGCCATTTTCATGTAGGCATGTTATACAATTATAATTTTCTCGATAAAGTAGGTGTGCCTTATCAAAATCTCTTTGAGACTGTTCTGAATATCATTTATCGGTACGAGGAAAACAATAGGGTTTTCTTTTGTTGTCACTTCTCTGATTCCAACAAAACATATGAATGTTCATGCTAGAATCTCCATTTATTATACACAAATCCTTGTTTAGAGAATTCTTTTCAAGTTGGGTCATTTCTCTACTGAGAAAATCCCTTCCCGACTTGAGCATTGTAGAAAAGGCCAGATCTTTTCGATATCATTTAATCGAATCATAGACATACTCTTTTTGAATACACATGGACAACTGCAAATTTGTTGTGGCATAACTGGGATCACCATACGAATGTCAATAATGTATTTGGACTCAAATCTCTACAGGTCAGCAAGGCTAATATAATGCTTGCCCTGTACAAAAGATAAATGTCGACTCCATACCTTTCAAATGCTTCCCACAGAGTTTGTGAAATAGTATTCCAAGCTAGTTCATGCACAAACAGCTTCCGATGAGTGAGAGCCTTGCTTACAACATCCCCAATATCATTTGCAACTACAGAGTACAAACAACCTGCATCAACTAGGAGAATGATTGCATGTAATGTGATTATTAAAATACAGATGTTATAGAGAAAGCCCCCTACTATGGGCAGTAGTAACATCCATATATGGTCTAATAAACTCGACTTTTGAATGTGTGGTTGTAGTCCTAGATGAACATTCTTGAGCTTACTCATTATTCCTTGAATCTCTATAGGCAAAAGAAAAAACAATTTCTTTCCAGTTGACATGATACCATTCGCTTTCAGAATTGATGAATCAATATTATACTTCTCAAGATCTTTTCTCGAAGCTTCTTTGTCCAGAGAATGAATGGGGCTTTTAGATGCTTTTCTCTCATTCAGAGTGACGGAGATGTATATAAACAAGGGAGGAAGAAAGGATGTTGAAGATGTCCAACTGCAGTTGGCCTCTGGTACATGTTTGGAAGCAAAATAGTAGGATTGATAGAGGGCCTTGAACATCGATCCCCATACCTACAGACTCCAACGCTGCCCCAATAACTAACCCTAAAGCTTTATCTCACTGTGCTAACATTTTACCCCTTATCTCGGTCATGAATGTCATCTGACCTTGCAGCTTGGCTCATACTTTGATAGGGAAGAGTAAATTTTCCAACATTGCTCCGACGTTTTGATAATCTCTTCGGTGATTTCCCTCCATAATTTGCAAAACACAACACAGTCAACCATATTTTCTGAACAGGTCAGGTTCCACTTTAGGTGATTAATCACATCATGGAGTATTTCAAGGGAGAGGTTGACCCATTTATTATGCTGAACAAAAGAAACTGGTATTGCAGTTTACTCAGAGTGCTCTGGGACCTTGCTCTGTGCCGCTGCAAAAACCCCCAGGTGAAAACTTCACCTTCTAGATATATTTTTGACCTTGTTTTCTCTTTACGACTCATTTCATATGCTTGGAATTATGCTAATCACTTAGCGATTCAGTCGTAGCCTATATTAGGCTATCTGATACGACCACATTAATCTATGGATTCATGGTGAAACAAACCAAAACCCTCTCTCTACATCAATTGTTTCAATCCACGACTATTGCGAGTTGAAATTAGTTTCCAGGCATGGTCGAGGAAATGTTTTTTTTTTCTTTTGGAATGACGGGTTCCAAGTCCACCTTCAGGACCAGCTCCCCAGAAGGAAAAGAGGCTTAATTCTTTCAATGGCGGGTTTCGGGTGTTGGGTGGAACTAAGGATCTAGAATTTAAGTTCCCGGTTTCTATAGAAACTGGGCTCCCGATAAAGACCATGAGATTTTTTTATATTCTGGATCGTGAGAATGGGGGCAAACTGCAGACTTGGAACGAAGGCTCTAAGTTCGAAGCAGGGCTCGACGTCTGGAGTGATTTTTTTTTTTTTTTTTTTGAAATACCAAAAATTGAATTACCTCCAAATTTTGAAATTTGCAAAACTGAAAAAAGGGATATTTTTCTTTTTGCAAACTCCTAGATTGGAGAGCTTGAAAAAGTCACATTTTTTGGTTGCGAGAAAAGGAGAGAGAAACGTTAATAGGAGTTTGGACTTCAAATGACACTCTTGGTGGTGTCCAAAGCCGACATTAGGAATTTTCAAGTTTTATTTATGATTGAAAGGTCAAGCTAAAGGGAGGACCTAAAATTGAGGAGTCCCAAAATTCTGAATTGAACTTCAACAATCAAAACAACACAAAGAAACCCAACTCTAAAACTTAGAAAATAGAAACCCTAATTTTATCTCGTAGAGAACCTATAATTTGATCAAAGAACTAGACACATGAAGGGTTCGGGGATAATCAAGACACAAAATGGGTGCTAAGGTCTTTCAAGATCTTAAAACTGAGACGACTGTTGTGATTTATCAAGACTCCAAAACTGAGTAACGAAATTTAACAACACTTACTAAAACATACAAAACTAACTGAGAAGAGAAAAATGAAAGATCCCTAACCACTACTAGGAATAAAAAAATGAAAAGAACAAAAGAGGAAACAATGACAAATAAAGGAGTCCCTGGCTTCATCAAGCGAAAACGTGGGGTTTGTATGTAAGGCATAGTAGGGCCTTGCTAGGAATTGGGACCACAAGACATAGTCCCTTGGTCTTAAGTTCATTTGTGGACCCAAAGCCCAAGAAGACAAAGGGAAGGCTATAAAAAGGTAGGAGCTAGGGTTCTAGGGGAACATAGAACCCCAAGAACCCCAAGACCTAGTAAGTAGGCCTTGATTTTGCATGAAATCTCGCAACTTGGGAAAGTGATAAGGACCAAAAAACATACAAACACTTAGAATTTTTTTAGAACACTTGACAACAACAACACATGAGGGGCATGCTTAAAATTTCTCAAATAAAATATTAATGGTGGGAAAATAGGGCAAGGGAAACAAAGTATGCAAGGAAATAGGATCTCCATGAATTTTGAGGCCTAAAAATCTAGACACTAATACTGGTTATAATTGGGGACAAGTGCCTCTTGCAAGCACAATGATAATGCATCTAATTTTGGGAGGCATACCAAAATATGGGACCAAAGAGATAAGACAACAACTTCATCATAAAAAAATAAGGGTCATGATTGCACAAACGTGATGATATTAACAAGAAAAAACTAGATAAACACAAAAATAAAGCACAACATAACATACAAGCCAAGACCAACACTAGTCACATGAAGCAATGCTTCAAATGTTGGCTATGGATGGGAAGCTCCATCAAATTCCCTATCAAATTGTAGACACTAAAAAATGGCTTAAGCTTACGACTGCATTTTTCATTATCAATTCAAGATACTTGCAAAATGATTAAATGATTTTATCATTTAATTATAATATCTAACATCACATTTCCTCTAAGTTAATTAAATAGTTTTAAACATTTAATTAATTCATTTTCATTATTCTTCTAAAATTGGTTAATTAAGTAAATTACATTAATTTACTTTAATTACGCCACTAATTAATTCTAATCTCTTCCTTTGATTAATTAAATAAGTTTCCTAAATTTATTTAATTACGTCATTTAAATTAAATCATATTCTCCCTACATCTAATTAATTCATATTCTCCCACATTTAATTAAATGAATAATATTTATTTAATTAATTATTCTACCTTATCATTTAAGGTGCCTCCATAAATTAATTATTCTACCTTCTCATCTAAAGTGACTCCATAAATTGAATAATTCATTTAACTGGTTTTGGAATCACGTACACACAACTTCTTCCACAAAGAAAGGAATTAATTTTATAACTAATTCTTCTATTTGAGCACATGTCTCCTACATTTTCAATCTAATATCTCATGCATAATTCTCTCCATTCTTGACTAACTCTCTCTCTCTCTCTTAGTTCACTCACCTAACTGATTTGTCATCTCCTTTTTGACTCACACACTCTTTCAGTTACATTTCTTGACTAATCAATCAAATTAGCTAACTATTCAATCAATCTATCAATCAAATCATTTAACTATTCAATCAATCTAATCAATCAAGTCACTTAACTATTCAATCAGATCCTCACACTCGATCTGGACCATTCAAATGTAAATCAGTCTCGACCGTCAAATCTGTGAAGTTTCTATAAAAGAAGCTTTTGAATTCCATTCACAGGTAATCACAATCTTCAAAGTTTTGCTATCAAAATACTTACAGGCTAATATTGCACACTCACAATCTGAGGGCATGGAGCTTTTTCAAAGAAAAGTAGAGAAGAATAATGGAGATGAGTCAAGCAAGCATGGACATTAGGTGATATGGTTCTTGTTTATTGAATTTCTTTGTTGCATTGCACTTCATTATCGATTTGAGGATCTTAGCATGATTTAGGCAATTTGTGATTGTTGTCATTGTTATGCTTTCTTTGTTCCTATTTTTTTTCCCTTGTCACATTTGGTGAACCCGACGTGAAGTCATAGTCTTCAAAAAAATTTGTAGGAAATTTGATTTTTGCAGGAACAGGTACAGATCAAACACATCTGTGACACGAAACGATGCATATGACATCATGAACCGCATCTGAAGAGGGAAACGCCACATCTGACTTCAAGCAACGCATCTGCGGCTTTCTGCGATGCATCTAATTGGTGAAAATAATTTTTTGATTTCCAAAATTTTGAGTTCTGATTTTAATGTTTAATGTTTTTTATGACCAATTCAGAGTTTATAGCATGTGATCTGCTGGAGTTAACCTAGTTTTTGTAGGAAGAATGATAGAAGACAAAAAATACAAACTTTCAAACTTCTAACATGTAGTGTTGCAGGACGTTTGTCGAAGAATGAATGTTGAAATTGATTGTCTATATAGTGTAGATCATATTTCTTTTGGGGCTTAAAATAAATAATTGTTTACTGTGCTTGGTGATTTTGCACACTTTTGTTTAGATTAAATCCTGATTTAATAACAAAAGTATCATCTCCCCTTGCGCACTTGTGTGATCCTAGGTGTAAGAGAAATTGCTATTAACTCTAGAGGGCTTGTCTTGGTGGGAAGAAGTACTCAGCCCAAGACGACTCAAACCGGCAACAAGCTAAAGCCAAGCTAATCCTGATCGGTATATTAATGTGAATGCTAATGTAAAACTTAGCATTACAGGTGCAGATGTGTTATACAGACAAGTGATTCCCTTAGTACCCGTGTGGTACATTAAAACCTGTAGAGCGTAACCTCTACAGGCTGGGAAACCTCCTTATCGAAGCTAATCTCAGCCTTGTGTATAGCCACTTGAATGGGTGTTCTAATTAAAAGCCATTGTTTAGATTGCCAAAAACCTTCTATCTATTGGTGTATGAACAATCATTCCCAAGCCGACCCACATTATACATGTAGTCTAATAGTAGAGATGAAAAATTTCTGGGATGTCACTACCTAGGAATCCGGATCTTGGTAAGCCCAAGAAGTGAGTGCACTGTAAGGGGGAGCCTGTGCTACCAAGATCCCAATTCATCCGCTCTAGATAGTGCGGTTGGAGGAAACTCTAAGTGGGAGTCTAGCGGATATTGTCCTTGCTAGCCTTAAGATTTGTAATTATTTGTTTATTTATTTCAAACACTTTGCTTGGCATGTCTTACATGTGTGTTCAGTCAGATATGATCAAACAAAAAAATCCAAGAGTCAGTCTTAAACAAGTCAAAAATTTGTCAAAACTTAGGACCAGTTCACTGTTCAATGCATCTGCTACACAAAAAATTGCATATGACATTCTGAGTCGCAACTATTTCAACAAAAAACACATCATTCTGAGTCCAAATTCCAAAACCTGCAACATATCTGACAAAATGAGTTGCAATTGTTGTAGTCTGAGATGCATTTGATACAAAAAATCGCATTTGTGAGCTTCTGTGATGCATCTGATCTTCTGAACTGCATTTACAATCTAGAACTACGCATCTTCCTATCACATAAAAACTTACATTCAACAAAATGGAAACTCAGAAGATTTACTGTAGGATCCCATTATCTGATCTACCCTTTGCTGAAAAACTGGATCTAGACCTCAAACTTGTTCATGTTTAGGTTTATCCTCGGTTTTCCAATTAGATGATTTTACCAGTAAACCACATTTGACAAAGAAAACCACATCCATGAATTTCTGTGATGAATCTAAGCTAATGAACCACATTTGTAGTCTGGAACAATGCATCTTCCTACCACAATTTTTTTTTCAATTAATAGTAAACCACATCTGAGACCGTAAACTGCATCCGTGAGTTTTTGTGATGCATTTGTTCTTCAGAACCACATTTGCAGTATGGAGTGACACATCTGCCTGTCACAAAAAATATTTCATTTAACAAACTAGAAACTCAAAAAATTTACTGTAGGATCTCATTATCTGATTCACCCTCGGCTGTAAACTCAATTCAAACTTGTGACTTGCTCATATTTAGGTTCATCCTTAGTTTTCCTATTAGTTTCATCATTGCATTACTTAGATCATCCTTAGCATACTTAGGGGAATCCTTATCCATCATACATTGTAGACTTAGGGTAGATAAACTGTCTTACCTTGATTGAAAACATTGATTCAAATACGATTGCCTTTGACATATCATTTTACAATTTGTCCTTTGTCATCTTAGTGGAATACCTCAAACTCACTAGGCTAGTTTGAACTCCACCCAGACAACTTGTCACTTAGTCATTCCGGTATTGATCCTAAAACATCATTAACAATCCTAGTTGGAACCTTGCATCAAACTTGGTCAGTTAGTGACTCATCCCATTGTTATCAAAATATATTGACATATAGTTTGCATTATACCCTAGTCTTTGCATGTCATATTTTATCCCAAAAAGACCAAAAAAAAAAAAGATTAACTTTCATATTCTAGATATTTGCATTTTAGACATTATCTTAAGTCAAACCTTAGTCTTTGCATGTCATAAATTTATGCCAAAAAACAAAAAAACATAGCTTGTACTTTCACATCTTAGGGAGTTGCATACCCTATGATTCACATTTATGTGTCATCCTTCTTTGAGCAAATCTTATCTTATGGTCCAGACCATATTACAAAAGAGACGATTAGAAATGGACCTGTTGTGTAATTTTCACACACACGCCCCACTGGAGGCTGGGACCCTCTTTTTTCTTCTGCATCTCTGCCTCTTGGCTTGGTCAAATTTTGGTTTTGCTCTTCTTGGGAGGTTATTTTGGGATTAAGTCTAGACTGGGTTTGATGAGGACAATATTTTGAGGCCCTAGGCAAAATTCACCTGTCTTGGAATTTGAAAATGGGGATTTTGAAGTGAATTTTCAATGTTATATGTAAACTTTTTTTTGTACCTGTGGATAGAGGACGAAAAATTAGGTCAGGTTGCTTTTTGAACTTTTTGAAAATTCCTTATAGAAAAAAAGTTATGGAGTTTAGGGGATTTTGACCCTGTAGGGAATTCGGGTATTTCCGTCCCTGATGGAAATCCCCAAAATTTTCATTTTTGAAAATTTCCAAGACCCCCTCAAAATCTTGAAATTTTCCAAAAATGGAAATTTTTTTTTTTGCACCCATGGATAGAGGACGAAAAATTAGGCAGGGTTGCTTTTTGAATTTTTTGAAAATTCCTTCTAAAAAAAAAAGTTATGAGGTTTAGGGGATTTTGACCTTGCAGGGAATTATTTTCCGTCCCGATGGAAATCCCAAATTAAGACCCCTTCAAAATCCCGAATTTTCCAAAAATAGAAATTTTTCCCGAAATGCAACTTTTTTCCAAAATGGAAATTTTATTTTGAAATTTTAAAATGTTCCCAAAATGAAATTCTTGAGATGAAGAATTTTTTTTCAAAAATTTCCAAATATGGAAAAATTTCTGAAAATGGAAAGTTTCCATAAAAAAATGTAAGTTTTTAAAAGGCTAAAATTTTATTTAAGTTTAATTTGGATTGGATTTTTAACATGTGAGCTACTAATGATTGTATTTATTTTTCAGGATTAAATAAATATTAAAAAGGGGACTTGCATATGGATTCATGCCAAAAGGGAAATCTGGAAGAGTTCAATTCAAATATTAAAAGTGGGGCTTGCATATGAATCTGTGCCCAAATTGTCTACAGTTGGAAGGAGTTTCTGGAAGACATGTAAAGCTAATTTCATCATCCAATCAGAATTTTCATTAATGATAGGCTGGCATAATATTGTTTTCTCATTGTTCCACGATGTAACTGCTTTTATGCAATTAGATGATGATGTACCATGAGCTCCTAAATTAAATGTAACAACTTGATGCTTCTAGAAGTGCCATTGCAGCCATTGGATGAATAAAATCCTGGCCATTGATTCAAAATGTAATTTTCTATAAAAGGCCAGTGCCTTCTCATTTGTAAGGGGTTAGACTAGGTTAGAATAGTTGGTTTGAGGCTGTAAAAAGCCAAAATTGGCTAAGTTAGAGAAGTCAGTAGCAAGAGGAGAGGAGAGACTTGAAATTGTTGTGTAATGCTGGAGAAGTTAATGCAATTGGATTGTTGATTTGGCAAGCTTTGTGTTACACTTTGACAGTTTATGGTTTCTTTTTCTTGATTCTCAGATGTTAGATGTTAGATTTCAGTTCTTTTGCAATAATGGTAAAATGTTAATGATGTTGATCGATCTCCGGTCCATACTTATAGCAATTTTTTGATTGTAGATTGCTGTGTAAAGTTAGTCTGAGCCTCATTTTTTGTGCTTAGTTCAACTATAAATGTTTGTTCATATTGCGCCAGTTCTTGGGGTATGTGGATGAATATTTATGGTTTGAAAATCTTCAGTTTCCTTAGAAGATTTCACCGTTTATGTGGAATTGTGGGTTTGTCCCTGATCAAGTAGAGATTGGTTTCATTGGGGATCTGTCCATTTGTAGCATTCATCATTGTTGTGATTGATCTTAGGAGTTAGTTTAGAATCTCTCTGAAACCCTTATCTCTTTTGCTATTTATTTTGAATTTGGGTTAGTTTTAGGATTGAAGGCATCACCATATTGTTACATCTGATGAAAGTACACTTCCAACATTGCTCATTTGTAAGGCCCCTTGTGATTACCAACATTTTCACATATTATATTAGCTGTTTATGCATTGTCAAGACCTGACATTAGAGACCTTGGGGTTATCTCTTGAGGCTTGCTGATAGAGATTTACCTTTCAAGAGAGATAGGGTACTTGTATCTTGTCTGAGTTGTTGCTGTGCAGAAAAAACCATCAACATGACCCTTCACAACAACATGAGGACTCTTACAAACGCACTAGCAAAATGAACCTCAGGTCAACATCACAAGAACCTCCAAAGTCATATGTCAACCCATTTGAAAACTTCCTCGAGAGAGACAACCAAGGTCATATCACTGTTGAAGAACTTGAGGTAGCAACCCAGGATCCCGAGGTTGCTGAATTTGTTGATGAGCTCATCATGCTCGAACCTGAGAAATTTTTAGCCAAACACCTAGTGGATGGAGTTAAATTACCACCTGGATTTGACATAAACATGCTACAAGCAGTGCCTTCACCTAGAAATGTCTCAAACCAAAACCAAGGTCATACGACACATATTCCATAGAATGTTATACCACAGCTAAACCTTAACATACCTTTAGGAGGAGCTACATAGAGTTCTGCAAGTGGTTCACACTACTCCCATTTTTGGGATGCCTTTCATAGCTCCACCTAAAGCATCATCTGTTACACAGTCCATGACATACGCTGCGACCCAATCAACATCAACACCTGTAATACAGTCAACGACACCACTGACATGCACTAATCCATTTGTCACCTCAACGAACATCATGAATACTACCTCAAACAATCCTCTTGGATGCAAGAGAATAAGATTTTCAGGTTCAGGACCCACAGCTAGGGTTAATGTCAAGGGTCCCACATATAGTCATGCTATCCCCCAAAACAATGCTACACAAGGACAACAAGGTACACATACGTTGCCTCGAGGGAATCTAGCACAACTAGGATTTTGATAAAATACCTTTACGCTAAACACGTCACAACAAGGTACCCATGCACAACCCAGAAGTCAGAACACACAAGGGAAACCCAACATAAACACCACATATACACATATACCTTAGGTACAACAATAGACGCCTTCATACACCTACCATGCACCTACACAAAATGTGGGACCTGACGATACAAATGACTTACCAAACCCATAGGTGGATGCTCTAACTACACAAATGCTTGCTTTATAGAAACAAGTGGAGAACATGCAAGTAGCAACCAAAAAATCCTACATGTAGGACTTGCATCCATAACCCTTTGATAGGAGTATCTACATGCCTCCTTTTCCACAAGGATACACAATTATGATCTTTTCAAAGTACAAAGGGATGAACAACCCAATAGAGCACATCTAGAATTTAGCACAAATTGTGTTGACATTTCCTCAGGGCACACATACTTGATGAGATTATTCCCTAGAACTCTTACGGGTCCTGCACTTGAGTGGTTTTCACGATTACCTAGGGGCATAACAACATGGTCTGAATTAGCTAAGAAATTTGTAGATAACTATGCCTTTAACATTGAAAATGATATCACATTAGCCACCTTGTGTACCTCAAAACAAGAAGAGGGAGAGTCCTTTATCAAATACTTCCATAGATGGAGAAACTTGGTGATCCGATGCCAGGTAGAGATCCTAGAAAAAAAAAAGGTGGACATGTTTGTCGAAAACCTCCTAGATTCTTTAAAATATCCCTTGCAAGTTCATTGTTGTGCACACTTTGTAGACCTAGTAGAAAAAGGAACAATGATTGAGAAATTACTTTTCGCTAAGGGTGCCCTCAAATTCTCTAAGAGTACAAACAATCAACACGCATTCAATGACAAAAACAAATGCTGGTCTCAAAACAAAAATGTCACAAACGATGGGGTTGTGGATACCAAAGTTGTAAACAAAATTGGTCTTGCTGTCACTCTAAGAGGGCCTAAAGCCTCAATGACTACACTACAAAACCCTACACCAACGACAAATTCCCTACGAAACAATTAGGGAATAGGACAACAAAGACCACCTAGGCAATACATTAAACGCGAATACACTCCCCTCGGAGAACCCATTGAAATGGTACTGAAGAAACTTGTTCAATCAGGTGTCATACAACTATGGGAATCCGCATCTTATGTATCTGATTTTAAACCCTCTTGGTGGGATGATAATGCCTTTTGTGAATATCACCAAGGTAAAGGACATAAAACATCAACTTGTAAACAGCTGAAAAATATTATTCAAGACCTTATCAAAGACAAAGTAATCGAGGTAGAGGGAAAAAAATAACACACTTCCAATCAAGATCACATGATCTACAAGACTCCCCTTCAGACCATGGTTCGGGGAAAGCCTTTGGTTTAGGTACTAAAAACAATAACATAGCCAATTATATGCCTACTGGCTATAATTACACCAAGATACTCCATCTTTGCACTGCAGATGAACACATCAATACCATTACCATCAAGAAGACCCCAAAGTGCACTATAAACACTTGCAGAACTAAAATAAACATACCTGCCCCTTCACCTCCCAAGCAGTCCCAAGCTAAAGGCCATTTTAACTTGCTGGATCAGCTAGGGAAAACCCCAACACAAATATCCATATTGGAATTGCTACGCACATCACCTGAGCATAGGGCCATCCTAGATAAGCTGCTAAAAGAAACCTTTGTCCTAGAAAACCTCAATGTCGACTGATTTCAAGCCATGGTTGGATTCCTTGCAAGCTCTCACCATGTTACCTTCTCTGACAAAGACTACTCAACCCAAAAGATGAACCATAATGACTCACTACACATTAAAGCCTTCATCCATCAAAATAACATCAAACAAGTCTTGATAGATGACAGAGTGAGATTGAATGTTTGTTCCTTAAAATTGGTTAAGGAACTGGGTTTTTCTGAAGCATGTGTGGATAAGACAAAGAGCATAGTCATAAAAGGTTATGATGATGATGAACGATCCTCCCAGGGCACAATAAAACTTCCACTCCGAGTGGGACCCCTAATGTTGGATACTAATTTCCAAGTATTGCATATGGAAATCCCTTATAATCTTCTCCTTATTCGACCATGGATTCATGAAGGTCATTCCCTCCACGTATCATTAATTCCTAAAGTTTCCCTACAATGACACCAAAATTACTATCGAGGGTGACCCTGATCCCTTTGATTATTGCCCTAACCCGTGAGAAGTCTCTGAATGTTAGGTGCCACTTAACCGTGAAGCCTCGACATCAAACTCGTCCAAATACATTGATTCCTGAACACTCATCGGGACATCTATTGTCCCTTGATCATCTGCCTCCACATCCTCTACTTTCACTGCCAAATCCAAAGACCCTAAGATCCAGATCCAAGACAAGGGATGTAGAGAATACAACATGAACATTGCCTTCGACATCACCATAATGCCAAAATCACCAAAGACATATGGAAAGCCATGTTGCAACATGGAACCTAAGGTCTTGATTTATGTACCTCCCAAAACTACTTTCCTCAAATGGGGAGACCTTGGCAAAGAAGATATTGAGGATGTGTATGATTGGGTCTATAAAGAGGAGGAGACACCACTTCCAATGGAGCAATATGGTAAAGGGTTTCTGATGATGCAAGCAAAAGGGTATGATGGAACCAGTGGTTTGGGCATAAACAAAAACGGAAGAAGAGAACCCTAGATACCTACTAAATGAGGGAAGAATCTTGGGTTAGGATGGAAACCACTGAAGGTGGGTACCACTAAAATTGAATTGCCTTCAAATAAGGAAGTACGTGCTTCTGAATGTGTCGAGACATCGAAGGATTCTGATGATGACTTTTATGATGACAATGATTCCAACAACTGGGAATGGAAATCCTATGCCTCTAGCACTTATGAACTTGGTAACATTTTCCTTGATTTAGATACATCTAGCCCTAAGGTAACCAACTGTATGAATGTCAACATCCAAGACAATAACTCAATCCTTACCTTATCAGCTATTTCCCCACCTCTTGCAAATACCAATGATGGCATTTCCCTAGTCTACCCACAACTGGTTGACCATGACCAACAAGGTCCTATCATTTTGGATACCTTTGAGAACAACAAAGCTATTGTTGAGTTCATGAGAATGAGAGAAGGAATGCCATAGGGAGACCATAATGCTGGCTTCACGATAAAACTTGATGTGGCAACATGCTTCAGGGAGACTGCATCACCCTCTAGTCGCAGAAATAATAATAAAGAGAAAAATGAAAGGTCTTTGGGTGAAAACCATGAGGCGCCCTCTGATAAGGAAAAAGTAAAAACAAAGGACGTATCTAAAGGTGAAAACCTCTTAGAGGCGCCTAAGGATGGAGGGTTGGACTTTCTCCCCGTCACACAAGAGCGATCATCAATGCTAATTGAAGATACACAAGAGGTCAAAACTTGAGCACTTGAAGATCCTAAGATAGTGTTACTAGCAGCTTCCTTGACAAAAGAAGAAAAACCAAAATTTCAAGCATTCTTCACACAACGCAAGGGTAATTTTTCCTAGTCATACGTTGCCATGCCTGGATTGTACCATGAGCTAGTCTTACATCACTTGCCATTGAATCCAGATGCTAAACCAGTAAAGAAAAAACTCTAGAAAATGCATCCATAAATCGCCTTTTTGGTCAAGATAGAACTAAAGAAACTCTTGGATGCTAGCTTCATTAGGTCTATTGACTATGCAAACTAGATCTCCAATCTGGTACCTGTCAGAAAACCAAATGGGAAAATCTACATATGTACTGACTCAAGAGATTTAAACAAGGCATCCCCTAAGGACGACTTTCCTCTCCCCAACATCGACATGATCATGGATCTTACAACAAGATACAAGATGTTGTCCCTTATGGATGGTTTCTCCAGCTATAATTGTACCTATTACTAAAATGCCATGCCCTTTGGGTTGAAAAATGTAGGAGCTACATACCAGTGGGCAATGACTACAATATTTCATGACCTAATGCATACACTAATGGAGGACTATGTTGATGATATCCTAGAAAAGTCCTTAACTAGAGCTGATCATATAAAGGTTTTAGACAAAGTATTTCAACGACTAGAAGAATACAAGGTCCGTCTCAACCCAAAGAAATGTGTCTTTGGGGTAAAATTCAAAAAATTGTTAGGATACATTGTTTCGCATAGAGGCATAGAAGTTGATCCCTCCAAGGTAAAAGCCATCATAGTCATGCCTCCCCCAAAGAACATTAGTCAATTAAGTTCCTTATATGGGAGACTACAATCTATTAGGAGATTCATTGCTCAAATCGCCGACAAATTCCATCAATTTCAGTACTTGTTACGTAAAGGGATGCATTTCATATGGACTGAAAAATTTCAGGAAGCCTTTCAATAGATAAAAGAGTATCTCCTTGTTGCAAGTATGAGTAAGTTTGATGGTGTTGTCATTAATGTTTTCATTGATGTCAACAAAGTTCAGATTGTACATGTATAGTTGAGATGCTTCTGAGATTTTGTGAGTACATGGAGCTATCTTTATAGTGTTTCATATGTGTTGGTTTGATGAGTTTCCAAGTGCTTTTGAGAAAATTAATAAAGAAGAGAAGTCAGAGTGATGAATGTGTTTAGAGTGTGCTCCACATTTCTCCTATGTTGATCCTATGGTTGTGTGGATCTGAAGGTTTTCTAATGGCGATCTTGTGGTGATATATCCCGAGTTCTAGCTTTTGGTGTGATGGTATGTGAAAGTTACATTCAACGGTGTGTGAACTATTCTAGCAGAGTTGGTCTTCTATGGACTGGGAGAAATGTTTCTGCTCCGCAGTCCTTCGTTGTTTTGTTTTAGATCTTGCAGATATGGAATATGTCTTATAGTGGTGTTCTCTTGGTTCTGGAAAAGATGTGTGTGGTTTGGTGATCCGGAAGTCATGTTTCTGAGTTGTATGTGTTCACACAGTCTGGATGGACTGATGGAAGAAGTTCAATGTTCAAAGATTGTTGCACTTGCTGTGGTTGTCTTTAAATGAATTTGAGATGTGTTCTCATGCATAATGAAGCGTGTTGTGTTGTTTGCATGTCATCTTCTTGTTGGGAAATGTGTACATCAATGTTCGTTTATGTTTTCATTAGGTTTGGATGACCTGGTGTTTACACTTCATTTAAAGAATTGAAATTTAATTAAGGAAGCATGTGGTTGATCTGAGACATTATTTTTGGTCTTGGTTAAATATTTTTATTGGTCCATTCTCATTCCTTTCCATTGCGGGAATGTTGAGTTGCCGACCTAATTCAAATTTTATGAAATGAAGTTTATGTGGCCGACCTTGGAGAAAGTTTCTAAGGTTGAAGATGGTATAAATGCAAGTTGAATTGTGAAGAATTGAAGATGTGATGCAAAGTGATGAAGTAAGCCACATATCATAAGAGCAAAGGTGTGTGTGAGTGAGTTGAGGCAGTAGTACTTCATTGTGTTAGATTCCTAAAGGAAGTGAGCTGAAGGTTTATGCAATCTTCTGATCAAGGCTGCAAATGTGTGTTAATTGCTGTGGTGGATCTTTTGTTCTCTTTTGTATATGTAGGTAGTGAGCCTCCTTGTTGGACAGTGAGTCCTCTTCTAGGTAGTGAGCCCTTGGCAGTGAGCCTCTGTATTTAGTTTTATAATCTCTTTATATTGTGAGTTAATCCTCACCATGGTTTTTCCCTCATTGGGTTTTCCACGTAAAAATCTAGCGTTCATTGTGTTGATTTTACTTTATGTTATTTGTGTTTCATGTTCATACTTAATAACATAATAGTGTGGTTATGGAATTGATAAGTGTTGAAGTTTTGAATTTGAATTTGTGTGACAATTGATTCACCCCCCCTCTTAGTTGTCATGTGCCTTTTAACACTCCTAACACTGCTTGTGTTGATGCCACCAATAGATGGGAAGCCCCTCATATTATATGTATCTACAACCACAATAGCACTAGGGGCACTACTTGCTCAAAATGACCACAAGCAAAAAGAAAGAGCAATCTACTATATTAGCAGGACCTTGGTGGGGTATGAACTCAACTACACTCATATCAAACGAGCCTGCCTTGTAGTGGTATTTGCAGCACATAAATTAAGGCATTACATGTTGAAACACTAAACAAAGTTGGTAGAAAAAATTGATCCACTCAAGTATCTCCTCAGTAGAGCAGCGTTAACAGGGTGATTAGCAAAATAGGTCATGGTCCTTAGTGAATATGACATCCAATATGTCAAGCGCAAGGAAATCAAGGGACAAATAATAGCAGACCAACTCGCAGATGCACCAACACAAGTAGAACATCCCCTCATCGCTGATTTTTCAGATGAGACACTTTTCACTCTTGAGAGGGGTGATGTATGGAAGATGTACTTTGATGGCTCCTATACCAATCATGGATCGGTTGTTGGAATACTGTTCGTCACCCCACAAGGTGACACGATACCAAAATCATTCAGAATAACATTCCCTTGTACAAATAATATTGCTAAGTATGAGGCCCTATTAACGAGATTTTGTATGGCGGTCAAGTGGAAGATAAAAAAGATATAGGTCTTCAGAGATTCACAATTAGTCATCAATTAGGTCAATGATGACTATGACATAAAGGATGAGAAATTGAATCCCTATAAGAAAATGGTCAACAACTTCAAGCTTTACTTTGTCAATGTCACCTTGTTTCACATACCCCGCATACAAAACAAAGTAATGGACGCCATGAAAACCATCATATTGCTCTTGGACATACCTAACAATGTGTCACAGTACGAGTTCTTAGTGGAACAACTATTGGTCCCCGCTTTCAATGTCCTAGAATTCAAAATGGTTTGTGAACTTGTTGGTCCTAAGTTACCTTGGTACTTAGATACTTATAATTACCTCCATTCCCAAATTTTACCTGATAACTTATCCAATAACCAACGCAAGAAATTTATCCAAAAAGCCTCCTGTTATGCCATCATCGAGGATACCTTGTATCAACGTACATTTGAAAATGCCCTAATTTGATGTCTAGATAACACTGAAGCACAAACAACCGTATGTGAAGTGCACCAAGGAATTTGTGGTGTCCACTCAAGTGGTCCTACCTTAGACAAAAATATTATGCGGCTAGGATACTATTGGCCGACTATGGAATAGGAGGCATACTGATTTTTCAAAAGATGCAGAGAATGTCAAGTTCATGGTGATCTCATTCATGCTCTAACACAAGAACTAAGGTCCATCACTTCACCTTGGCCCTTTTCTCAATGGGGACTCGACCTCATGGGAAAAATTCACCCCACTTCCTCAAATGGCCACAAATTCATTATAACTGCCACTGAATACTTTACCAAATGGGTAGAGTCCATTCCCCTTACCTACATCATCGACAACCAAATCGCTAAGTTCATTCTTAATTACATCATTTTCTGCTATGATATTCCACATTCCATAATCACATAAAATGGTCGTCCCTTCAAAAACCAAGACATCTGCAAACTATGTGAATAATTCAACATCCAACACCATTTTTCTTCCACTCCCTACTACCCACAAGGCAACAATCAAGCCGAGGCATCCAATAAAACCATCATTAAAATCCTTAAGAAAATTATCAATGCTGTTGGTCATGACTGGCACATCCAGCTCAACCCTACCTTATGGGCATACTGAACATTCGTACTCCCACTGGAGCCACCCCATTTTCCCTAGTCTTTGGTTTGGATGCTATTCTCCCCATTGAGGTTGAAGTTCCCTCTCTCCGAGTGTCCATGAAAGGGTTAATCAATGATGAAGAGTATAGGATATCTAGGCTGCATGAGCTAGAATTACTAGATGAGCAAAGATAGAAAGCACTAACCCACTTACAAGCATATTAGAACCGTCTTTGTAGAAGTTACAACAAGAGGGTCCTGTTTAAACATTTTGACATCGACGACCTGATACTAATGCAAAATATTAAAAACTAGGCAGAACAAGATAAACCTGGTATGTTTGAGCCTAACTGGCTAGGCCCTTATGTCATCACAACTTCCTTCAGTTCTGGCGCATATCATTTGTCTACTCTAGAGGGAGAACCATTATCTGACCCTATAAACAACTTGCACCTGCGCGAGTTTTACACATAGATTCAAAAAGCTTAGTCAAAACCACAATATATAAATAATAAAAAAAACCACAAAGAAAGAGTAAAGAGAAATAATCTATCCAATAGTGAAAACCATCTCAATGGTGCGTTGGATAAATACTATGGTGAAAACCTGGCAAACATGCGCCATGTGTAGACAATCTTCCCTTCATCATCTATTATCATTGCACGTGATCTTTTCACCTTCACCCATATTCCTCTAACTGTCCCTCCTTCATTCTGTGACACCCACAATGAGAGTAGTTAAGAGTCATATGGCTTGAGATTGGTTGATTCTCACAACATACCACGTGAAATCATTCTCACCATCCAATCCCACACAGTACTTGACTAGGGGAAAATACCTAACACCCATTCTTGGTGGAATAAACCTCTAGATCTGCAAGCCCTAACACACTTGGAAAACACAAAAACATTTAGAAAACATGTCAAAAATAAAAAAAATTCAAAAAACATGTCAAAAATGCAAAAAACATTAAAAAAATGTCAAAATCCCCAAAAAATATAAATAGTCAGAAAACTACAAAAACAAAGTCAACATCTATTGTGTCAGTCTTTTTCATAGTCGAACTATGTTGCCTCTGCGACTGGACGTAGGCAAGGTCATCTGTCGATTTTCCCCTGAGGCATTAGGTCAATCTTTTTAGGCTTGTCAGAATGAAAATCATGACTTACTCTTTGTCAAATAAGGCAAAGTCAGCTGGTGTCGAACTATGAGGTCTCTACATGTATAACGTAGGAAAGGCCATCAATTAATGAGCCCCCGAGGCCACACTAGGTCAGTCCTTTAGGGTTCATCACATTCACTATCACACATGTCAAAAATCTTCAAATAAAAAAAAATCTTTGTTAGTCAGTCTTGTCAGTCAGATTCTGGTCGAACTATGTGGTCTCTGTGTGTACAACGTAGGCAAGGCTTAACAGCCCCCGAGGCCTTAGATGCCAGTCCTCTTAGGGTTTTTTCATGTTGGTCATATCACATGGTCATATATCGAATGACGTTAATGCAAGGTCAAAAATGACACACAATCCAACTAGTCGAAAATCAATCTAACATCAAATTTATCAAATCGGTCATTTAAGAGTCTTCAAGATGTATCCTTCTTGACATCAGACACTTTTCTATCAACCAATTTATTCATAATATGTATTTCCTGAATCAAGATCAAATCTATCAAATCAGTCATTTAAGAGTCTTCAAGATGTGTCCTTCTTGATGTCAAACTCTTTTCTGTCAACCTATTTATTCAAGATATGGCTTTCCTGAATCAATATCAAATCTATCAAATCAATCATTTAAGAGTCTTCAAGATGTGTCCTTCTTGATGTCAAACTCTTTCTTGTTAATTTTAGGTCTTCAAGATGCGTCTTTCTTGACGTCATAACCTATCATGTCATCTATTTAGGATGTGTCCTTCCTAAATCCCAACCTTGGCAATAATCAAATTTGACATTTCAATTCCTTAGGATGTGTCCTTCCTAAAGAGTGACCAATCAACCTTATCATCACCAAGTCAACCTCGACAAACAAAAAAAGATTTGACACACATGTTTCGACAAGCCTTTTTCATTTATTTTTCAATGATTCGATATGAATGTGTAACTAGCCACCTTGATAATGTTCTATGACGGATTTAGAGGAGTGACAATGTTACATGAGCATATATTTTTTTTTGACTGATTGTCTTATCTTTTTGAAATTTTCATGTCACTAGCCACCTCAAGGATGTCCTGACAAAAGGATTTAGAGGAGCAAGGATGTGTCATGATGATTGTCTTATATTTTCAAAGTTGACATGTCACTAGCCACCTCAAGGATGTCCTGGAAACATGATTTAAAGGAGCAACAATGTTTCATGACACATTTTCGTTGGATTGTTGTTTGTGGTTTGTCTCAACAAAAAGATTGGGAATAATTGGGTTCCCAAGTATGAGTCACGACAATCCTTGTCTACAACTGTTTGTTTTAAAATAATGCATGACATTGCACACCATTGGTCTATCTCATATCATGGTGTTTCTTGTCCGTTGCAATAAACCGTCCAATGATGATTAAATTGCAAATTATTAGTATAATGACAACAAAGCAATGACATATCTTTCTTTCACGCTAACATAAATCATCTTCAAGCTAACACTCTTCTTCCATCACATCTAGATGGTGTACTATGACACACAAAAAATCACCTGCATTTATTACAATATCAGAGTAGCATACATTTTATATCCCCATCCATTTTGCATAAGGAATTAAGAACATTAGATCATTATCATTAACATTTGCATAACATGATAAAAATATAGATAACACAATGCATACAATGACTATATATCATAACTCATATGCATCCATTACATCATAAATCAAGTGCATCAATCATAATTAAAAGCATACATCATCATCATCACATAAGCATAAATCATAAAAGAATCATCATTGCATCACATAAACAAACACATCATATAATCGCCGCCAAAAATGTATCTCATATATATAAAAATGTGTCACTATATAATATCCAAGATGTATATAAAAAATGGAGCTCGCAGGCTCTATAATCAAAATATAGTGTCTACAAATATATAAACATGTCCCTATGCTGAAATCCCACTACTCTAATGAGGACAATGAGGAGGTGACTGACGGGGAGAGCCTAAAGATCATTGTGCAGACGGGGGCCTATCATAAGGTCCTGACCTGTGAGGTCCTAGAACACCACCACTTCTCTAATATCTACTGTGGGACCATCGACTGCATGATCTACTGTTGAGTTCCTGGGAAGCATTGGGAGATCGTCTCTCAGGAGGTACCTCCTACTCATACAAATCCCTATAATATCACTCTTTCTTTTCGGCCCTAACCATCTCTCAAGCCATATCCGTAACTGGTCCACTGCAAAGAGTAGAGAACTCTACAAACCTCTGCTCTGTCTCTTGCCTCTACGTCATCGCTTGATCTCTCTCCAGATATGCACTGTCCCTCTCCAACTGCATCTCGTCTCTCTCCACGGACACAACCCTAACCCGCTCCTCCAATGCCTCTACCCAAGCCTACAAATCAGACAGCCGTTGGTCTACGAGACACTCCTTCTCCCATAGTGGTCTCTCCCCCTCATCTACATCCCACTCCTCTACAATCCAGTCTCAAAGCTCTCTCTCCTCGTTTCCCATCTCCTCCTCGGGGAAATCCTCCACATCCTGGTATCCCACCCGTAATAAATCAAGGGCATCCAACTCCTCGTCCTGTCCCCTGGCCTCCTCTCTAACAGCCTCCTCCCCAATTGCCTCCTCTCCAATGACATCCTCCCCAACTGCCTCCTCACCAATGGCCTCCTCCTTTCCACCCGCCTCCCCCATGGCTACATCCTCTCCCTTTGTCTCACCCTCACGTATGGGTGACAATGCTCTACCTTGACCTCTACCACCTTGTCGATGTCATCGACCACCCCTCCCACCTCCTCCTCTACCATCATCACCTCCACCTCTACCACTGTGACCACCCCCTCTACCACCACGCCGACCCTGTGGTCCTGTACCTCGGTGCTCTACAGGTGCTGGTTGATCATGATCTATGTATGGCACATGTCTATGCTGTGCCCACCAAGTATCATAGGCTACTATCATACCAGCATCCGCTGGCCCACCCCTCCATGCCCACTGCACTGGTTACAATGCATCAATATCTACCTCTACCATTGCTATAGGAATCTGGTGCCCCCATAGAGGAACCTCCCTTGAAGATTTGGAAAACTCGGCTCGGCCACGTGGCTCATCCTAAATCTCACCAAACTACCAGAGCACTCTGTCGGGTAAGTGTCTCTCAATGATATGTACAGTGGCAACAATCCTCCCAATCAGATAACATGTCTGACAACAGAAAGGAAAGTGTCGATCCTCATCCCACCACTGTGCATAGTCCATGTATGGCCTCCAAATAAACTACACAAGGGTATCAATCACGCGCCTCTAGTATCCAATATCTCCAATGTGCGTCTATGTAATGGTCTCAACATATCAAAATACATAGGGAGATTGATCATCTAGCTCATGTACGACTGGTGAAAGGAAAGTAACAATGTGCTCCCACGTCCAAATTGTCAATAAAGTAGTCCCATAGCTCATGGACTGCACCTCCCTATAATCTATTTCATGCAAATGGAAGTAAAAAATTGGCAGTAGACAGGGGCCCCATGTATACACAACCTATCTCTCCAACATCCCCACTAACATCTCACCCCAACCCACAGGAAACCCATGCCCTCGACGGTCTGGTAGTATAATCCTAGCAATAAGAGTACACAATACCCAATCAATCTGCTCATATCTCTTTGCGAGCACATGGCATCTGATCTCGTAGTGCTCAATACCAAGGTGTCTAACATCCTCATACACATAGTAACAGGTGATCTCACTGTAACCCCTCTAGGTATCATAGTAGACCCTGTCACCCCTGATCGGCAATCTGAGTATCCTGTAAACATCCTCTAATGTAATTGTCACCTCTCCTATGGGAAAATGGAAAGATGAAGTCTCTGAGTGCCATCGCTTAGTGAGTGCAGTAAGCATCCCTCGGTTTTCCCAAATGCTGGGCATAAATGTAACATTGTGAAGTCCAAGATGCCATATCAAATGTCTCTCTGCATTGGTCAATTGATCCCGCAAATCATAAGTATCCGGCCTAAACTCTGGGGTGTATATTGAATCCAAAACAACCTACAAATTCATAACACATATCTTGCATCAGAAACACGAGGCTAATAAATGCACATCATTCAAATGACACACTCAATTTTACAATTCGAAAGTTCAAAAAATTTGACATGCAGATGCGTCGTTATATTTGACAAATGCGATGCATAATTACAAATGTGTCACACTATTCTACAAATGCGACTCACCATGCAAATGCATTGTATTATTTTACAAATGCGGTGCACAGTTACAAATGTGTAAGTATCCCTAGCATATGCGGCTAGCTATAAGACATGCGGTACAAAAGTGATGCATATGAGTTGATTTAAACAAAAACAAAAACAACCCCCACGTGTTTCCACAAATGCGTCGTATCGCAGAAAAATGCGTTGCATACGAATGCATTTGCGACACACAAAAAATGACACATATGAAAAATAAAATTTAACAGCTTAGAAATACATGAAACTTTAAAATTCAAAAGTTGGATTTGGGGTACATACCGGGGGTCCTGTGTTGGCCGGTCGTCAGAAGGTCCTGATGTGATATCCACGGTGCTCGGTGTAGGTAACAAGAGACATTTTTCATGATGGATCTAGAGCAAAATCACAAGTTTTTAAACTCCAAGGGTGAAAATGAATTCAATATTACCCAATTTCAATTTATACCTAGGGGGTTTTTAGGGTTTTCTTTGAAGCCTAGTCTACTGGACACACTATTTGGACACTTCCAATGACCATTTCACTTACTAAACCTTGCCGAAGTTGATTTATTTCACCACCATCGAACTTCTGGCTATCCAATTACCTAATCGGGACAATTTCCAATTTTTTTTTGATTTTTTTTTAAAAATGTCATTTTTCTCGAGGGGGCATACCCTTACCTATCTCACATCGAGGCACGACTGGGGCATGTTATTATTTATTCTTTGAAACAAATTCCTAAATGAAATTATGTCAAAGAGGGGAAAAATGTAGACATTGAAAAATGGCTTAGGCCTGCGACTACATTTTTCATTATCAAATCAAGATACCCGCAAAATGATTAAATGATTTTATCATTTAATTATATCTAACATCACATTTCCTTTAAGTTAATTAAATAGTTTAAAACATTTAATTAATTCATTTTCATTATTCTTCTAAGATTGGTTAATTAAGTAAATTACATTAATTTACTTTAATTACATCACTAATTAATTCCAATCTCTTCCTTTGATTAATTAAATAAGTTTCCTAAATTTATTTAATTACGTCATTTAAATTAAATCATATTCTCCCTACATCTAATTAATTCATATTCTCCCACATTTAATTAAATGAGTAATATTTATTTAATTAATTATTCTACCTTATCATCTAAGGTGCCTCCATAAATTAATTATTCTACCTTCTCATCTAAAGTGACTCCATAAATTGAATAATTCATTTAATTGATTTTGGAATCACGTACACAACTTCTTCCACAAAGAAAGGAATTAATTTGATAACTAATTCTTCTATTTGAGTACATGTCTCCTACATTTTCAATCTAATATCTCATGCATAATTCTTTCCATTCCGGACTAACACTCTCTCTCAGTTCACTCACATAACTGATTTGTCATCTCTTTTTTGACTCACACACTCTTTCAGTTACATTTCTTGACTAATCAATCAAATTGGATAACTATTCAATCAATCTATCAATCAAATCATTTAACTATTCAATCAATCAAATCAATCAAGTCACTTAACTATTCAATCAGATCCTCACACTCAATCTAGACCATTCAAACACAAATCAATCTCAACTGTTGAATCTGTGAAGTTTCTATAAAAGAAGCTTTTGAATTCCATTCACTAGTAATCACAATCTTCAAAGTTTTGTTGTAAAAATACTTACAAGCTAATATTGCACACTCACAATATGAGGACATTGAGCTTTTTCAAAGCAAAATAGAGAAGAATAATGGAGATGAGTCAAGCAAGCATGAGAATTAGGTGATATGTTTCTTGTTTATTGAATTTCTTTGTTGCATTGCACTTCATTATCGATTTGGGGATCTGAGCATGATTTAGGTAATTTGTGATTGTTGTGATTGTTATGCTTTCTTTGTTCCTGTTTATTTTCCCTTGTCACACAAATATCTTAAATGGTACACATCATGGCTATACTCATATGTAATCACATATGGCCCAAGAGATAAAGGATTAGACTTCCCATGCTTACCTTTTTCCTTAGATATAACATTCCACATGAGGACAAAATCTCCAGCTTGGAAGTTTCATTGAAGTACTTTCTTTTCAAATTTTTTTTTTCTTATTTGATTTTGTGACAAGTTCTTTCCATGCACAATCCTCTTTCTTTTGTTTAGTTATGTCAACTACATTAGTCTATCAGAAAGTATAGCATGGTATCCATCATCAACATCTTGTAGTACTTGATACATAGGAAACCCCATACTAATTGGCACCTTTGCATCCATCCCACGAATAAGCTCAAATGGGCTCTTACAAATAGTAGTGTTATAAGTTACCATTTCAGCCCATAGTGCATAATTTAGAATGTCATCCCACCCTTTCTATTTCATGTTCAATGTTCTTCTAGTAGTATTCATAAGGCTTTTATTGTTGGACTAAAATTTTATGTTTCCTTGGGGATGATAGGGGGAAGAACGAGTCAAATCAATATTATATTTTGTGTATAAACTTGAAATATCATGTAGAAAAAAGATATGGCATTGTCTCTTCTGATTGTTGTTGGCACGTCAAATCTAGTTATAACATTATTCAACAAAAAATCAATTACCATCTTTGATATAGTATTTTGGGATAGAATTTCTTCAACCTATTTGGTGAAATAATCAATAGCCACATGAACCCATTTGTATCTATTGACTAGAATTTCCTTGAATTTTCTCTATGAAGTCAATTCCCCATTTTCTAAAAGGGGCCTCTAACATAAAAAACATAAGAGGAAGGGAACCTATAAAATTAAATTTACCTATAAACCTTTGGTAGGAATCATATCTTCTCACTATTCTAGCTGCATCCTTGAGTAAGGTATACTAACAAAAATATGTTCTAAGGATCTTGTGTATAGTAGACTTGGTATATAAATGTCCTCAAATACCATGATGGAATTAATCCATCACATTTCTATACTCTTCTTAGTTAAGGAACTTGAGTAGAAATCCATTCAAATTTATCCACATTAAGCTACCATGAACTAATACATATTTTTTAGACTACATCTTGAGAGCTCTTTGTTGGTGATCATTCATCCTAGAGGTAAATTTCATGTTTTGGAGGTAGAAGATAATATCCTTATACCAAGGATCATCCTTTAATGGGAAACATGTGTGTGCATAGTTAGTATCATTTTCATTAACAATTTTAGTTGCTTCTAAATTTGCATTTTCCATGAGCTTAGCCAAGAATTTTGATGCAAATACAGGGGAGGCCCTCAAATCACCAATCACAATTCAAACACATTGAACTGATTTTGTCACTCTCAAAACTCTATTACACCAACCCTTCACCAATTCACCAAATTTCACTTGTAGGAGTGCTGACTCAGTTTTTCCTCTAAAAATTTTGACTCATATTTCCTATCAAGACTGTCCATACAGTTTTAGACACCCATGTCTATTTAATTTAACATATCCAAGAGCCACATAGGACTCTTTTGGACCAACACCCTCAAACAATTGATTCTACGATGTCCTAGACTTACAATTAGGTTACTTTTACAAAGGAAGTACCCTTTAAAGTTGCTTCCAACACAAAAAACCTTCAAAAAATCTAAGACCAAGTCTCAAATCCTCTGATTCCACAATTATTTGACAAGGGGTCACTCACTAAGCTACCAAAACAAGAAACCTTAATTTCATGCCCTTCAAAGGAGGGTTTACTAAAAATCTAAGAACCAGGCCTCAAATCACTTGGAAAATACTTCAAACATGCTCTAATATACCTGCACACACATTATCCAACATCAAAAACTACTGCCCCAATTGATTTCACACTTTTGCACCCTTAAACCTCTCATTTCCACTCAAAAACACACATTTTCTCAACTAGGGCATCAAGTCCAAGACCTCAAAAGACCCCCCCCTACTTCCTATAGGAATTAAAACACCTAAAACTATCTAAATAGGCCCATTCCACTGAGCCACAACCTTTACAATAGGTGGAATGGCCTTTAATGCATTTTAAGCTCTTAAAACCCTCAAATGTTGGTTCACAGACCTGTTGTCAGAAGAATTCCTCTTAGATTCCTTAAACATAATGAAATATCATAAAAAAAGGAATCAAAACAAAGCTAAAAATATCCTCTACCAAGTTCAATCATCTTTTGCACAAGGGATATCTGTACGGATTCATACAGTGCTTTGAAAGTGCATATTTAGATGTAAAATACAAAAAATTCTGAGAAATCTGCGTTTTTAGTATTCAAGAATTCAAATCTTCAATGTCTAATCCCCTTCAAATTTTTACAAGGCCTTATTAAATAATTTAAAACCTCCAAAACCAAATAAAACTGATTTTTAAACTTCCCCCACTCAAAATGACTCTTCACCTTCCTTAATTGCAATTTTTCATTTTTTGCCTTGACAACTTTTTGTCAATTTTGCAACTTTTTACATTTTTCACAAAAAGACTCAAATGACCTCAATAAACCTAGGAATGACCTATTATAGCCTTATTACATCAAAAATACTCAAACACACCTAAAACTACCTAAATACTTCACTTGACCATGCTTGCAAAAAGTAAGTTTGGTGCCCCTGCACCAACTTTCCCCTAACCACCTTTGTTGCCTACATCTCAATATCATATTTTTGGATCTTATTAATATATTTTAATATTTTTCCTAATGTTTCTTGTTGAGTGAGTATATCTTATACTATTGTGTGCACATATGCAATTATCTTTGCTCCTATCAAGTATGACCTATAATCCTTGACAATTTTGACTAGGGCATGGACATGTTTTTTCATTATTGGATATTTTAATTTTTCTCCTTACAAAAACTTATTGGAGAATGCAGCGAGTTGCTCATACCCATTATTAGTCTTTTGGAGAAACAAAATAATAATAGTATGGTAGGAGAAAAATGAGAAAATTTAGATGGGTTTTGAATAATTGGAACTTACCAAGACTAGTGCTTCTTTGATGTCTTCCTTGATCCTCATGAATGCCTATGTAGCTTTGTCACTCCACTTGACTAATTGTTATTTATTCAACATGTTGGATATTGCTTTATTTCTTTAGCAATGTTTAAAATAAACCTCCTCAAAATATTTATTTGTTGAAGAAAGGATTGTACTCCCTTGACAATAGTAGGCTTAAGAATAAGGTTGAAGGATTTAATCTTTCTAGATCTATCCTTACCCCAACCTTGGAAAAAATGTATCTTATCAAATTTCCTTCTTCTATGCCAAATGTATACATCTTTTTGGGATTCAAATAAATCCCAATAATCAAATAATTATTTAAATATCTACTCCAGGTGCTTGTAGTGAGCTTTCCAATCCTTGGAGTAAGTGTTGAACACCTAAAATACTGAGGGGGGGTGAATCAGTATTCCCTTTAACCATTCAAATATCAAGCATCCAATCACTATTGCATATTCAACTATAGTAAGGAAAGAAAGCATGAAAACATCCACAACATCACATAACACATGAACACTAGGATTTTTATGCATGGAAAACCCAAAATGGGAAAGACAACGGTGAGGGTTAGCTCACAATATATTATAACCAGTTATATTACATTACAAAAGTGTTCACTACAAGTGGAATCATTGTCCATAGAGAAAAATATAGAAGAGAGATGGTGTCTCACAACCTATTTTTGAACTATTATAATTTAATCTTATGTATGCATGAATTACAGTTCCATTGAAGCATAATAACAATCTGGTTTTGCTTCTGGTTCAACACTATATCTCGCTCTTCATTCACACAATTTTGATCTTCAACTTAACATGTGCAACTTAGCTTCACACTGCTCTACTCAAATTCCAATCACACACAATACATGTCACATCCATCTCCTCAAAACACCAAAAATAATCAAACTTATATATCCACATCAAGTATAACATCAATTAGGTCGACCTAATTAGATTTAATACCCAAAATACAACTTTTTGACTCCAAAACTTATCATCTACACAACATGCCATAACTCAAAACTAAAAATACCTTAATTTTGGTTGGAATGGACCTATAATAGATCCCACATAAGATAACAACACTTATTTAACCTTCACACAACATCAAACGTGTTAGGTTAGCTCCATATAAGACTTAAAAGTAAAAACCTTCATATGTGTATCCACATCTTGACATGTGGACCTCAAAACTTGATACCATATGGAATCCATTCTCAATTGACATCTATAAACTTATTTTCAACACCATGATTTGAAAAAATCATCCATGGAGAAGTGAAAATTCTCCCATACAAACACATTGTACAAAAAAATGACTGTAATATGCCAGGCCGAACTCTGTTACTCATATCTCTCAACCCACTTGTCCAAATAAGGTGAGATCTTGGAATTAGGTATATCTAACATCCTCCAAAATAATATTAGAAGCACAGAGTGATAGCTTCATTTGTGGAGTGGTGCAGACCCAAAAAATGACACACTATTACACTGAACTAGCAAATTTGACACTTAGTCAAATTTATATGTAACTGAACTTTTCAGACCAAACCATTATGCAATAATGTCTTCCTTATCAACTCCAAAAACTTTTATGAATATTCAAAATGATTTGCAACAATGTTGACATCAATGACAACACTCATAGTAGCATTGTAACACTGATAGCAGCACTGTAACATACCAACCATGCTCATGTTTCCAAAGAGCATCATCAATGAAAAACTTCAATAATCTCTCCAAACTTCCAACAATAAGTTGTAATTTTATCTTGATAGACCACCATGATTTCACCAATGAGGCCCACAAATGTAACTTTCATGGCTCTATGGAAGGTTGAACTTGCATTCTTGAGCCTAAATGACATTCTCACATATATAAGTTCCCTAAGGAGTTGTGAATATTGTCATGTGTTATTCTGAATCCTTGAGAAATACCTAATTATACCCTAAGAACCTATCCATCATGGACATTAGTTTAGATCCAACAATATTTTGTAGCAAGTGATCTATGCTAGGGAGAGGGTAGTGTCCTTGAGGGACTTGATATTTAGATTCCTTAATTCCATGCATAATATTATCTCCCCATTCTTCTTCCTAATCTAAACAAGTTTGGATACCCACTTAGAATACCAAATTGGTTTGATAATGACACCCTCTTTTAGCTTCATTAACCTTTTTTGCATTTTATGGACAAGAATGGAATTGATTGGCCTCTACTTCTAGTGGAAAGGCCTTGCACCAAGCTTGAGAGGGATCATATGTTGAAACATATCTTCTCTATATGATTTTAATTCATCAAATGACTAGTAAAAATATTTCTTGAATGTTTTTAGCAATGCACTAAATATTCTTTTCTCAAAAATATTCAACCTTTTCTCAATGTAAACCATTTTAGGTTTAGATTTAATACCAATATTTACACCTTCAGTGTTGCTTTCATTAGTCAATTGGATCTTATTTTTGTGACAGTCAAAACTATCAAACATTCTTTCTAATTCCACTACCCCCTTGGTAATTTTGATAGTTTTCAATTGTACCAGCTCATTTCCCAACATCGTCTATTTCCTATCTTTAATTTTAACCATGAATTCATAATCAATCAACTAGATATCAAACTAATCCATACAATTTAAAAACTTAAAATTATTTTGGTCATAAATGAACACTTTCCAATTGTGAATGGTTATTGAGTGTGCTAGATCTTGTGAGGACCTCAATACTAAATTGATAATTGAAGGGAATTAAATTCAAATAAAATTTGGATGCCTCAATATCCAAGGCATCAAAAATAATTTTTTTTGACCTATCAATCCAATCCAAACTAACCATATTAAATATTTCAATGATGTTTCATACAACATTTATGTATAATTTAAAATTTTCATCCTTTATTGCATAAATAACCTTTTCCTATTGATAAATTAGCTCTAAATATCCAATAATTCTTCTACACTTAATCTAATTCCTATTAGAAACTTTCAATCATATAAATAGAGCCTCATACTCTATGATATTGTTAGTACATTTTAATGTTATCTTAAATACATTTTAAAATAATTTTCCATCTAGAAAAACAAGGACCACTCCAGTTCCTACATTATCTTTAGAACATGCACCATCAAAGTACATGTTCCATTATTCATATACATCCATATTAGGACTAGAGAGAATGTGAGACTTAGCAAGCTCAATATATCCTTCATAATATCTATGGAAGTGATAAGGTTGAGTATCTATATATTGCATTTCATTAGTAGTAGTATATGTATACTCAATAATCATTTGCACCTTCTTCTCTCTACGCAACTCAAATTATTTGTATTAAATGGAATGATAGCGTAAGATAGATCCATTTTTATGCTACCATCCATTGAGGTAGCCCATTTCCTAAAGAGAAACATGCCCCATTTAGATAGATAGTCAATAATAATTATATTCATTAAGGAAGACTTATTCAAGTATTGCCACTAGTTGAAATTTCACATTGTTCACAACACCAGCAAAATTCACCTCTCTTCAATCCATGGTAAATAATTTACTAATATTGTATTTGCACACTTTCAGTCCTAGATGATTCATAACCTTAAGGGGAATTACATTAGTTGAAGCACCATAATCTAGCATATAATTTCCAATGAACCAATTATTTATTAGCGATGTGGTGTAGAAAGGGTCAACCTTAGATTGATAACTAGATAAGTAATTCCCTAGATATATTTTTGAAACATTGAAAATTAGAGAGGGCCCTAAATTTAGTGTATAAAACCTAGGGTTGATTGCATCCTTTTTCTAGGGTGTCATTAGGATGCAAATCAATAAGGAAAATAGATTGAATTTCAACCAAAAAGGTGAGTCAATTAGGCTTGGATCTGATCCTTTTGAGTCTTGGAAATGAACTAGAAATTATTTTCTATGATTAACCTAATTAGACTATATGACCTAATATGAAAAAAAGCAAGATCCTAACAAATAACATACCAAAACAGTAAATTGCAGGAAGATTTGGAAAGTGCAGGAGACTGTGTGTATGTCCTAAAAAATTGGTTTTACTATGCATATGAGGATCGGGATGCCTAGGGGTGTATGGGTCTTTGATAGGGTGTCTTGCTCTACTTTTGGGTTCCTCTGATGACAAATATGAGCTTCTGATTTCCAGTTGCAGAGTTGTTGGAATGTTATTGAATAATTCTATTGGTGAGTTTTTGTGACTTGAAAAGATGTAGGGCTTTGAATGCAAGAATAAACAATGTGCCTTTAATATTTATTCAATCCTCTTCAAACCTAAAATCTACACATTCAAAGAGATGGGAACGTTTGGGCCATTGAGGGGCTTGCGTCAGTCAAACCCTGTGTAGGTGTTTCCACTTCCACAATGGCAATTCCAATGATAAAATGATAATGGAAAGGAAGGAATGATGAAATAACAAAGTGCTACAACTTACCACCCTTAAATGGATTCCTTGAAGGACTGAAGTCATGCACATCACATCAAGGTATTGATCTTTCTTGCTTGATTTGCTTGAATGCTTTGGAGACCTACAAAAGTATTAGACTTCACAAAATAATAATAATATGAACACACATAAAATCACATAAGATTTGGCATGATGTTAGGATCTTGAATTGTTGCAATGTTGCTCCGACATGCAACTCTTGACTTGCTCTTGAATTACCTTGACAATAGTTTTTGCTCATGAATGCTTGTTATTTTTTCACTTGGGTTTCAAATGATGCAATAACTAGGTATTTATAGGTATTTCTCTAATTTCCCAAGAATTAAATCTTGATAGTTGACATTTGAAATTTGAAATTAAAATGTTAAGATGGTCACTCCAACATGTCTAAAAGTGGTCCCCGACAGAATAGGGGAACCCATTCGCCCTTGGGCGAATGGGCCCTAGCCCTATTCTCCAAGACATTAAGTGTCAGGGGAAAAATGTTAATTGGATGCATTTGTTCAATGCTTGCAATTTCTTGGAAAGTGGTACAAATGGGCTATAAAATGCATAATTCAAGAAATTAGCGACCTAATTAGGCTCAATAATTTAGGGGGAGCAAAACCTAGTGTGTGAAATTGTCAAGGGTGAGAATTTATGATACTATAATTTCTATGGTTTCTTCATTTTTTGGATTTGTAGTATCACAAAGACCAACATTAGGCTAATCAAGCTCTTTAACAATAGTGGAATAAGATAGCACCCTTTCTCTATGCTTAGGGATTCTAGGAAGTTCCCCTATTGGTACTAATATTCTAACTTCAATCATAACTTGTGTCATATCTACAGGGTAGTAATTAGGTAGGGGTGCATCATGTGAAATAATGATATCATTAACATCATGAATATAAGGCATGACTAATCCACAAGGCACAAAATCCTTACCTCTTATAACCTTCTTTTCTTTGTTTTCAACTCCATCTCCCATTGGTTGGGAATCATTTTTCTACACTCTAGTGATTTGGTCTCATCCTTTTGAAGCATCGTTCATTCCTAAAGGTGTTGCACCTTGGTTACCTTTCGAGAAACATTTCCTTTTGGTAGTTTGTTACTACACTAGGTCCTTATTCTTTATTCACTTATCTTATTTATAAGATTGGAACTCTTCACCTCCAACTTTATTCTTTTCTTTCTCTAAATATTTTTTAGCTCCTCTTATTATTACAACATTGAAATCAACCTTTGGAGGGACCTAACTATAATTTTATGATATCATACCACATTTATATTTCTACCACATAATATCTCACATATGTTCAATTCATGGATTGATAATCTCATTTAATTTGTATTAGTACTTTCATCATATTGGAAACATGATCAACATCCCTTGATAAGAAAATTCATCATTTTCATCAAGTGATTCATATTTTAATGCATCCAACTAATAAATTTATTCATGATAAGACCAAGCATGTTCATCCTTATAAGAAATATTTTTATATTTTCCATTATCCAGGGTAGTTAGCTTTTTGGATGATGAGAAAGATATAAAACATCACATCACATAGGCGTGTCTTTATAATGCACATGATCCCCTTGAAGAGGATCCAAATTCACCTTATTTGTTGCTTGAATTTCTCTACCCACGAGCATCATGTCTTCAATAGTCATAGTTATAGGGCATGTTGTGTAAAAAATGACCCTCAATAAAGTGAGTTGCATTATTTGGAGGTGGCATCCCTTTCTAATTCCTTGCTACCTTGTATGATAGATATTTCACTACACCCATCAAATTATCCAACTTTTCATATGTAGTCAATAACTTTCTTGGGGTCTTTTTTTATTTAAGATATCTTCACATCTACCCTCTTGATGTGTTTATCATATGCCCTCATATTACTATCAATATTGATGTTAGTATCATATGCTTCCCTCAAATTATGTGGATTCTTGTCTTGAGAAATATCTAATTTTGGTATCAAGTGTATTGCAATAAAGAACAAGGCTCATGGATTCATTGGGTCTTAAATTCATTAGTACTTTCCTCATTGTCATAATGAATTTACTATTAAAATCTACCACTAATTCATTCACACCCTTATTAATGGTTGTGAATTCATATACAAACTCCTCCCATGTGTCAATATTGTTGTTAGGGAGACTCTTGTACTACTCCTTTGCACTTTCCTCTAGGGATTGTATTAATAGATTCACCATTACATCCTTGTCCTCAATCTCATATTCATCAATGGCATTGATAAAGTGGTAAAAATGATCTTCTCGTGTTATATCATCATTACCCTAAAATATTTGTATCTTTCCCCTTGTATCATTTGGAATTATATTAGGAAAACATAAGATACCTGTAGACACTAAAAAATGTCTTGGTCTGCGAGTGTCATTTTTCCATTGTCTTGGCCTTCTTCCTTGTGTAATTAAATAATTTTAATCATTTAATTATTTCCTTTGATCACATTCCTCTATTAATTAAATAATTTTAATTATTTAATTAATTCATTCTCCCAATCTTCATTCTATTATGATCGATTAAATAAATTTAATTGCGCGACTAACACCCTTTCCTTCAATAATTAAATAAATTATCGTTTATTTAATTATTTTCTTTTCATTATTCGTCTATAGTTAAATAATTATCATTAATTATTTATATATTCATTAATCTTTCTGTTCTTCTATAGTTAAATAATTATTGAAATTATTTAATTATCTTTTGTCATTTCTCCACTTTTAAATAATTAATCTAAATTAATTATTTAATCCTCCTTTTCTATTTCCTCTTATTTAATTAAATTGGTTGCACAATCATTTTAATTAAATGCCCATTTTCCTCTTCTTCCACAAATAAATAATTTATTCCCCCACTTGGTCAAAGATTCTCCTCTCATGATTCAATAATTTTATTATTTAATTCCTCCATTATCTCCCTCCACTCTCTCATTTTCAAATCTCAGCCATTTATTGTATTTGGTCTCCTTTCGATTTTGAATTTCCATTTAATAGCCATCCCTAGCCCAGTACTCTATGGTGCATGAATCCTCAACCACCAATCTAAGAATCTTTCTAGAACTTCAATCTCGTCTGTTCATTTTAATGGCTTTCTATAAAAGAAGCTCCTTTCCTCCATTTTTGATTTAACAACCATATATCTCCAATATTCATGCTTATCGTTAAAATATATGGTCCATTTTGTTACCTTTAGAGGGCCCACCTCCCAACTTGTGAGAGGGAACAACCTAAGTGACACTTTGTTTTGGTATGCTATATAAATTTTTGTGATTGTTGGGAAAGTATTCAATCACTTGGTGCAGATGTCCTATACCGATGAGTGCCACCCTTAGTATCCATGAGATACATCAAAATCCTTTCTAATGAAGGGACTGGGAAGCCTCTTAAATGAGCTAATATTTTCACATGTATAGGCACCAATATTACCCCGAAACATAGATTAAGAACCACTTGTTTTAGAGGCCAAAAACCCTTTTACTTGCTGGTGCAGGAGGTTGGACCTCTAAAGCTGCCCTACATTCCACTATTCATTGTACAGGCAAGAAATCCCTCCGCTCATAGGATCTTTGGGGGTAAGAGATTTTGGTGTGCCTGTGCCGTGAAAGGGGGAGCTAGTGTCACCAAGATCTCTAGCTGCCCGCTTTATTTAAGTGTTTGGAGCAATCCAAGTAGGGACTCAACAAGTACTATCTCTTTCTAGCCTAGGTTGTGCATTGTTTACGTGTGTCTTTATACACATTGAAATAACACATTTTCACAATCAAATCAGACCAAACAAGTGTTTTTAGACTATTTGATATGTAAGATGGGGTTAGAAAATCAAATAGGATAGATAAAGTGACAGCCAACACCTCTAAACTATTAACCTCATCCAAACAAGAGAAAACAAACAAAATGGAGATATCAAAATGAAAGCAAACAAAATAAAACACTCCCCATATTGTAGTTGATTCCTTCTCTTGCTCTCCTATTTCTCCTTTTGCAAATACGCCCTCAGATTTGTAGTGTAACTTGTGCAAATACCTGCAAATGATAAGTAGAAAGTTGGAGAAGAATAGCTGTTAAGCTGAAAATGGAGAAGGAAGGTTGCTTTTATAGACAACCATTCGAATGGACGGTTGAGATTAATCTTCTAGAAAGATTCCAAGATCAATGGTCCAGAATTGATGCACCAAGAATATGTTATTCTTGGAGGAATCATGACAGGAAGACATGCAAAGACATGCAGGCCATGACAGACATGTAGGCTAGGACAGGCATGCAAGGACATGCAGGGACATGCAGGCTATGACAAGAAATGAATGTTATGACAGGGGATTATGACAGGGCATCTTTAACCAAGTGGTGCATAAATAATTTATTCGAAAATGGAGGAAATGGACAAGTGGAAAATAAATAATTTATTCAAATAATTTATTTGAAAATAGAGGAAATGGACAAGTGGAAAATAAATAATTTATTCAAATTATTTATTTGAAAATAGAGGAAATGGACAAGTGGAAAATAAATAATTTATTCAAATTATTTATTTGGAGAAAATGAAAAGAGGAACATTTAATTAAATTTATTAATTTAATTAAATGGAGAGATGGAAATTAGACCTTAAATAATTAATTTAGATTAACTATTTAATTAGGAGAGGTGGCATGGGATAGTTAAATGATTTTAATAATTATTTAACTATGGAAGAATTAAAGGACCATGAATAGATAAATAATTAATGGTAATTATTTAACTATAGATGAAAGATGACAAAATAATTAAATAAATAATAATTTATTTAACTATTGAAGAAGAGGAAGAAATTAGTGACGCAATTAGTTTATTTAATCGGTCGGGATAGAATAAATATTAGAAAGTGAATTAATTAAATAATTATTAAAAAATATTTAATTAATAGAGGAATATAATCAAACATAATTGAATAACTAAAATTATTCAATTATCGAAGGACGAGGATGAAGAAAAATGATGCTCGAAGGCTTAGGACATTTTTATGTGTCTACATGATATGTTTTCCAAAATGATCAATTTCACAAAATCACACCAAAATCAGTCAAAAATAAATCAGAAAACCAGTTCAAACCATCAATTTGCAAATCAAACTCTCTATTAACCGCAATTGATCAAAATAGGCCCGCAACTACTTTCTAAGTTGCAACTATTCACCATAAACACACAATTGAAATCCTAAACTGCATTTGACAGAAAAAAAAAAAGACACAACTATTGTAATTCACCACATGTGTTAACCAAAAACCCACATCTGCAAACACCACAACTGCAAAGCCGTGAGCCGCAACTGCCTGATTAACAAAAATTAAAAAAAATCTAATCCAAACTTGATCCAGTTCATCTTAACAATGATCTTATCATCTAAACCTCAGAATTGCAGATTTTTACCAGTCCATTCCATCATCTTCATTTAGGATTTCATTGCATTTTAGGTTGCATTGTTCATCTTTTCCTTGCATAGTTAATCCTAGGTTTTAGGTTGTACGCACCTTCTAGATTTTAGACATAGAAGTTTATCAAGCCTTTGGAAAATCCATGGTTGCTTATCCAACTTGTCATTGACCTTCACCTTTTAATTTATCAATCTTTGTCATTGTCATCTTGGTCAAAGTTTGGGTCTTAAACTTGTGTCCTAGTTTAGACTCATCTTGTCAATCAATCATTTTTCTCAATCTTGGTCATCACAAAGGTCAATGACAATTGGGTTTGTTATCTTGGATCTACAATAGCTTGGTTACCATCCTTTCTCTTAAATATTAAGGTCCATATCCTTAGTGTCATTTTTCTAGTATCATTTAGCCTCATTCCATATCCTTTGATAAAAACATAGCTTAATCTCATCTTAGGCTTAGTTGCATCATTACCCTTGGTCATTGATTTAGCATTATCTAGCCTCCATATCATTATCTTCGATCATTGATTAGTCTCCCTTTGGTATCAGTTGGCATCTATTAGTCTCATTTAGCTTCATCCTTTGGTCCTAAGGTCATCATTACCCTTGTATGGTCACCTTGCATTCTTATATCCAAAAAATAAAAAAAAACATAGTTTAGTTTCATATCATCTTGTATTATCATCTCTTCCAACTTGCGAGTCTTACATGGTTGAAACAAGATCATGAACTAAAAGAAAGGACATGGATTCTTCAAGTAACCCCTTTTCTATTCCAAATCATGACACCAACCTTGGATCAAATTCAAATCAATCTACACCACCAAGAGAAACACTACAGAGAGAGCCAACCGACACATTTGATAATCTAGGTTTAGAAGAATTCAACAAGAAATTGACTCTTGAAGAGGTTGAAAGAGCTTACCAAGATCCAAGGATTTTATGCATTGTTGATGAGCTCGTTAGTGCTAATCCTAATATATACTTTTATGCAATAGCCAAAAAGTGTGCTAAAATTCCTCAAGGCTTTGATGTCTCCACAATTGTGGAAGGAGCTACTCAAGCACTAAACCAAGGAATAAATCAAAACCCATTCGCATTGGGGATGCCATCTTCACAAAAAAATTCTACCACATTACCACTTGGGACAACCACACACATGGCAACAACTACCACACACATCCCAAATATCTCCACATTTGGAAACAAGAGAACTCATGCAACAACACAAGGGAAATTTTTTAGCTCATTAGCTTCATCAATTTCCATGGGTATGAATTTCACAAATCCTCTATTTCAACACATGAACCACAGTCCTACATCTCAAGGTCCCACGCCTACACTTCAAAACATGAATCAAGGTCCCACATTTCAATTTCAAAACACTCCCCCATCGAATCAAAATGAACCAAACAAATCTAGGAGAATTCATATTGTACCATGAAGAGTGCCAAACTAGAACACCAATGAAGGACTTACATTTTCAAACACCAATCAAGGACCTACATTTTGAAATAAAAATAAAGGACCTACCCCATCACACCAAAACTCTAATCAAGGACCTACATTTTCAAACACTAATCAAGGACCTACATTTTCAAACACCAAGCAAGGACCTACACCATCTTTCTAAAACACCAATCAAGGTCCAACATTTCAAATCCAAAGCACAAATCAAGGGCCCACACCACAATTTCAAAACACCATACCAAATACAAACATGAATTTTGGGACAAATATAAATACCAATTTCACTTCAAACCAAACCAACACTAATGCAACATTTACACATCAATATCAACAAGGTAAACAAGGTCCCATGCCACAAAATGTCAATCCAAATCCAACATATGACCTCAACACCAATGCCACAACACAAAATCAAACCAACACAACACTATCTCTTGCAGACACCTTGATGCAACAAATACAAGCCATACAACAATAGATGACAAACATGCAATTGGGGACCAACAAGAAAACTTATTCCATGGAGGAATTGTACCCCTATCCATTTGATAAAAATCTATACATTCCACCCTTTCCCCTCACTTCATGGCACCAAGTTTACCCAAGTACAAAGGGAAAGGAGATCTAGTGGAACACATATGAGAATTTAATACGAAATGTATAGAAATCGCATATGATCCTACTTATTTGATGAGACTATTCCCACGAAGTCTCACATGGATGGCTCTAGATTGGTTCACAGATCTTCCTCTAGGGATTAGGACATGGGGTGACTTGGCTGATAAATTCATTAATCACTTTTCCTTTAACATTGAAAGTGATGTGACCCTCGCAAAACTATGCACAACTAAACAAGAAGAAGGGGAGTCACTTACCTCATTTTACCAAAGATGGCGAGGTATGGCTAGCAAGTGTCCTTGCCACATCCCTGAGAAACAACTAGTCCCCATTTTTGTGGAAAACCTTAATGTAGAATTGATGACTGGTCTCCAAATCTAATGTTGCACAACTTTTGAGGAAATCATGGAGAAATGTGTCTTTATTGAAAAGGATCTTGTCGAAAAGGGACTAGTCAAAGTGCACAAAGAAACCCCAAAGGAAAATAATGACAAAGGTAAATTTTGGTCCCGAAATAAGAATATCACTAATGATGGAGTTGTTGATGCTAAAGTGATAAAAAAAGGTCCTTCCACATCAAACACATCAAATTCCCAAAGATAAGGTCAAGATCAAACATTGAACACAGTCCAAAATAACCAATAACGTAGAGGACCTTCGAGTACTAAGAGAACATATACCCCATTGGGGGAACCCATTGAATCAATCCTAAAGATGCTTTTACAATCCAATGTCATCCAACTACCAAACATCAAGAACTATGAACCCTCATTAATCAAACCTGACTGGTTGAAGGAAAATTAATATTGTGAATATCACCATGGAAAAGGAAATAATTCATGTTGGACACTCAAAAATTTCATCTAGGACCTCATCGAAAAAGGAATCATTTCAGTAGACAACTCACAAAGTAAGACAAATGTTGATCATAACATATTTAAAACTCCCTTGCAAGATCATGACAAAGGAAAAGCCTCTAGTTTAGGGAATAACAATAATGCCAATTATACCTGCATCATGCATGATTACAACACTATCATTCACCACATATGAACCTTTGATGATCATGCTGCCACCATTACCATAAATAAAAAAAGTTCAGAATGTGTTGTCACCACTCGCAGGGCCAAGATAACTCTATAAGAGGTTCCTTCCAATCCACTACCAAAAATTCAGTACAATCTCCTAGAGTAGCTAGGGAAGACTCCTGCACAAATTTCTATTTTGGAACTCCTCCGCATATCCCCTCAACATAGGGCTATCCTTGATAAGCCTTGTAGGAAGCATCCATACCCGTCGACCTAAATGTCAACGAATTTCAGGCCATGGTTGGATACCTAGCTATGCCACATCATGCCACCTTCTCTGAACAAGACTTTTATGCACAAAAATTAGATCATAATGATCCCCTACACCTGGAAGTATACATAAATAAACATAAGATCAAATGAGTCCTAGTAGATGGTGGAGCAGGTCTAAACATTTTTCTCTTTGAAACTGGTAAAAGCATTGGGATACTTTGAGAATTTCATAGATCAAACTAAGAATTTTTTTATCAAGGCTTATGATGATGCTGAATGCTCATCTGAAGGAGTAATTTCACTTCCCATAAGAGTTGGTCCAGCTATGCAAAACACAACATTTCATGTCTTGGATCTAGATTTACACTACAACCTTCTCCTTGGCCACCCATAGATTCATGCCATGAAATCCATACCATCCACATACCACCAATGCCTCAAGTTTCCACTAATGGCACTGAAATTACTATTCATGGCAATCCTGACCCCTTTCAGTATTGGACTAACCTAAAAGGAACCATTGAGAACCAAGTGCTCATAAATCAAGAGGCCTCATCTTCCACCTTATCCCACTACATTCATCCATTTGACCTTGTCAAATCATCCATTCTATTTACCACACTTACCAAACCCAAAATCCAGATTCAAGACAAAGGATGTGGAGAATACAACATGAAGAGCCTCTTTTTCTTTGGAAAGTTGCATAAATCACCAAAGTATTATGGCAAGCCACACCTCATGCATCCTAGGGTTATCATCCATAATCCTCCTATCACCTTCACTAAATGGGGGGAGTTAGCCAAATAATCTTTGGATGACCATATTTACACATGGTTGTATAAAGAAGAGGAGGACATAGAACCTAAGCAGTTGTCAGTTGAACAATATCCAAAAGGGTTCCTCTTAATGAAGCAACAAGGATATTATGGACACAGGGGCCTTGGTATAAACAAACATGGGATAGTGGAACCCTTATTGTCTCCTAAATTACCAAAGTATAGAGGGTTAGGGTTTGTACCAACAAAAGTGAGTATCCTAGGTACTCGGTTGCCTTCAAGTGAGACTGTTAATGCTTCAAATGAAATCAAGAAATTTGAAGACTATTATACCAACTCTGATTCCAATCAATGGGAATAACTATGACCTTGAGGAAACATTTAGAGAACTTGGTGAGACTACCTTTGAGGAAAGATTCAATCAAATGTTTAAAATTGGTCCCCCGTAGAATTTTTCAAATCCCAAACAAAAGATTCCCTTGGAAAGGGAAGCTTGGATTGAAACCTTCTGGGAACCCAATGACTCTACCTTTGTCCTTACCCTATCTACCTACACCATGACCCTTGACAACATCAATGATGGCCTGTCCCTCATTTACCCGCAGTTAATAGATTGGGACCAACAAGGACCATCGAGTTTAGATATGTTTGAGAACGACGAAGCAATTGCCGAGTTCAGGGGACTTCGTTAAGGAATACCAAGTGGGGATCATAAGGTTGGCTTCATCATAGAACTTGATAGTGAAAGATACTTTGGTCAAGTTGTCCTTTCCTCTAGTCGTATAAGTGAAAATGAAAAAAATCAAAATAAAAAGAATGTCTTCAGGTGAAAACTGAAAGGTGCCTATTAATCATGATAAAGTAAAAATAAAGGACGCATCTGAAGGTGAAAACCTCTCTAAGGTGCCTAAGGATGGGGGATTGGAAAATATCCCTATAGACCAAGAGAAATTTCCATTGCTCGTAGAAGAGAAAAGAAGTGAACATTGGGACACAAGATAACTCTAGAATCATACAACTTGCAACATCTTTGACCACTAAGGAAAAACCTGAGTTTACAATGTTCTTTTTAGAAAGAAAAATTAATTTTGTGTGGTCATATGCTGATATGCCTGGGTTGGACCCTGAGCTTATTTTACATCATTTTCTATTGATACTAAACACCAAACCATACAAACAAAAGCTAAGGAAAATACACCCTTAGATTGAACTCCTAGTTAAGGTTGAACTAAAGAAACTTTTGGATGTGGGATTCATATGCTCTATTGATTATGTAGATTGGATATATAATCTTGTTCCTGTCACAAAAATGAATGGCCAAATCAGAGTATGCATGGATTTTAGGGATCTTAACAAGGCTTGTCCTAAAGATAATTTCCCCTTGCCAAATATTGACATCATAGTGGACCTCACTACTGGATATCAAATGTTATCACTTATGGACAGATTCTTGGGTCATAACTAGATAAGGATTTCTCTTAAAGATCAACCAAAGACAACCTTCACATGCACTTGGGGAACCTTCTATTGGAACGTTACGCCATTTGGACTTAAGAACATTGGAGCTACATATCAAAGAGCCATGACTACCATTTTTCATGATTATATGCACGTACTCATGGAGGATTATGTCGATGATCTCCTCTCAAAATCTATAGATAGAAGTGGTCACCTTGTAGTTTTGGATAAGATTTTCACAAGACTTGACAAATACAAACTCAGGTTAAATCCAAAGAAATGTGTTTTTTGGGTCCAGTCAGGCAAACTCTTAGGATACATTGTCTCTAGCAGAGGAATAGAGGTTGATCCTACAAAATTAAAAGCTATCTTGGACATGTCACTACCCACCAACATCGATTAGCTAAGGAATTTACAAGGAAGACTGCAATCAACCTATAGGTTCATCACCCAACTAGCAGATAAGATTCATCCGTTTCAACATTTGTTACGAAAAGGAATTCCTTCATTTGGACAGAAGCATGTCAAGAAGAATTTGATCAAATCAAGCATTATCTATTGAATCCACTAGTTATCATGGCTCCAATTGATGGTAGACATTTGATATTTTAAGTAACAACAATTACATCAACACTAGGGGCATTATTGGCACAAAATAATAATGATGGAAAAGAACGAGCATTCTATTACATCAGTTGTTCCTTGGTTGGATATGAGTTGAACTATATCCCTATTGAACAAGTATGCCTAACAGTTGTATTCACAACCAAGAAATTGAGACATTATATTCTAAACCAAAAGACAAAGTTGATAGCTAAAATTGATCCGTTGAAGTATCTTCTCAGTAAAGCAGCTTTGACAGGATGACTAGCTAAGTGGGTAATGATTTTAAGTGAGTATGACATTGAATATGTTGATCAAAAGGAAATAAAAGGATAGGTGATAGCTGATCAACTTGCAGATGCACCGATGAAAGCAGACCATCCTCTAATGACTGACTTTTCAGATGAATCAATCTATGTCATAGAAACACCAAGAACATGGAAATTGTACTTTAACGGATCTTACAAGTCATGGTTCAAGAGCTGGAATTTTATTCATCACACCTCAAGGGGATTCCATTCCTAAGTTGTTTAAAATAGCATTCTTGTGCACCAATAATATAGATGAGTATGAAGCATTACTAATAGGACTCCGAATGGAAATTAAATAAAAAATCAAGGATCTTCAAGTTTATGGCGATTCCCAGCTAGTGATCAAGCAAGTCAATGATGATTATGATACCAAGGATGATAAGTTAATGCCCTACAAGTGCATGGTTGATAGTTTTAGACTATACTTCGAAGATATTACCTTTGAGAAAATACCGAGAATCCAAAACAAGGCAACATATGCAATGGAAAAAATTGGATCTCTCTTCACTAGTAGAATTTGGCAAATAAATGACTAGGTGACTAAAAATTTTAGTCACAACAACTAAAAATGACTAAATTCTACTCATTTTTTGCAACTCAGGTATAAATGAGTAAATAAATGACTAATTTGGTCATTGACTAAAAAATTATTTAGTCACAAAAATAAAAATGACTAAAGAGTTAGCCGTCAAATCTGAAGTAGACAAATTTTTTTAAAAACAATTCAGCCAATTATTGGTGGATGTATTCATGTGTGTGATGTATTGTCACAATTATTCACGTTCATTGTAGATTCATTTGTCTTGCTTGACCTCACTTTGTTTGCTCAACCTTGCTTCATTTGTTCATTGCAGCTTCACTTCATTTGTTAGCCTGGCATGAGGTGTTTTGATTAGTTATAATAGCTACTTGGATGGGCGATAAGGATTCAGAGAGGACTTGGAGACTTCTGAAAAGGCAGGCAAGGGAAAGGAATTTAGAGTTTGCTGCAACAAATTTGAATTCGCCGATGCCCTCTGTAGTGAAATCGGATTTAGGGACACCCTCTGCAATGAATTCAGAGGTAATTCAAAACCCTCATTATATTAAACATAAATTTGAAATGCTCATTACAATCTACTTCTCTTAATAATGTTCTAATGCTCTTAATAATGTTCTTTTACAATCTTTCCACTGTTCTACTTCATAATGTGCTCAAGGTAAATATAATAAAATTTGGGTGTCAGTGCCAAATTAGAATTTCCTCAAACATTTTTGATACATTTTCACTGCAAGTGCAAAATGTCCTTGTGCAAAGTAGACATGTGCTAGATTTACCCACACATTAGGGATATGAATAAAGATGTTTCTTGCTGCAACTTCTTGTAGCTATGTAAAAATTGACCCCTTTTAGCTAGCACAATGGATGCCTCATTTGTAGCATAAACATTTCCTGGTCTCCGTGCCAACACTTTACAATACAGTTCTCTATCCTTCTCAAGATGTTGTGCCTCCACCTTTGGATCTCTCCTCTCATTGCGAAAAGCTACAAAATAATTCCAATTTCCAAGTGAAATGTCAACATAAGAATTCTTTGCATCTGATTCACTTTGTGCAGCTTTAATTGTTTCTTTGCTGTAAGCTAGTCATCTATTTTCAGTTCCATTTTTCCAAGCATAGATAAAGCATTTGATGAGTTTTTATCCACCTTAAGTGCATCCCCAATCAATTCTAGGCTTAGTTGTATCTCATTCTGAGCTTGAGGCATGGCTGCAAGACGTAGATATGTATCAACATAATCAGGAAACTTGAACAATATTAGCCTATATAAAATATTTTATTTTTTCAGTATCATGTAGCTATCCAAATAACCTAGCAAGATTAAGTAGTGTTGCGACTTTATCCCATGGTAACTCAAGTGAAACACCACCTTCTTCTAGTCGATGGAAGAATTTCATATCCTTAAAGAGCATAGGAAAAACTGCAGAATTAGCACTAGGGCTTTTTATTTATGAATTCAACCCAAATGCCATTTCCTAATGCCTCCATAATTTTTTTTGAGCCAACTCTAGTTCAAACACACTCAAAATGAAGGAACACAATGTTGTTTAACAATTGAATGGGTACTTCTTCTCTGCTCTTCTTCAGAAGAGACTTTTGTGTCTTAAGAGAATCTAAGGCTGCACTGGGTTCTGACAATATTAATAACTCACCCATCTTGATAAATGCATGGGCATCAGGTGGATCTATGTGAGTTTCCTTTCTTAAAATTTTCAATGCCTTCTCTACCAGCCCTTGCTGAGCATATATATGGCCTACAAATTTTAAGCTCTCACAGTTCTTAGGGTGGACCTCCAAAACCTTTTCAAAATTTGAGAGAGAACTCTTAAGATCTCCCAGCTTCAATTGAACCTATCCAAAAAATCATGTGGCCTTTGGCTTTACTTGACTGATGTCATGTAGTAGTGGCTAGTGGTGTCATAATCACCTTTACTATGATAAGATCGTGCAAGATTATAATATGAATGAGATTTCATGAGAGGGTGGTTAGTTCAAACAAGAGCTATCTCAGTCAACTGTTCCAGAAGAAAATGCTGCCCTGCAGTGAAGAAAAATTGGTTTGCTAAATGATTTAATGTCATTGGAGAGTAAGGGTATAATTCAAAGGCTCCACGCATTTTTTCCATTCCTTCATGAACACTACCTTTTTCACTAACTATGAAAGTAAAAAATGCACAAAATTGACCACAAAGATTTATGTAGAGGTAGAACATCATTTCCTAATAGCTCCATAAAATTTTGTTGAGCCAACTCTAGTTTATCACGCTCAAAATGAAGAACCCCAATGTTGTTTAAAAATTGAATGGGTACTTGTTATTTGTTCTTCTTCATAAGAGACTTTGGTTTCTTAAGAGAATCTAAGGTTGCACTGGGGTCTGACGATATTAATAACTCACCCATCTTGATAAATGCATGGGCATCATGTGGATCTACGCAAGTTGCCTTTCTTAAAATTTTGAAAGCCTTCTCTGCCTACCCTTGTTGAGCATATATATGGCCTACAATTTTTAAGCTCTCATAGTTCTTAGGGTGGACCTCCAAAACCTTTTCAAAACTTGAGAGAGAACTCTTAAGTTCTCCCAACTTTAATTGAACTTATCCACAAAATACTGTGGTCTCTGGCTTTCCTTGATTGATGTCATGTAGTAGCGGCCAGTGGTGTCATAATCACCTTTACTATGATAAGATTGTGTAAGATTATAATATGAATGATATTTCATGAGAGGGTGGCTAGTTGAAACAAGAGATATCTTAGTCAACTGTTCCACAAGAAAATGTTGCCCTGTGAAGAAAAAATAGTTTGCTAAATGATTCAATGCCATTGCAGAGTACAGGTATAATTCAAAGGCTCTATGCATCTTTTCCATTCCTTCATGAACACTACCTTTTTCACTAACTATGAGAATCCTACAATTAAAAAGTGCACAAAACCGACCAGAAAGATTTTTCCCCATTTCAAACAACAAAATTGCCAAAAAAAATGCAAATAAAATCACGTTGATTTTCGTGCCAAAAACAAAACATGAGACCATAGCTTGTTTCCAACTATTATGCTTTGATAGATTTTTTCCAAGCATCAATAGCCTTTTTGAAATCACCTATTTTAGGCTTTTAGCCATAGAAGCAAGGAAGTGAACTGTTTAATAAAATGCTTTGGTAGACATGTATGAAAAATGTGGTAGCATAGAAAAGACAATGAACTTTGGAAAAAATGCCTCAAAGAAATGTGGTCTCATGGTGATTGAATTCCATGAAAAATTCCATGATAAGTGAATTGTTATGGATTGTCATGACATTCCATCACCATGAGACGTCATTTCTTTGAGGCATTTTTTCAACCAGTTCACTGCCTTGTCTATGCTATTGCTTGCTATTATTCTTTCATAGATTTTTTCCAAGCATCCTTAGCTCGTTCGAAAGCACTTTTTTTAGGCTTTTAGCCTTAGCAACAAGGCAACAAACTATTTGATAAAATGCTTTGGTAGACATGTATGAAAAATGTGGTAGCATAGACAAGGCAGTGAACTTTTTGAAAAAATGCCTCAAAGAAATGTGGTCTCATGGAATACCATGACAAGCAAATGAAATTGGCAGCTGCTTCTAGTTATTAGTTATGCAATGTGAAGTAACTGCATAGGTTGAATTTGTAAAAACTATATTGTAATTGAAATTTTGTCATTTGTTGGCATCTAGTTATTAGTTATGCAATGTGAAGTAATGCTTTGAGTTTGAAAGATGTACAATGCAATGCAATCAACAATTTGAATATAAACTACAAAATCTATTTTTACAATTCATTAGTTAAACTCTCTATTTTATTTTCTCTTTATAACTCTATTGCTATGGAAATGCCTTTCAATTAAAAAAAAATAGTTTTTGTCTCTTAGTCTACAATTTTTTGTTGCTATGTGTAGAACATTACAAATGGATCAATGTCAAAGGTTGCCGAGGGATCAATACCATGCATTTGATGAGATGATAGCCGATAAGAGGGACGTGGACAAATATCCATGTCCATGTAATTATTGTCTTGGTGGAAAGGTGAAAAAAAGAAGTGACATTTATTGGCATATGATAAGATATAGGCATAGTTGTATAAGCCCTTGGAATGCCAATTATTATGAAGATATGATAGAATGACAAAGTGCGAGAGATGAAGAGGCAACAAACATAAATGAAGTGACACCAAACATAGATGAAGTGGCACCAAACATAGATGAAGAGGCCAAAATGTTAGACGAAGGGTTTGAAGATCATAGAATGTTGAATGAGTGTCTAAATGATGATTGGGCCAAGTTGATGGTGGATGCTTCAAATCCTTTGTATGCTAATTGCAGGTTAAGTCGTTTGACAAAAATCCTTCAAATTCTTAACTTGCAAGTGGTGTTTGGTTGGACAAATGAGAGTGTAGTTCAGTTATTGGAATTATTAAGTTTGTTGTTACCATCTGACTCCTCATTTCCAACAAAATGAAGTAAATGTAGAAAGGAAATCAGGCTTAGGGTATGAAAACACCCACAAATGTGTGAATGGTTGTGAATTATTTCACAAGAATCTTGCAAGTGAGAGTGAATGTCTGAAATGTCATGAAGCGAGGTATAGAGAAGGGTTGAAATCCGCTGTGGTTCCTAGAAAGGTTCTTCGCCACTTTCCGGTAATCCCACGATTACTCTGAATGTATAGGTGCAAAGACATTGTTGAACTTATGCAATGGCATGCCCAAAATAAGAGCATTGATGGAAAACAATGACATGTTCCTGATTATAAGATGTGGATGGAATTTGATTACAGATGGCTTGATTTTTCTCAAGATCCTTATAATATAAGGTTGGGTTTGGATCTAGATGGGTGAACCCATTCTCAGATCAAAGTACTAAATGGTCAACTTGGCTAGTGTTTTTAATAAATTATAACTTGCCTCCATGGTTAGCAACTAAACCATTTTTCTTAATGCTATCATTGATTATACCAGGAAAGAAAAGTGTGGCTTCAAATATAATTGATGCTTATCTAGAGCCATTATATGATGAGCTAATGGAATTTTGGAAAGGAATTGAAGCAATTCAATCTTTAAGGGATGGTCATTCAATCAAATTCACTTTAAGAGCTTCCTTATTTTTTATGATTCATGATTTGCATGTGACACATTGTCTGGTCTTAATGTTCATGGATACCATGGATGTCATACTTGCAACTTTAAGGATTTTGTGAGGCACTCAAGAAGTTTGCACAAGTTTATTTATTGTGGACATTGTGCTTACCTTAAAATGGATAATCCATATTGTCAACAAAAAACACGGTTCAATGGTCAAGAAGAGAATCATGAAGCACCATTGCTAAAAATAGGTGATTACATTGTTGAGAATGGACAAAAAAGAATGTCATTTATTGAAAATGATGGGATTGATGGTAGTAGATATGATCTGTGTAATGAAAGCGGTGTAAAAAGGTTGTGCATATTCTATAATTTTCCATAATTTAAGGATATAACCATTAGGCATACTGTTGACTTTATGCATGCTAAGAAAAATAAATCCTATGCTATTATAGAAACTCTTTTTGGTGCTTTTGATACTATTTCATCACTTGAACACTTTTGACAACTAAAGATTCGTTGAAATCTTTGGGTTGAAAAATATGATGATGAAAAATATAGAAAACCTAGTGCTCCTTATGTTTTGAAAAAGGAACAACGTGCACAATTCTTACAGTTGATGTATCAGACCCGCTTTCCCACTAGATATGTAAGTAGTAGTATTAGAAGCCAAACTGACATTAATGGCTTAAGAGGCCTCAAGACCCATGACTATCATGTCATAATGGAGAATATTTTACCTATTTTGGTAAATATATTAAGTTTTCCAAAGGGGCCAAGATTGGTAGTTATAAGGTTGGGCCTAATAATAAAGAGAATGACTTTACATGTATTAGATCCTTCAAACTTTGATAGTTTGAGGGAGGAGGTTGTTGAAGTCCTTTGTCTATTGGAACGGGAATTTCCACCAACAATCTTTAACATTTCTATGCATCTTTTGATACATCTACGATATGAACTAAAGCATTGTGGCTCGATAAGAACAAGATGGATGTATCCTATAGAATGATATATGAAGGTTTTGAAAAAAAATGTCTATATTAGGGAAAAACTAGAAGGCAACATGTCTGAGGGATATTCAATGCAAGAGGCCATGGGATTTTTCATAGAATATATGAAGGATTTAAAAAATTTCAATCGGTGTGTATGGGACGATGACGAAGAAGACACAATTGCAGGTGAAGTATTAGAAGGCAATGGATGTCACTTCAAGCTATCACATCAAGAAAGAAGTGTGATACATTCCTATATTCTTCAAAACACATATTCGTTTGATAAGTGGTGCAGGTAAAAAATATTTTACATAATAATTTATTTACTCAATTTCATTTACACATTTATATTATCAATCTTACTATTTGTACGTTAATATCTATGTAGATAATATGAAGAAGAAAATCAAGCTTGGATGCAACATCGACTTCAAAGGCGTATACGTCATGCTGATTTGATTCGAGGTGATTCTTTTCCAAAATTTGAAGAATGGATTGCTAATGCAGTCAGTGATGCAAAAGAAGAAGGTCAAGATATAACAACGGAGGAAAGTGAGCTTTCACAATCTCCACATTTATGGGCTATGCATTTCAGTGGGATGTGGGCCTATGGTAGTCATTTAAGAGTGGAAGAAAAAGACAAAGGAAAGGTAAATTGTGATTGTGTTGTTAGTGCTGAATTTCTTCATGAAACTGAGAAGAAATTTTCTGTTGGATTCATCCAACAAATTATTCTAGTGGACTATGGTTAAAATAGTCCTATATTATTAAAATGTAAGTGGATTTGACCATCTGCAGTACAATATAATGAGTATGGATTTGTACGCGCAAATATAATTTTTTTTTATTAGAGACGGATGAGCCATATGTTTCCCCTCTTCAAATTAACCAATCATTTCTAATTGATGATGTAAGAAGCCCAAGATGGTCGTATGTCATTCAAATAGATTCTCGTTCAAAATGAAAATTCATGGAAGTTGTTGATATAATGCCTAATGGGAAATATGTTAATTCACAAGAAACATTTGAAGAAGTGTATGAAGACGATGATGGAGTGTTTGAAGAGGACATTTTGATTAAAAATGAAAAGATTGGGAGAGAGAATGCATTTCATGTCGCATATGAGAATGAGGAAGAAAATCAAGCAGATGCAGACACAAATGATCAGGATTTTGATCTTGCTAGCAATGCAGACGATTATGATGATGTTTTGTCACCTTAAGAGGTTAGCTTGTCACCTAAAATTTGGTTATATGTATGGTGTAATTTATTATTGAATGTAATAAAGATTTGAGTATAGGTATTCTTATTCACTGTTGTTTTACTAATACATTTCTGAATGTAATCATCATTATTCTGCTGGTACATTGTATACAAAACCTGAGATGTTCACTACTCATTTGAAGTGCATTTAAAGTTAGTTTCAATCATTCTTCTTAGTTTTCTTACTTTGGTTGAAAATTTGAAATTAATTTTATTTAGTTAGAATATAATTTCTTCTATGTCCTATATATTTTCTAGATGCAAACATATGTAATTTAATAATACATATAGATATCTTAACATTAGGTGAACTAAGCCTCCCCATTACAAACAAAGAAATTATCTCTTAGGTCTAATTAACACTGAAAACTAAACTAAGAGACTGCAAAATTAGAAAATTGTTCAATATTTTCAATAAAATGATATCTAAAATACTGCATTCATAATAAATCCAATACTGCACTACCGCATAAGTCAATAGAGGTATGCACGGGATGGAGAGACATATAGGTCAATTTAAAAATGCTTACCACAATACCACGACAACCAAATATGAATACCACGAGGTGGCAGAGATAACATGTTAACAACTAATGTAAATCGCAGCCCTGCAAGGGGTAAATTGTGACACTAAGGTATGGATATGAACAATCACTCAACTGCTAGAATTAACCCATTGTCCTATGGAAGTCCAAAGGGGTGTGTGTGGGGTGGTAGTACTTCTACCTCTACCCCACAACGGTCTTGATATGACATAGTGGTATGGCGGTGAATAGTCACGCAACCACTAGAATTAACCTGTTGTCCTATGGGAGTCCAAAGGGGTGTGTGCAAGGTGGCAGTATTGCTAACGCTACCCTACAACAGTCTTTAAATGACCTAGCGGTAGTACGGTACAAGCTGTGAAAGAATTAAATGATTACACTATTCGATTTCCCAAGATCAACGACATGTATTCAAACTCAAAATATGGGCAGATTCAGAAATATTTTGCACGAATTGACATTAATAGTGAGGTGACCGAGCTTAGCACCAAATATTACTTGGGACTCGACAAAATTTTGGCAATCATTCACAAAGCTCAGTGTACCGGAGGCAAGGGAGTTCAAGCAAGAAAACTCTGTAACTATTATTTCATTGGGTAAGTTCACAAAAACCCTCTGTAGCAAGTGTATAAGAACTGAATTTTCTTCTACAAGTAGACACTTAAAAAATCAAGTAGGAGTAAATTCTTCATCATGCCACCCAAAAGAAGTTAACTTGCGAGTAAAAAGGAAGAGTCCATAGTTTCTAAATCAAAGAAGAGGTCCTTGCAACAATCCATTTTAGATGTGTTACCTAATTCTATAGACAAAGGATCCAAAAAGGTGTTTAAAGATACAACCCAAGGATGTAGAGACCCAATTATCCCTATCTTAGGGTGGGATCTGTTTTGGTACTTCTATGAAAAAAGGGTTGAGAAGATACTAGTTTCAAATCCTTGGACCTTAGATTTGGAAAAATTGATAGTCCCAAATGTCTTCATAGATGTTGAGTTTATTAAAGTATTGGCACAATATTATCACCCGGTTACCAGGACTATAAGAATTCCAGATGGTTCACCATTAGTGGTGCTGACTAAAGAAGCAATTATAGAATGTTTTATGTTAAATAAGCAAGCTATCACTAAGATCGACTTGGACATAAGTGAGGAGGATTATAGGAGATTGAGAAAAACCTATAGGAGTAATGAACTTCCTTTACACATGAAAAAGGGTGTAAATAATAGGAGGATACTTATCTCCCCCTCCCAAAATGAGTCATTTGCCACATAAGACTTCCAAGTATATTTAAAAAGAACTTATTTTACTTTGTGCCAAGTGCTTGGAATAGATGTTGAAGAGGGGATGCCAACATATCTCATGATGATGGCAATGAGGATACAAAATCCTGAAGTCAACATTGAGTATGACTTTGCTATTGAAATTGAGAATGGGCTACATGAGGGATTTTTGCAAGTAAGAGAGAACTTAGCTCCCATCACTTTTAGGAAATACTCTTTTCTATGTCATTTAATATTGTACCAAAACATAAACAGATGAACTAAAAAAAGAATGTGTTTGGGAATGACTAATGATGAAGGGAATAGGTTTCCTATACAAACTGGTGTTACATCTGGGATAGTAGATGTAAAAATAGTGATTATGTAATATTTCATGATGATTTTGTAGTAAAGGTCATGGCCGCTCTTGGTCATATTTCACTAAGATTTCCTAATAAAATCATGCAAGTATTAAGACCTTTAGCATTGAAGCCAGAGTAGGGAAACACTCACAATTTTGGTGATTGGTTCTTCTTAGCAAACCAAACAGTAATAAGGGTCTATGGGTGTCCTCAAGCCCCACAAGTTTTACCTAAATTTGTTTCTATTCGAATTGCATTTTTAGAATTTATGTGGCAAATGTTATGGATGGAGCAGGATGCTATGAAAAGACAGAAAAAGGGGACATTCCTCCCTGACCTAACTGAATGTGAGGGGATATACGTAGGGTCTGACACTCTTGAAGATCTACATAACTATTTGAAGATGCAACATTCATTGAAGTCATGAGGAGAAAGGGTCTTTGATCCTAAAGGGAATATTAATTTTATAAAGCAGACACTTATCACTAAAGCTGGGATTACCCATGTAATGGATTACGAAGATGTAATAAGAAATTTATTTACACTTGATGAAGTTTTTCAAAGGAAGAGGAAGTGGGAAATCATAAAGAGGCTTGAGGAGGTGAAGAAAAGGGACACTGGATTCCAAGGATTCTATGTTGAAGAAAAGGATCCTATCAAAAGGATGAACATAATAATTGACAGCTTTGAAAGATTATATGTTCAACCAGAAAAGAAACTTGAGGGTGAGTCTTTGAAACCCTCCAAGCTTCCCATCAAACCAAGAGGTATGTAATCACAGAGCCCCTACCAGAAAATGCCACAATACAATCAGAAGCATCCCTTGGGCAACCAAGTCCTAAAAGGAAGAAGACACATGGAGTGGCCCCCTTAGTGGCATATGAAATAAGTGGAGTAGGGGATACTAAAGAGATAGCGGATGTACTTTTGAATTTTAAAGTTGATGAAGTTGATCAGCCATTGCCTAAGCTTGCAACTGATGCTCACAAACTAGAAGAAAGAGTGGATGTACATGGGCATAATTATCAAGAAGTGCATGATGATGAAAGGGTGATTGTTGCCCTTAAATTTATTGAAGATGATGAATTTATTCAAACTCCCGAGTTTAAGGATTTTTGGTTTAAGATGAAAATGAAAGAATTTGAGGAGAGACTCCAAATTAATAAGATGGGCACAAAGGAGTCATAGCATGACCAAATTTTTTCCCAGACTCTTGAAGAACTCAGGATTAATGAAATTATTGTTAGCCCCCAAGAAGCAAGAAAATTGGTCTTAGAAAGCAATATACTAATTATTCCTGGGATGGAGTTAAAAAATATATTCTTACTAGATCAAGTAAGAAGCCAAGAAGATCCCATGTTGGTTTCTGAATTCAATTCAGATGAGGGAATGAATGGCATAGGTTACAATCCAAGACTTGAAACCCTATCCTTTTGGACAAAGCAAAAAAGAATACAAAAACCAAGATTGCTTGATGTTGTAAAATAAATGAGATGGATTGCCATGGTAAAGACACTTCAAGACACATCAACATTGGAGGAAGATACTATGACAATGTACTCAGCAATGTTTACTAGGGATGTAGTTAAAGCTATGGAGCTTAGATTGGAAGAATATGAGAAAGCACAGACTGATCTGAATGATGAAGTGAATAAGTTATTCATAGAAAATGTGAAATTGAAATAGTAGTTGAAGGGATCATGTCCTTCCCAAAGCACAAAATTAATAGTATACTAGCCCCCTGCCATCCAAACTGATATAGGTGAAATCACTGTTGAACAAGTTAATGTGCTAAAACAAGAAATTGAGAAGTTGAAAAAGAGTAATGAAGAAACAAAGGAAAGAGAAAAGAAAGAAACCCTCAGGGTATTGGAACAAATCTTGGAGCATAGGGTTAAACTAATTGTGGAAAAATTGGAAAATGTGTATGAATGTTATGTTTCCTTGTCACAAGTAGTTGATTAGATAAAGGCCCATGTACCTATATTGGACCCCTTAGTCAAGAAATGGCAACCTGTACATCACATCTTAACGACTTTATGCAAAATTTTACAAAGGAGTGTTGAGGCCCCCGTAGCTTTAAAGCCTACTAAGAAAATGGTCCGAATGGTCACAGATGAATTTCAATACATGTCTGTAGAAGACCAAAAGATCAAGGAAAAAATGGATTCATTTTACACGCTAAAGTAGTGGTTCGTGCCTAAGATACTAGGAGATGATCAACTAAAAGGATCCAAGGATTGGACATATGAGTTTAGAAAAATTGTTCCCAACTTCCTCACTAATATAAAAAAGGATGGTGACATAAATATTCACCGCCTCAATTTAACCTTGGATGGAATAATTGCATTGGATGCTGGGTACTCAAAATTCATCATGAATACCAAAGGGTTATTGGACAACAGATGGAAGAGTCACTTGACCAACACAAAAAAAATCTAGGAGTACAAATGGCCTCATGATTACATGGTGTACCAATGGGAGTAGACATATCTAGCTCCCCCAGAAGAATAGGCCTTGCAGTGAAGTACCAAGCCTTGCACATACTATCATGGAGATAGGCCTTGCAGTGAAGTACCAAGCCTTGCACATACTATCATGGAGAGAGGATCTTGCCAGATCTGAATGATCACGGGTACCTTTCAATGAGTAACAGACTTCTGTATCTTGCGAGTGTTGTGGAATTCAACATCTGATAATTTTTCTTCACTTCTCATCTTTTATTGCTTTTAAATTTTTATGTAAACAACAATAATTAAGACTTTTTGATTTATGTTAAAAGTGGGTAATTGACAAGACACTTTTTGATATGTCAGTCAGGACAAAATTTTGAAACGTATTGTAAAATATTTTTGAAGATCAATAGAATGAAGTTATAATTGGTGGTTGAATTTTGGTTTCAATTGTTTGTTGAAGTGAATTAATGAATGCTATCTTGTTGTCTCTAGTTTGATCTTTCCTTGTTATTTAAATCAATATATCAAGGTTATATCTGGTTTATCAAAACACATTTGCTATCAAACAATTCATTTTGTACTACATTTTGGTGTCAAATCTTTGGTAATTATGGTTAGTTTCATTACATTCAAATTCTAAATTCTGGGAAATTATATACAGTAAATAGATTGATGGCTGTTTTGGATAGTGAAATTAGCTCTCTTAGAAATTAACTGAAATATATTGACTTGAAATATCTGGAAGGATTATTTTAATTAAAGAGGATTTCGTGGTTATTTTTCTAACAATGATTTATAGTGAAACTAGCTTGCTATTTTCATTCAAGATACAAGTCATGATCAAAGTCAAGCACATACCAAGAAGATGGTACTCTACTTCAAAGCCCAACCTCACTTAGTTTAGTCTACTTACATGGGGATATTAACGAAGTTGCTAAACAATTAATATATATCATTTGTTGTTTGTGAAGGAGAATCCTGTGAGATTCAATGTGGCAGTGGATCAATATTTGGTTTATTTTTTGCTAATACTGAATGAGTTTAGGGTGCTACAACAACCAAGATGTTATACTTTAGAACATCAAAGTTTATAGTTATGGCGGCTGATATAGATCCTCCTGCCATTCTTGATCCTTTGATTTCATTGGCCAAAGATAAGGTATTGATTTTTTCTCTCTCCTTGTACCATTTTGAATTTTGACATTATTGCAACCTTTTAAGATGTCAAATGGGCATTGCAACATTTTTAGGTTAACTCCATGTGCCATACAATACCTAAATCATTCCTTAATTTGTGAGAGGCTTTCCTTCAGTCGCCTCTGATATGTTTCAACCATTCACTTGCAATCTTTACATCATATAGATGTTGCAAAGGTGGATTGAAGGGATCAAAGCCAATAAAATGAACACAATTTGATTCTTATTGTATAGGGAAGTAATCACATGGGTAAAATGGTGGGATTGAAACTAATGAAATGATGTTTGACATAGTACAAAACCCTTTTAACTGTGAAGTTTTCCCATGATCAAATCCGCTGACTTGCTATCCTTTTTTCTAATTTTGATGAATTGTAAGAGAATAAACCTAAATAACTTGCACATGAACATCAAATTTTTGGTCTTATAGTGACGTTGAGTTTTGAACCATTTGGTGATGCTTCTATGTATTTTTTCAAGTAATTTTCTTGCAAGTTTAATGGAGGCCTTAAGTTTTGTTATTAATAATTAGTTTGAAAATTACCATTGCAAAAAGTACCTTATGTGTTTGTTCCTTCAAAATTTGAATTGGGTGGTGCTTGCAAAGTGAATGGGGAAAATGATGTCATAGTTGGGAAACTTGTTTTGAAACATCAGGTTAGTAATTTTTGGATGTTAAGGCTTCCCAGTTGGATATCAAAGATCTTTTCTCATCAAATTAATTTGGAATTTATGTATAAACAGATTATTTAATGGTAGAGGTCTTTACTAAGACAACACATGAACCAAGGTTGATATTTTTGTTGTCCAATTTTGATGGCATTCTTGGGCTTGGTTTCCAGGAATTTTTTGTTGATAATGTTGTTCCAGTTTGGTTAGTGTTGATAGCCTTCATTTATAATATGTCAACTTCATTCTATAATCTGAGTGTATCACCTTTCTTAAATTTTGAATAAGGTTCTAAAATCAAGGGTTCAATATGCATATTTCAGGCCTATGTTGAACACTCTGTTTAAGGAATTTACTGACAAGGCTACAATTTTTTAATTGATTTATCTTTCTACTGTGTTTGGACTTTCTTTTGTAAACTTGCAATATACAATGCACTTTTATTCTTTCCGAATTGAGACTAATATTAATTTTGTTGGTTGTATTGAGGCACAACTTCATTCATGGCAGAAAAGGAAACACCTTGACGTTGCTCATATCAGATGGCATGTTGCATATAAAGGAGGAAATATTCTAGTTGGGTTATTGTTGACTACATTGAAGGAGAGAGCTTCATATATGGGACATGATCAACACTCTCCTTGGATTCTACATGTTGCAACTTGCTCCAGGAAGATTGCCCACGTTGTAGAAGTTTTAAGAGATGAAATTAGCGGCATGTGCTTGCATTGAACTAGGGCTTCAAGCATGTGTTTCCATCATTGTAGAAGTCTTTTGGAGAAGTTTCTTTCTTGCAGTCATTTCTTTGCAATATTGTAACTCAGATTTTCAGTCTTGTGCTGAAAGTAACAATTGTAATACTCTATTTCTAAGCTGTAACTAGAACACCTTTATTTTATTAATAAAGTTCACTAATTTTTCCTTCTCAATGGATGTCTTATATTTGTGTGCAATTGATGAATATCAGTCAATTAAAATGACTAAATATACTACTAAATGACATCAATTATTAATTAAATTGACTAAACATACTACCTATTGATAGAAATCAGTGTTAACAGTGAATAAATATGACTAGATATATTACTAGTGAAATTAGTAAATAAAAATGACTAAATATACTACCAAATTGATCAAAATGATGATTAAAATTAATGACTAAATACACTACCAATGCACATAAATTAGTGAGTAAAAATGACTAAATAAGTGACCAGTTAACAACAATCAATGACTAAATATATTAGTGAATAAAAAATTGACTAAATAAGTGACCACATTACAACAATCAATGACTAAATCAACAACTAAATAAGTGACCAATTAAATATATCAGTGAATAAAAATTGACTAAATAAGTGACCAGATTACAACAATAAATGACTAAATCAATGACTAAATATATTAGTGGAAAAAGTTGACTAAATAAGTGACTAGATCATAGCAATGAATGAGTAAATCAATGACTAAATATACTACCAAATTGTGTAAGGAAAGTAGAGGTGCGGAAACACTTTCCTAATGACAATTTCAAGAAGAGAATGCAAAATTAAGGTTCAAATTTCAAAATTACAGTTCAATAAAGATGCACTTTACCAGGAAATAGATAGAAAAATTCACACAACACAGAATAGACACCAGGTTTAATGTGGGAAAACCCTTTTGGGAAAAAACCCACCACACCAAGGAAAAACACTTTGTATTATAGTGAAAAAAAATCCACATACAAAGTTACAATTTCTCCCTCTCAGATGTCAATTCAGACACTCAGTACATGCATCATTACAATTCTTGATCAATCTCATTCTCTCTCAACTGACTCAACTCAACTCTCTCTATCTATCATTGTTACAATATATTAAACATACAACAATTTCCTTCTGAGAGAATTACTCAATCAATCTGCATCACCAAACTCATGCTGGAAAGAATCCAATTCGGTTCCCATCAGTTACAACATACAAACCATCGCTTAGCAGTTTCCATATCAGTCTGTCGCTGGAACAACATCCATCCTTCCACTGATTTGTTTGAGTCCTACTGATGACCACTTTTTTGCCTTGTTAATCGTCAACTAGTCAACAAATGTCACTAGCCAATTATTGCTTTCCAACTGAGCAGTAGTCGGGTCGCACAATGTCATTTATACATTTGATATTCATTGCCATATCGGGGAGACTCCAAAGCATCTCCCATCGATAGTAGCAAGTCATATCAACAATACTCCAAGTGGTCCCCACTGCCTCCAGCTTGACATCACGTCACCGCCAGTCAACTTCCTTTAGGTATCGGGCCATCGAGGAACTCAAGTTAGAGTTGTATTGATGGAACATAGTCCCGTCGATTACCCTTCCATTTACACTATAAGCTTGGGTCCCCCCATAGCCATCAGACCATCGCTCAGATTGTCACTAAGATCCCACTAATAGTAAGGTGTTAAGCCAATAGAACAAGTCGCCAAGTCAGGAGTAACCCGAACTTCAGAACCTACAATCAGAGGTTAATAATTTTCCATAACTTGTGACATGGTGATAACGTGCTCGGTGAAAACATGAAGACTCATCAAACCATCATTGGGATAAAGAACAAGGTCCCATCGATAGAGAACTGTTAGGCTGATGAAGAAAGGAAATACAAACCAGAGAAGGGATACTCAACTAGTAAGTTTAAGACACCATTTCCAACATGCTCCCACTTGACGAAGAACTTACTGGCTTCTCCAAAATTGAGATTATTGAAAGTCATAGGCCCCAAGTCCCATCAAACTGGCACACCACCTAAACTTGTCTGTGCTTACTGGTTTTGTTAATGCATCTACAACGTTTTCCAAAGTATCCACCTTCTCAAGAATGACCTTTCCATCCTCCCCCATATCCTATTCAAAATGATACTGCACATCAATATGTTTTGTCTTGGCATGGAAAGTTGGGTTTTTCGCCAAAAAATGGCACTCCGACAGTCACATCAAATGGTAATTTTCCCTACATTTAACCCAATATCAGAACACAAACGTCTAATCCAAATAGCTTCTTTACAGGTGTGTGTTGCTGCCATATATTATGCCTTCGTAGTAGATAAAGTGACTACAACTTGTTGCTTGCTCATCCAACTAACTGCACCACCATTCAATGTGAAGATGTATCCACTGGTGGGTCTTCTACTGTCAATGTTCCCTACCCAATCAAAATCCACACAAACTTTAATGTTGATGGATCTCTGTGACCCAACCAAGTTACCATGATAGCACAAAGCATACTGAGAGGTACCTTTAAGATATCTAAAAACTCTTTTCACAACATCCCAATGTGGTATTCCTAGATTTTCCATAAACCGACTAAGTGCTCCCACTGCTTGGGCAATGTCTAGCCTAGTATAGAACATTGCACACATTACATTTCCAACTGCACTTGCATAAGGCACTCTGGTCATGTCCTCCATCTTTTTAGGAGATTTTAGACAATCCTCAATAGATAGCTTCATTCCCCGCAACACTGGAACAACTAGCTTCTTGCAATTAGTCATACGAAATCTCTCCAGGATAGTATTTATATACTTACTCTTGCCGAGCCAAAGTTTTCTACTAGTTCTATCTTGTTTTATTTCCATCCCTAGAATATACCTTGCTGTGCCAAGATCTTTCATTTTGAACATTGTAGACAATTGAGATTTTAGATCAGAAATCATAGTCTTACTATTTCCTATGAACAAAATATCATCAACATATAGGGAAATAATAAACACTCAATCATTTCCAGTTTTGAAGTACACACAATGATCATATTTTGATCTTACAAATCCCAATGACAAAAAAAAAGTGTCAAACTTCTAGTACCACATTCTAGGCGATTGTTTTAAACCATACAGATATTTCTTTAACTTGCAAACCATATGTTCTTTACCTTTTCCCACAAAGTGCTCAAGCTGGGACATATAAATTTCTTCTTCAAGATCTCCATGAAGAAATGAAGTCTTCACATCCATTTGTTCAACCAAGTCATATGTTGTTGCAAGTGACAAAATAAATTTGATAGATGTCAGCTTAGCTACAAGAGAAAATATTTCCCCATAATCAATTCCCTATATCTAGGAATAACCTTTCGCAACAAAACTATCTTTATACTTTTCAACCCTACCATCTAGACCGATTTTCTTCTTAAATACCCATTTACAGCCAACAAAATTTCTACCTTCAAGCAAGGGCACCAAATCCCAGGTTGCATTCTTTTTTAATGACACCATTTCCTCATTCATGGCTTCCAACCAAGAATTTGAATCAGATATTTCTATAGCCTCTTTCACAGTCCTAGGCTCATCAGTGCTTGTAATCAAAGCATAGGCACAATTTACATCCAACATGGAAAAACCATACCTTCCAGGTTGTCGCCTTTCATGTGTAGACCTCCTCAAAGGATGAGGCTAAGATTGTGGTTCTTCATTAGAGCTCTCAGAGCTGCTAGAACTCTCCTTAGTTTTAGGTACACTTCATAGTTCCTCTTTATTTGGAGTTCGAGGAATTTCAACTACATCTTTGTTTTCTTCTTTCATCTCTGACTGTAGATCCACTGAAGAAGGTTTCAGCTCACCAAATATTACACTTTTTTTGTATAGAAACTTTTCAGTCACCGGATTCCAAAGCTTGTATCCTTTCACACAAATGCCATAGCCAATGAAGATACATTTACAAGTTTATTTTCCAATTTAGATCTTTTTTCATTCAGCACATGAACATATGATTCACAACCAAAGACTCTTAAATGTCTTAAAGAGGGATTCTTACAAAACCAAGCTTCCATAGGTGTTTTATCAACAAGTGTCGAAGAGGGAGATCAATTTATTAAATAACATGTTGTAGCCACAACCTCAACCTAGAACTTCTGATCTAGACCAACATTGCTCAACATGCTTCTCACCTTTTCCATTAGTGTCCTGTTCAACCTTTTAGCAACTCCATTTTGTTGCAGAGTGTAAGGTGTCATTTTATGCCTTTTTATTAAATGGTCTTTCAGTACCTTTCAAAATTTGTAGAACAAAACTCACCATCGTTATCTATCCTCAGGCATTTAATTTTTCTACCAATCTAATTTTCTACCAAGTTTTTAAACTCTTTAAATTGACTAAACACTTCTGATTTACTTTTTAAAAAGTACACAAATGCCCTTCTTGAATAATAATCAATAAAAGAAACATAATATCTTGATTTCGATAACAAAGGAACATTTATTGGACCAAAAACATTAGAGTGAATATAATCCAGAACACCAGAAGATTTATGAGGACTAGAATAAAATGAAACATGATGTTTTTCATATATACAATGTTCACAAAAATCAAACTCAAGGTTACAATCATCAAGTCCTTCAACTAGGTTTTTGTTTTTCAAAGCTTTTAAGCCTTTCTCACCAATGTGGTCAAGCCTTTGATGCAGAGCATGGTATTTTCCATAGGAAGTTTCACCTCCAAAGAATTCGCCCCCAGAGGAACTTTAGTCTCCTTCTCTACTCAAGCAACCTTACTTGAATTTTCATAGACACTGTTGCATTGAACTGCATGTGCATCCAGCTTGTACAAAGTACCAATTCGACCACCTCTAGCTAGCACCATCAAGCCTCTTTTCATTTTGCAGCCACCATTCAAAAAATAAACTTGTATGCCAACATCATTCAGCTTGCTTACAGATAGTAAATTTCAAGCCAGACCTGGTATATGCATTACACCATCAATTCCTTTAATCCTTCCATCAGGAAATTGAATTCTGACTCTACCATGACCAAAAATTTCCAGAGATGAGTCACTTTCCAGATACACCTTTCACCAACATACTTTTCATATTTTGTAAACCAATCTCTGTGAGATGTCATGTGAAAAGATGTACCTGATTCAATTAGCCAGACATCATATGATTCCTAAGTGACCAAGGCTGCAATAAAGGCATCTGCAACGCTTTGAGAAGAATCATTATTCGAAGAATTATTTTTCTTCTTCTTCTTTTTGTCCTCTTTGCAATCCTTTCAGACATGACCAGGCTGCCCACAATTCTAGCATTTCACCTTGGACTTCTTGCCAGGATACTTTGATCTCCCTTTAGATTTTGATTTAGACCTCTTGTCCTTCTTCTTGCCTTTCTCCTTCGATCTTCCTTGAACAACAAGAGCCTCCTTTTCCATCTCAAAAGATTTCCTCCGCATCTCTTCTAAAAACAATGAAGCAACCACATATTCCATCTTGAAAGTGGTTTTCATGCTCCCAATCACCATCACTAAATGATCCCAAGAGTCATGCAAAGAACACAACAAGAGCATACAATGATCCTAATAATCTATCTTTACACCTAAAAATGTCAACTAAGTAATGAGCATATTGAACGTATTCAAATGATCAGCCACAAATGCCCCTTCCTTCATATTCAAAGAGTACAACTTCTTCCTTAAGAAAAAATTATTCACCAAAGACTTTCCTTGATAAATGTATCCAAGATTCTTCCATAAAGAAGATGTAGACTTCTCTTCATGAACGTTCAGGAGAACAGAGTCTGCTAAATAGAGTCTTATCAACCCTTTTGATTTTCTATCTGCGAGGTTCCAATCTTCTTGCTTCATGCCTGTAGGTTTCATTCCGAACACAACAATCTAGAGATCTCTATCAACTAGCATATCTTCCATTTTGAGTTTCCACAACTCAAAATTTCCACTATTGAACTTCTCAATTTCACTCTTCTCTGATGTGCTTGCCATCTTAACCTGCAAATGAAATTACTAGACTAATCTACAAGACTCCCACTTCAGAATTGGCACAAAAAACCCACCCAACTGTTGATGATGTTTACTACACAACAACAACTCAGACATAATATGAAATCCTATCTCTCTTGAAAGGTAAATCTCTATCATCAAGCTTCAAGAGATAACCCCAAGGTCTCTAATGTCAGGTCTTGACAATGCATAAACAACTCAGTGATAAATGTGAAAATGCTGGTAATCACAATGGGACCTTACTACAAGCAAAATACCGAATCTCAATTTATCAGATCTAACAATATGATGATACTTCAATCCTAAATTTAACTTGAATGATAAAGAAATAACAAAAGATATAAGGTTTCAAAGAGATTTCTAAACTTAATATTAAACCTAAGATTAACAATGCAAATGATAAAACACTTGAAATGGACCGATCCCTCAAAACTGATTTCTACTTGACCCAGATGGATCTGCAATCTTATAGAAACAGTGCAATCTTCTAAGGTGTTAAGATTTTAAGATCGTGATCATTCATTCAAACAACCCTATTGCAATTGAAATGAATAAACCTTCACAATTGAACTAAGCACAATGAATATAAAGTCCAGGCTAACTTTGCAAAGCAACTAATAATTAGTTGGTTGAGAAAAGTATGGAGTAGGGATTGCTGCAACACTTCAAATATCAAACCATAAACATCATTGAATCAAACCTAATTCTAAATATCGATTTTCCTCAAAGCAATTCTAAATATAGAATAACAAGAACCATGCAAGATAAGAATAACACAAGTATGGCACCAAATCACAATGTCATTACCTGCATCAAATTATCCACTGTATCAACAATTCCAACTTTCTTTTACAATATTTGGTTGAGAACAACTACTTGCTAACTCTTGCCCTACTTAATTCGCTCTAACTATCTCTCTATTCGTCTATGTCTATAATTTCTTAACCCTTACAAAAGAGGACAAATGCCACATTTATAGAACACCCCAAAACAGGTCGACCTAGATAGGATTTTACAATAATAATTAGGCACAACAAGTCAGCCAAGAGAAATTCAAAATGAGATAAAATATGCATTAAATGCATGAACTTCATCCAGGTTGGCCTAGGATTTCCAATGTAGCTCAGACCAATGCATGGAAAAATAATAGGGAAGCACAAATCTCGATGTAGCTCATCATTAACTACCTTCCCCCTTGTCTTTATTCCAATCCAACATTTCATGAACTTTCAAAAGTACCCTATCCAAGTCGGCAATAGGTGGCAAAGGAAAACCCTAAGTCGCCTTTCAATTGATGCAATTTCTTCCCTTGACTGTTTTACCTGACTTATCCCACTCAACCTTATATGTTAGGTATTTGTCAATAACAACAATGTAGGTGGTCGCATCATCCAACTGGTGCTCAGAAACAGACTCATCATTAATTGGAGCATAAAAATCATGCCACCACTTTCTCAACTATTCCAAGCTCAAATATTTAGGGGCAATCTTCCTTCTCCCTGTCATAATTTCAAAGAAAGCAATGGATCCATTATACACACCAATTAGGGTATCATCAATCTGCCTCCTCTATTTGTAGATCTTTTTCAGAACCTTCTGCCTAATCTGCAATGCTTCAAACCATTCCCAAGGTTCAGCAGCTCCAGAGGAAGGAAGAATTTTATCATTTACTAGCTTATCCTTGGTATACTCCATGATGGTTCTGGTTTTCTGCAATAGGAGATCTGTATCTTCTTTGTCCTGAGCTAATACCTCTTTCAACCAATCAACCACCCTCATAGCATCCTTCCCTGTTGAAAAAATATCTTTAATAGCCTCATTTCCTTTGGTTTGCACCCCTTGCAGCCAATTTGGAGTAGCAAGATTGGAAGCCTTCATCTTTTCCAGCTCGGTGATAGTCTCTTGAGGTAAAGGTTTTGCAGCAGAAGCAGAGGGGTTAATAGATTGCAAGGGTTTCATCAGATCCTCCAAGCATTTCCTGAGATTCTCATTTTCTTTCTTCAACTCTTGCTCAGTCTTTATTTCCTTCCTCAATCTACCCAAGATAATAACACTAGAACCCTGATAATCCTTGATGTCCTGCTCGATGGAAGTGGGCCCTAAATTGAAAGTCTGCACATTGTAATATTTTGCAGTTACCCCTTCCCTGTTCTTATCTAGAGCAGGAGTTGCAATATGAACCACCCTATTATGAACCTCATCCCTATCAATCCTTGAAATCACCCTAGCCTTCTTTTTACCCTTATCCTTTCCCCTCTCAATCCTTGAAATCACCCTAGCCTTCTTTTTACCCTTATCCTTTCCAATCTTAGCTAGTAGCTCATCCCAATTGGGTGGGGTGTCTTCCACAACAACTTGTTTTCTCTTCATCTCCTTGTCCAACCACTCAGGCACAGTGGATTCCAACTACACTTTGCTTTGTTTCTCCTCTTCTTGTTGTTGACCCTTAGGTGCTTCTACATCCAAACCCTACTTCTCAGGAGTTTCTGTCTTGCTCTCCTTCTCTTCATCCTGTTCCTCCTTGTGCTCAGGTGATGGAAAATTTTCTGCTTCTTCTCTTGGAGGTGATTTAACCTCTTCAGTTCCAACAGGTGACTCTGCATATGCAACCAAGGGAGACTGCATTACCTTTTCTACTTCAGCTTCTGCACTATAAAGGTCACCCTCATGAAATCCCTCACCTTCAGTATCTGGATGATCTTCAAATTTCTCAAATTCAATTGGTTTGCTTTGAGCTTCATGGGCGGAAGGAACATCATCGTGCTACTCTACATGAGAAGTAACCGGAGGAGAAACTACCTTAGGCGCACTATCCTTGGGAGAAGGAGTCCTAGACCTCCTTGTGTACACCTGTGCTTTCTCTTCTGAGCTTTCAACATTTACCACCAGTGGGGTAACTTATTCTTCTCCTACTTTGGAGCTCTCCTTTTGTGACAGTCTTATGACTCTTCTCCTTTTGGGCACAGGAACATCGACCTCAGGAATCTTCTTTTCAATTTATTTCTATTCAGACTTCTTAGTCCTTGACCTTTTCTTAGCAATTGGCTTTCTCTGCTTCTTTGTTTCTTGGACTTCCTCCTCTTGAACACCTTTAATCTTGATTTTAAAAGGGGAATCCATTTTATCTTTTCCCTTGGGATCCTGCTCAGCTGACTCTTCAGAAGCGGAGTGAGGATCGAAATCCCCCATCAGATCATAGGTGCACTGTACACCTTCATTTTCCAACTCCCAAAGTTTGTGCCTTAGCCACATTCTAGTGAACTTGGTAACTGGATCCATCAACTATTTTAGTTCTGTCTTTCCTTCCTCTAACCAATCCACATCACCAATTGGCCTTTCCTTTATCACTTCATAAGCATGATCTTGAATAAAGTTTCCATCATCTTCAAGCTAATCAGGCACTGCCTTCACATTGTATAGTCGGACTGATTCAACTGGCAAGCGAGAAAAAATCTTCTTCCTGACCTCAAATTCATTGCTGCAATTGGCCCAGTAGTCCTCCAAATCAACCTTATGGCTATACTCCCTACTGGCCTTCTTTTGGGCTTCACTTGTGATATCAAATATGGACCTTTTAGAATGAAAGGATAAGCCAAGAGTGCTCATCTCCTTCTCTGAAGCCTAGGTAGAAATAATGGAAGGACATGCCTCTCCAGTGCCAATCCTCAGAGGGAAGTCTCCACCAAATCCAGTCTTATGCTTGTCCCTTTTAAAAATGGCATTAAAGTCACATATCTACCGAGTGACTTCCAGAAGTATGATATGATCAGTGGGATACCTTGGAAGCCTGTATGGAGCCCTTTGACAACCATCAACCCAGATATATGAGAAGGTTGGGAATTGAATAAACCAAGCACCATATTTCTTGATTAACTCCTTGGATTGGTCAAAAATCCTTGTGTGCTCTGCTCCTTGAAGCAGTTTGGTGATATGCATGGTGAATGCATCATTCACCCTCCTGTAACTTGAGCTTCCCAAATGCAACTGAGGGTAGAACTCATAAATAATATCCTATCCAAAGGTGCCCCTGGTACTCAATCCCTTGTAAGGACGAAACCTTGCAAGAGCATAGACCAAGTATGAGGTCATTGTGAAGTTCTTGGTCTCACATTGGACAACTGCTCATGAATCACTCTGCTTATGACACCTACCCAATGGTAGTTAGTCTTCTCTTGTTCCATCCTCACAATCACATGGAACATCCAATTCTGAAACATGCCAGCATTCTTCAATCCAACCACCCTGCTAATAAGAGTGATGGCATCATAATACTCCTTGAATTTTTCCCTGAATAGCTGTTTAGGCAGCTTGGAATAATGAGACTTGGGCTTCTTCAGCCAGGAATTGATAAGCTGTTGAGATTTGAATGCCACCACATGAGATCTATCTGACATATCAAAATTCTGAGCGATGGAAACATGGTTCAAATTCACACAATCCTCACTTGAGGACCAATAATTCTCTTTGTATCACTATCATAGTGCCTGGCATACTCAAGGACCAGCTCGTAACACTGCACTGTGGAAGGAAAACCAGCCACATGTGCTAATCCTAATTCTAACATCCTCTTAGGCACCAGAGGAAGATCCTGTGCTGTCATTCTGGCCTTGAACTCCTCATAGTCCCATAGTCCAACATTGGTATCAGTTACCTCTGACCAGAGAGAAGTGATCTTACTCTCAGGAATTCTGCTTTTGATGTCCATCTTAATTCTTTCTGCTTTGGATATGGAAGATCCTTCCATGTCACCCTTAGTCCTTCCAGCTGTTGCCTTGCTTGACTCAGCCTGCACTTGACAAAGGAAACATAATAAATATCACACCAACAAAGGTTAACCAATAAAAATCATCATTAAATAATATTAAACCTCATATAGAATGATCATGTTAAATTTCGGGTTTAGGACCATCCGCGAAATCCAAGCCAGGGAGGAATTTCGAAGAATTTCGGGCTAGACAGATTCCAACGAAATAATCATGTTAAATTTCGAAGAATTCCGGGCTAAAGAGAAGTGATCTTACTCTCAGGAATTCTGCTTTTGATGTCCATCTTAATTCTTTCTGCTTTGGATATGGAAGATCCTTCCATGTCACCCTTAGTCCTTCCAGCTGTTGCCTTGCTTGACTCAGCCTACACTTGACAAAGGAAACATAATAAATATCACACCAACAAAGGTTAACCAATAAAAATCATCATTAAATAATATTAAACCTCATATA